>OZ022222.1:7095569-8295569 GCA_963978815.1 Aleochara curtula | reverse complement strand
AATCAATTAATTTCCTATGCTGATTACAAAGATATGAGCGCATGAACTCGAAGCGACTCTTAACTGGCCCGTAAGTTGTATGCGATGTCGCTTTTTCTCAAATATCTCAAAATGTGGTGAAGATATTTTAATATGGTTTGAATTATCTGAAACTATATTTAATTATACCGAAAAGGTTTTCGAATCAATTAATTTCCTATGCTGATTACAAAGATATGAGCGCATGAATCAATTAATTTCCTATGCTGATTACAAAGATATGAGCGCATGAACTCGAAGCGAGTCTTAACCGGCCCGTAAGTTGTATGCGATGTCGCTTTTTCTCAAATATCTCAAAATCTGGTAAAGAAATTTAAATACGGTTTGAATTATCTGAAACTATATTTAATTATACCGAAAAGGTTTTCGAATCAATTAATTTCCTATGCTGATTACAAAGATATGAGCGCATGAACTCGAAGCGAGTCTTAACCGGCCCGTAAGTTGTATGTGATGTCGCTTTTTCTCAAATATCTCAAAATCTGGTAAAGATATTTAAATACGGTTTGAATTATCTGAAACTATATTTCATTTTACCGAAATGGTTTTCGAATCAATTAATTTCCTATGCTGATTACAAAGATATGAGCGCATGAATCAATTAATTTCCTATGCTGATTACAAAGATATGAGCGCATGAACTCGAAGCGAGTCTTAACCGGCCCGTAAGTTGTATGCGATGTCGCTTTTTCTCAAATATCTCAAAATCTGGTAAAGATATTTAAATACGGTTTGAATTATCTGAAACTATATTTAATTATACCAAAAAGGTTTTCGAATCAATTAATTTCATATGCTGATTACAAAGATATGAGCGCATGAACTCGAAGCGAGTCTTAACCGGCCCGTAAGTTGTATGCGATATCGCTTTTTCTCAAATATCTCAAAATCTGGTAAAGATATTTAAATACGGTTTGAATTATCTGAAACTATATTTAATTTTACCGAAAAGGTTTTCGAATCAATTAATTTCCTATGCTGATTACAAAGATATGAGCGCATGAACTCGAAGCGAGTCTTAACCGGCCCGTAAGTTGTATGCGATGTCGCTTTTTCTCAAATATCTCAAAATCTGGTAAAGATATTTAAATACGGTTTGAATTATCTGAAACTATATTTAATTATACCAAAAAGGTTTTCGAATCAATTAATTTCATATGCTGATTACAAAGATATGAGCGCATGAATCAATTAATTTCCTATGCTGATTACAAAGATATGAGCGCATGAACTCGAAGCGAGTCTTAACCGGCCCGTAAGTTGTATGCGATGTTGCTTTTTCTCAAATATCTCAAAATCTGGTGAAGATATTTTAATACGGTTTGAATTATCTGAAACTATATTTAATTATACCGAAAAGGTTTTCGAATCAATTAATTTCCTATGCTGATTACAAAGATATTAGCGCATGAACTCGAAGCGAGTCTTAACCGGCCCGTAAGTTGTATGCGATGTCGCTTTTTCTCAAATATCTCAAAATCTGGTGAAGATATTTTAATACGGTTTGAATTATCTGAAACTATATTTAATTATACCGAAAAGGTTTTCGAATCAATTAATTTCCTATGCTGATTACAAAGATATGAGCGCATGAACTCGAAGCGAGTCTTAACCGGCCCGTAAGTTGTATGCGATGTCGCTTTTTCTCAAATATTTTAAAATCTGGTAAAGATATTTAAATACGGTTTCAATTATCTGAAACTATATTTAATTATACCGAAAAGGTTTTCGAATCAATTAATTTCCTATGCTGATTACAAAGATATGAGCGCATGAACTCGAAGCGAGTCTTAACCGGCCCGTAAGTTGTGTGCGATGTCGCTTTTTCTCAAATATCTCAAAATCTGGTAAAGATATTTTAATACGGTTTAAATTATCTGAAACTATATTTAATTATACCGAAAAGGTTTTCGAATCAATTAATTTCCTATGCTGATTACAAAGATATGAGCGCATGAACTCGAAGCGACTCTTAACCGGCCCGTAAGTTGTATGCGATGTCGCTTTTTCTCAAATATCTCAAAATCTGGTGAAGATATTTTAATACGGTTTGAATTATCTGAAACTATATTTAATTATACCGAAAAGGTTTTCGAATCAATTAATTTCCTATGCTGATTACAAAGATATGAGCGCATGAACTCGAAGCGAGTCTTAACCGGCCCGTAAGTTGTATGTGATGTCGCTTTTTCTCAAATATCTCAAAATCTGGTAAAGATATTTAAATACGGTTTGAATTATCTGAAACTATATTTAATTATACCGAAAAGGTTTTCGAATCAATTAATTTCCTATGCTGATTACAAAGATATTAGCGCATGAACTCGAAGCGAGTCTTAACCGGCCCGTAAGTTGTATGCGATGTCGCTTTTTCTCAAATATCTCAAAATCTGGTGAAGATATTTTAATACGGTTTGAATTATCTGAAACTATATTTAATTATACCGAAAAGGTTTTCGAATCAATTAATTTCCTATGCTGATTACAAAGATATGAGCGCATGAACTCGAAGCGAGTCTTAACCGGCCCGTAAGTTGTATGCGATGTCGCTTTTTCTCAAATATCTCAAAATCTGGTGAAGATATTTTAATATGGTTTGAATTATCTGAAACTATATTTAATTATACCGAAAAGGTTTTCGAATCAATTAATTTCCTATGCTGATTACAAAGATATGAGCGCATGAACTCGAAGCGAGTCTTAACAGGCCCGTAAGTTGTATGCGATGTTGCTTTTTTTCAAATATCTCAAAATCTGGTGAAGATATTTTAATACGGTTTGAATTATCTGAAACTATATTTAATTATACCGAAAAGGTTTTTGAATCAATTAATTTCCTATGCTGATTACAAAGATATTAGCGCATGAACTCGAAGCGAGTCTTAACCGGCCCGTAAGTTGTATGCGATGTCGCTTTTTCTCAAATATCTCAAAATCTAGTAAAGATATTTAAATACGGTTTGAATTATCTGAAACTATATTTAATTATACCAAAAATGTTTTCGAATCAATTAATTTCCTATGCTGATTACAAAGATATGAGCGCATGAACTCGAAGCGAGTCTTAACCGGCCCGTAAGTTGTATGCGATGTCGCTTTTTCTGAGATATCTCAAAATCTGGTGAAGATATTTTAATACGGTTTGAATTATCTGAAACTATATTTAATTATACCAAAAAGGTTTTTGAATCAATTAATTTCCTATGCTGATTACAAAGATATTAGCGCATGAACTCGAAGCGAGTCTTAACCGGCCCGTAAGTTGTATGCGATGTCGCTTTTTCTCAAATATCTCAAAATCTAGTAAAGATATTTAAATACGGTTTGAATTATCTGAAACTATATTTAATTATACCAAAAATGTTTTCGAATCAATTAATTTCCTATGCTGATTACAAAGATATGAGCGCATGAACTCGAAGCGAGTCTTAACCGGCCCGTAAGTTGTATGCGATGTCGCTTTTTCTCAAATATCTCAAAATCTGGTGAAGATATTTTAATACGGTTTGAATTATCTGAAACTATATTTAATTATACCGAAAAGGTTTTCGATTCAAGTAATTTCCTCTGCTGATTGCTAAGATAGAAGCGCATGAACTCGAAGCGAGTCTTAACCGGCCCGTAAGTTGTATGCGAGTTCGCTTTTTCTCAAATATCTCAAAATCTGGTGAAGATATTTTAATACGGTTTAAATTATCTGAAACTATATTTAATTATACCGAAAAGGTTTTCGAATCAATTAATTTCCTATGCTGATTACAAAGATATGAGCGCATGAACTCGAAGCGAGTCTTAACCGGCCCGTAAGTTGTCTGCGATGTCGCTTTTTCTCAAATATCTCAAAATCTGGTGAAGATATTTTAATACGGTTTGAATTATCTGAAACTATATTTACTTATGCCGAAAATGTTTTCGAATCAATTATCTTCCTATGCTGATTACAAAGATATGAGCGCATGAACTCGAAGCGAGTCTTAACCGGCCCGTAAGTTGTATGCGATGTCGCTTTTTCTCAAATATCTCAAAATCTGGTGAAGATATTTTAATACGGTTTGAATTATCTGAAACAATATTTAATTATACCGAAAAGGTTTTCGATTCAAGTAATTTCCTCTGCTGATTGCTAAGATAGAAGCGCATGAACTCGAAGCGAGTCTTAACCGGCCCGTAAGTTGTATGCGATGTCGCTTTTTCTCAAATATCTCAAAATCTGGTGAAGATATTTTAATACGGTTTGAATTATCTGAAACTATATTTAATTATACCGAAAAGGTTTTCGAATCAATTAATTTCCTATGCTGATTACAAAGATATGAGCGCATGAACTCGAAGCGAGTCTTAACCGGCCCGTAAGTTGTATGCGATGTTGCTTTTTCTCAAATATCTCAAAATCTGGTGAAGATATTTTAATACGGTTTGAATTATCTGAAACTATATTTAATTATACCGAAAAGGTTTTCGAATCAATTAATTTCCTATGCTGATTACAAAGATATGAGCGCATGAACTCGAAGCGAGTCTTAACCGGCCCGTAAGTTGTATGCGATGTCGCTTTTTCTCAAATATCTCAAAATCTGGTGAAGAGATTTTAATACGGTTTGAATTATCTGAAACTATATTTAATTACACCGAAACGTTTTTCGAATCAACTAATTTCCTACGCTGATTGCAAACATATGAGCGCACGAACTCGAAGCGAGTCTTAACCGGCCCGTTAACTCGAAAACTGTTCAAGATATTAAGAATTAAAATTCATGCACACAGTGACATCTCACTAGTGTGAAACGAATGAATAAATATTTGAATGTTTGCCGCATTTGCGTGCGCGTGTAAAATCCCCGAGGAAATTAGAAAATTCCGGGCAATTCGGACGCATTTTCTTCAATGTAGAATGCTGTGTTTCGTCTGTGGCATTGTTTTATTATCTTGCGCATCCTTCGCATCCTGCAACTCTCTCAAATGCATAAAGTTTAATGTGCAACTGTTTATTCTTTCATTTGCACGCGCTCATTTTCACCTTTGGATATTTTCGTTTTCTGCCCAGAAAAATGAATAAAGCAGCGCATTCCCTCGCTTTCCGTGTTTCCTTGCTGTTTAACTTTCAAATTCGCATATTCAATCGAGTTACAATTGAATTAAAATCAATGCATATCATTTGTTTTTATTTCACTGAAAATGCGTGCGCATTGAATAAGAGTATTTTAAAACTTTGAAAAACTTTAGCCTCAGTTTGAAATTAATGTAATTAAGCAGGTTCTCAAGACTTCACATTCTTGGCCGTTTGATTTTTCTCGTGCAATTTCGAAACGAGACGGTCGTAACGTAATGGTTGACAAAAGACATTTACATTTAGTGAATGCGGTTGCAGGTTTTATTACTCATTGTCAGCGCGGCGGAACGTAGGCTCTTCTTCGGCGAATATCTTAATATATGCATCTTCGCGGCCGCGAAGCAGAGCAACGACGGGTCTCATTAGTTCGAGCGCTGGTCGTCAAAGCGACACAACTTCCGGCTGGAAAGACAACGACCTACTGGATGTGTCGTGATGTGCTGTGCGTTCTTCTTCAGCTTTGCTTGAGCGCCTAATACATTATTCATTTCATAATTAAATCGCCAACTCGAGACGATTGGGCGCGCGCACTGGACGCAATTCCTTCTTCGCTGATACAGATCTAGTATGTTACTATCATCAGTCGTCACGCAACGTATGTGTATATGTCGTGTTCCGGTCTTTTTCTTTCCACACTTCCGATATGATTGCCAACAACAACAACAACTCGCTGTTTTTCCATTTCTTCACATGCCGTGCTCGATGCGCACTGCGCGCTGCAATTACTATATAAATATGCGAGCATTCTAGTAATCAGTAATGTGCTAGATTTGTTTAAGAATTTGATTTGGAACGAATATTATTCGTCAAACGAATGCCAGCATAGGCAGCCACAAAAACAGAGCGGAAACAAGCGGCAACTTTTTAAAAGTTGCAACCGCTTATTGCAATTAAAAGCCACGGGAATGCAGTAATTAGATGCTTCACTAGCGAGCGTGCAGAGAGAGACCTCTTACGAAAATTACACGTTCTGAAAACGTTTTCAGTGTTTAATGGTAGGAATTTTGGAATTTTCGACATTTGCTCTTTTCTCTTCTTCACTGCGCGCATCGTCTGCACCCGAATGCCGGATGATTACAGTCCACTCGGCGTCGTTAATCATCCGCATTGGCGACCCTTCAATTAATCTGTAATAAGCATTCGGTCGTTATGGTGACTGGTGATATATTACCCCACTGTTGTCATAACAACAATTTCACAATTACCTTTTTCTCTTAAAACTTGATTAGCTATATTATGTGATCATGCAACAATCTTAACTTTACCTTGTAATTAACTGTCGATTATGAATTAAATATTAAATACTTTAACCTACGGCTAAAATCAGTTGATAGATGAATTATTATTATTATTATTATTATTATTATTGAAATGATGGAATTTGTTTTAATGATTTCTCTCGTACGCATTTTCTTCGCGCTGATAAAATGTCGAATCTTTATATCCTTGTGGTGAATATCGTGCGCCCACTTCAGAATAAATTCTCCTTTCAGGATTCTTATTGAGCGCACGTACACTCACATCAGGCGAAGCAACTTTTCCTTCTTTCGGTGTCTCATCAACATAAGGACGTTCATTGCGGAAGCGGTAATTCATTGCGTTACCAACGCTGTCACCGCCGCCGCCGCCACGCCCGACAGCACCGGGTTGCGCGCCAAATCTATCCAATGATCCATAACGTTCACCTCCGCTTGCTGGAGGCGGTGGAAGTGGATGCCTGTGTCGCACAATTTCCGGCAAAGTCGCATAATATATGATACGCTTCTGTTTCGCTGCGGATGGCACAATTGCGCGCTCTTCATCATTATAATAATGCTCTTGCGGAACGTAATTGCGGAATCTGTTATATCGCTCGCGCTCTGGATTGCGCTCATATGAATGATACCCATTATGATGCATTCTTTCTCCCGAATACGAATCTCTAAAATTATCTTCAATACCTCCGCCTCCTATGCTATAATGTCTTGCAGGTCGTGGATAATAATTTCTTTCGTAATCGCGCTCCAAATCCATATCACGTTGCCGCGTAATTTCGCGCGCTCTTCCTTCGCGCTGCCGCTCATACGAGTGATAAACTAAAGGAGGCGCAGATTCAGATCGTCGCTGCGTGACAAAATGTACTCGAGGGGCAGCAGGAATATCTTGGGTCCCCGCAGCAATACCATCATTGGTTTGAATTTGATACGGTTGCTTCAACCACTGCTCCTTCATCAAACCGCGTGGTTCGCGATTGCCTTCCGGCAGTTGTTCGCCTTCAGCCAACAACATTTTCGCGCTTTTCAAAGCGAGCGTATGTGGCGCTTCCTGCGTATGCTTTTCGGCGGAATTTCGTTTGAATCGAATAAAGTCATCAATTACCAAATCGTTGCCTGCCGCCGCTACTACCGCACTACTGCCACCGGCACCAGGAGCAGCCGTCGAGTTGTTCGCATTAGTGTCAGCGGGCAGATCACTTGCGTTGTCCGCTAATGCATCGAGGTCCAGCTCTCCAGCAAGCTCCAGCGGTTTCAATTCGTCATCGAAATGCGCCAAGTCACCGCTGTCAGGCGCATCGGCGTTAAGACTCGCATTAGCATCTCCATCAATCGGAAGAGCTTCATCTTCAGCACTTCGTCGTGCTCTCAATATGCGTCGATTCAGATCCCTTCGCTTGTTAACTCCCTCCCAGCGAAAAGGTTTAGGCAAATTGTCATAGTCATTAGTCGCCACGCGTTGGTCGCGCAATTGACGCGCGCCAAAGTCGCGAAAGTAATTGTCCTTCGGATCATCATTTTCAGCAAACCACTCATCATCCACTGCAGCGAGCGCGCATGCAATAAGCAAACCAAACGCAATCAACTGCCGACTCATAATTTTCTTCGTGTTGCTGTAATATAAAACGAATCAATAAATGAGATGCCACAACTTTTGGAAACTAATTTCAAACGACAAAGTCAGTGCAGCCGACCGGAAACGTGACCTATCATGCCGGAAACTGGTGAAAGAGCCGGATGGACTCGCCAATTCGTTATTATTGTGCCATTTAACAATAACACCATAAGCGTTGATAGTTGAACTTTTATCAAATCACGCACACCTTTCACATGGGGTTACTCCATTAAATTTAAGCATTAAATACTTTTGCGTACTTTCTTGTGCGGTAATTAACGATATTCTGAAATTCAAAATAGTTTTAAAGTAACTTACTTGCTTTTCTTGCGGTATAATTCAAACGCGTGATGATCAACAATTAAATTCGGCAGTTGTTTAACTTAAACGCCGAATACGTAAATTATTTTATTATAATAGTGCGCGTCCAGCGAGGGACTGGTTGTTACCGTGAATGACCGATGTGCGCTTGGTGTCACTAAACTTATCTCATCATCAGCACGAATGTAATGAATTTCGTGACAATACAGGAGCGCTTCATGATGCTTCACATACGATTGTGGTACATATGCCGTGCAGGTGGGAGGCAAAGAACTAAATTTGCCAACAAATCCATACAATTTCTACACTGTCTAACTACTTCTACCATTTTTATAAACTACTCTATCATTATATGTGGTAATCAATCTATCCATCTCTTAATATCAAAAAGTGCGCAACTTGCGCGCTTTGCTCTTCACCTAAAAGTTTTTTAATTATCAGTTTGTTCAACTTTTCCATTCAACTCTTGCTTTTCATTGCAGCTGATAATTACACTCTCATTGAGCGCATACTATACGGTCTAAAGCGCTCTAATCGTTAAATGGAATTTGCAAGCAGGTTCTCTCATGTACTTGAAATTCATTTGGTATTTTTATCAGCAGCTTCTTCCTCCGACTGACACTGACTATGTTCGTGTTATCAGCGTACTTCCTGCGTGCCTGACATTGAAGTCGCCAAATGCAGGAGCGCGTCTCGAGAACATTTGAGCGCACTTTGTGGATGCGTGGCGCGCAGCTTGCGTCCCGAGGGAGCGCAATTACTCTCAACTGATTAGTTTAGTGCTAGGCTTCCATTGACACCGCCGTAAACGACGCAAACATCTCTGGCGCTTGTGATAACGCGATCGTAATTCTCCAGTGAATTCAAAAAAACACATGCCGCCTGCGCGGCTCCAATATATTCGAATTTAATCGCCACGCGACGCATTCAGTGAGTGCGCATCTAAAAGAATCACACAACATTAATGTGCATTTGAGAAATTTAAACAAAATCCGCAATAAATCTTAAAGGTAAGTTATGTTCAGCCAATAAGATGTCATTGACATGAAAGTTTCCAGATCATGACGCAGCTGGAGCGCGGCAATACAATTGAAGAGTTTGTCATTTTCGGCAAAAGCGGCAGTGGCGGCGGCGCGCTATGCAATTCAAACAATGGAGCTATCGACGATGACGCGATGCTGGATAGTTTATTCACGCTGTTGGAAGAACCTTCACGCGATTCGTTCCTCGCCGATGAATTGCATTGTGAGCGCAGTTTCAAATGCTACCTGGAGAACGAGTTCGGCTTCGATTCAGGAAGCGAATGGTCTGTAATGCGACCCGAACTCATGATACTTGATGATTTCAATCATTGCGCTAATGCTAATGATGAATGCGCTCTTAGTGACTTCTTCTGCGATCTGGAAGACTTCAGAGTCGACTTTCCACTTGACGATCTGCTCTTGCAAGACGTCAACTCTGAATTGCATTTAATGCCCCTACAAACAACAACCAGCAATTGTAATTTAATTGAAATGTTTCCACATATTGCAGACGAAAGAAACAAACGACGACGCTCGTTGTTATTTGAAACAAGTGCACGCAGGCCATCGACTGCAAATTTAAATAGAGCTTGTCGTAATCGAGGTGCGCAACAGGTTGATCCACTCGTCGCGCACGATTACGCTCAGAAAACGACGACTCTCAGTGATGACAAAGTGTTCGCATGTCCTCTTGCAAATTGCGAAAAGATGTACGCGAAATCGTCGCATTTGAAAGCACATCTGCGAAGGCATTCTGGTGAAAAACCATTTGCATGCAACTGGGAGAACTGCACGTGGCGCTTTTCGCGATCTGACGAATTGGCAAGGCATAAACGATCGCATTCCGGCATCAAGCCATACAAATGTGACCTATGCGAAAAGGCATTCGCACGTAGTGACCACTTGGCCAAGCATAACAAGGTCCATCGCAAGAAAATGGCCCAGTTTGGATCGTACGTTATCAAGAAGCGTCTTAGAAATAATATTCTAGCTGCAGCAAGTCAAAGCAACATTCAGCATTAACTCCTAATTAGTTCTACTTGTAACTAAGTAATTTCTAATCTCTACTAAACCAAATTTCTAATTTAGTAAAACCAGAAATATAAGTTTTTTCTTTATTTTTTCTATGTTAAATATCAGAAACAATTTCTTAATTATGCAGTGGTGGCAGCAGCTTTTGATCTCTTCTTGTCACCACCTTTTTTGCCCTTTTGTGCCTCAGGTGCACTTTCTCCCTCTGCAAGCCACAATTCAATATGGCAGGGTGAGGACATGTATGGATTGATTCTACCGTGAGCACGGTATGTACGACGTCTCAAACATGCCGCACGATTTACCTAAAAGACATTAAGAACAAATGACAACACAAAACATAACAGAACATGAACATTTACATACCTGAATGTGTTCTACAACAAGCCTATCAACATCAAGTCCAGCATAATCAGCATTGCTCTCAGCATTCCTCAGGAGCTGGAGCAGGAACTCAGCAGATTTCTTTGGCCAGCGACCTTGTGTTGTTTTGAACGCCTTTGCTTGGGCACAGCGACCAACACCACCATTGAACCGACGGAATGGAACACACTCTTTCATATCAGTGACATTCTTCAAATAAGCCACAGCCCGCTTTAAGGGCATCTTCCTGATGGCATTTGCAGTCTCGCAAGTGTTCTACAACGCAATTGTATCAATTGTAAATAGTAAACACACATTGATCCACGCCAAACAGGTTAGAACTGCATCAAGACACTAATAGTTTGTAAAATGATTGTTTACCTTAAAATGAACACGGAGATTTGAGCCACGGGCTTTGCAGGACTTGGCAACTGCATCTGGTTCACGTGCGTAGCGACCCATCTTATTATTTCAACCTAAAACAACAATTAACTTGTAATACTTGCACTCCACAACACTTCATTCGACGCAATCATTCGACGATTACACTAAATCTATTCCAATCTAAGCAAAAATACTATGCGAATCAATCGCAGAATATATTATATAATCAGTGCACTAATTTACTTTAGTAATTTTATATATAAATCGATGGATGATTAAAGATTTTAGAAATTTTGGTTATCCGACACAACATACCTAACCACGGCTGTATAGAGAAGAGAGAGAAGCACGTTGTTGACGTGAGGCTGTCTACTACGCAGAATGACCACGCTAGCGCTGGTATCGTTTAAAGTCTTTTGGAATTTAAATTTTAAAGGGCCTTTAAATTATCAACTGTAATTTAAATTCCTGTTGATAATGATGATACACAGTTGATGATGATGATATACAATGCACTTGATAATGCAAGTATGCATTGTATTTAATTAAAGTATTCACAGTTTTCACCAGGTGTCGGTGCTGGTACTATCTATCCGCAAATTTAAATTTTCAAAAGTTAGTGCGCCAAATTTGATGATATGCTCGGTGATCGTCGACTCGTCCGCTGGGCCCCGATTGCCATTTGTTTAAAAAGCGCCAATATTTCAAATTTGAAATACTTGTTGTACGTCCCATATACGTAATACTTACGTCACAATAATTGTATTCCAATTAATATGATTTATTTCGCACCTGATTTGGATTTGCTATAATTTTTAGTTACCATAATTACTCCTGATGTATCCTAAAATAAAAAAACTGAAAAAGAAAATGATTAGTGATTGCTGGTTATACCCGTGCAATCAGCGGGTCCCTGGCAGAACTTAGCCATACTCCTGATTAATCAACCACCCGCTAATTAGCGGTTATCAGGAGTATGCCCACCCCCGCGACGTGGACGCGCCTGCCAGGAATTACCCAGGTGAAACTGAAGGTTTCCCTGGGCCGGGTTAATGAGCAGCCCTTTTAATTAAAAAAGGGCTGCTCAAAGGCGACCTGAAACAAAAAGAAAAACACAAATATGATTAGTAAAACAAGTACCTGCGCTACTGTTGTAGCGACAGTAAGAGTCCCACGGTGATGATGATCCCGCGGCGGTTGTGGTTTGATTGGGGGTGGTTGGTGGGTGGGTTGGTGGATGGACGGGTTGGTCCAGGTCGTCCTTGCTGCGGTAGTGGTGGTGCTGCTGCTGCGGCTTCCCTCTTCATTGGAAGTGCTTCCAAATTTATTGGTGACCGTATTTACATAATAATCGCGAGCTAATTATTATTAATTACTACTAATTACTATTAATTATTATTATTCGCGACCCGATAATTGAATTATTAATTATTGCAAACGCGTCCTATTAAAATACAATTAATTACTATTGCATACCGGTATGCATTAATCCTATTAATAAAAAGCTAATTAATTAATTAAAATACTAATTAAATATTCGCCCAGGTTGTCTAGGTAAAAAAAAAAGTCGCCATCAAACGGCGTATGAACGCGTATATGAATTTGCAATAATTAGAAGTGTTACAAGCCTCTCATTATCATACCACCCCCAATTCACACCATTCCAAACTCAAAGCATTCAACAGTCGGGTGCGCACCCTTCACACACACAAACACATATCATACCATCATACCAATGCTTGTACCACTTCTAACTAGAGCAAATTCATATATAATTACGAGGTAATTAGACAACCAGAAGCAAATATTTACGCGAACCGCCGATCAAAACGCGATAATTAAATTAAATAATCAAAAATACTACGTAAACCCGATCAAAAAGCATTATAAACGCGCGCGAAATTAATTAAAATTATTACGATTATTAAACGATTCTAATATAAACGCCCACGATCAATCACGATATTTAATTAAGATATCAAAATGATTCCCAGAAGCTAATCAAAAGCGTATTATCTTTTCCCGACGTGAAATTAATTAAACATTATAAAAATTGCAAACAATAAATCTCGATGAAACGCGATAATAAGAAAATCAAAAGAAGAAAAAAGAAAATAGATAGCAAGTAAAAAATTCCCTGACCTTTTACTGAAGAAAAGCCGCCGCCTCACGTCCTTCGTCCACCGATCATCGTCATCCCGAACCGCGCTCAAGAATTCCCGTACCCAAAAAGCTTGGTTCACCTGTAACAAAAAACAAAGAATTAATAATCTGATATTACAAGCAATAAAAGAACAAATAAATTAATAGAAAAGTTGATAAAGAAATTTCACTGACCTTTAAACTGGAAGCACTGGGCGGTGGCAGCACTCTGATCATCCTTCTTCCCTCTTGATTGAACGGTCATCTCCATCCTCCATCCTTCATCCTCTTCGTCCTCCTTCACCTGGCTTCCTTCTTGGAATGGCCCCATTGACTTCTCGACTGGACCATTTCTGTGAACATAAAACAAAAACAAATAAAATTTGTATAATTACTTATTTGTGTGATACGTGTATGGCCTCCCACGCTGGTAGGATCCTGGGCTTCCTGCTTTGGTTGAGTCCTGGGCTTCCTTCATTGGTTGAATCCTTGACATCCTTCATTGGTTGAATCCTTGACATCCTTCATTGGTTGAATCCTTGGCATCCTTCTTTGGATCGCTCCAATTTCTGTGAACAAACAAAAAGAAAAGACAAATTAATTTAGTGTAATTATTCATTTGTTTGATACGTGTGTCGCCTCCCACGCTGGTAGAATCCTGGGCTTCCTGCTTGGGTTGAATCCTGGACTTCCTTCTTTGGTTGAATCCTGGTCTTCCTGCTTTGGTTGAATCCTGGACATCCTTCATTGGTTGAATCCTTGGCATCCTTCTCTGGATCGCTCCAATTTCTGTGAACAAACAAAAAAAAAAGACAAATTAATTTAGTGTAATTATTCATTTGTTTGATACGTGTGTCGCCTCCCACGCTGGTAGAATCCTGGGCTTCCTGCTTGGGTTGAATCCTGGACTTCCTTCTTTGGTTGAATCCTGGTCTTCCTGCTTTGGTTGAATCCTGGACATCCTTCATTGGTTGAATCCTTGGCATCCTTCTCTGGATCGCTCCAATTTCTGTGAACAAACAAAAAAAAAAGACAAATTAATTTAGTGTAATTATTCATTTGTTTGATACGTGTGTCGCCTCCCACGCTGGTAGAATCCTGGGCTTCCTGCTTGGGTTGAATCCTGGACTTCCTTCTTTGGTTGAATCCTGGTCTTCCTGCTTTGGTTGAATCCTGGACATCCTTCATTGGTTGAATCCTTGGCATCCTTCTCTGGATCGCTCCAATTTCTGTGAACAAACAAAAAAAAAAGACAAATTAATTTAGTGTAATTATTCATTTGTTTGATACGTGTGTCGCCTCCCACGCTGGTAGAATCCTGGGCTTCCTGCTTGGGTTGAATCCTGGACTTCCTTCTTTGGTTGAATCCTGGTCTTCCTGCTTTGGTTGAATCCTGGACATCCTTCATTGGTTGAATCCTTGGCATCCTTCTCTGGATCGCTCCAATTTCTGTGAACAAACAAAAAGAAAAGACAAATTAATTTAGTGCAATTATTCATTTGTTTGATACGTGTGTCGCCTCCCACGCTGGTAGGAACCTGGACTTCCTGCTTTGGTTGAATCCTGGGCTTCCTTCTTTGGTTGAAACCTTGGCTTCCTTCAGTGGTTGAATCCTTGGCATCCTTCATTGGTTGAAACCTTGGCATCCTTCTTTGGATCGCTCCAATTCCTGCGAACAACCAAACAGAAAAGATAGATTATTTCTATGTAATTACTAATTTGATTGATACGTGTATCGCCTCCCACGCTGATTGGTCCTGGTCTTCCTTCATTGGATGAATCCTTGGCTTCGTTCAGTGGTTGAATCCTTCCTTGGCATCCTTTGATTGGCCCCCATGGCACCATGCCTGTGAACAGACAAAACAAAACAATTAATATCAGCTGATTAAACCTACTTGCAGATACGTGTCCGGCGACATCCTCCATGGTGGTCTCCCTGGCTTCTCCATGGCTGGTCCATCCCCTCGTCCACCCTCTCGTCCACCCTCTTGGTCCATCTTCTCATCCATCTTCTTGATCCATCTTCTCGTCCATCCTCTTGGTCCATCCTTTTGGTCCATCCTTTTGGTCCATCCTCTTGGTCCATCCTCTCCTCATCCATGCCCTGACACGTTTCCCACCCTCGCGATCTAATCCCTTAACCCCTTAATAGGCAATAGCAAATTCTCTATTTATAATTAACCCGAACCACGAATTAATCAAACGACGCAAAGCGCATTTAAACGGGCGATAAACGCGAGCCGCGAGCTGTTCCGATGAAAGTACGCATTGTCGGAAATTCCTAATTCCGCTACCTAAATTAATTCCTAATTACCTATATTATGGTGATGACACCTTTGCCGCCTAATGTTCGCACTCCATCATCATCACACCATGCCGCCAAATCATACTTCATCATCCCATCATATCACACTCCTTCATACTATGCCGCCAAATCATACTTCCCCACCACCATACCATGCCGCCAAATCATACCTCACCGTCATACTATGCCGCCAAATCATACTTTATCACCATCATACCATGCCGCCAAATCGCTCTTCACCATCATACTATGCCGCCAAATCATACTTCACCACCACCATACCATGCCGCCAAATCGCACTTCATACCATGCCACCAAATGATTCGTATGATATGATGGAACTCAACGCCACCATATCATAGTTCATCATCATCATACCACCCCACCAAATCACACCATGCCACCAAAACCAAAACCCCAAACCAACTCAATCCCACCAAGCAAAATACACATGCAAGACATACTTTCGGGTGCGCACCCTTAAGACAATGGACAACTCATGTCATACCAAGCCAGCACTCATCATACTCAGAAATCGCAACTATCTAATTTTCATGCAACCACCTATTATATCCGCACCTAAATCACCTAATAATCACCGCTAATATCCGCAACTCAATTAAAAATCTAATAATCCGCAACCGCATTAACGCAAAGTAAATTTAAATCAATTAAACGCATTAATTATACTCACTAAATGAACGCAAAGCAAGACGCAAAGTATAGAAATTCAAATTAACGCGCGAAACTAAAGTGAAAATCTAAAATAATATTACGCCAGAGAATTGCCAATGCTAAGTAAAACAGCATCTTAAAACGTCACTTGAGGCACAAAAGTTTCCCCAGGCACTGATAAGCAGTACACGGGTTAAGTTACGTTGCGTGTCAGGGAACGGACTGGCCGTCGACGTGAACTGGACAGGTCCGAAACCTGCACAAAATTTGGTCAGATACGTCGGACCGCATGCTTAGAATCATTAAAAGTACTCACGGTTTGGCGATCCCTCGGCTACTGTTCGTCTCTGGGAAGGTGGATGAGCTGGGCGTTGATGATGTGTAGTCCAATTAATCCTCCGGGCACTGAATAAACACACAGAAAGGCCATGGTTTAGAAAGCACATGTTCACTGAGCACTGTTTGTTGCACTAATTACACTGATGTGGCGACGGCGGATGATGCAGATGATGTTGACGATGTTGTTGACGATGCTGACGATGCTGTTGATCCTCTGGTTGCAGGCGAAGACATCCTGAGAACAGAAGAGAAGCACTGTAGTAATCCTTTTGTAATCCATGTTCACTATGTTTTAAGCACTGCACACTCGCGAAATCGGGTACGAATTGATTTTAAATGATTAATTATTAACACTGCTATCACTTTCTGCAAATAACACTCGCGACCGCGTATGAATAACTAATTAATTACCTACCTAAAAGGCAAACACGTGAAGCGACGTACTCTCAGAGAGCGCGACTGCTGTACTGACGTCGCGCAGCTGATATCAGTTCCGGCGCGTGTATGTACGAGCAGGGTAGAGCATTTGCGACCGCCCAGCCGAGCCAAAAACTGACACTCATGCATTTCTCTCGTCCGTGTGATCAAAAACTGACACTCATGCACTTTCTCGCTGTCCGTGTGAGTTGCTAAATAAAATATTGTTTTAAACAATACTGCGGCACCTCGTGGATTCATTAGACTTTAAATATTTAAATATTTGATGATAAACACATTAAGTGAACACAATAGGTACAGTTTAGTACGCCAAATCTTAATAATCATCCTTAATAATATGTATCTAATCAAAAATTGACTCTGAAGCAATTTCTCTCTGTCCGTGTGTGTAGCTATTGAAAGCAATGTATTTGTTTATTGTTACTGCTTGTATATTAGTTAAAATTGGGCATAATAAATGAAACCCGCAATTTACAGCTGTTTTCTATGATTTGTTATAGTCTAAATGCAAATGGCGTTATATAAAAGTTAATAACAAGTTATCATATAATGCAGATTACATAGGATTGAAGCGGCGTTAATGTAGATGCTCATAGTTTTTAAATCATCAAAATCGGTTGAGTACTTTAAAAGTTATAGCGATTTGAAAAATTCCATCCGGGAGCGCGCGACAGGTGCACCTGTTGCAGTAGCAATGGAATGCAGAAAGGGTTAAATTCCTACAGTAGCACGCGCCAGAGCAATTAGTACCGCACACATGACCAAAGAAGTAGGTCAGCCGGTTCTACAGCATGGCGCGTACTCTGGTGCGTGGGGAGCGAAGTTACGTGTACGACAAGTCTGTGAATATGCAGCTGTTTCACACATACACATTACGCCTTGGTAGCAGGTGAGGTCCACCAGCAGCATGATGGCCAAAGAGAAGAGGTTTACATTTTTGTTAATATCTCGGAAAGTACAGTAGATATTTACATAATTTTTTCAGTAGCTGAAAGACCATTAAATTCTTTACTATATTCTCGGTTATCAAGATATTCCCTTTTGCAGATTTTATGTGATTAATTAACGAAGTTGGTGTTTCTTTCGTCAAAATTGTAAAAAAGAGGAAGTTTACATTTCAAGTCATATCTCGCAATGTACTGAAGATATTAATATAAATCTTTAACTACATGAAAGCCCATTAAATTCTTTAACAAACCAAGTTTTTAAAAAAAATTTCCTACTGTAGATTTTATTTGATTAATGAATGAAGTTGGTGTTTGTTTCGTCAAAATCGCAATAGAGTGGAGGTGTACATTTTAATTAATATCTAACAAACTAATGCAGATATTAAAATAATTCTTCCACGTCATGAAAGCCCATTAAATTCTTTAACATATCCTGTTTTTTAAATAAATTTTCTTCGGTAGATTTTATTTAATTAGTTAGCAAAATTGCTGCTTGTTTCCGTTGCGCAGTGCGGCGCGCAACTTTAACCCATCTGCAATGGTAATGCTAAAAGTAATTCAATAGCTCAACAATAATTAAAAGTTTTATTCAAAAATCATAAATGTTGTTAACAGAAACGCTTTATTCATTTATTAATAATACTGCAAGACTGATCATAATATAGTTTTAGGTGCAATTCGATGTTAACTAAATTTAACAATAAATAGGTTTGCAAGCAAACACAACTACACAAATAAGGTCTTCAAATACAATGTTTTTTATCATAGTTTTCATCATTTTTCATAGTTTTTTTGTTTCGTTTGGTTGCTTGGTTAAAATTCAATTGCCATATTTGACTGCCTGCTACAAATTCTTAATGTCTTAAGTTAGAACTCTCATCAAACTGGTTCGGCCATTTTGCTTGTTTTTTGGCGTTTATTTAACACGATGGAGCGGATGAAATTTAACTTCACTCAGCTGCTGCACCAACATTGCTAATAATTGTTGTTACAGCCAGCCAAAATGAACATAGAGCGGTCGGATGTGTTGCTGTGAAGAACTTCATTGACGGATCGCAAATTTTTTCGCGTCAAAAAAACGGCTAATTACTTTTCTCCTACACCAAAAAACTTTCGCACAAATGTAATATTTTGGATGGCATACAGTATAAGCATATTCTGGTTATGTTATGTTTCGCTTTTTGTTTACATGTTGCTTTTGGATACACAACAACAGCAATAACAACAACAACGCAAAAAATGCGTCCTGTTTGTGGACATTGACAAAGCCATCAACATATAAGGATAATGCATATTTCAACAGCTCCCTGCGACATTCAATCGGCTTCCGTAGCACGTAGAAAAATCCTTACAAAAATTCAATCCATTACAAAAATGTCGCCATGAAGGATCACCAGCAGAAATATGCATTATCCAAATTGTCTCTGGTGGACTTGTAAAAGCTTGATTAGCGTTAAAAAATATGGCGTTTGCGTATTACTGGAAACGGATACAATATGGCCAACTTTTTCTTTGTTTAGCTACGAGTTTCGTATAGATGGAACATTAAATCATCCCCTAATAAATAGGGAAAACAAAGGCTCTTTAAATGCTTCGTAATTATTCCATCTACACATTTTCAATCATTGCGTCTTTGTTGATTGGTTCAACTCAAGTATGTGGTGTGTGTTTATAGTTAACATTAGATATCCAATTAGTTTTTAGATAATTAGTTAGTTATGAAGTAGTTATTCAGTAGTTAGTAGTGTTTAATTTTTAATCCATTACGAGATTATTCCATTAAGTAATTAATTGCAAATTGTAAAATTGTTTTACGCAGTGGCGTTGGTTTCTATGATCAGTTACGTTTATATTCTAAAAATGTATTCCTTCTCCACCTCCCTACTTCATCATCATCTTCTTCTTCATCAACTTGTTTAGTTGGATAAATATTCTATAAATTTAAATTTGCAAATAAATTATATCAACTCAATAAATTCCTCTCATAACAAACACTTATCTCTTACAGTCGCAAGTTTTCTGCGCGTTTCATTTCATTCCTTCGTCAATCAACATTCAGCATGCTTAGCAAATAAGATCAGAAGAGAGAGGGATTGAGTAACACCCTGTATGTAAATGGAAAAGACTACGGGCACATCGCGGCGACACTTGTTTCAAAACTCTTATCAAATTTTGGAAACGACTACATTCGGAGTGTGTGTGAGGTGGCGAGGGCGAATGTGAGATCAATAACCTGATTGATTTCCGAGGCCAATAAACTCATCGATGCAAACATAGAAAGAGAGCGAGAGAAAGAGTGAGTGAATGAGTGAGTGAGATTAGACCTCGTCGGTATTGCTCCTGCCCCAGAAAGCATCAAACCGGGTGCGTGCCATCTGAAGAACGTCTCCAGCAATGGATCGCTGTACTTCAACTTCAGCCTCAGGCTCAGGGTGCGACGATTCTTGCAGCGGTGGCGTTGCTGTTGCAGTTGCTGGCGACGGGGGCGGCTCGGCGGCAGAGTCGGCTTCGGCAGTGGCCTTGGATGTGCTGGCAATGCATGCTGGGAAGTGAACAGGAGCGGCAAGATAGTTGTTACCGTCTGCAGCAAACAAGCTCACATAAGACACTTTTGCCATCCCACCTTCAATTCCCCGTCATCATGATCTGCCGCTAACTAATAAGTGCTTTCTTGTTTCTCCGAAAATCACAACATTATGAGTACGAGTGATGCCAGTTAAGTAGTTGATTGGCTCTAGCACTATAAACTTGCTAAGAGTTTCTACGTCTTTGACAACGCAAGCATGTCATGTGGTGTGTGTGTGTGTGTTTTAAAATGGTGCAGCTACTCGCCTTTCTGAATAAAACAATACCATATCTCTGCACGCCGAACCGCCACCCCCGGTCTGCGGAATGCGAGGTATTATCAATGCCCTCAGGCACGCACTGCCATATCGGCCATCATCACACCTAGAGCAATACAACGAGAAAACGAATTGTTGTTTACGAATGCTACGATCAAAAATCATCGTTAGTGTACAAATTACACACGCAGGGCAAGCAGCGGTATTAATTTAAGTGAGTTTCATTATCAGGGTTGTTGTTGGTGGTGGTAGTGGTGGTTGTTATTTAGTTTTACTTCTTTAAGCCACTTGCGCGTGTTCATTCTTTCTCTCGCTTAAGATATCTCACACTTTTTTGGTTTCGTTTTGTTTGTTTGTTTTTTTGCTAGATAATGTAAATATGGTGTGTGCTTTATGGTGGTTTTATGACATGCCTTGCTCTTTGCACGTGTCGGCAAGTTGCGGCGGCGCCGATTGCGCCACCGGCGGCGGCATGTCCGGCGGCGTCCACGCCTTCACCTCGCTATGCGGTCGCGCTGCTAAGTCACCTACAAAAGCGCAGCTTTTACTAGTAACAAAACTACGCATACTACAAATAAATGCTACGTAATTATGGGAATGCAATGAGATAGAACGCTAATTAAAAATCAATTTTCTTATTACCTTCGCGCACGTTTTGCGTTACGGTAAACGTTTTTCCAGTGTCCAACGGAACTGTCCAATTGACAGGATCCGGGGAGCGCATGATAATCTGTTCCGGTGACTTGACGCGTGTTGGTTCCGGTGGTGACTTAACGATCGGCTCCAGGTCGATCGGTTCCGGCTCAGATACTTCCGGTGCGACGTTCTTATCAGTCTTTTCCGATGCTGCCCATAATAAATCATCATTAATACTAACAATTCAATCAATCACTAATGTAATTTTATTATTGTTGGTGTTGCTAAGTGTGCCAAGAAACGTGTTCTTTCTTCGTCCTTATTTCAATTCATTAAATGTATCAGCTAATCAACCATCGACCAAGAAATAATTAAGAGAAAAGGGACATTGCATTACAAGACTATATTATTACGTCAAGAAATGTTTGTTTGTGTGGTACACATGGGGGTTGTGCGTACTCGTTCATTAAATGCATGTTACCATTGGTTACCATTGGTTACCAGTGTTTTTCCGAGTGCAAAACACGTACAAACAATGCATGAAATGAACAAGCCACATTTTGACTCACATGGTTGGCCAATGTGTTTATGAACAAACAAGAGAACAAACGCAAAAGGGGATGAAACAAACTGAGCTTACCTGAATGTCCACGACGGCGCTCTACATGCGCATTGCTACTAGATTTGTTTCGACCTGTTTTGCTAGCCGCCAACAAGCGCTCGTCCTCGTGGTGGTGGTGGTGGTTGTTGTGTTGTTTGGGTGGGACAGAACTACTTTTCGATTGGGATGTTGGATGATGGGCGTTTGTGGTGGTGGTGGTGGTGTTGGTGGTGTTTGTGATGGTTGTGTTGAGGGATGCTAAAAAACGCAAAAATACAAGACCCGGAAATGTAGCCGGAATTAAACAAGAGAGATAGAGTAAAAGAGATTTAGCACATCCTAGAATTAACACTGATACGAAACGACATCGAAATACCACTTGCAAATCATAAATCCATTCATGTGTTTAGAGGAAGGTTGTCAGGTGGATATTTCCTGTTTGTTTTGACGTGTTCTGAACCACTGATAAACTTTATAAGCACATGCAAGTCAATCAACTACCCACAATAAATTAATGAAATGTGTGATTAAGAGGAAGAATTAAGTAATTAAAGCACACGACGAAATACTTGGCACACATAACATCGACAACAACAACAACAATAATGAGTCGAAGAAAACTTAAAAGTTAAGAAAACTCAAGAACAAAGCATGCAAAGTGCATGTACGTACAGGGGCGAGGTCGTTTCGTCACAGGAGTTGCATCAGATGGCGGTGCCGCCGGCGTGGTGGCAGTCGTTGCCGGCGCCGACTTCTTCTCCTTGACGTTGGCGGAACGCGATTGCCTCTTGGGCGAACGTTTCTCGGAGGACGTCATATCCGCTGGACCCACCGATTGTGAACGTGCTGCTAGCGCACATCGGTAACCAAACATGCGTCAAAACAACCCCCATTTCAAATTAAACAACAAAAACAACAACATAATCAAAGATGCCTTTAGCCATAAATGAATTGTACACTATACGCTCACCCGTCTTTAAAGCACTTTTTGATTTCAACGAATTCTTCTTCTGCAATGCCGTCTTCTGGGGTGAGTTTTTCTTTGGGCTATTTTTCTGCGACCCACGTGAATCGTCCTCACGCTTCGGTATTGTCGGCTCAAGTTTTTCCCTTGTCGGTGATAAAATTAATCCATCTAATTCTACGTTAACAAGAAATTAAAAATCGGCAGCCATTAATGAATTAAATTCATACCTGAACCACCAGTGGTTCTTTCCAAATGATGACGTATCATATCGCGTACTAATTTCGCAGAATTTTCAGCATTTCGCAGTGCTTTAGTTGGTGAACTCTTTTTGGTGTTTTCATGGTCTTTTTCTTCTTTAGTATAAGTCCTAAAAAAACCAAATTACTTGGAGGTAATTACTAATTTAAACATCATTTACCTATGTGTTGTTGAAGCCAATGAAAGTGCAGACAAGGAACTTCTTCGTGACACTTGATCCCACAATTCAAGTTGTTTGCTATAAAGGTCATATTCCGGTGCCAGACGACTACCCCATCCACGATGCTAAAAATATATTAATTTCACTACCTCTGCCATAATTTCCATATAAATTATCACTTTATACTCTCCAGCTTTCTTGCGTAATTCAACACACTCTCTTATCCACTCGTTGTTGACGACATTACCATTAGGTAATCCGTTGTGCTGCTTCTCCTTAAACTCGTTGCGATAGACTGAATCCTCCTCCTTGATCGTGTTCGAATCGTTGACTAGGGGTTCCAATTCACTAGCTATAAATTTTCACGAGGTTAGTGACTTCAAGCACGAATTTGCATACCACCATCATTACCATCGCGCGCCTCAGTCATCTCGTTGCGTTTCCGGTGGATCATTGCGTTCGCCGCCGGCTTGAGTGCGCCCATCGACTGCGACTTCCTCGGCGCCTCCGTGCCACCTCCTCCTCCAGCTGCAGCCATTGCGGCGGCAGCGTTGATCGCATCCCGTCGCGATGTGTGTCCCTGAGGCCAGTTAAAGTGTAGTTGATATTCGGAACTGTTTTTAGATATTGCGTTCTTTAGCAGTCCCGAATCACGACCCTACGCCGATATCAATAATGCGATTTTAAACAAAATTTCAATGGAACGTATTCCTATCATCAGCATCAACAACATTTTGGTCTTTTTCTGTTTGGTTCGAGACGAGAACGTTCAGATTCGACTACTAGATAAGAGACACAGAGCAGAACACGCCAGAGTCATGGTATCGATTGATTTCAATGATTTGATCGATCAACACGAGCAACAACATCAAAATATGAATGAGTGATTCGTTCACTACTAAGAGAGATAGAGAGACAGACAGACAGACAGATAAGCGTCCTAATTGGCTTGCTGCTTGCTTTCTTTCATTTCCGGCTCGGCTCTACGCATTTCATCTTAGTTAGAAAATTGCTTGGTGTTCCGTTTACCGTATCTTCCACATCAGGAATGTCCGGATCGGAGCCACGACGCCGTTCGCCGTTCGTGAGCGCCATCGTGCGCAGGGTGGTGCGCGCGGGCCCTTCCGACCTGCTGCGCCTCGAGGGCCGTGAGGGCCGCGAGGACGCCCGCTGCCAATTCGGGACTCCGCGCTCCTCCGACTGCAATTAAAATGAATACATCTCTCTCGTACACCTGCACTCCGCTCGCAGCACGCGATTAGCGCTCGTCTCGTTCAATTTTCGCATTTCTAAATGCATGCCAATCAAATTTTCCTAATCCTGCATGCACACCCCCTATCATCATCATCATCATCATCATCGTCATCATCATCCTCACTGGATTTAAACCCTCTCAACGAAACGTATTCATTTTAATAGTCACCTATCCATCATGCACTTTTTGTATTTGAAAGCAATTACCTCATCAGCTGTAAAATTCATCAGTTTAATCATCACTAAAGGCTTGCCATGCAATATGTATTTGTCATAATAAAATACACTATCGTAATTCGGGGCATCAAATACATGCACAGGCGAAGAAAGGACAAACAGCCTTGTTACAGAGAGGTTGCTAAATTATTATTCTATCCTTATTTGCCATCAAGGTGTGTTGTGTCTGTTTAAGTATTCAATACAATTTGCAAGCACTGCCACTGCCACTGCAGTAGTCCTCATTGCGGTAGATGGCTTGGTTAGTTATTACACTGCATGGCTTAATTTAAATCACCAAAGCACCAAGCGGATATTAACAGAAAATTCATGAATTGCGAAAGGATATTATTATCACGAGCCAACCGCGAAAACCGCATTCAATTCGAGTTCAGGAGTGTGTTCGTTGTGTCATTAAATTTAACCGGATCGATGGCACACCAACTTCAACCCCACGCTATTTGCGCAATTCGATAATACAACTTGAATTGCTGCTTCCAATTTATTCAATTGCAACAGGTAATAATTAATCCATATTTACAATTATTATCGTTTGGCTTAAATAACCTACTTTTAAAGTAGTGTTTTGCGTCGTTATTTTATGATTTGACATTTACAAGCAAGTAGAAGAAAAGCAGGCAAGTCAAATCTAAAAATACGAAATCATAATTCGCGGCGTAGTTCTCCTGTTTGTTTTGCTCTCTTGTTAAAATCGGTGGTTCAACAGCAGAAACAAAAGCATAAGCAATGAACAGACGGGTGGGGGAATGGTTGACTTGACAACAACAACAACATCAACAACAACAATAAGAGGAATGATGATGAATGTCGTGATGATTAAAATATGTATGTACGGTCTGCCTGCGCTTGCATTGTGATAATGAATGAATGATGACTGAATAGTGAACGCCTAAAGGCTCAATTCCCAACGTCGTTCTCGTGTGTGTATACTTTATGCATCTATTTGTGTGTTGTGTGATTGTTTTCTTTAAACTTTGTGGGTGTTTGTGATCGAAGGCACTAATTAATAATACGTCGAACCAAACACCACCCGAATCGTAAATTGGTTCGCCATCTACACCACATACCTTCTTCATTCTCACATTATCCCGCTCTCAATCGATTTCAATTCAATCATTTACACGTCAAGTGATAGAAATGGGGAAAACACAGAGACAAAGTGACTGAGAATAAAGAAGAAGAGGAGTCATCCGGTGTTGTTATGGCAATGCAAAACGTGCAAATGTAGATTGTGTTTACCCGCGCTCGATCGACGTGATCGGCCACATCAATAGCGTCGCCACCACCGCCACCTCCGCGGCTTCTCTCCTCGCCAACGACGAACTCGTGGTGGCGGTACGCCAAATCCGGGTACTTCTTCCGGCGCGGCATCGCCGGTTCCAGCTTCGGCACTGGTGACATTACATAAGCTATCACATGGCCGTTTTGTACGACCCGTACTACGTTTGACTTACGTTCGTGCGACTCTTCGTCAATCCGCGTTGCCGTACTCCCGAAATCATGCCGCTTCTCATCTACAAGTCGAATGCAATTCGTTGTTAAATGCGCGCGCTCAGCGACACCGGAAGTTGACTTACCAGTGTGAGGAGGAGCATTTGCATGACCGCCTTGCGGAGCGCGCCGCACCACTTCTTGTCGGGGGCCGGTATATTCATGCCATCGATACGTACTTCTATATTCCGAATGCAACTGCAATAAATCACAATATCCAAATTATTTGCAATCACTCTGCCTTGACTAATTTATTTGCATGAACACAGCGAGAAATTAAAATACCTTGAATGAAATCATTGATGCGCAAACTACGCGAAATTTTACACAAGAATCGCATCGAATTGTCATAGATCTAGCGCAAAATTACGTGCTTAACCCAGAAAGTCATGACTTGTAAATTTGGCAATTGTGATTCGTCCATGTCCTGGCCGGTTCAACGACCGCATTCGTCCTCTCCGTATCTTGGCGATGGCGTGCATTGCGCAAATGCATGCAACGCGAAAGGACCAATCAGCTGATTATCGCAGAGACATTTCGCCGGCAACACATCCACCACCCCTCCGAACACGGATAGCTTTGGCATACGGCTATAATAAGAAGTTGAGTAGCCCGATTGCAATGCCACCCCCGCAAACACGACACAATTTATACACACGTAGCCGAGGCAAGCCAAGAAAAACGGTCAATAATCCAATCGACCTTCACGGCAAATTTTCTATTATCCTTCGTCAGATTGATTTCGTCCAGCGATTAGCAACTAACATTGCAAGGCACACTCACCTTATCCACCGGCATTGAAGGGCACGCTCTGCACAGATTCCAAAATGAGCCGATCATCTGTTTCGCTGGGCGATGGACTCAGTGGCAGGAAGAAGACAACGTGGATGGCCGCGTAGCCATGCACACGCACACCAGCTGAGGGATGAAAGCGCGATAGAACCACGAAAAACGCACTGCTCACGCTCCTGGACGCCGGCAGGTCCTGGATTTCCTTGCAAATGTGTAAAACGCAATCGGTTCGAGTGGTGAACAAGTGCGAGGCGGCGCGCAATGCGAGCGGTAGACGATTGCGGACGCGAATGCGATCGGCATGACCGACGAACCCCACCTTGCGCGAATACTCCACTCACACGCATTCACATCGTCACGTAATAGTCCTGTTTAAAGCCACCGCAGTGTGCGTGAATGTATGTCAGTGTGCGCGCATTTCCGCGTCGGGACGCCTGCTGTACTGCCGCCGGCGCGCCGCCGAATCAATAGAGCGACGCCTGCGAGCTTGGACGCCGGGCGTCCCCAAAAACACACACGCATGTCTCCTCTATTTATACAAATCAAGTATGTATTAGTATTGTTGTTCGCGCTGGTGTAAGTTTTCTGCTTTTCTGAAACCGGTAACGCCACCGGCGTCATTAACACGCATTAGTTCTTTTTCTAATCTATTTCTATTTCAATTCATTACCTCCTTTTACCATGATAAAAATGTCTTACTTAATCTAATAACTAATTTTCAACCAAAGAAGTGCCAAGGATAATGTATAACTGTATGCAACTTTTAATTCATTAATCACGCGTGACATTCATGATAATATATCAGCAATTAACGGATAATCTATTAAGTATTGACCTTGATAAGTATTTCGAAATTGGAAGTACCTAATCAGTCGAGCACAACCAGTCAATGCTTTAAGTAGTTTTACTCAGAAGCATCAAGTGCTTCTAATCTTGCATTCAACTATTAAATATGACTGAGAAAACAGAGAGTTTCTTCGAACATGTCCTAATTCACTATCGGTGGATTTTTGTCTGTTTCTTCCTGTTACCAGCATCTTTCTTGTACGATATTTGGTTTTACGTGCGGAATCGTGTTGTGTTTCAACTGAGCAGTGCGCCCGGCAAACACGCTGAGAAAGTCAAACATGTTCAAAAGCAGGTAAGTAAGCAATGAAACAATTATCTTATTTGCTTGCGTTCGGTTATCGCAAGTTGTCACTTTGGAATGCAGGTCGGCGAATGGCATAAAGCAGGCCGGAAACGGATGATGTGCACTTCGCGTCCCGGCTGGCAAACAGTCTCATTTCGCCGCCCCAAGTACAAGAAGCTTATGCATCAAGTCGATGTCAACCTGGTTGATATTTTAGAGATTGACGAGGAGAAAAAGGTGGTGCGTGTCGAACCACTGGTTACCATGGGTCAACTAAGCGCCACATTAAATCCACTAGGCTGGACAATTCCTGTGCTTCCCGAAATCGATGATTTGACTGTCGGTGGACTCGTGATGGGCACCGGAATCGAATCCTCATCGCATCGTCATGGCCTCTTTCAGCACATTTGCGCATCTTATGAACTAGTGCTAAGTGACGGCAGTGTCGTGACTTGCAGCCCGGAAACGCACTCCGACATATTTTTTGCCGTCCCTTGGTCGTATGGCACTCTTGGCATACTAACAGCGGTTGAAATTCGCATTATACCAGCGAAGAAATACGTTCGGCTTGCGTATTCAGCCGTTCGAGGGCTGAACAACATTGCTGAAGAGTTCCGGCGCGTCAGTGCTGACGTCACTGGTAACGAATTCGTCGAGGGTTTAATGTACAGCCGCGACGAGGCTGTTATTATGACCGGAAATCTCACCGATACGCCAGAGCACAATAAAGTAAATTACACCCCTTTTCTATACATTTCCGGCCGGTTACCCTTTCGTATTATTTAATTTCCAGATAAATTCAATTGGCAAATGGTATAAACCGTGGTTCTTTATGCACGTCAAACAAAAACTGAATGAACAACAACAACACGAAGTAATCGAATATATTCCATTGAGAGATTACTACCACCGTCATACAAAATCCATCTTTTGGGAGTTGCAAGTATGCATAAATCCGATTGCGATCGCATTACGTACCTTACTTAACCAAATATTCCTTGCTCTCACAATAGGACATAATTCCATTTGGCAATAACGTCGTGTTTCGCTACTTGTTCGGCTGGCTTGTTCCACCAAAGATCTCACTACTGAAACTCACTCAAACGGCGGCTGTAAAGAAACTCTACGAGAATAATCACGTCATTCAGGACATGCTCGTACCGATCACTTCAATTGAACAGAGCATTAACGCATTCCACGACACATTTCAAGTAAGATATATGTATTTAATTCCAACTTTTAAGGAATTTATGGCTCACCAAGGATATCAATTATTGATATCATTTTTGATATGTTCAAGTGCACTAAAAGTCTATAAATCAAACAGGTGTATCCCCTGTGGCTGTGCCCATTTATTCTACCTTCGCATCCTGGCATGGTTCATCCAGCCAGCGGGCGGGATGAAATGTATATTGACATTGGCGTCTACGGGGTGCCGAAAACCAACAACAATTTCCATCCTAGAAATTCAACACGTCACATTGAGAGCTTGGTAACTCAATTGAAAGGGTGAGTAAATGAATGAATCATGACTCATAAACCAAGTATAAAATATGTGTGTGTGTGTGTTGTTAACCACCCACCACAATAACAAAGCATTCAATTGTGCATCTTGTCGCATTCTTAATCTGGCCGAGATGCAAATGCATTGTATGCACTTCGTACACGCCGTTAAACTCATTCTTCTTGTTCTTTAGCATGTTCATTCGTTCGTTGGTGGTTTGGTTAGACATTCCATTCCGTGTTCCAGGGCCACACCTGTCCACCTACTTACTTAATTCCTTCGACTCTCTGCTTGTAATCATTTTCTTTTCCCCCTTTTTCCTTTATTGATTGTTTCCTACCTTACCTGACCTGTTTGTCTCTAATTTATTTATTTCTTTGCTGTCAGATTCCAAATGCTGTATGCTGATACGTATATGACACGTGAGGAATTCAGAAGCATGTTTGATCACTCACTTTACGATATCGTCCGAGAGAAATTGCAGTGCAAGGATGCATTTCCTGAAGTTTATGATAAAGTAAGTCGTGCCGCTCGTGATTAATGAATAAATAAGAATTTCAAGTTTTTCTGCATTTTGCAAATTCGCCCAGTAAATGACATGTAATTCGTTATCATGCGTTTCCTCCTTATGTCATCTTAGTCAGCACATTTAATTTACTCATTATGATGAGCAGTAGTAAAGCCGACTTAAAGCCAAGTGAGTAGAGTCCGCATGCGCAGTGTTGGCGTTGTGTCCTTCAACACAACATCAACAAGCTCAACAAACTCTCTCACAACGTGTTTACCTGGAGGCCTGACGATTTACTCTTCAGCACCGCGTCGAGCAGCGAGCGCACTCTCATTCATAAACCAGCGGCAGGAGTGCGACTTCCATTCAGTTCTTTGCCAGCCAGCACGAGTGGCGTTGTTCTTCGCGTACGCGGTCCTCAAAGTGACTTAAGCAACTCTAGTTAAGTTTAGTGCTGATTGTGATTGTGATAGCTTAATTTCACCATGTTATTTCGTGATATCAGAAAGTTGTGCATTCAATGGATGTTCACCTGTCTGCTTAATCAAAGTAAGTTCAAATTTACAGCAAATTAATTCCCCGATTACAACATATACGGAAATGCGTAATTAGCACATGGTGCATCCCCCGAAGCGAATAATTTCATAAGCACAGCTGAACGCAGCCAGCGTGACAAACAGCCAGTGCATTTACCTGTACGCTCTCAGCATATTTTAATTCAATGAATCAGCGCATAATAACAATGATAAAACAAACACAGCATTACGTGTATATCATCATCGTTAAATAAACACGTAAATCTTCACTTTACACATTTCCACAGCATCCGAAAAACGAGTCAAGACACGTTTCAAACAGGTAGTTTGTGTAAATCTTTTGTAAATCGTTTGCTGCTCATAATTGTATTGTAAAGCAATTGAAAATGTTTCGGTAAGCGTCTTATTTCGTTGCTTCGTTCGTGGAAAAGATTCCAATTCGAGGATTTTCAATCTCTTCCATTCATTCACATTGCACGAATGCGAATTTGTCAAGCGATCACCAATTCAATGAATGAAATTCTTCGTGAAGTGTTCAACACTAGAAAACCATAGAAAACTAAATCACAAAGCAACTTTTATATTATTTTATTGAATCATTCCTTAATTGAAATTCAACTTAATCCTTCGAATATTCAACCCTGGAAAACCTTATTAAATAAATTATTAATTAATGTTCTTGTCCTAGAAATGAAAAATCACAAAGCAATTCTTATATTATGTATTATTAAATTTCTCATGTAAATATTCCTGACACCAATTTTTCATTCACATGCCATGATCGGAATGCAATCTCAATTCAAGTTGAAGTAGATATATTTTTAGCTTTAAGCATTAGAGTTATCTTTGCAATGCAATGCCTGCATTACACTGGGATGCAATCCGTCATAAAAAAGATGCTGCAAGTTGAGAACACCTGCTCGCTTCTCCTGCATACCTCGCATCCGGAGTTGAGATACTGGAGCGACACTTGTGCGCCGAGCTCACTTCTTAAATTGCGCTCAGAGGTATTCGCTTCATTTGCTCGCTTTTTTCCACCTTGAAGGCCGGTTTACGCATTAGCCATCTTCAGCGAATTGCGTGCTGAAGAAGAAGAAGTAATTCAGCAAACGCGTGCGTGTTGTGCTCTGCGCGTAAATTTTATAAAATTAAATTATACGTTGCGAGCGATTCGGCAGCCGGGCACCAAGCAGGTAAATCGTGAGTAGCAAGTAAGCAAAGCAGTTACCTTCTCGTCTTGAGACATTTTTATTTACTTTCGTTCACTTCTTCTTCTGCTGCTGCTGCTGCTGCTGCTGCTGCTGCTGCTGCTGCTGCTGCTGCTGCTGCTGCTCTTCCTCGTTCAATCTCGTTCAAAAGGTTCCGGTTGACTGCCCCCAAGAATGTTGCACTAACAACATACATACATACATGACTTTCAAGTGTACTTACACGACACATGAATTTTGCTACAGTTTAATTAAACTCGTAGGGATTCTTCGTTTAGTTCAGTAGTCGCATTTTTTCTTCCTCTTCTTCTCGTCCAAGATTTACCTGCGCGATTGCGGTTGGATCCATCCGGCCGCAGCGCGTTCCAATTAAATAAAAATGCCATCATCAATCGCTCGTCATTTTCTCCTCGAGGCGCAGGAGTGTAATCAGCAGAGGACGTCGCCAAGGCAGCCGCCGAAAAACAACCAAGACAACCGCACTTCTGCTCGCTTTTTTACTCACCATTCTCGTGATCGATTTGCTGCCGTTGTGCTAACGATGCCACACAATCCGGTTCTTCAATCATGTGTACAAAATTAAATAGTCAGCCCTTTAATTCTTGATGCTCTAGCTAATCAAGTTTAAGAGATTTTAAAATTTTGTGCTTCTCATTTGGTATGAGACATTCTTGATGAATATTTTGTTAATATAAATTATTAAAAAGTTTATTCGTCTCCATAAAAATAAAATAAATTAAATTATGTTTAAACATAATATAAAATTATTGACTAGATGGCTAAGCTGACTTCTTTGAGACCATCTGCATCTTTGGTTAGATCCCCTCCCATATCCAAAATAAAAATTTTAATTTCGAGGCGCCCCCTGGCGGAATTTCTGAAAAAATCGGGCGTGGACGCAGGACGAAACCCGTTTTTTCCAAACTCACACATTCATCCAGAGAGAGTAAGTGAGTGGCACCCATGCAATGGCACCTTCACTTAATCTCTCACACATTCACGCTGAGAGAGTGAGTGAGTGAGCGCCCATGCAATGGCACCTTCACTTATTCTCTCAGCAGCACTCACACAGCAACCAAACTTGATCAAGACTCAATTCAAAAGTTAGAAAAATTAAACGCGAATGTATATTTATTTTAGCTAATGTTCCAACAATTCGAATAAATATCAAATGAGCAATTGCAATAACTTCGTCAGGGCACCAGGATAGAGAACCAATTAGAAGGCACTTAGCTCGGGATGCAGCACGTTTGTGCCACGATTTTGATGACCAGAGAACCCACTGGGCGAGTCGCATAGCAAATCCTGATCGTTGCTCACGAATACGGTGAAGATAATCAGTGGGGGGCGAACTGACCGAATTGCGAAGGAAGAGAGAAAGGAGTCCCTTCTCACATACTACAAGGGGTTGTCCGCTTTAAAACTTGACCTCGTTAGAGATCAAGTATTTTGAAAAGTTTTCATTTGATTATTGATTCTTTCAAGATTGATAATTGATCACCGCTTTAAATTGGATTACTATTTGTTGCTTGTGCTATTACAGTTGCTGTTGTAATTAATTAAAACCTCAATTAGCAGTGGTTCAGCCTTAAACCAAGATCGTAGCTTGATAAGTCTGTCGCTAAAGGGCTGCGTGTCTTATTTAGACTTTGCGAAGCTAAATTTGTAGACACAGCTGAGTGGTAAATCAACCTCAATTAGCGGTGGTCCAGCCATAAGCCAAGTCCGCAGCTTGACAGTTCACTGTTGCTAAAGGGTTGTAGTGTTTGGTTCAGTCTAATTCAAGCTGCAGATAATAACACTATTACCATTGATACACAGACTCAATTGCACTTGCAAGTTTATAGTAAGCCAATTTTTTCCAATTTCTTAATTTTACCGATAAATGCCCGAACAGCCCAACTGTGCGAATTACCGAAGTAGTTAGCTAGGCCGTTCGGGCGCTATTAAAATCATAGACAACCCCTACGCAATGCACCATGAACACCGTCGTATGCCATGGTGCAAGGGATACTCCTCTCTCTCAGGGTGCAACTCAGTCAGCTCGCCCTCCACCGACACTCCACCGATTCATGCAACAACAACCAGGACAAGCATGCGACTCACCACAGTGAAGCTCCTGGTCATCAAAACGGGACAAACGACTACATCCGGAACGAAGATGCTCTCCAATTGATGCTCATCCTGGCGGGCCAACGAAGAGAACTGCAACTCCTCAAATTGACATCCATCCTGATTGTTGATACCATTAGCTAAAACAAACAACATTTTAATAATACGAATAAATAGCAATTAAAAATAGTTTGGCCGCTTTCACTCACATGGCATTGCTTTGGATAACAAATGTTTATTTCCGTACCTGAAATTCATGCACAATAAAACTACACCCCTCTTCAAATAGTTTATTTGACCCATACAATGAATTCCCGTTTAAGCAAATACCTGTGTACGCGCCGTCCACTTCTTGAAATAAACAAATTGTGTCTCGAAAGCAATGCCACAAAAAGGATATATAATTCCCGTTGATCTTCTCTTCATGGAACACTCGGTCAGCGGATGTGGATGTTGCAGAAGCCCTAAAATCACCTAAATATTAAGTAAAATTAGTCAGAGTTACACGCGGTGCAATGCTGTGCAACTCTAACCAACTTAACTAAGCAAACTTGTCCGTAATATGCATGCAGCATGTGATATCTTGCTCAATCGTGATTGGTTCCATGTCATCAAATTTTCGCATGTATATCGGCTCACCGAGCGACTTGCCTCGTCCTGCGCGCCGCAGCGCAAGTGTTATCTTTCCAGCCAAGTACTCAAGTCACATGATCACGAGGAATCATCTAGAGGCAATCGTTATTCGGTCAGTGAGTCATATATTTATGATTCAACTTGTGCTTTAAGTGAGACATTCGTAATGCGAGGTTTGACTGTACAATTTTATAGAGATTGATGTCGGTTAGCAATCTGCTGCTGATGCATTGGAAGCCTTCGCAAAGACGCGTATAAAAAAGCATTTGTTGCAGCAGCGCTCATGTTTCTCGGTCGTCAGAGGTATTTTGTTACAATATCCGGCGATGCGTTACGTCCATCCACCAGATACATATTTCTTCATTGCCTCACCGCTCCATTGTTGCCATAAAATATATCCAGCGAATGAGCATGCCTTATTATTCATATTCGTCATGGGCAACGTCAACATCTCTATCAGCATGACTGTGCTTCGATTTCACGTGCAACACAGGAATTTCAATAAAATAGAGAAATTATGACTAATAGCGCTAACGCAGCCAATATTTCCGGCTAAAATAATAAGAATGCACATGTTGCAAATTAAGTAAATAGAAACTTCATTCAATTGCTTATTTAATTACTCATACGTATTCTATTCAATTTATGAAATGTCAACATAAACTCATTGATTCTTTTGCTTTTAAGAAAGAGTCAAGACATTACGATACTTTGGTACTTATATTGGAAAGTCAGGAGCAAATAGCGTTTAGTTTCTTCCTGAGTGAACCAGGATAATTGCGCTCGTTCGGTAAAATTCCATCATTAAATGAATCCGCACATGGGCGAGCGATTGTGGCGAATGCCTTCGAACGAACGGTTTTCTTACATGTGCATTGTTCCACAGCCATAACCAGCGAATGAATAACAAGTGCAAAGAAATGGAACAGTTATTATGAGCATATTAAAATGTACAACAGTAAATCACACACAGAATGCACGCCGAGGAATGTACGTTATCTCTGGGAATACTCCACAAAATTTTAAATTAATTATCTATTAATTTGCATACGAAAATTAATTTAACACGCTTGTAACGAGCAAGTGCAAATTACCGCACCATTCAACATGCTATTAAAATCTAGTATCGAATAGTAAAACATCCGTAGAAATCTGCATTTAAATTATGGGCTTATCCGTTTGGCAATACTCTCATAATTCGAACCATATAATTAGCTTTTAATTCCTAATGAGGAAACAAAATCACTAAATGATTTTACACGTTTCCTCCCTATTTTTGTAGATAGAATTACCTCGAATTCTGCACTGAATTATCTTACTCATCAATGGGTGAAAGGTGTGCTGATTTATTTATCAAGTTTATTTATCATCATTACACACGTAAGCAGGTAATAACGTTATCGAAACGAAGAACGCAAACGTGCGGTGGGTCTTTGACTTTTCTGTGCTCTTCAGCGCAACGGAGCGTGAACAAAAACACAGCGCACGCAAATATGCATCACGCAATTATTTCATCTGTTAATACGAAGCTCGTCGACTATTTCAAGAATACCTACAATGTGTGTGTATGCATTGTATTGTGTTGACGAATAACTGAATGCCTGAATAACTCTGCCAACCGACGAGGAAATGCTTTTGATTCCTCTCGCATTCCAAACTCTTGTCCAACTTTCTCATCGTAATGACTCAATGTTTGTTTCCAAGTCGTTTCATCAAAATGTGATTTCCGCTCATAACTCATCAACTTAATTAATGTATTAATAAGGATACGAGCCTATCTTTATCAATAATTCTCTAGAAAAATGAACAACCATTTGATGAACGCTCAACAAATTCGAAAATAATTAATAGACCTATTCCGCTTTCCTGGCAATCAACGTAACATCCAAGACGAACGGATGCGACTTTAATTAAACGCAACTTGGTTGAGTCTCTTACTCATTTTAATTAAAATTTCTGTATTTATTCTTATTCGTGGAGATTTAAAAATAATTAAATTATTAGTGTGAATAATTGATGAGAAACTATTTGGGAATTTACTGCTTCATACTTGATTGATTACCGTGTAGTTTTCATTAAAATTTCAGTGTTTTTTCCATGAAATTTATCCACTTAAAATCATCTCACGTAACTCCAGTGAGTCTTAACATGAATTGCACGCTGCACGCATTATTTATATTAACATTCCAGTAGTTTTTTGTTTGTTTACGATGGACATTACCACTCAAGTTTAAGCCTAAGAATGTTGATGTGCAAATATTTTAATTTTCATCATTCATGCTAATGACTTTCGTGCGACAAGATGCGCAATGAAGATTCGTGGAGAAATGACATTTTTCGAAAAAGAATAATCATTTGGAAACTCGTCAAGCACGACAGACAGTCCACTACAGGTGATTATTTATAATTAGTTGGTAATTTCCAGAAGAGCATCAGACATGCAATTGCTGCGTTACGACTTTAATGTGCGTTATGAGTATGGAATAAAAGAATGAATAAAGTCGCGTTATGGTCATTGTCATTGTCATTGTCGTGCTTTGCACTATTAATAAGTGCAGACGACAAAATTGCCCTGCTGTCAAATCACATTTTTCTATGCTAGAGCAGCCAAGCGCGTTCCCAACTATAATTTGTTTCTTATTCTATGCGCTGCGTCTTTGCTGCTACGTGCAAAGAAGAAAAGTCACACAGCGCGCATTTCAATCACAATGCGTACAGCATTTACAATGCAAACTTCTTTACGTTCATCGTGCTCATCTTCTCTCAGAAATGCGATTGAATGTTGCTTGCTTTAAGCACGCATCACGTCTTCTAATCTTAAGCGCCTTAATTATTAAAATACGATACTTAAATCAAGTGATTATTGATATATTTTCACTAATTGCTCTTCCTGAAAAACAACATGCATGTGTTCAAAATAATCTTGAAAAATGTTTTCCTGCGTGGTTTTAAAAATATCAATGCTGATTATTCCTATTGTTGTTACAGTCGAATATATTACGACAGCCTGCTACTTTCCTCAGGACTACCAAGGCGAGTTTGCAATGCAAAACACGGTAAACAAAAACATGGTGCATTATGCCACCGTTAACATTACGCCAACGGGTATTCCAATCTGGGGCAATTGTTACCGCCGAATGGGCAACAACTTCATCCTCGGCGTTGAGTAAGTCCTCATTCCGGCTTATTCAACCATCATTTGTCCTTTGACACACTTCACATTCTGTTTCAGTTTGGCAGGAAGTAGTTGTATACGTTGTTTGCACCTTAAATTGCAATCACGCAATGTGCTTCAAGTGTTATCCTCGAGCAAGGAAGCAATTTCCAAGTGCTATACAAACGAAGAACTCGCCGAAGCAAATTGCCCAACTGAAGAATCCCTTCGAACACGCACAACTACAGAATTAATACTTTTCAGTAAGCATGCACTAAACCCATCAATCAATTATCAACCACAAAACTAATTATTTTTGTGCAGAAATGCGTGATGCTGAAGGAAAACATATCAAACGCGAATATTGTCCGTTGGATGGAAGATATTCCTTTATTTATCGCGTGAATGATGTATCCAGTCGAAGGGAATGTACAGGATACGAATCGACATTAGACTCATGTCCTTCCGGTTCTAGTATAACCCTTCACTTTCGCCAATGTTCATTCGGAAATACCGGTAGGATTTAATCAAATTTCTTCGCAAGAAACTTCTTAATTTTCCTCATTTCCAGAGTTAAAATTCGATTGCCTTGGCCATTGGGATGGTTTGAACGGTCAACGATACTTGGCACTTGCCGATAGCCGACAGGCAATGGGCAAACCGCAATACCGATGCGCTGTAAGTTAATTACTGTAACTAGAAACAATAATCATTAGCATAATGAAGCGGTGCACGCTCTGATTCTTTGAAATTTCTTATTGTAGTTGTACAAGCCCGATGCGCTGACGGGCCTCATAAACATCGCAATTAGTCGCGATTCCACGTGCACCGGCGATTTGCATAATGCCACGCATGGCTTTGAAAGCCTCACTTTGCGCCCAATGGACGAAGACACGTGGCCGCCTGAAGTATCCTACAGTGCATGCAGGTACGTCTCTCACCTCTCAACCAGCCAAACGCCTTAAGTCATAAGCGAAACAACAGCAAGACCATTAAGAAGCGAGATGTTCAGTTAAGAAAAATAATTGCATATAAATCATAACCATCCAAGGCTCAGCCCACTATAAAAATTCTAATTAACTTATTGTACTCTCCTCATTCCTGGCTTGTTAATTAAATATTTATTGTTCAACTACTGCCAGCTTCCCTGATTGGATGCATGGCGATTGGGAGCATATTCGCGTCGAGGATAACACAATTACGTACAAGGACCACACATCGTTCAAAACCTATACGATCAAGTGCGTTGCAATGGTCGAGTCGAACGATAAGTACTCGGTGCTCAGTCGGACACAATGGTAAGTAATTCATGTTTAATTATCCGCAAACTAGCTGTTCTTTTATTTAATTTGCTTCCGTATAAGTCGATTGCCTGCTTAATCACTATTTCCATTCCAGCGGCAAAGAGCAGTATAATTGCATGCGCATCCAGAAACGCAGTAATAGCATTCTGGAATTCCAACTTGGAAGTAATTTTAGTAAACACAACGACGTGTACGATCTGTGTTCAGATGCGAATTTCCAGAATGACACCTGGATCACGCAAGGACGTAAGAAATTAAACTATTCAATCACTTTTCAGCGAATTAATTTAATTCGTGTGGTTACAGGTGTAGTGCCTGGCGTTGCATTAACCTGTCCAATCTCCGGACATTATACTGGAATGATTCCTGATACGAATGACTTGTGCGCCAAACTTTGGTCCGATTGTCGAGCGCCGGAATTAATGTATTATCAAGTATCAGATTGCGCGTCCGGAGAGATCTACGAGGAGCGGGAATACCGTTGTTTGGGGCACTGGCGTGAACGGGATTTGTTGTATACGTATACGCAAAGACACGATGTTGCCGCCGGCACGTATGAATGTTTTGTCGGCTCGATTGTGTCCAATCAGGAGGGCATTTACATTACGGAGGCTGGAGAGCATTGCCAGCGGCGAATTGACCCTTTGCAGTACGGCATGAAGTTGGTCAAAATGGGTCACTACACGTGCGCGGAACGCGCGCCCACGACGCGAAGACCAACACTGCCCACAAAGCCGTGGAACATTGCTGTGCCTTGTACGTATTTGCATTCAGCAATCTATTGTTTTGTGTTTAACACCGTCCTGATTGCAGTTCCCACGATTCCCGAGCGCGACAACAACGATATCAGCGCAGCGGCAGCAGCACACCCACCGCCGCAAACAAGCGCTCTGTGTTTATTCGTCCTGGCACTGTTTGCATTTAATTTGCATTGAACGTAAGAGAAATCCACATCGTTTTATGCAAATGAATAGACTGATGACAAGTTTACTTAAACATTCCTCTTGCCAACTTTTACGCGCGCGCCTACACTCGTACTGATTAATCAATTGAAATTCAACGATGCGAAACTGCCTTATTCGGTACTTAAAGTACGTTTGGACCTAATAATTCATCAAGAAACTTCCAGGAACGAGTCCTGTGAGATAACTATATTTATTCTTCATTTACCTATCGTAGGACTGCATGTGTATAGTGAAATTTACCATAGTATTTATATTTTATATGAATGAACGCAAGAAATTTAAAGCGAAACCAAAAAGTGCTTTATTTATGAAGAAAATGTGAATTAATTGTGAATCTACTTATTATATTTACTGTAGGAAATTTTTCAAATGTCTCGCAAGTGTTTTATGTAAAAAATGTACGCTTAAATTAATTATATAGTGATATGTGAAGAAAATGTGAAATTTAGAATATTGGATACTTGAATAAATTATTATAATAGCCGAACAATTGAAATTACTATTAAAAATCATATGATAATCGTATACAGCAAAGTTTCAGTTGCTGTACGCGTTGTTGGAGATACCGTGCTAGAGGAGACTCGCGTTACTACCAGGCGCTTTCCGCAACGCTGTAGCGCGGGCGCCTCTTCGTAAATTTCCTCTGGTGCGCGGGAGTCTCACTGGCTGGAATTATAGTGACGAGATTGGCTCCCCCGCTTTCTGCTTATCGAAGTTCTTTCGGCTGCCGCGAGGGTGCGAGCATGGCGCATCGGTACTGATCGGCTTAATCGAATATCGCGTGCATACAGCTGTGCATTTACAAGATATTGTTTATGTTAATTTTTATTCCATTTCGATGACGGTGCCGCCGCCCTGTGTTTAAACAATTTATTATCCGACCGTAAACATTGGTATAACCCAACCGCAAACTAGATAGTCATCGCTTGCTGTTGCATTTTACATGAGTTAAGTTCCAAGTTTTAAGTGCTACTGTGTGTGCTACTGATTACTAACCAATTTTACCATGGACTTGAAAGAAGAGGTAAGAATACGCTTTATTTAATTAATATAAACATAGTGCAAGTGAAAGAGTGCTCCTAGGAAATCGCCACATACCTGAAGTCATCAGACTTCCCAAAGATGCAGAATGAACGAATACTGATCACTGCCAAAGGTGGTGTTCCTGATAAACTTCCCATATGGATAATGAGACAAGCAGGACGCTATATGTCTGGTATGATTACTATCCCATAAGTGGTGACTGTGAATTTCATCATGCTTTGCCTTAGAGTTCAGAGAGTTTCGTAAGCAACATTCCTTCTTTGAAATCTGCCAAACGCCTAAGCTAGCCTGTGAAGTGACTCTAATGCCAATAAGAAAGTTTGATTTTGATGCTTCAATAATCTTCAGTGATATCCTAGTTGTGCCGCAAGCACTTGGAATGGAAGTTGTCATGGAACCTGAGAAGGTAAGTTAATCAATCTCATTTACAACCAACTTCAGTCTTGATCATCACAGGGACCAGTGTTTCCTAATCCATTAACCATAGAGACTTTGAAAGACTTGGACTGGAGTAAACCTATTGAGAATCTCGAATATGTTGGCAAAGCAATCAGGTTGACAAGACATATGCTCAAAGGCAAAGTACCTCTGATAGGATTCTCTGCAGCACCTGTGAGTACTATTCAATCATTTACTGCAACTAATAATATGCTAATTTCATCATCTCTCTTAGTGGACTTTAATGGTTTACATGATTGAAGGAGGTGGCACAAAAACAGCATCAAAAACCAAGAAATGGCTTTACTCCCATAAAGAGCAATCACAAAATCTCCTTAAGAAATTATCAGATGTTATTGTTGACTACTTAGTTATGCAAGTTGAATGGGGTGCACAAATGCTTCAATTATTTGAAAGCAGTGCTGAATATTTAACATCCGACGTCTATGGAGAGTTCATTCTTCCACTATTGAAAAACATACGGAATCAAGTGCGCTCTAAATTAGCTGCTAAGAAATTAGAGGATGTTCCAATGATCTTCTTTGCTAAAGGCGGACGTCACCTGCTTGATCATCAAGTGCAAGCTGGCTTTGATGTCTTAAGTTTGGATTGGGCTACTGATCCAGTAGACGTTCGTCAAATCAATCACAACATGATTCTTCAGGGAAATCTCGATCCTTGTGCGTTATACGCAGATAAGGAAACCCTTCGACTATACGTCAATAAAATGCTTAACAAGTTTGGCTATAAGCATCACATTGTTAATCTGGGACATGGCATTTATCCAGATATGAATCCAGAGGCGGTGGCATGGTTCATCGAGATGGTGCACGAATTCAAAAATCCGTATCCATAAAGGTTTGATAGTTAATGTTACTTTATATATTTTTTTGAGTTTACAAATGTTTGTCATGAACACAATGAGTAATGAATATGTAGTGCCTTATATAAATAATACACGCACTTGGTGTTGGCTACTGACGTGCTCTACGCAGAAATCGATGTTTAAACTGCTCCAGTTTGGATTTTGTTATAACAACTCGCACGTTCTGCAATTGTTGATCGTTTTCATCTTGCACTTCGTCAACAATAGCCGAATTCTTATACAGCCATCTGGTTTCATCACCACCAATGGGAACTCTTATCGTCATAACAATACGATCAGTTTGTTTAATTACCAATTCTTCTAACTGTTCGCTTAGGTCCTGCAAACCATGCAGTGTCTTGGCAGATACTGCAAGACCATTTTCATAATTCTCCGATGAATGACTGATATCGCATTTGTTGCCGATTGTGATAATTTTCTCTTGAAATTGTTGAACGTCTGTTTTAGCTGCCAAGTTTTCCAGAGTGTTCAACACATGACGTCGTTGAAAGACATAGTCATCACTTGAGAGATCTTCCACGTGTAAAATAACATCCTGGAATTAAGCATATTTCAATAACAGTTTCGCATTGCCAATGTGAAAGAATACCGCATATAGGGCGTCTTCCAAAGTAGCAACAAAGCACTCGATAAGATTAGTTGGAATATCCGAGATGAAACCAACTGTATCAACATATAAAACTTCCAAATTACTTGGCAAGATACCAGCATGCATTGTAACATCTAAAGTTGCAAATAATTGATTACGAGGCATTAATTTACCATCGCCTGTGAGTGCTTTGATCAAAGACGTTTTTCCAGAATTAGTATATCCAACGACTGCCACAATTGGATAATCGATATCTTGTCGCTTCTTACGCAACAATTGTCTTTGCGTACGCAATTTCTTAATTTCGTTTCTTAATTTGCTTTCTCTCGTTTGCAGCATTAATCGCTTCGTGTCGTAATCACTAGCTGCCATGAAATGTGAGTCATGTTTCTTAATCTTGGCACGCAGATAAGGAATTTCAGCGAGTGCAACTTGCAATTTTGCATGCTTACTTATCGCATGCAGACGAAGAATTTGCATAACTATTTTGTACCTGTCGAAAATTGGTACCTGAAATGCTCTCTCCAGTTCTTCCAGTTGAACTGGCTTCAATGTACTAATATTGATGAATACTGCAGTCACTTGAGGATTCCTTCTGATAGAGTGTTTCAGCTTTTCAAGAGATCCTGAACCAAAGAGCTCTTTCTTGTCAAGTCCATCCAAAGGCACTGTAATTGTATCCTGGATTTTCCATGGAGCAAGAGTTCGTATCAATGCACAAGCCTCTTCAAGTTGGCGATCAGGCTTGATGTCTATTACTTTTTTAGGACCCCATTTTACATAGGGATGTATGATGAAGCAGTTGTAGTCTTTGCCACTTGAGAAGCATTGTTCTGATAGCTGTGTATATTCTCTAGAGATATTCAACAGGTAGCAATTTAAATTCTTAAATCATAACTAACAATCATACTTATCCTCCTCAGCTGTTATATCTAGAATATCTTCAGTTTCTGCTGCCTGTTTTTTAGCTAAAACATTTGTGGATCTAAAGAAATGTCGCTTCGAGTTCGCAAACACAACACGTAAATTCTTCAACAGCATCCTGAACCAATTTGAATAGTCGTTTCGGTTTCCCGCCAGAACGTTATGGCAGGTCGTGATGCCCTCTTCAACAAACCACCGTAAACATGCACCTAACCTCAAGGTACGCGTGGGTAACGTCGAAGTTTGTGTTAATCTTAAAGTGTTATAAATAAGTGCTAATTAATAGTGTATAATATGGACAGGTGGGCCCAATTCTACTGTTTATTAACTCACCGTATTAACATTAATAACCGTACGTGTAGTTGTTGTTTAACTTTAACCAAACATCGAGTGCAACGTTCACACCAAGCAATGGATTCCATGCATGGAGTATATATAGAGGTATAAAAAGTACTACTAATCGCTATTCTAACTCGTAATTCTACCATGTACATTAGTTTTAAGCGGCCACCTAACCTTCTCTAGCGACAGTTGTCGAATAACGACAAATTGCAATGTTTAAATTGGTAAGCAAACATTAGGTCAATACGTGGGAATGCTATAGAGCTCTTTGAAACAACAAGAATAACAGTGAATGAAATGATTCCGGATATAAATTATCAAACGCCCGCGCCTACACGCGCTTCAAAAGGAAATTTACGCCAGTCGGAAATGATAAGACGATAGCCGGTTGTCTTTTTCATGGTACGAAGTAAAATTAGACATTGCTCTACACTAAACACTACAACTATCAGGACTAGGCACAGTAGGTTTAAAAACTTGCACTAAACGCCAATTGAATATGATATATCATAGAATCAAGGGTCACTTTCTTCCTGATAAAAATGTCAGTGCCCTCAGCGTTGTTCAAATTCAAGATAGACTGACGTTGGCCATAGGAATTATGTAAATATCGATTAAGTATATACTTGATACTTGAAAGCAGCACAAGTGTTGAACACATGTGTGCTGGAGTTGCCTTACTAAGCGTACTTTGCACAGAAGACTTAAAGTAGGAGTAAAAGTAATGAACCGCTAGATAAACGTCTTTGGCGAATTGTATAATGCGTTTTGTAGGTAAGCAGAAGAATAGTCGAGGAGACAATGCAAGAGATGCTAAGCAGAGGGTGTATACGTGCTGAACTCGCTGCGCCAGCAGATAAGTAATGTCGGTGCAGCTACTGCTGCTGCCTCTGATTTCCTTTGCGCTTGTAAGGCTTAAGTCACACTCAGTACGACTGACGTTGTTCTGGCGGAAGGTAGCGCGTCTCTGTGGTGCGGCAAAAGTTCAAGCTTGAAACCTGAATATAGTCAGACGAGAAGAAGAACAAAACGCTATCGTCTTAAGCAGACCACCGCATTGAATGACGCGTATTGTGCTCTCCTCTTCATGAGTACATCTTGAATTTATTTGGTGCCGTTGTCCTGCATTGATGCGCAGCAAGCCATGCAGACGTGTTTCTCGTGTGCAGCATGAAGCAATTGGATTTTTAATAAACCCACAGCGCAACATCGATTCGAGCTTGTTTCGCACGTGTTTCCACACAGGTAAACACACTTTTCCTGAAACGCCTGTGATTAAGTAATCGACTTACTTAAACTTTCTTCCTCCCCGGAGCGAAGACCGGAGGTATTTTAGTGCAGCACACATGCTCCCTTCGCAATGTTCCAAGAACTTACATGAAAGCAAGAAACATGAAGAGTTCTGAAAATAGCACGCGTCTATTTCCAGTGCTTCAATAATCATTGATTTTATGAGCCTTGCATATTTGCAATCAGGAAATATTGAACTTCACATTCAAGTATAAAATTACAATGATTTGCCATTCAGCGAATGTATTTGCTACTGTAACAGGAGCCGATAAAAAAGTTTCAGTTAATCACGTTTCTTCGCGCGGTAAATTTTGAGCTTGAATAGCATTGGAAATGGTATTATCAACGGGTCGCTGGAGGGCACATAAACAATTTCTCTGCAGTATAACTGCGTGAATGAGTCGCGCTACACATAAAGTTTGAAAGTATTTTTTCCAGCTCACACAATATAATTGGCCGATAAGAGTTATTACTGAATGACCTATTTTTAGGTCTCATTCATTTTCTTTGCGCTCTCCTCGTAAATGACATAATAATGTATCCGGTTTACAACTTTTTGATTATCAAGCTATTGTGAATTAATTGAAATTTCTCAATTTTCAGACGGACGGCGTCTTAAACCGTTTCCCACATGGATGCGACATTGAGCAATTACCGTGCTGTAGTCGCGGTTTTCATAGGAATTCTTTTAACCAGTGCGTATTGAATTTAGTAATTGTTGATTAGTTACTTAGCTGATATACTTTTCTTATAGATTTTATCGCCGAGCAGTCCGCACAGTACATTAGCACAAACTTTCGAGATTGGCGGAATCATAATGCATCACGAGGTAAAGACATGCACAATCTAATTGCCATTTCCAAACAAACCTCTTGGAATTGTGGAATTTAAGTGGTTTTTATATTACATATATAGCAGCACACTATTTGAGAGGTGATCAACCTCCACCCCCTGATAATGATCTCTACGATAATGCTGGCCAGCACGAAACGTATCATCATCATCCCTTTGCGGAAATTCCTACGCACTGGCAAAACCGGCGTAAAGGTTTGCACACCGCCTGTCCATCGGTTTTTCTTTCCAAATCTGTAACAGCATTTGACATTTCCGTTTCTCGTTAATGTGTTTCGCGGTTTCTTACCTCTTGCGACCTCTCGACGGTGTTGGATTTGCTTGCTTTGTGGATTGCCTTGCACGCAGCTTCGAATCGTTTGGTATCAATAACTAATGTTGCTTTGCTTTAAGGACATCGTGTGCATCCCTGCGAGAAGAGCTCTTGCTACCCGCAAACTGGAAATCTCCTCATTGGGCGTGAAGAACAACTTTTCGCTTCTTCAACTTGCGGCCTAAGACAAGCAGAGAGATATTGCATTGTGTCGCATTTGGAGGAACATGGTACCAAATGCTTCTGGTGTGATTCTCGGCCAACAAATCATCCAAAGCCGGATGTGAATCACAATATTAGCAATATCGTTTATCGCGTTTATCCAGGGTAAGTTAGTAAACTCAAGTATAGGACTTGAAACGAATAGGCTTTGCATTTTATAGTACGAATAAGAAAACATGGTGGCAATCGGAAAACGGCAAAGAAAATGTGTATATTCAATTGGATTTGGAGGCCGAATTCCATTTTACGCATATTATCATCACCTTCAAGACTTTCCGGCCTGCAGCCATGTTAATTGAACGCTCCTACGATTTCAAAAAGACATGGCAAGTTTATCGCTACTTTGCGCACAATTGCAAAGAGAGTTTTCCAAGTGTCAGCACCGAAGAGCCTCGTAACTTGACTGATATCGTATGCGAATCGAAATATTCTAATGTCGCACCGTCAACCAACGGCGAGATTATTTATCGCGTGCTTCTTCCGCACGTTCGTATCGATAATCCTTACTCCAGTGAGGTGCAAAACTTGATGAAGGTCACCAATTTGCGAATCAACTTTACTAAACTGCATACGTTGGGTGATGATTTACTCGATCGACGTGAGGAAATTCAAGAGAAGTACTACTATGCTATCACCGACTTGGTGGTTCGTGGATCCTGCTCTTGCTATGGGCATGCTAATCGTTGCTTGCCACCTCCGGGGCATTCTTCAACCGTGATTGATATGGTGCATGGACGTTGTGAATGCACGCATAATACGAAAGGACGAAATTGCGAGAAATGCGAAGATTTCTTCAATGATTTGCCGTGGAGTCCGGCCGTGGGTAAACAAACAAATGCCTGCAAACGTAAGTTATTTAAATTGAGATGGATACGCTCGTTAATCAAGCGCTGTATATTTCAGGCTGTAATTGCAATAATCATGCGACCAGCTGCCACTTTGATCCGGCCGTTTATGAACAATCTGGCAATGTGAGCGGAGGCGTTTGCGATGGATGCAAGCATAATACGATGGGGTATAATTGCGAGCAATGTAAAGAGTTTTACTACATGGATCCCACGCGCGACATCCAAGACCCTGAAGTGTGCCGACGTAATAAGATTTAAACGCAATTTTCTGCAATCAAGCCATGTTTATGCATTTGATTATTTTTAGCGTGCGATTGCGATCCACACGGCACCACGGACGACGGTAATTGCGAGTCTGTTGCGGATCCAACAAGTAGCATCGAAGCAGGATCTTGTCACTGCAAAGAAAACGTCGAAGGTCGACGCTGCGATATGTGTAAAAATGGCTTTTGGAATTTCTCGGCTGATAATCCTAGTGGATGCGAGAATTGTTCATGCAACACTCTGGGTACAGTTGATAATCAAGGATGTAATGTTTACACGGGCGAATGCACCTGTAAACGATACGTGATCGGACGGGATTGTAATCAATGCATGCAAGAATTCTGGGGCTTATCAGACAAACAAGATGGTTGTATGCCATGCGATTGCGATCTAGGCGGTGCTTATGACAATTTCTGTGATGTCATTGATGGACAATGTAAATGTCGACGAGATATGACCGGAAGACGCTGTGATAAACCAAAACAACAGCATTTTACAGCGAGTTTAGACTTTTTGCTGTATGAAGCTGAATTGGGAAAGAGTTCACCTGTAAGAATTTGAATATCTGTAATATTTGCGAAGTTTACTTTACTTATGTTTAATAGAATTGTCAAGTCGTCATCAAAGAACCACATCGTGATGAATGGAATACGTGGACTGGTTCTGGTATAGTCAAGGCATACGAAAAAAGTTACATCGAGTTCCCTATTGATAATATTATGCGTTCCACCGATTACAACGTGGTGATAAGATATCAGTCGCCTGCTGGTGAGGACTGGGAGGATATGAAAGTGTCGCTCATTCGGCCGGATGGAGATGATCCCACTGGAAAGTGTCAGCATGGATCTGATGATGATATAAAGTACGTTCATTTACCTGGAGATCGTACTAATATTAAACTGGATCCGCCGATTTGCTTGGAGCAGGGACGATCGTATGTAATTCGTTTAGATTTTGGGCAGGCGAGACGTGGACGTGATAATTCCACAGCATGGATTCAAATTGATTCTGTAAGACTTGCTTTTACTGTTTAATTATTTTACTAATTCTTATATATTTGTGTATAGATTGTGCTTATACCAAACATTGATAGCATTCCATGGTATCATGGTTCAGCGCCTGCAGAAACGCGCCGACGTGATTTTGATGCCAATAATTGTGGCTTTGATTACTTTGAAGCTGGTCAACGTGAAGTGTCTGAGAAGTGCAAAGAGCACTACAACAGTATCGGTGCATGGATCTTGGATGGTGCACCGAATTGCCAATGCGATCCAACGGGTTCAGTAAGTAAACTTTGCAATGAACACGGCGGTTACTGCGAATGCAAAACGAATGTGGTTGGACGACGATGCGATCGATGTGCGCCAACAACTTATGGATTTGGGCCTGAGGGTTGCATGTCATGCGATTGTAACAATATTGGTTCGTTGGATAATTTCTGCAACTCAACAACTGGTCAATGCTCTTGTCGCGCCAATACCTATGGCAGACAATGTGATCAATGTCGAACTGGCTTCTGGAACTTCCCTAACTGCCAACGCTGCGATTGCAATGGTCATGCAGATATATGCGATGCGCGCACTGGAGAATGTATTCAGTGTAGAGATAACACTGAAGGCTCGTCTTGCGGTCGATGCATTGATGGCTTCTATGGATTTCCAGTTTTGGGCTTAGATATACCTTGTCGTGCTTGCCCTTGTCCTGGCATACCAGGCTCTGGACATTCTTATGCCGATCGCTGCTCGATGGACACGTATACCAAGGGTGTCATTTGCGAATGCCAGGAGGGATACGCAGGAGCACGATGCGATGTCTGCGCAGATAATTATTATGGCAATCCCGAAGTTCCTGGTGGTAGCTGCCAGCCCTGTGATTGCAGCAATAAGGTCAATCCTCTTACTCCAGGCAATTGTGATGCCAAGACGGGTCAATGCAAGCAGTGCTTGTACAATACGACTGGGGATCATTGCGAGAAATGTATGCAGGGATTCTACAGGCAATTTGATTTTGATACTTGCATCAGTAAGCACATGAATTACTTGGCGCTCGACGTATTTGTAATATTTCCTTTTGCGTATATTTATAGTGTGCGATTGCTACATTCTTGGAACGAACACTTCAATGGGATTCTGCGATCATGACTCGGGTCAGTGTCCCTGCTTCCCGAACGTTATTGGCAAGTCGTGTGATTCATGTGCTCCCAATCATTGGCGAATTGCGAGCGGAGCGGGCTGCGAAGAGTGCGGATGCGATCTTGTCGGTTCACTTGATCAACAATGTCATCCCGTAAGATTTATAGCATTTAATTTAATTTCGCATCGACTCTTTCTTATATATACTTTTATTTTGCTATCTAGTACGAAGGACAGTGCTCCTGCAAACCAAACTACGGTGGCAGGCAATGTAATGAATGTAAGGCGGAATATTGGGGTAATCCGAAGTTGAACGAATGCCATGGTGAGTTTGTTATCTTATCAATACGGTATAAATTGCGAGGTGTTTGAAACATTAGAATGGAATAGAATGAAATCATGAAACTTGCTCTATTATTCGCAATTTGCTGTCTCATTAATGCACACGAATGCATAGGTGCGATTCTTTTGTAATTTCATTCATTTGATTTATCTTTGTTGCTGTCTGTTTTTAGAATGTGACTGCGATCCGTATGGAACATTGGATTCTCAATGCGACCGAAAAACAGGAGCGTGCGTCTGCCGACCGGGAATTGGCGGCTATAAGTGCGATAAATGCGCACGGGGATACATTGGCGACGCACCCAATTGTCAGCCATGCGGCGAATGCTTTGATAACTGGGATCGTATCTTACACGAACATGAAAGTAAGTTGAAAAGTAAACTATCGTATTGAGACTAAACAAACACTACAATTTAGATAATACGCTTGTGGAGATTGAGCGCGCAAAGACGATTAAAAAAGTTGGCGCAACGGGTGCGTACACCAAAGAGTTTGACGACATGCAGAAGAAACTCGTCGAAGTAGAGAGTTTGCTCAACAGCACTGAAACAATTGATTTGAAGTCCATCGATTTGACGTCGAAGAATTTACAAGATCGCATTAAAGATATCAAGGATTGGCCACTGAAGCAATTGAGCGATAATCTCGCCACCGTGAACAGCAACAACCAGCTCAACGAACGGAAACTCAATGTACTTGAAAATGATCTGGATATACTGATGAATAAGACAAAGGAGCTGAAAAACAATGAGACACTCGTACGCGAGGCAAATGTTCAGGGCGCACTCACGCTTATCGAACAGGCGAAAGAGAAGGCGGATCGCGCCGCGCAGAAGGCTGAATACTCGCATGAGCATGTTAAATACGCTGAGCGACAATGCAAGGCGATTGATAATCTGATTAACACGACTCGTGCTGATTTGGAGAAAACCTATGATATGCAGGAGGAGGAACTCAAGCAAATTCGCGATAAAGTCGATACGCTAACGAGCGCACTGCCTGATTTGAATAATTTGGTGTGCGATCGTCATGGGGATCCATGCGATTCGATATGCGGCGGCGCCGGTTGTGGTGTTTGCGGAGCGGCTGTGTCCTGCGAACATGGAGCAAAACAACTCGCCGATATGGCATTGCAATTTGCGAACGAAACGGACGATATTTTGAAGAAGAAAGAGGAGCAGGCGAACGAATTCATACGCAATGTGAGCGCTGTCAACACGACTGCGACGAAACAAGATGCAAAGATAGCGTGGAATGCGGCGCAGATGGCTTGGGCCCGCGCCAACGAGACGTTCTCGAAACTGGCGTGGTCCAAAAAAGAACTCTCCGACTTCCTCGATAGCAACATGACGAGCTCGGAGGACATTGAGGAGCGCATACAGGAAGTGCTGGAGAAAACCATAACGTTGGACAAAGACGAGTTGAACGACCTCGCTGAAAAGATTAAGAAGGCACTCGAGTCGCAAAAGAATATTGAAATGATAATTGATGACACCGACGATGATTTGGATCGCGCGAAAGCACTGAAAATGGATGCTGATGAAGTCAAGTATGTAAAGCTACGTTTTGTTAGATTTATATTAATGATTGCTATGTTATTTCAGAAATCGTGTGGAGAGAATTAAGAATACAACACTTGCGGTTCGAGATACGTTGGATAATAGCACAAGTGGTCAGAAAACAGCCGATGCAGAGATAAAAAAAGCAAGCATGGGTGTTTCCAAACTGGAGGATCTTCTAAATCAGGTAACAGCAAGAATATAATGAGGTGACATTGTTTAATGAATTATTCCAGGTGGAAAGTGAATACGAACAAGCCAAACAAGACATTAACAAGACAGACAGCGAAATTATGCAACTTCAGAATGAAATCGCATCGCTTCAACGCAATGTCTCAAGCAATGAACATGCAGCCAATACTTTTATGGAGACGTCAAAGATCATTGAAAAGGACTCGCAGCGTACTCGTGAGAAGCTTGACGATTTACATAAAGAATACTATCGTACTGCCGACGAGCTTCAGGAAGCGATAGACAAAGTTTCTATATCGGAGGAAAAAGCTACTCTTTTGGTTAATCGAGCGGTGCAGTTGACTGCACAGATCAATCGTGTTACGGAAGATCTACAAAAACTGAAGAATAATGATCCAGAAGATACACTTTACAATTTGGAGAAGGAAATTGACGATTTGAACGCGCAAATGGTCAAGTACAACGGCCACATTGAAGAAAGGCTGGCAAAATACAAATCATGTACTTAGCGTGCCATAAACATCTCCGCGCCCTTCGCGGACTATTATAATTTCATAGAATAGGTATATCTATAACTAGTTTCGCCTGTATGTACATAATTTAGATGTTTCTTACTATCAAATTATTCTATTTGCTTATTGCGAGAGCGCCTTTTGAAAATTATAAATAGTAATTTAATTTGGGCAAACAATAAGATATAAAGTGTTCATTTGCATCGTACGCATATAAAATACGCGCAATAAATAATCAATAGGCTTATGTGCCGATATTATATTGCCATTCCTTTGTATGCATAATAATCTAAATTAATTTACATATAAGCGAAACTAATAACTAATTTTAAGTGTAGCATCTAACTAATTGCATTAATGTTTTAACAGTTGCCTATGATCGTCGCGCCGAAAAGCCCGCCAGAATTGCGCGTAGTGCGCAGACGCGATGCCCCTGGTGGAAACGCCGGCGAAAACGTTTTATTAAAGATGGCTTGCTCCAGTTAGTCGACGCTTGTGCTGTTTGCTGTTCTGATCGCTGTAGTTAACGGGGGGAGCTTCACGCTGGCTTCGTGCGTTGTGTTATTGTTGTAAAAGCAGTTGTCATTATCGCGAGCGGGTGTAAGTGCAGTTAGTAGCTGCAGTTTGCCGGCGTGTTGCATCGTGAGACACAGCATGTCGAGGATCTGGACAGTACCGTAGCCCAGTGAGTCTCGCAATGTGCGACATGAACACCAGTGGGAGGCCCACAATGGACGCGATGGATATCAACGCGGTGCTCGCACAGAAAGACGCGATAATCCGTGAGCAGCGTGACCAGGTGATGCGACTCAAAAGGGAGCTGGATGGACTTGCCAGCGAACGAGACCTATTGCTCTGCGAGAACAGCAATCTTCGATTCGAGCTCGAGATGGTGGAGCTGAAGCGTCTTCAGGAAGAAAGGTACGAACTAACAATTTTCTATTTTAGCATGCGCAATATACCATGCACTATGCAAGAAGTGCCGGACTGTACGAAAACGTATATTAAATATAGTCTATTCCAACAAATATGGTGGTTGTCTTCAAGAGGACGCATTTAAGGTCAAGACCTATAATTGAATATTGGTTTGAGTAAGTCCCAGACGCTTTTTACTTGTGAAGCTTCTAATCGAACGCACAGACAATGTCCAAGCAACGCAGTGAAAGAAATTCCCCACGTTTTATAATTGCAAATGGGAGCATTTGCTTCGTCGTCGTCGACAACGTCTTCATTTCTTCACGTTTACGCGAAACAACGTCTCTCTCCCTGCTTATGTAAATATTATTATGATATTTAATACGTGCACGCATTCGCATTCACATCGTAATGGATGCCTTGATTATTCGGATCATTATATTCTTCAGTTATTCACTTTGTGGGATCGTGCGATTCCCATGCTCTCTCGCCTCACACCAACCAGTAGAGCAGCAGAGCTTTTGTTTAAATCGTCCTAATGACAGCGCAAATATGCATTTATTGTTTATAATGCGATGCAATTATTTAATGGAAAGGGCAGTCGCGTTAAATTACTTGCGAATTCAATTCAATTAAGATGGTTACTTTGGCATTGCCATCGTACGACAGGGTTAATGGCTTAATTACAATTAAAGTCCGGCTCAATTTCACATTTCATATAATGCACGCGCATTTTTGTAATTGATATTAAAACGTACATTCAACAGAATAATGCGTGAATACAATGTAGAAAACGTAAAAGGCGGCCAGCAGACTGGGAGCATAATTTAATTCTCTGTTTTTCATCTTGCTTTACACGCGTGTATCTTTTAACCTAGTGGTTCGAATTGGATCAAAACATTGCGGATTATAAAGTATTTAATCATCATTACGCTGGTGAAATCGCCACTTTGTTATCTTTACTAGTTAATCGGATTTTTGGCAAACTACCATGAAGTAAGTTCGAGTAACATCGGGAAATCGGTGGTCACTTAGAGCTCTGGCCCTCGGCTACGCGCTAAAATTTATTCTTATCTGTTCGCGCTATCTATTTATTCTTATCTCGGTATCAAGATTTGTTATCTGTCCCGCGTTGAAAATTTCTTCCGTGAACACTCTTTCTGGCGAGTTTATTTATACATGTACGAAAATTTTGCATTCGGTTGGATATTGTTTTCTTCACTTTCAATTACTTATAATAATTCAGGAATTAACGTATGAAAATTTCTCATTTCTTCAGTAATCATTGATAATTTAACGCTAATATCTATCTTTGCAATTATCATAGCAAATATTTCAAAGAGTAATTTAATATCTTGAGTAGATTTTAAGAAATTTTGGAAAAAGCGACTACACACAGTACGAGCGGGCCATTTAAAGCATGCTTCGACTTTGCGCGCTCATATATTCGCAATCATCATAGCAAATTAGTTTATTCGAAAACCGTCTCGGCGTAATTAAACGTAGTTTCAGATATTTCAAAGAGTAATTTAATATCTCGAGTAGATTTTAAGAAATTTTGGAAAAAGCGACTACACACAGTACGAGCGGGCCATTTAAAGCATGCTTCGACTTTGCGCGCTCATATATTCGCAATCATCATAGCAAATTAGTTTATTCGAAAACCGTCTCGGCGTAATTAAACGTAGTTTCAGATATTTCAAAGAGTAATTTAATATCTCGAGTAGATTTTAAGAAATTTTGGAAAAAGCGACTACACACAGTACGAGCGGGCCATTTAAAGCATGCTTCGACTTTGCGCGCTCATATATTTGCAATCATCATAGCAAATTAGTTTATTCGAAAACCGTCTCGGCGTAATTAAACGTAGTTTCAGATATTTCAAAGAGTAATTTAATATCTCGAGTAGATTTTAAGAAATTTTGGAAAAAGCGACTACACACAGTACGAGCGGGCCATTTAAAGCATGCTTCGACTTTGCGCGCTCATATATTCGCAATCATCATAGCAAATTAGTTTATTCGAAAACCGTCTCGGCGTAATTAAACGTAGTTTCAGATATTTCAAAGAGTAATTTAATATCTCGAGTAGATTTTAAGAAATTTTGGAAAAAGCGACTACACACAGTACGAGCGGGCCATTTAAAGCATGCTTCGACTTTGCGCGCTCATATATTCGCAATCATCATAGCAAATTAGTTTATTCGAAAACCGTCTCGGCGTAATTAAACGTAGTTTCAGATATTTCAAAGAGTAATTTAATATCTCGAGTAGATTTTAAGAAATTTTGGAAAAAGCGACTACACACAGTACGAGCGGGCCATTTAAAGCATGCTTCGACTTTGCGCGCTCATATATTCGCAATCATCATAGCAAATTAGTTTATTCGAAAACCGTCTCGGCGTAATTAAACGTAGTTTCAGATATTTCAAAGAGTAATTTAATATCTCGAGTAGATTTTAAGAAATTTTGGAAAAAGCGACTACACACAGTACGAGCGGGCCATTTAAAGCATGCTTCGACTTTGCGCGCTCATATATTCGCAATCATCATAGCAAATTAGTTTATTCGAAAACCGTCTCGGCGTAATTAAACGTAGTTTCAGATATTTCAAAGAGTAATTTAATATCTCGAGTAGATTTTAAGAAATTTTGGAAAAAGCGACTACACACAGTACGAGCGGGCCATTTAAAGCATGCTTCGACTTTGCGCGCTCATATATTCGCAATCATCATAGCAAATTAGTTTATTCGAAAACCGTCTCGGCGTAATTAAACGTAGTTTCAGATATTTCAAAGAGTAATTTAATATCTCGAGTAGATTTTAAGAAATTTTGGATAAAGCGACTACACACAGTACGAGCGGGCCATTTAAAGCATGCTTCGACTTTGCGCGCTCATATATTCGCAATCATCATAGCAAATTAGTTTATTCGAAAACCGTCTCGGCGTAATTAAACGTAGTTTCAGATATTTCAAAGAGTAATTTAATATCTCGAGTAGATTTTAAGAAATTTTGGATAAAGCGACTACACACAGTACGAGCGGGCCATTTAAAGCATGCTTCGACTTTGCGCGCTCATATATTCGCAATCATCATAGCAAATTAGTTTATTCGAAAACCGTCTCGGCGTAATTAAACGTAGTTTCAGATATTTCAAAGAGTAATTTAATATCTCGAGTAGATTTTAAGAAATTTTGGAAAAAGCGACTACACACAGTACGAGCGGGCCATTTAAAGCATGCTTCGACTTTGCGCGCTCATATATTCGCAATCATCATAGCAAATTAGTTTATTCGAAAACCGTCTCGGCGTAATTAAACGTAGTTTCAGATATTTCAAAGAGTAATTTAATATCTCGAGTAGATTTTAAGAAATTTTGGATAAAGCGACTACACACAGTACGAGCGGGCCATTTAAAGCATGCTTCGACTTTGCGCGCTCATATATTCGCAATCATCATAGCAAATTAGTTTATTCGAAAACCGTCTCGGCGTAATTAAACGTAGTTTCAGATATTTCAAAGAGTAATTTAATATCTCGAGTAGATTTTAAGAAATTTTGGAAAAAGCGACTACACACAGTACGAGCGGGCCATTTAAAGCATGCTTCGACTTTGCGCGCTCATATATTTGCAATCATCATAGCAAATTAGTTTATTCGAAAACCGTCTCGGCGTAATTAAACGTAGTTTCAGATATTTCAAAGAGTAATTTAATATCTCGAGTAGATTTTAAGAAATTTTGGATAAAGCGACTACACACAGTACGAGCGGGCCATTTAAAGCATGCTTCGACTTTGCGCGCTCATATATTCGCAATCATCATAGCAAATTAGTTTATTCGAAAACCGTCTCGGCGTAATTAAACGTAGTTTCAGATATTTCAAAGAGTAATTTAATATCTCGAGTAGATTTTAAGAAATTTTGGAAAAAGCGACTACACACAGTACGAGCGGGCCATTTAAAGCATGCTTCGACTTTGCGCGCTCATATATTCGCAATCATCATAGCAAATTAGTTTATTCGAAAACCGTCTCGGCGTAATTAAACGTAGTTTCAGATATTTCAAAGAGTAATTTAATATCTCGAGTAGATTTTAAGAAATTTTGGAAAAAGCGACTACACACAGTACGAGCGGGCCATTTAAAGCATGCTTCGACTTTGCGCGCTCATATATTCGCAATCATCATAGCAAATTAGTTTATTCGAAAACCGTCTCGGCGTAATTAAACGTAGTTTCAGATATTTCAAAGAGTAATTTAATATCTCGAGTAGATTTTAAGAAATTTTGGAAAAAGCGACTACACACAGTACGAGCGGGCCATTTAAAGCATGCTTCGACTTTGCGCGCTCATATATTCGCAATCATCATAGCAAATTAGTTTATTCGAAAACCGTCTCGGCGTAATTAAACGTAGTTTCAGATATTTCAAAGAGTAATTTAATATCTCGAGTAGATTTTAAGAAATTTTGGAAAAAGCGACTACACACAGTACGAGCGGGCCATTTAAAGCATGCTTCGACTTTGCGCGCTCATATATTTGCAATCATCATAGCAAATTAGTTTATTCGAAAACCGTCTCGGCGTAATTAAACGTAGTTTCAGATATTTCAAAGAGTAATTTAATATCTCGAGTAGATTTTAAGAAATTTTGGATAAAGCGACTACACACAGTACGAGCGGGCCATTTAAAGCATGCTTCGACTTTGCGCGCTCATATATTCGCAATCATCATAGCAAATTAGTTTATTCGAAAACCGTCTCGGCGTAATTAAACGTAGTTTCAGATATTTCAAAGAGTAATTTAATATCTCGAGTAGATTTTAAGAAATTTTGGAAAAAGCGACTACACACAGTACGAGCGGGCCATTTAAAGCATGCTTCGACTTTGCGCGCTCATATATTTGCAATCATCATAGCAAATTAGTTTATTCGAAAACCGTCTCGGCGTAATTAAACGTAGTTTCAGATATTTCAAAGAGTAATTTAATATCTCGAGTAGATTTTAAGAAATTTTGGATAAAGCGACTACACACAGTACGAGCGGGCCATTTAAAGCATGCTTCGACTTTGCGCGCTCATATATTTGCAATCATCATAGCAAATTAGTTTATTCGAAAACCGTCTCGGCGTAATTAAACGTAGTTTCAGATATTTCAAAGAGTAATTTAATATCTCGAGTAGATTTTAAGAAATTTTGGATAAAGCGACTACACACAGTACGAGCGGGCCATTTAAAGCATGCTTCGACTTTGCGCGCTCATATATTTGCAATCATCATAGCAAATTAGTTTATTCGAAAACCGTCTCGGCGTAATTAAACGTAGTTTCAGATATTTCAAAGAGTAATTTAATATCTCGAGTAGATTTTAAGAAATTTTGGATAAAGCGACTACACACAGTACGAGCGGGCCATTTAAAGCATGCTTCGACTTTGCGCGCTCATATATTTGCAATCATCATAGCAAATTAGTTTATTCGAAAACCGTCTCGGCGTAATTAAACGTAGTTTCAGATATTTCAAAGAGTAATTTAATATCTCGAGTAGATTTTAAGAAATTTTGGAAAAAGCGACTACACACAGTACGAGCGGGCCATTTAAAGCATGCTTCGACTTTGCGCGCTCATATATTTGCAATCATCATAGCAAATTAGTTTATTCGAAAACCGTCTCGGCGTAATTAAACGTAGTTTCAGATATTTCAAAGAGTAATTTAATATCTCGAGTAGATTTTAAGAAATTTTGGAAAAAGCGACTACACACAGTACGAGCGGGCCATTTAAAGCATGCTTCGACTTTGCGCGCTCATATATTTGCAATCATCATAGCAAATTAGTTTATTCGAAAACCGTCTCGGCGTAATTAAACGTAGTTTCAGATATTTCAAAGAGTAATTTAATATCTCGAGTAGATTTTAAGAAATTTTGGAAAAAGCGACTACACACAGTACGAGCGGGCCATTTAAAGCATGCTTCGACTTTGCGCGCTCATATATTTGCAATCATCATAGCAAATTAGTTTATTCGAAAACCGTCTCGGCGTAATTAAACGTAGTTTCAGATATTTCAAAGAGTAATTTAATATCTCGAGTAGATTTTAAGAAATTTTGGATAAAGCGACTACACACAGTACGAGCGGGCCATTTAAAGCATGCTTCGACTTTGCGCGCTCATATATTTGCAATCATCATAGCAAATTAGTTTATTCGAAAACCGTCTCGGCGTAATTAAACGTAGTTTCAGATATTTCAAAGAGTAATTTAATATCTCGAGTAGATTTTAAGAAATTTTGGATAAAGCGACTACACACAGTACGAGCGGGCCATTTAAAGCATGCTTCGACTTTGCGCGCTCATATATTTGCAATCATCATAGCAAATTAGTTTATTCGAAAACCGTCTCGGCGTAATTAAACGTAGTTTCAGATATTTCAAAGAGTAATTTAATATCTCGAGTAGATTTTAAGAAATTTTGGATAAAGCGACTACACACAGTACGAGCGGGCCATTTAAAGCATGCTTCGACTTTGCGCGCTCATATATTTGCAATCATCATAGCAAATTAGTTTATTCGAAAACCGTCTCGGCGTAATTAAACGTAGTTTCAGATATTTCAAAGAGTAATTTAATATCTCGAGTAGATTTTAAGAAATTTTGGATAAAGCGACTACACACAGTACGAGCGGGCCATTTAAAGCATGCTTCGACTTTGCGCGCTCATATATTTGCAATCATCATAGCAAATTAGTTTATTCGAAAACCGTCTCGGCGTAATTAAACGTAGTTTCAGATATTTCAAAGAGTAATTTAATATCTCGAGTAGATTTTAAGAAATTTTGGATAAAGCGACTACACACAGTACGAGCGGCCATTTAAAGCATGCTTCGACTTTGCGCGCTCATATATTTGCAATCATCATAGCAAATTAGTTTATTCGAAAACCGTCTCGGCGTAATTAAACGTAGTTTCAGATATTTCAAAGAGTAATTTAATATCTCGAGTAGATTTTAAGAAATTTTGGATAAAGCGACTACACACAGTACGAGCGGGCCATTTAAAGCATGCTTCGACTTTGCGCATCTCGCTATAGTTTGCAATCATCATAGTCAAATTAGTTTATTCGAAAACCGTCTCGGCGTAATTAAACGTAGTTTCAGATATTTCAAAGAGTAATTTTAATATCTCGAGTAGATTTTAAGAATTTTGGATAAAGCGACTACACACAGTACGAGCGGGCCATTTAAAGCATGCTTCGACTTTGCGCTATATATTTGCAATCATCATAGCAAATTAGTTTATTCGAAAACCGTCTCGGCGTAATTAAACGTAGTTTCAGATATTTCAAAGAGTAATTTAATATCTCGAGTGGATTTTAAGAAATTTTGGAAAAAGCGACTACACACAGTACGAGCGGGCCATTTAAAGCATGCTTCGACTTTGCGCGCTCATATATTTGCAATCATCATAGCAAATTAGTTTATTCGAAAACCGTCTCGGCGTAATTAAACGTAGTTTCAGATATTTCAAAGAGTAATTTAATATCTCGAGTAGATTTTAAGAAATTTTGGATAAAGCGACTACACACAGTACGAGCGGGCCATTTAAAGCATGCTTCGACTTTGCGCGCTCATATATTTGCAATCATCATAGCAAATTAGTTTATTCGAAAACCGTCTCGGCGTAATTAAACGTAGTTTCAGATATTTCAAAGAGTAATTTAATATCTCGAGTAGATTTTAAGAAATTTTGGATAAAGCGACTACACACAGTACGAGCGGGCCATTTAAAGCATGCTTCGACTTTGCGCGCTCATATATTTGCAATCATCATAGCAAATTAGTTTATTCGAAAACCGTCTCGGCGTAATTAGACGTAGTTTCAGATATTTCAAAGAGTAATTTAATATCTCGAGTAGATTTTAAGAAATTTTGGATAAAGCGACTACACACAGTACGAGCGGGCCATTTAAAGCATGCTTCGACTTTGCGCGCTCATATATTTGCAATCATCATAGCAAATTAGTTTATTCGAAAACCGTCTCGGCGTAATTAAACGTAGTTTCAGATATTTCAAAGAGTAATTTAATATCTCGAGTGGATTTTAAGAAATTTTGGAAAAAGCGACTACACACAGTACGAGCGGGCCATTTAAAGCATGCTTCGACTTTGCGCGCTCATATATTTGCAATCATCATAGCAAATTAGTTTATTCGAAAACCGTCTCGGCGTAATTAAACGTAGTTTCAGATATTTCAAAGAGTAATTTAAGATCTCGAGTAGATTTTAAGAAATTTTGGAAAAAGCGACTACACACAGTACGAGCGGGCCATTTAAAGCATGCTTCGACTTTGCGCGCTCATATATTTGCAATCATCATAGCAAATTAGTTTATTCGAAAACCGTCTCGGCGTAATTAAACGTAGTTTCAGATATTTCAAAGAGTAATTTAATATCTCGAGTAGATTTTAAGAAATTTTGGAAAAAGCGACTACACACAGTACGAGCGGGCCATTTAAAGCATGCTTCGACTTTGCGCGCTCATATATTTGCAATCATCATAGCAAATTAGTTTATTCGAAAACCGTCTCGGCGTAATTAAACGTAGTTTCAGATATTTCAAAGAGTAATTTAATATCTCGAGTAGATTTTAAGAAATTTTGGATAAAGCGACTACACACAGTACGAGCGGGCCATTTAAAGCATGCTTCGACTTTGCGCGCTCATATATTTGCAATCATCATAGCAAATTAGTTTATTCGAAAACCGTCTCGGCGTAATTAAACGTAGTTTCAGATATTTCAAAGAGTAATTTAATATCTCGAGTAGATTTTAAGAAATTTTGGATAAAGCGACTACACACAGTACGAGCGGGCCATTTAAAGCATGCTTCGACTTTGCGCGCTCATATATTTGCAATCATCATAGCAAATTAGTTTATTCGAAAACCGTCTCGGCGTAATTAAACGTAGTTTCAGATATTTCAAAGAGTAATTTAATATCTCGAGTAGATTTTAAGAAATTTTGGATAAAGCGACTACACACAGTACGAGCGGGCCATTTAAAGCATGCTTCGACTTTGCGCGCTCATATATTTGCAATCATCATAGCAAATTAGTTTATTCGAAAACCGTCTCGGCGTAATTAAACGTAGTTTCAGATATTTCAAAGAGTAATTTAATATCTCGAGTAGATTTTAAGAAATTTTGGAAAAAGCGACTACACACAGTACGAGCGGGCCATTTAAAGCATGCTTCGACTTTGCGCGCTCATATATTTGCAATCATCATAGCAAATTAGTTTATTCGAAAACCGTCTCGGCGTAATTAAACGTAGTTTCAGATATTTCAAAGAGTAATTTAATATCTCGAGTAGATTTTAAGAAATTTTGGAAAAAGCGACTACACACAGTACGAGCGGGCCATTTAAAGCATGCTTCGACTTTGCGCGCTCATATATTTGCAATCATCATAGCAAATTAGTTTATTCGAAAACCGTCTCGGCGTAATTAAACGTAGTTTCAGATATTTCAAAGAGTAATTTAATATCTCGAGTAGATTTTAAGAAATTTTGGATAAAGCGACTACACACAGTACGAGCGGGCCATTTAAAGCATGCTTCGACTTTGCGCGCTCATATATTTGCAATCATCATAGCAAATTAGTTTATTCGAAAACCGTCTCGGCGTAATTAAACGTAGTTTCAGATATTTCAAAGAGTAATTTAATATCTCGAGTAGATTTTAAGAAATTTTGGAAAAAGCGACTACACACAGTACGAGCGGGCCATTTAAAGCATGCTTCGACTTTGCGCGCTCATATATTTGCAATCATCATAGCAAATTAGTTTATTCGAAAACCGTCTCGGCGTAATTAAACGTAGTTTCAGATATTTCAAAGAGTAATTTAATATCTCGAGTAGATTTTAAGAAATTTTGGATAAAGCGACTACACACAGTACGAGCGGGCCATTTAAAGCATGCTTCGACTTTGCGCGCTCATATATTTGCAATCATCATAGCAAATTAGTTTATTCGAAAACCGTCTCGGCGTAATTAAACGTAGTTTCAGATATTTCAAAGAGTAATTTAATATCTCGAGTAGATTTTAAGAAATTTTGGATAAAGCGACTACACACAGTACGAGCGGGCCATTTAAAGCATGCTTCGACTTTGCGCGCTCATATATTTGCAATCATCATAGCAAATTAGTTTATTCGAAAACCGTCTCGGCGTAATTAAACGTAGTTTCAGATATTTCAAAGAGTAATTTAATATCTCGAGTAGATTTTAAGAAATTTTGAAAAAAGCGACTACACACAGTACGAGCGGGCCATTTAAAGCATGCTTCGACTTTGCGCGCTCATATATTTGCAATCATCATAGCAAATTAGTTTATTCGAAAACCGTCTCGGCGTAATTAAACGTAGTTTCAGATATTTCAAAGAGTAATTTAATATCTCGAGTAGATTTTAAGAAATTTTGGAAAAAGCGACTACACACAGTACGAGCGGGCCATTTAAAGCATGCTTCGACTTTGCGCGCTCATATATTTGCAATCATCATAGCAAATTAGTTTATTCGAAAACCGTCTCGGCGTAATTAAACGTAGTTTCAGATATTTCAAAGAGTAATTTAATATCTCGAGTAGATTTTAAGAAATTTTGGAAAAAGCGACTACACACAGTACGAGCGGGCCATTTAAAGCATGCTTCGACTTTGCGCGCTCATATATTTGCAATCATCATAGCAAATTAGTTTATTCGAAAACCGTCTCGGCGTAATTAAACGTAGTTTCAGATATTTCAAAGAGTAATTTAATATCTCGAGTAGATTTTAAGAAATTTTGGATAAAGCGACTACACACAGTACGAGCGGGCCATTTAAAGCATGCTTCGACTTTGCGCGCTCATATATTTGCAATCATCATAGCAAATTAGTTTATTCGAAAACCGTCTCGGCGTAATTAAACGTAGTTTCAGATATTTCAAAGAGTAATTTAATATCTCGAGTAGATTTTAAGAAATTTTGGAAAAAGCGACTACACACAGTACGAGCGGGCCATTTAAAGCATGCTTCGACTTTGCGCGCTCATATATTTGCAATCATCATAGCAAATTAGTTTATTCGAAAACCGTCTCGGCGTAATTAAACGTAGTTTCAGATATTTCAAAGAGTAATTTAATATCTCGAGTAGATTTTAAGAAATTTTGGATAAAGCGACTACACACAGTACGAGCGGGCCATTTAAAGCATGCTTCGACTTTGCGCGCTCATATATTTGCAATCATCATAGCAAATTAGTTTATTCGAAAACCGTCTCGGCGTAATTAAACGTAGTTTCAGATATTTCAAAGAGTAATTTAATATCTCGAGTAGATTTTAAGAAATTTTGGATAAAGCGACTACACACAGTACGAGCGGGCCATTTAAAGCATGCTTCGACTTTGCGCGCTCATATATTTGCAATCATCATAGCAAATTAGTTTATTCGAAAACCGTCTCGGCGTAATTAAACGTAGTTTCAGATATTTCAAAGAGTAATTTAATATCTCGAGTGGATTTTAAGAAATTTTGGAAAAAGCGACTACACACAGTACGAGCGGGCCATTTAAAGCATGCTTCGACTTTGCGCGCTCATATATTTGCAATCATCATAGCAAATTAGTTTATTCGAAAACCGTCTCGGCGTAATTAAACGTAGTTTCAGATATTTCAAAGAGTAATTTAATATCTCGAGTAGATTTTAAGAAATTTTGGATAAAGCGACTACACACAGTACGAGCGGGCCATTTAAAGCATGCTTCGACTTTGCGCGCTCATATATTTGCAATCATCATAGCAAATTAGTTTATTCGAAAACCGTCTCGGCGTAATTAAACGTAGTTTCAGATATTTCAAAGAGTAATTTAATATCTCGAGTAGATTTTAAGAAATTTTGGATAAAGCGACTACACACAGTACGAGCGGGCCATTTAAAGCATGCTTCGACTTTGCGCGCTCATATATTTGCAATCATCATAGCAAATTAGTTTATTCGAAAACCGTCTCGGCGTAATTAAACGTAGTTTCAGATATTTCAAAGAGTAATTTAATATCTCGAGTAGATTTTAAGAAATTTTGGATAAAGCGACTACACACAGTACGAGCGGGCCATTTAAAGCATGCTTCGACTTTGCGCGCTCATATATTTGCAATCATCATAGCAAATTAGTTTATTCGAAAACCGTCTCGGCGTAATTAAACGTAGTTTCAGATATTTCAAAGAGTAATTTAATATCTCGAGTAGATTTTAAGAAATTTTGGAAAAAGCGACTACACACAGTACGAGCGGGCCATTTAAAGCATGCTTCGACTTTGCGCGCTCATATATTTGCAATCATCATAGCAAATTAGTTTATTCGAAAACCGTCTCGGCGTAATTAAACGTAGTTTCAGATATTTCAAAGAGTAATTTAAGATCTCGAGTAGATTTTAAGAAATTTTGGAAAAAGCGACTACACACAGTACGAGCGGGCCATTTAAAGCATGCTTCGACTTTGCGCGCTCATATATTTGCAATCATCATAGCAAATTAGTTTATTCGAAAACCGTCTCGGCGTAATTAAACGTAGTTTCAGATATTTCAAAGAGTAATTTAATATCTCGAGTAGATTTTAAGTAATTTTGGAAAAAGCGACTACACACAGTACGAGCGGGCCATTTAAAGCATGCTTCGACTTTGCGCGCTCATATATTTGCAATCATCATAGCAAATTAGTTTATTCGAAAACCGTCTCGGCGTAATTAAACGTAGTTTCAGATATTTCAAAGAGTAATTTAATATCTCGAGTAGATTTTAAGAAATTTTGGATAAAGCGACTACACACAGTACGAGCGGGCCATTTAAAGCATGCTTCGACTTTGCGCGCTCATATATTTGCAATCATCATAGCAAATTAGTTTATTCGAAAACCGTCTCGGCGTAATTAAACGTAGTTTCAGATATTTCAAAGAGTAATTTAATATCTCGAGTAGATTTTAAGAAATTTTGGATAAAGCGACTACACACAGTACGAGCGGGCCATTTAAAGCATGCTTCGACTTTGCGCGCTCATATATTTGCAATCATCATAGCAAATTAGTTTATTCGAAAACCGTCTCGGCGTAATTAAACGTAGTTTCAGATATTTCAAAGAGTAATTTAATATCTCGAGTAGATTTTAAGAAATTTTGGATAAAGCGACTACACACAGTACGAGCGGGCCATTTAAAGCATGCTTCGACTTTGCGCGCTCATATATTTGCAATCATCATAGCAAATTAGTTTATTCGAAAACCGTCTCGGCGTAATTAAACGTAGTTTCAGATATTTCAAAGAGTAATTTAATATCTCGAGTAGATTTTAAGAAATTTTGGAAAAAGCGACTACACACAGTACGAGCGGGCCATTTAAAGCATGCTTCGACTTTGCGCGCTCATATATTTGCAATCATCATAGCAAATTAGTTTATTCGAAAACCGTCTCGGCGTAATTAAACGTAGTTTCAGATATTTCAAAGAGTAATTTAATATCTCGAGTAGATTTTAAGAAATTTTGGAAAAAGCGACTACACACAGTACGAGCGGGCCATTTAAAGCATGCTTCGACTTTGCGCGCTCATATATTTGCAATCATCATAGCAAATTAGTTTATTCGAAAACCGTCTCGGCGTAATTAAACGTAGTTTCAGATATTTCAAAGAGTAATTTAATATCTCGAGTAGATTTTAAGAAATTTTGGATAAAGCGACTACACACAGTACGAGCGGGCCATTTAAAGCATGCTTCGACTTTGCGCGCTCATATATTTGCAATCATCATAGCAAATTAGTTTATTCGAAAACCGTCTCGGCGTAATTAAACGTAGTTTCAGATATTTCAAAGAGTAATTTAATATCTCGAGTAGATTTTAAGAAATTTTGGAAAAAGCGACTACACACAGTACGAGCGGGCCATTTAAAGCATGCTTCGACTTTGCGCGCTCATATATTTGCAATCATCATAGCAAATTAGTTTATTCGAAAACCGTCTCGGCGTAATTAAACGTAGTTTCAGATATTTCAAAGAGTAATTTAATATCTCGAGTAGATTTTAAGAAATTTTGGAAAAAGCGACTACACACAGTACGAGCGGGCCATTTAAAGCATGCTTCGACTTTGCGCGCTCATATATTTGCAATCATCATAGCAAATTAGTTTATTCGAAAACCGTCTCGGCGTAATTAAACGTAGTTTCAGATATTTCAAAGAGTAATTTAATATCTCGAGTAGATTTTAAGAAATTTTGGATAAAGCGACTACACACAGTACGAGCGGGCCATTTAAAGCATGCTTCGACTTTGCGCGCTCATATATTTGCAATCATCATAGCAAATTAGTTTATTCGAAAACCGTCTCGGCGTAATTAAACGTAGTTTCAGATATTTCAAAGAGTAATTTAATATCTCGAGTAGATTTTAAGAAATTTTGGAAAAAGCGACTACACACAGTACGAGCGGGCCATTTAAAGCATGCTTCGACTTTGCGCGCTCATATATTTGCAATCATCATAGCAAATTAGTTTATTCGAAAACCGTCTCGGCGTAATTAAACGTAGTTTCAGATATTTCAAAGAGTAATTTAATATCTCGAGTAGATTTTAAGAAATTTTGGAAAAAGCGACTACACACAGTACGAGCGGGCCATTTAAAGCATGCTTCGACTTTGCGCGCTCATATATTTGCAATCATCATAGCAAATTAGTTTATTCGAAAACCGTCTCGGCGTAATTAAACGTAGTTTCAGATATTTCAAAGAGTAATTTAATATCTCGAGTAGATTTTAAGAAATTTTGGATAAAGCGACTACACACAGTACGAGCGGGCCATTTAAAGCATGCTTCGACTTTGCGCGCTCATATATTTGCAATCATCATAGCAAATTAGTTTATTCGAAAACCGTCTCGGCGTAATTAAACGTAGTTTCAGATATTTCAAAGAGTAATTTAATATCTCGAGTAGATTTTAAGAAATTTTGGATAAAGCGACTACACACAGTACGAGCGGGCCATTTAAAGCATGCTTCGACTTTGCGCGCTCATATATTTGCAATCATCATAGCAAATTAGTTTATTCGAAAACCGTCTCGGCGTAATTAAACGTAGTTTCAGATATTTCAAAGAGTAATTTAATATCTCGAGTAGATTTTAAGAAATTTTGGAAAAAGCGACAACACACAGTACGAGCGGGCCATTTAAAGCATGCTTCGACTTTGCGCGCTCATATATTTGCAATCATCATAGCAAATTAGTTTATTCGAAAACCGTCTCGGCGTAATTAAACGTAGTTTCAGATATTTCAAAGAGTAATTTAATATCTCGAGTAGATTTTAAGAAATTTTGGAAAAAGCGACTACACACAGTACGAGCGGGCCATTTAAAGCATGCTTCGACTTTGCGCGCTCATATATTTGCAATCATCATAGCAAATTAGTTTATTCGAAAACCGTCTCGGCGTAATTAAACGTAGTTTCAGATATTTCAAAGAGTAATTTAATATCTCGAGTAGATTTTAAGAAATTTTGGATAAAGCGACTACACACAGTACGAGCGGGCCATTTAAAGCATGCTTCGACTTTGCGCGCTCATATATTTGCAATCATCATAGCAAATTAGTTTATTCGAAAACCGTCTCGGCGTAATTAAACGTAGTTTCAGATATTTCAAAGAGTAATTTAATATCTCGAGTAGATTTTAAGAAATTTTGGATAAAGCGACTACACACAGTACGAGCGGGCCATTTAAAGCATGCTTCGACTTTGCGCGCTCATATATTTGCAATCATCATAGCAAATTAGTTTATTCGAAAACCGTCTCGGCGTAATTAAACGTAGTTTCAGATATTTCAAAGAGTAATTTAATATCTCGAGTAGATTTTAAGAAATTTTGGATAAAGCGACTACACACAGTACGAGCGGGCCATTTAAAGCATGCTTCGACTTTGCGCGCTCATATATTTGCAATCATCATAGCAAATTAGTTTATTCGAAAACCGTCTCGGCGTAATTAAACGTAGTTTCAGATATTTCAAAGAGTAATTTAATATCTCGAGTAGATTTTAAGAAATTTTGGAAAAAGCGACTACACACAGTACGAGCGGGCCATTTAAAGCATGCTTCGACTTTGCGCGCTCATATATTTGCAATCATCATAGCAAATTAGTTTATTCGAAAACCGTCTCGGCGTAATTAAACGTAGTTTCAGATATTTCAAAGAGTAATTTAATATCTCGAGTAGATTTTAAGAAATTTTGGAAAAAGCGACTACACACAGTACGAGCGGGCCATTTAAAGCATGCTTCGACTTTGCGCGCTCATATATTTGCAATCATCATAGCAAATTAGTTTATTCGAAAACCGTCTCGGCGTAATTAAACGTAGTTTCAGATATTTCAAAGAGTAATTTAAGATCTCGAGTAGATTTTAAGAAATTTTGGAAAAAGCGACTACACACAGTACGAGCGGGCCATTTAAAGCATGCTTCGACTTTGCGCGCTCATATATTTGCAATCATCATAGCAAATTAGTTTATTCGAAAACCGTCTCGGCGTAATTAAACGTAGTTTCAGATATTTCAAAGAGTAATTTAATATCTCGAGTAGATTTTAAGAAATTTTGGAAAAAGCGACTACACACAGTACGAGCGGGCCATTTAAAGCATGCTTCGACTTTGCGCGCTCATATATTTGCAATCATCATAGCAAATTAGTTTATTCGAAAACCGTCTCGGCGTAATTAAACGTAGTTTCAGATATTTCAAAGAGTAATTTAATATCTCGAGTAGATTTTAAGAAATTTTGGAAAAAGCGACTACACACAGTACGAGCGGGCCATTTAAAGCATGCTTCGACTTTGCGCGCTCATATATTTGCAATCATCATAGCAAATTAGTTTATTCGAAAACCGTCTCGGCGTAATTAAACGTAGTTTCAGATATTTCAAAGAGTAATTTAATATCTCGAGTAGATTTTAAGAAATTTTGGATAAAGCGACTACACACAGTACGAGCGGGCCATTTAAAGCATGCTTCGACTTTGCGCGCTCATATATTTGCAATCATCATAGCAAATTAGTTTATTCGAAAACCGTCTCGGCGTAATTAAACGTAGTTTCAGATATTTCAAAGAGTAATTTAATATCTCGAGTAGATTTTAAGAAATTTTGGATAAAGCGACTACACACAGTACGAGCGGGCCATTTAAAGCATGCTTCGACTTTGCGCGCTCATATATTTGCAATCATCATAGCAAATTAGTTTATTCGAAAACCGTCTCGGCGTAATTAAACGTAGTTTCAGATATTTCAGAGAGTAATTTAATATCTCGAGTAGATTTTAAGAAATTTTGGAAAAAGCGACTACACACAGTACGAGCGGGCCATTTAAAAATTTACAAAAGACTAACATGAGTCCGAAAATTCTATTTGATTAATAAGCCAGTAGCACGTGTGTGATTACCAACCACGTATGTTTTTAAATACTTAAGCATGTTTAAGAATGATGCCGATTCGGTAATTGCACAAAGCAATATAATCTTTGCACGCCTTACTTACTCACTTACTATGTGAGTGACTGAGTTGCTGTCGCATTTCGTTCTTGGCTCGTGCATGCGCTTTAATTGAATTTCTCTCTCACTTTGCGCGCAAAGAGTAAATAACGTTAGGATACGTTTCGTCGAGAAAACAAAGAAATTCCGTAATTTACAAGCCATTTGCATTACGGTAAATGTAGCACGATTTTTCATTCCGCTAAATGTATTAAATATGTGCTTTTTGCTCCTGATTTAATTCACATATTGAATTGTATTTCAAGCACGTTGTAGATTTCGGATGCTCGCGTTTGCGTGCGGTAGTAGTGAGGTTATTATATGTATATAATTAATTAGTAATCGCTGTGTATGCGCGCCTTTTATGCGTTTGTTTGTTAATGGGTCGTTCGGCTATGCTTGAGCGCTCGGTGTGCGGCTCTCTCGATTGGTAAACCACATGTTTAAGAATTGGTATTAAAAGTATACAACACTTTAACCAAATGCGTTAAGAAATTACCACAAGTACTACGTTTCTCTCGGTTTTAATGAGAAATAATAAAAGGGTAAAGAAACCAACGAAATTCTTTGATAATGAGATGAAGTAGGCACTTTATTTGGCTATGCATTAGTTCGGGTATAACGACTTGATTTAAATAAGCATATCAGACGTATGATTGAAAATAATGACTTCTCTATACAGTGATGAAATTTCACGGTCTATATTCATTTGTTCATTAGTTTACTTTAAAGGTTGTTGTTGACTACAAGTATGTCAGTTTTGTATTGAAGAAGGCCTACGCAAAGTACACGTCACATTAATTTCAATTCCAGTCGCGAATTATGAACATGAGTTCATGTTTGGCGTGTTAAATTTGTTAATGTTTTAATATTGAAGCATAGAGATAAAGCTGTCGGTTTGTTGGCATTTGTTTTGTTTCATTTCGGTTCGGTTCGGTTTTATTTCTGACGCTCACACGAAGATGCGTGATGCCTAACGGGCCATATGTTGGCGACAAATGCATTCTGATGAAAAACAAAGTAAACACCAGCCGGCCTTTAATGTGTGAACAAACTCATCACCGAAAGCAGAGAAAATACAAAATTATTATGCGCGGAGGAAAAAACACCAAGAGTAAATGAAAAGATGCAAAAATATTTGCTTTCCAACGATGAGGGCATAGGGAGAACGAGAAGGAAGTGTAGGAAAATAACGCATTTTCATTTTTCATCCGTTCTTTCAGTCGCGATGTAAATGCGTTTGGCGCCTGTCTAACGGTCTTGCTTGTCGCGCACGAATATTGGGAAGATTGGATAAATAGCAGCTCGAGAATGAAATGTCGCAGTTGTTCATTCATCTGCTTCAAGTAAATGAAGTAAAAATATACTTCTTGCCCGCGAAAAAGCAGCAAACGTGTATTTTAGGTTGCACTTGCTGATTTAAAGAATACTTTCATAGATAATCAATTGATTAAAGTTCTGATACTCTTTTTTAACACTAGGTTTTCTCAATTTATTTCTGGTTTAGACTTTAACGGTTTAAATAATTTATTCACTTTACGTAATCGTAGAAATCTCTGATGAGGTTTTAGGTAGAGTTATTAAATTTAATAGCATTTTAAACATTTTCTCTTTATGCGCTAGTAGAAGTATAATTCGAAATTTAATTTGTGATGATGCCAGCCATCGTCCATTTTTGCGATAAAGCCGCTCGCGTGTATTCAACGCGAATAAATAGATAAAACCTCGTGCACGTGCATTGAAGCTCGGTCGTCCCTATAACGTCCCTCTGGAGCAGTAGCAGCAGCAGCAGCAGCAGCGCGCATTTGCAGGACCGTAACGCATACGCGCAATGACAATACATACTTTGCGAGGGATGAGGCACGTGGCATTAAGCCAACGCTGGAGCGGCTGCTAATATGGCTTTGGAGCCCCAAAAACACTCCCCTCGTCCGCGTGCACCCCAAATGCGATTCCCGCAGCCATCGATGGCAGGATGCCTGGCTTGCTGGATAGCTGGCAGAATGCGGGGGTGAATTGTAGGGGAACAACTGAATGGACGGGACGGCAGCGCCGCCGACGCTTGCGCCGCTGCTGATATTCAATTCCTAAGGTGGAATTCACGCGAGACGCCCTTGTATGTTGTGTTGTCGTCGTCGTCGTCGTCGTCGTCGTGGTGCGTGCGTGCGTTGCTTTTGATTTTGCACATCGCATCGTATCCGTTGTGCGCACGTTCATTTTTCTCCTGTTCACTGCTATTGTTTTCGAGTTGTTTGCTCGCGATTGTTACACACTATGCGCGACTAACATGCGGCAAGACGAAGGAGCGAGTTTGTTCTCCATCTGTGATAAAATGCATGCGACGCGAGTGCAGAGCAATGGCAACCGCGATGGTGTTTTGTACGGCGTGCGTGGGTGCTCCGCTTATCGGCGATAATAATAGTAATGCACATGTAGTGGATGAATATGCGTCGTAAATGAACTTGAAAACCTGTGCAGCGCTTATAGGATAATTGTACATTTTGCAGCGATTTTATAACGAGCTAAACTAAACTAAGGTATGATGGAAGATTATTTTAATATTCTTGCGTGTTCAAAGCGGATGAAAGAGGCCATGTTTACGCGTTTTTAAGGTGAGGTTATAGACATTTTTTGTTTATTTCCTTCGAGCGCTGTGGGTATTTGTTGTTGCGCGACATGGCCTTCATGTAGGCGCGATGCGCCCGAGCGAAATTAATTAATTAACTAACAGAAAGTCGATTGGATAATACAGCTTGAAGCATGCCATGCCAAGCCAGGTTGTGTGTCAAGTGCACGCTTTGCGTTTGCTATTAATTTATGCACACGTCTGCGCCTACATGTTCTAATTATGAATGAAGCGCACTAAAGCAACGTATGTGTTCGCTTGCCCAATAATGAGGAGAGACGGAGAGATTCGATTGTTGCAATATGATTGCCAATGCTAGCTGGCGCCGAATGGCTTATTGATGTAAAACAAAGGTTTCTAATCAGGGGCAGGGGGGCATTGGCGGGCTGATAAAGTAAAAGGGTTGAAAGTCAGTGATGTGATTAAATTTGGAATGAAAGATATGAAATGATAATGATCTATTCAACATGATATTTTGAGGGATTGCGGGATAGAAAAGTTAGTTGTATGAAACCGGAAGACGGGGCGAATGATTGAATATTTCATGAGAGAACCTTGGAGAGAAGATGATATATATTCAACTATTCTACGAGGATATAAAGCAGCAAGCAATAGCAGGAGCAGTAGACTTGAAGAGTTCTTTAACAGCATTACACGCTCGGATGCACTTCCCTTTGAATTTCGTTTTGTTTTGTTTGGTTTGTCGTTTTGGTTGCGCAACGCAAAGAGCGCTCTTGAGCGCAAAAGTCGACAAGAACTGTTGGTGCTTTAACTATGCTATGCCTAAAGCACGTGTACACGCGCGATGCGAGTTGCCTACGCTCAACACCATCACTCCGGCTTGCTCTCGAATAGTTATGCATTTCACTGCAAGCATTTATGCATCTATAAAATGGCTTTTAAACTATTTTATCGCGTTTGTCGATTGATAAGGCAAATTGATAGTGTTGCGGTCATTGTCAGGACATATTTACATTGCAAATCATTTAAACACAATTTCGCACTATTGATATTTAGTTGTGATGTTGCGAGGAGTCATTAAAGTGACTTAAATTTAATTTCTTTGCGGTAGCTTTTCAAGAACAAACAGGTGCGGAAAAAACATAACAATTGCATTTGAAGTGAATGTTCAACGTAATTTATTTGTTTGCGGCACTTTGTCAAGGGGAAATTGGTGCATGCATTAATTTTATTGCGATTTTTCACGGCAACCGCCAACGCTAAACTAACGGTGAATGATGTCTAATGAATTTTCTTTTTGTTCTAGGTAAGCTGACGATCAATCTATTATGGAATGTTGCGGTGTTGCGCATTGTTTTATCATTGCATTGTGGGTGAGTTTTTTTAAATCGTCGACTGACTTGAGGATTGTGGGAATAATTTAGAAATTTGCGGAAAAGTTGGAAATGAGTTTGACATTTAGTCATCGGCTATTGATTGGTAGGTAAATTACTAATTTGTGTTTTACGTAATCGAAGCGCTTTCATCAAATAATGACAGATTAATTGGATAGCTAGTACGTGGTCGAAGAAGATTTCGTTGTTGACGTAGTAGCAATAGGCGATGTTTAAACGGCCGGAAGTGATATTTACAGCCATATTTGGGTGAAAAAACGAGTTGAGGATAATGTTATAATAAGCAGACAACATTTGTATTTATTGTCTGGTTGTGCTTGTTTCGGCTTCGGCCTGGTACAAGTTTCAATGTACATTTCAATTCAAATGCCGTGCGTTTTATGTGAAAGTTCTCGCTGCGGTTTTTGCGCTACGTACTTATTTGTTTAAGTGAAAGTATTTGTCGTTTTTTTAACGATGGCTGCAGTATGCTTTATTTTACTTTGCTAGGCATTACGTTGCAATTTGATGATTGATTAAGTAACCACTCAAAAATCGGTTATAGCGACAGAACTAATTGATTTCCAAGTTGGATAAAGCGACTGAGTAGTTTTCAAAGTTTTTATTTCTGGATAAAGTTCATGTACTTGGTTGCCCTTTCGTGTGAGCACACTTTCTACAACATCCTAGCCTAGCCAGCTAGCTGCGTAATATAATATGAGTAAAGTGTGTGTTTACTGCTTTCATAAAACCTGAACATTATGAAATAGAAAGTGGCGAATGTGTGGAAAACAAGCAAAAATGAACTGTGCAATGTTAGCTTTGTTCTTAAGGGTAACTTGAGCCCGTGCGATGTGGTTATGAGCAACACTTTTACGAGGTTGGCATTCGCGTTCGTTCAGGTATTTTTGTTATGATTTCTTTTTTTTTTGCGTGCGGGAAAATTGAGTTTAACATGCAATCACAATATGAGCACACTTCTTGAAGTAATACGAGTCCTGAAGTTGTTTGATAATCACATCTGAAGCGTGCTATTTTGGTGTGTTTGGAAATTAGCGCAAAACTATTGATTTAGTCATTTTGCGTCTTTGTCCTGCGATTTATCCGGTGAATTATGTCGCTTTGTTTGGTACTTTTTTGCGGAATACGAATGTTGCAGACATGCAGGCAAAGGGAACGAACACGTTGGGGGTGCGAGAAGCTTATAAGGATGCTATATATACGTCGGGGAAGCGCGCGCGAGGGGTTGGTGCTTTAGTTTATTTCTTTTTGCGTTTAAAGCTCTCCATCGTTCATCCTGCGTTGAGCGAGATTGTGATATGTGCATGGAAATGGCACTGCTGCACGATTGCAGACGAAAAGGACGAAAGCACCCTTAAGAACGGAAGGGCACTTGATGCAATGACTCCAGGGTTGGCTGCACTGCACCGTAATGTATCATGACGCGTTTCGCACCTTGCAAATTGAGCTCGCGTTCTCTTTCCCTCCGTGTCTTGAACAAAAGAAATATGCGCGAGCACGTGCCGACTTTTGCTAGTCCCTTGTCGTCTGTTGTACCTTTGGCGCGTGGTTTCGAGCTTAAATTGAAAGCAGCAGTGCAGTTTCATATTGTTACTAGCTAGTCCTTACGAGTTTTACAATGACGCATTGCACGGATTACTATGATACCCACTTTGCGCTGGATGCGCGAACAACTCTTGTGTGGAGATATTGTGCGTGCTTGAGCATGCATTCACGGTCTCAAGAATTACTCCAAGTGAAAATACGCGATTTTTTAGATTACGCCAAGAATTGCTATTTTATAATATTATACGTCTGCTAATCTTGTCGCGTGCGTAGTTTGCGCTCATTCACTAATTGCAAAAGCGAGAGACATTTGCCTAATTAAAATTTAGAATGGACGCGTGTCTCTCCCTCGGAGGGGAAATCAAAAACAATCAAATAAAAGCGACGCGAACTACATACACTTTTATTACATGTACTATATAGTTATTTGTTTCACAAGCGCACACAGGACGCATAAATGTGTAATGTTGAAGGAGCAAATATTTACGTTAACTTTATTTCGCTCAGGTATATAATGAAGCCATGTTTGTTGGTTCTTTACGTGGTTCTTCATTTCATTTTCCTCCGCTGTAGGCGTTTCCGTTTTCGCTGCATTGTTGTCTCTTCTTCCGTACATGATTTACATGAGGCGCGGTCCTAAATTAATTAATATTTAAAGTACGAGTAGTACTGTAGAGTCGGAAATGATGGGGGGTATAACTGTATATTGAAAAGTATGAAAATTAGCAATGCAATAAAGTGCATTTAAATACGGGCGTGCGAATGCAATCATGAAAGGAGAACAAGTACTCCAACTTTATATTGTAATAGTTTGAGGAGTGTGTATAGCATTAGCACATTTCCGGTACGCGAAACGCAGGAAAAGCGGGAACACGTTGCGGGAACGCATCCGAAAATTATTTCGCAACTGCGATGAAAAGCACGAAGTGGTAGGAGTAAATTTGATTGCAATTTCGTAATGCAGCGAGCAATCAACTCGCGAGATTCGACCGAATGCGTCTCTTTCATTAGAAAGCAGTGAGGACACACAATTTATATGCGCATCCAACATACGCTTGATGCATTTGTACATTTTCGAATTTCATCCTCATCCGCCCACGCGCATTTATTTCATTCGTGGGCACAAATAAAACAGACGAATACTTGTTGGAATTCCAATTGAATTATACTCGTCAGAAATTGAAGTGAACTGAGCTGAGCGAGCGAGCAAGACGGAGGAAATTGAAGCGAGTTGAGTAAATCTTTTGGTTATTTTTAAATTGAGTTCGCGCGTTGTATTTGCATCGGTTAAGGCTTGGATTTTCAATTTAAAAATATATTGCGGGCACGGGGAAGACGATAAATGAAAATGAAGTTAAACAGGCACATCCCCACGTTGTTATTCTGCCGTGGGGGCGTATATTTAGAAGACTTCCAGCTGAGTAACCCATATTTATTATTGATTTGTTTTGATTTCATTATTATTTACATGCGAGCCAAGATGTCACCGACTTCTTCGAAGTACGTTTTATGTGTCATCAAGAAATTAACATGGTCTCCTGTATTTGCTTCTTGCCATTTCTTTCCGTCTTTCATAATACTGCTATTAGCACATTTATTGTTTCTGTGACGCAGAGAGATTTAGCATGCAGCACGCACACGTATAGCGTACCGTTTAGTCGTACACCCACACCGGAATAACAATAATTCACAATCGTTCATCGTTCGTGCGCGCACGCGAATAACAATACAAAATTCGTCGACTTTGTCGTCGTCGTAGTCGGCAATGCCCACGAAATGTCCTATTTGCACTCGCGAGCTGTTGTTGACCTCTTGACTTGGAATTAGCGGAAATTAGAGTGAAAAACATTCGAAGATAATTTGTCTAAAAAGAGAAATAGGGAAAATTGCGGAGATTTTTGTTATTTAAAGATTTAAAAAAGCTGGCGTGTAATTTAAGAACATCTGTTTGAATACGCCATATTTCCAATATGCAAGTAAATGACAGGCGATGATATAATCAAAAGCTGGATGGATGGATGGATGAATGTACAGCAAGGACTTTTCACTTGCTTGACGCGAATGACGTCAGTGCCTCCTTCTAAGCGAAGCAAGCCACCAGCTGTGTGCGAGAACGCACTGCAGCCGAGCTAGCTGGTGAACGCGCCGAGTGTATTTCGCAGTTACACTTGGTATTTCTCTGCGAGCGTATCGCACAAGATTTCGTATAACAACAAATCATCATAGTCAGAAAAACACTCGTACCTTATGTATGGTATTTGCGCGGATATAATGGCGGCGGTGAAAATTAATTTCGGATCATTTGTGCTATTATTGATTGCACATGTTTAACGTCATTGTCGCCGGAGTAAATAACGCGCATGCCGGTCGCATGTAGGTGCATATATAAAAAAAGGAGTCGGTCGTGTTTGCGCGAGTTGACAGTAAACACTTGCTGTGCGCGTGACATCCTGGAGTAGACATTCAAAATATCATCATCATACAGTAATTCGCACGTATCGTGGATATTACAAGTGTGGAATAGTTTGTTGAGTTGTTGCTCGCTTCCCACTTGGATTTGGAATAATGTGAATTGGTGGTTGGGTGGTGGTTTTGATAAGAGAGAATTTCGATTTCAATTTGATTGGTGCGAGAATAAAGGATAACGAAATAATGCGCGGGCATTTGGTTGTGCGTGACGCGCCCAGCTCACATACGATGGTCAGCGACCGGACAGTGGTGCGCGTCCACCACTCGCGCATCCAGGAGCGGGTGCGTGTTGTCTGCACCACACGCCACCAACACACGAGCCGTTTTGTTACCGTCTCCGAGGCGTGCACACCTTTGCCGCCTCTGCGCAAGCATATTACGACGATCAGGTATATTATTAATGCATTCACTCTGAATTTAATCAAAAGACTAGCGGACGAGTTTTGAATTTAAGAAATCGCGAAAATGCGCTCAACACAACATTGTTCTCAATTAGATAGTACGTCGAAGGGGTTCATGAAAGGATGAAAAGTAGAAAATATTAGAATGATTGTTCACGTTTGTTTGTCTTGTACTTTTAAACGAGACAAACAAAACAATAAATGTATTGACACTGTAGATAGTAACAAAATACAACTGGGGGTCTTCGTTGCGTTATTGTCACTACTTTGGTGATTCATCTCTAATTCAATATCATCAATTACGTTCACATAAATTAGCTGTCAGACGACAAGCGTGCTGTTATATTACACGTAGTCATTTATGAAGCTAAGCTGCTGAACCATTAGGTTGATTTAAAGATATGGGGTAAATATGTCGTAAACGGTGTTAATTGGAAAGTTATCAACGCTTTTATTGCCATGAGGGCACGTGTCGTAATTTTATTTTTACGTGATGGATACAAAAATGCGCTTGGACTTTTGAGTAATTTTATTCTTTCATAATAGTAGCAAAAGAACGCTGATAATTTGTAACGTGAATCACCTATTTCGGCTTATCACTTGCGCTGGCAGAACACGGACGAAGTTTGTCTGTTTGCTTCAAATTACATGATAGCGCCACCAACGCCCACCCTTTGAGCGCGATACGGTTAGGCGGCGTGTAATTCAACTGCTCGGGAAACAGGAATTACACGAGTTGAACAACTGTATGCAGAATCAGCAAACTGTACATGGATAGATAACTCCAGCAGACTGGAATTGCTCAAACAATTCGATTACAAATGTTTATTATTTATTGAGTGTTGCAAATGCTCTGCTTATCATTTAGATAGGTTGTTCATTCAATATTTGAGAAACTAGCAGTAGGTAAATATTTTATTATCATACGAAAAAATGGGTAGGAAATGTCATGAAAAAAATAGTGGAATCATTCGGTATTTATTTTATCTCAATTATTTATTATTGAAATATGTAATGAGGAGAGATAGTAGCCAATCATTTGCCCTGTCAGCGAAATTATTATACGTTATTAATTAGCAAAGTTAAATTAATTAATAATCCATTATTTACAGTGATAAAATGCACACAGAAATTGCATTTATGTGCGGAGACGAATGCATCGTTTATTGTATTTTAATTAATTAAATGATAAACTTTATTCGCGTGAATGTAAAATTCAGCATTAAATACAATTTTACATGTCGTACGTAATTGGATGCTGCGGGTTTGAAAAAGTTTAATTTGAAAATGTTTTAAAATTCCAGGAAGCTGAATAGTTTTATTTGCGTAGCAAAAAAGCGACAAGTATATTCGGTTCGCCATTCTTCTTTCATTTAAGAAAGCATACATGATGCGCACATCGTAATTATCGTAATTATATTGTTATTATATAATAAGCGCGCGAAACAGGCGAGTGAAATAAAATTGAAGTGTGCTCACCCAGCACACAGTGAATTTTTATTACGTTTCTAGGAATTTTAGTTTGCTAATGCATAAAAGATGCAAGAAAATGCTAATAAATAATAAGTTTCTTTATGTAAATGCATGCACCTCAACTTCTGCCGGTGATAAATTATTAATTGTTGTTTCTTTTTATTTACAGGTATGTTCAATCAATATCATGGATATGTTTTGGGTGTAATGAATTATTGGTGAGCAAAATATTTATTCACTGCGGATTTAATTAATTCAGCGTACAGTATGGTTATCTTAACAAAAGACGAGGGCGGAAATACCATTTTTAGGTAGAGAGATTTTAATCGTGGAAATGTAGGATTAATGAATATTTAGCGGCATAATTCAATGGGCAATTGATCAAAAAACTTTGCAGTAATCCAATTTATTTTTAGATAAATTGCGCGAAAACGACAGCGACGTGACTTACTTTTTAAATCATCAAGTTCAACCAGTTTTGAAAAACAATAGATTATTATTGTATGTCTGGTTTAGTGCAAATTGCATTTCGTATTCGAGCGTGGTTTTTTAAATTTTGTTTACATTTAATTCGGATTTAATTGTGTTTGACTCGTTGCGCCGAAATACATCTCACCAAACCTGCTGGCACTCATTACGGCCGCGGTGGCGGTGCCTAGCACGGCAAGGTGCTCAAGGACCTTGAGATAATTTACACTCGCTCATTTAGTTTGCTCGCGACTGCTATCCTCCTCCTTAATGTCACACTGTCAGCGACCAATTACCCGCTTACGTATGTATTATGTGTATATAAAATATTTAAAAGTCGCTAATTACACAACGTGCACAAATGTTGACTACGCTTGCGGCCGCTTAATTATTATTTATCGCACACATACCAACATTGTATTCAATATTTAATAATATAATTCATACTCTATCCAAATACGCATTAAAGTACGAAGGGGCCAAACAAATAACAACTTGAAATCAAAAAGTAGTAAGTCGCGGAAAACTTGGTAGGGAAGGAAAAGTTTTTTTTGATATTAGGATCACGTGAATCGACAATTGAACACGAATAATTATAGTCGAATTGATTCGTTGACTGTAGTCTAGCTAGGCCGGGAATTTTGATTTGATAAAGCAACGCAGCACAAATCCAGTGGAGTATATCGTTCGTATCGCGAGCAAAGTTAAACTCATTACAAGGCTACTGCCACTGTTCGAACGGTGTGCAATCATTTGTTTTATTCTGTGTTGCTACACGCGGCAGACAAGTGCTTATAAAAGTTATACAACAAGCGCACACACAACTTTTTGACATTTGAATGCGTTTGATTTCTATGATTGGTGAATGTGTGTGTGCGTTCGTTGTCAATGAAACGAAATCGTATTACTGCAATCGTAGCTTCCTGCTTGAAATTTTAGTTTTGAGTTTAGAACTTCAGTTTGCTTTCGTACTCTGATCGACGTGGAATAATAATGGATGGACCAAGTGCGCTAATAATTTAAACGAGTGAATTTATTATACATCATGAGATTTACTGGATATTTTTACGAGCCAGAAGAATAACACTCGTGATTCTTTACGTCACGTGAAGACGGAAGCACTTTCCGCGTTTTACGGTTGTGTCTTGTTTTACACTTGCGGACGTGATATATCTCAAAGGCCGTAAAGTGCTTGAAATATTCCGAGGAATGGTCATTTTGCTGCGCATTGTGCGAATTCGCTGTTGAATCTTGTACGAACGTGTCGTGACCTAGTAAATGTTTACGTTCGTTGATGTCAAATGCAGTGGAATAGTTGGTTTACAGTCGGCGCATTTGTCGTGGCATGCGAAAAGCATGAATGAGAGAAACTGCAATTGCGAACGCGAATGATGCTATTATGTACTGCGACATGAAGTGCGAATCTGAAAGACGAATGCGGTGAAGATGGCAGGAAGTGCATTTACTTTGAGGAGAGGATAGCAGGAAAACGCCGTGCGATAATTATATTTGCTGCTGCGATAACATGAAGAAAATGATGTGTTGTTGCGTATCGCAACGTAAATATAGGTATGATTGTTTAATTATTTTTTTATCTAGTCATTAACTCGTTAGCTTCGTGATTAGACACGTCCAAGCACAAAGAACTAATTTTTAAAGCGGGCTGGAAATTGCGGAAATAATAATTGATAGTTGCAATTCGTATGAAATGAAACGACTTATACATTATGCAAATGCGGACAATGAGTTTTCTTCATTAAATGAACGATCGCGGCTGGCGGTGGCGGGTTGTAGGCGGCGGAGGTGGTGGTGGTGGTGGTGGCTGCTGGCGGTATACGGAAATAGGACAGTGAGCATGGATCGATATTGCACTTTGCAGCGGAGCAACGCACCAGAACGCAAGCAAAGACCTCGCGAATGTACAGTTGCACTTGGCGTAAAACTAACAGTAGCGGAGCGGCAAGTACGCTAAGACAAATAGGGCAAAGATGCGAAGGCGTACTGTATATGCCTTGCTTGCTTGCAGCCGTACGTAAAGCAAATAGGCGAACTTTGAAGTTGCAAGAAGACGACGAGTACGGAAGCTCGAGTGGGCGCATTAAAAATTTAAACACGTTTAATGAAGAGACACGCGCCAAATGAGCGTCTATTCAGCGCTCGCGCAAACTGTAACGAGACGGCAAACAGAAGGACAAATAATCAAACGCAAGTAAAGTGGATTTTTTTAATTGTCGTACTGAAACCTAGAGAGAAAACAAACAGTTTTTGCACAATCGTCCGTAATTATTTTTGGTATAAAAAAATATTTATAAAAGTATTTGTTGCCATACGATTTACGCAGAGAGAAAAGGAATTAGTTATTTCTATAGTGTGACAGAAAATAATAAAAATTGTTAACTATGCAACAAACTAAAAATGAAATGCGGAATTTGCATTTGCAAATTGACAAAACACTGCAGAAACGCATGCAAATTATTAACGAACATGCAAGTTTAAATAGTTTTATTCTGCATGAATATATTTTTTACTAACTGGAGTTATAAAATATTCATACGCTATAAAGTTTTTTTTGCAATTAACTGTGCATGTTTGACAGCTTAATATATACAAAATTCATTTGTTTATTTAGTCGCTAAAAAATATTTTACGCTTTTACGCCGAGCAAAAATTATTTTGTGTGATATAACATGACTTCAACTCATACGTTTTAGCGTGTTATTTTATATTTAGTTTTGGGCGTTTATCGATATGGTGACTACTTTCTAATAAGCTAAAACTTGGAGACTTCTTGACTTATTAGACAGGTCATTAGGCACCTTGCCTTAACGGAAGTTTGTTTATAACGATGGATTTTGGATTTGCACGAGATTTCTATAGCAGATGTGAACATTGAAATTATCTAACACACATTTATAGTGGCTGGTCGCGCTTTTTATGCATTAGAAGAGATGTTGAAATATCTGTCTTGTCCTGACGCAATTCGTAAAGAGGCTTTTAAACATTTTGATAGGTTATTAATGACAATTACTTTAATTATCTATGAGTCTAATGGACGCGATTAGAAAGTTTCACTTTTTACGGCATTATATTAAATTGGTTAATAATAAGTTAATTTCATGAATTTAAATTAATTGCACGCTATAATAGCGTGGAATTTGCGAATTTGCAGAAACTAAAAATGTCAGGATAAATAATTCTGAATACGGAAGTTTGCTCTCAGTCATACGACTTTGGCCATCAAGTTTTAATTTAGTTGAGTCAATTTACTGTTTGCGGTAGGTAAGCAAGTTGAGAGTGAGCTTATTTTTAGCCTTGCAGACATACTTTGTACTTGCCTGGCAATAAAGCTCATCGTGTGAGCATATATGCTTAAGCAATTCGTCTTTACGCATACGCGTATTATGAAAACGACGATGCGTGCAAATTCGGAACGGCAAACTTGCAGCAAGGCATTAATTTGTGCGGCTTGTATCTGCGTTTTCGGACGCTCGGCGTTTGTAATGCAGTTGCCTTGCAAGGCAATTCTGCTCGCAACAATTCCATACACAAATACTGTTATTGCAATATACGCAGCAATATGCTGCTTAAGTTACTTACAGCAGATAAAGATTGCACATACGCTGCGCGGAATTGTGGAATTTTGCTTGGCATTTACACATTTGCGCTACTTGAAATTTGCGTGCACTTTAAGCGCACTTCATTCGTTTAGGATTCATTAGCTGTTGACTATGAGCAGAGAATGAAAATGAAAGAGAATTGCGAAATTCAATATCAAATGCCATAATCACTAGTTTGAGTTTTCTTAAACATATTTGGATTTTCTACGAGTACTGTTTATTTATTTGCGCCATCATGGAAAAAGTAAGAGTAAAAGTTTTTGTTTTATTATGCGATTAGAATTGAATTTGAAACGAGTGCAAATGAGTTGTGAGCGAAGTCAAGAAAACACACTTAATTAATTCACTTTCTACGGACGGACGGACGAGAGAGGAAAGGACATTAAGGCACGAATATTGTGTGTAAGTCACGCGTCAATGGCCAGTGGAAAGCCATCAATAACACGATGTGATTGCTCTGGCTTTGAATGCGTCTCGTTCGGTGCACTCTCTCAATGTGCAATTACGGTTACTGCCAATTGTTAAACAACAACATCAACTTGAAGCAGATATTGCAATTTGTTGCTCTGCCGACCGCATTCGCACTTGAATATTCAAACGCTGGCTGATTGTACCTATTCAACCTTAACAAAAATGCATCTATCGGGAAAGAGAAAAAGTGTTCTACTTTTTCTTGCTCATCAAAATTGCAAAAAGTATCGTGTCAAATGAGGAACAATTACTGAACAATCGCGATTCGCATTTACTGTCAATTTGTGCCATTAATGGTCAATGTGTTTAATGCTAAATGCAGTTCACTCATCGCTTGCATTTGTTTGCAAATGCCAATTGCTCTCTATACATTTACGCCTCTCATCGTTCAGCTCTATTTGCGATTCAGTATAAACCATAATCGAAAATTTCATACGAAATGAGATTGTTGAACAATTCCGCAAAGTGCTAAAATATTTAATATTAATTATGCTTATCTGCTACGTGTCAAAATAACAAAGATTCCAATCGATGACAGATAATAGCAGCATAATGACATTATTAATCAATTGCCAAGTGGCGTCAATAACATATCAATCACAACATGCAATAAGTAATTCGCCGAATCGAATTTACAAATGCGCACATCCTTAACTGTTGATTATCGAATCTCCTCTTGCATTTAAGAAGGTTAAATTCTTAGCATTTTTTTTGCTTTCTTGGTGTGTAATTTACGTTTGCTAGTTGGCCACTTATCGCAATCAAATTACAGCAGGAATGTACAATTAACTCAATGGATTATTGCATAATAAGTAGCATGTCTTCGTACTTGATTTGCTCATTTGCGTTCTCTTTGCACTCAGGTTGCAGTGCTTCATTAAATACCCAATTCTTTAAAATTTCAGTCTCTTAGTTTATTGGATGATATTTGCTTCCAACTATTAATTACATACACATAACAATTAGCTAATTGTCATGTAATACGAAATTACAAGGACTGTTAAGCAATTGTTTAATCTCCTTAACAATTATGGAAAAGAACACATGTCTAATGTGCTTAATACGCACGCAAAGAGTCAAGTGTTTTTAAGAAGTGCAGAAAAACCACAAGAAATGCACACAATTAGTACGTGTAAAATAGTTGCATTGGCATTGTTTAGTTCTTTGATTACGGAATTAAGAAATTTTCATATGGCAAACGCGGCGATAATTAAATGGATTAAAGGTCAGTTGTTTATGGCGTTCGTGGGCAAATAAGTGCATAAGTAAATATCAATCAGCTATATAATCAATGTGCATACATAAATAATGAATATATGCAAATCAAGTAGTGTTTTACATACGCGTAATTGAAAAGAAAGTTTGGTTGGAATGAATTACAAAGAGAAATTTTTTTATTTAAACTTGCGGCTAACATATTTTAACACTTTGGTACTAGCTTTAAATGTTATAGAATTTTATCTATCAATCGATGAAATATTTTATGGGACTTTTGCATATTACATCACGTGCTCCATTAACAATTTTGCGGCAAACCGGAATAAATTGCTAGGAGAGATGAACTTAAATGGCTTTTGCACACAATTGCAATTGCACAAGGGGATAAAATAGAGTGGTTTACCGTTGGAAACAAATGAATACGTAAATTATTCATAGACTGTTAAGGTTTTGCCATGTTTATTTATGATTGCAGTAAATTATTCATACACTCGGTATAAACGCAGGACAAATGCTAATATTTATTTTGATTTAATTTAGAGTCGTTTAAAAGTTATTTCAATCGCAAATTTTTTAAAGCCACAGAATTTTAAGTAAATAATTACGGTTTGACGTTGCGAAAAACAGCTATGTTAAGTTAATGAAATAATGAAGCAAAATTAATTAAATTAAGATAATTGAATCGATTTCATAGCGTGACACAATTGAAATTGAAATCGTGTCTCTCGATCGAGCGCTAAAATTAGAAACTGTGCAAATTAGAAGTGCTCAACAAGAGCATGAAGTGGATGGAAGGACGGCAAAGTTGCTGCTTGCTTCACCAAATTGATTTTCCTTCCTGGCAATACTCTTTGTCTTTCTCGTATCTGCGCTGCTCTGCTTTGCCTTCCTGTTCATTGCATTTTCTCCGCGTAGATTCTCCTTTATCTCATTAATTTAATGAATTTACTAATGAAATTTAAATTGAATCTTAAAATTCAATATTTGGAAAAACGCACGCAAGGAAAACATAAATAGGTACGTTGCTCGTGTGGGTGGGAAATGCGGAAAATATTTCAATTTAAGAGGATGAAAATACAGGATAAAAACATGATTTTATTTTTGTCATTTTTAACAGCCACGTGTCGCAAACATTTATGATTTTTAGAAAGTGAAAAATAGGATTAGGAAATTTATGCTTTTATAAAAAATGTTTTATGATGATGTATAATTCAAATACTTATTTTGTTTTTCTATATTTCTCAGGTATGTACTATGAGTTTTATCACAATATTCTTTTGCGTTGATGTCTCCTTTTTTGGTAAGATACATTTTTTGCAATTGCGTGAAAACGCAATTATTAAAACATGGGAAAATAATATAAAGGTAACTATTGAGGAAATGGCAATTACGTGAAGAGATAGAATGTACAACAAAGTCTCTAGATTTATTGGCATTTATGTGCAATATCCGGGAAATTAACGAAATTAGATTTGTGCTAGAAACACATTAACGCTAAAAAGCAATTTCTTTCACTTTTTCTACGTCTTATTACTTATTTCCGCACTCGGCAATTTTTTCTCTCTAATTTTCCACTTGATTCTTTGCATATTTTTATTATATTACATTAAAAATAATTTAATTTCTCTTGGCATATTTTACACTGTTGAGAGCGCGAAGTAATTGGAAATTAGATGAAACCATAATTCAAATTTAGATTAAAAGTTGGTGAGTTCAATTAAAGTGAATGTTTATGATTGCGAATCGTTAATTCACGAATAGTATTATTTATCGTATCATGAGTAAGTAGTCGGTCGGTGGGTAGGTAGGAAGGTAATAATTGCGTTTCGCGGATTTGTTCAATTGCATTTCGAATTTAAATAATAATTATCGTGACAACAACAGACGCGCCACACGAATAAATAATAAATAAATATGAATTTGCGATTTCTCTCTGCGTTGACGCTGCACAATACACATAAATTCTAAACTAAACGGAATAATACGAAATATGTCAAATTATAACTAAATAATAAATAGTTATTACTATTAATTTATTATGATTTACAGTTAGAAATCGATGCATTTGCGAACAAGTTGAGTCGAGTCGAGTCGAGTCGTAAATCGTAATCACACATATTTTGCGTGCGCGTTTAGTTGTGTTATCAGTAAATAATACAGATTGACGTATTATTAAGTGAAATTTCAATCTATTCAATTCGCATTATATTCAAATGATTATTGTTGTTGCGACTTAATAATAATGTAATAAATTCGGTTATTACAAATACGTCAATTACTTGCAATTTTAGTCAAGAAGTATAAATACATACTGCGTATAGTGTCAATCAAGAGGTCAGAGTATTTTAAAAATATGGCATATTTTTATTTGAATTTTATGATAATCGGTGTAGTTGTCATTACGTTTGATGCTCGGTGACATACTTTTATAACTTTCCAATTTACTTGTGCACTTTAACTACGTCGTAATTGTTGCTGTTGATGTTGTCACACGTATTTGCACTTTGATAGAGTGAGACACACGGCCAAATAACAGAGTTATTCAATTTCCCAACAACTGCAGCTTCAGCAATAAATAAGTAATGCAATGCGGATATAAAGAATAAATTAAAATTTCGTAGGAAATATAGAACAAAATTTAAATATGGTCAGTTAATTGATTATATCTAAACAACACGGCGAGGATGCGTTTAGCTGAGATTGTATAATTTGCATACAGTTGGTTTACTAAACTTGAATTAACGCACTGATTGCACTAATTGCAATCGATCTTTAGCCGCGAACATCCGTTAGGAAGTAAGTAAGTAAATGCGTTTGCAATGCATTTGTAATTTTCTCATTACTCGCGTACGTTGATATAGATCCAAGTAATTTTTCTTGACGTAGTCTTTTTATTATTGGTATTAAATCTCGTTAGCACGTTTGTGATGCGTGATTTCCTTCCTCATATCATGACGTCACGTTTGAGCGGCTAATGCATCACGGATTGGGGTGATACCGTTAGTTAAATAATTAAACAAGTGCATTAGAGTACTTTAATTGTTTATCAGCAATTGCAGCGTGCTCGGTAGTTGATTGAAAATTCAATTAGGAATTGAATTATTTGGCGAATCGGGGCAGGCAATTAAGTAATTCTTAAAGGGAGATTTGGCGAGAGGAAATTGAATTTTTAGGACAACACACTAATGCGGCAAAGTCCTCAATTTATATTTATATATTATTTCATTTGTATGCATTGCTTGCTTTGTTTTTATTGTTTTACGCAATACTATAATGGAATTGTGTCCTCCATTGTCTACCGACAAAAGGGCAATTTCGTATTTTCGTCAGACACGCTTTTTTCGTCCTTTTATTACTAGCCTTATTAGTGCTTGTCCTTTGTTGTAACAATGCCGATTGTTTTATTTTATTTTCGACAATATTTATTTGGTTTTTATAGCACGTGCGGGATTATTTGGCATTTGGAATTTAAATTTTCAATTTTATTAAAAGTCGCTTGCTTTTTGACATTTATTAATTTTGCTATCGTTTGTTTTACTATTCAAATGTCTGTTAGTTCTTCATTAATCATATTTAAGGTGGGCGCGGATATTTGATTCATTCAATTGTCACTTTGTGGTAATGCTCCTTTGTTGTTGCGGGTGAATAATTGAATATTGCTTAAATAATTTATTCAGATTCGTCACTTTTCGGATTCACGAACAGGTGAAGATTTAATTTACATATGATTCACGCACTTTAACTTTAAATTTGATATTAAATAATATTTATTCTTGGGAAGTACGAATTTGTTGTTTTTTTAGAGAATGAAAAAAATGACGGGTGATTAATTTTAACTTCGTTTTGATCCGGATCTAATAGTTTATTAAATATCAATCAGGTTTTTATTCGGTTATGCTTTCAGTTTTGTTCCTTTTACTTTTTCGATGCTATTTCAACTTCCTACTTACGCTTAAACCTGCAATTATTATGAAATTGTCGAAGTCGAAAACAACCAACTCTTCCGAAATCGTACATGGAAAGCCATAGATAAATTATATAATCATATGAGCGAGCTATATAATTACATAATATTTTTTGCCTACATCATTTTCCAAGCAACACGTTCACGTTCACCTTGCTGAACGTCTTTCTTTTGTCGTTCTACGACGGTTTTATTATTTTCCACGTTTGCATTTATGATATTTTATTATTATTATTGTTTTGTTGTGAGCATACCACACTCATTCGGAGCAAGTGAGCACTTGTGCTAGGAGGTTAATCATTGCTTTCCGCTGGTGTAATAATGCGCGACGACACATTTGATGTGGGCTGGGAAAAAGTGTGGGAAACGACATCGATTCCAGAAGGTTATACGCATCAAAAACGCGAAATGTGCGTTAAGCCCACACGGTTCTAGTATTATTGGTTAATGATATCGTAATATAACAATAATAATCAATAATAGTAATGGGCACTTGGCAAGTATACGTACAAAAGTAGAAGTACAAAATAATTAAAATCGGAGAGGTAATCAACTCGTATTTTACTTATAAAAAGTAAACAATACCAATAGTAATAGGTTTTAATAGGTAAAAAAGAACGGTAACTAGTTATAGACAATAATTATACATTAAGAGCATGATGGTCAGTGCTGCGTTTGCATTTTCGCTCCAATAACAACGGAGAAAAGCAAAATAATACAGTGAAACAGCGGTGAACAACAGCACAAGTTGATGGCATATAATGCAATACAGTAGGATAATAATACAATAACAATCAGCATAATAATGAAATCATTTCGCACCTAATATCATCATGATTCATGACTAGTCAGTCTACTTGATCGAATCGAATCTAACGGTAGCTCTGCTGCTCTTTATTTATGTGTGTATTGCGAATACGTAAAGTTTAGCATACAGGTGGGAATATAACAAATGGATGAACAACGGGATGTTTAAGGAGCGCAGTTTGTTTGATGTTATTTACTTTTACTCGTGCACATTTCCTATGCCAGTTACGTATAATTCTATTGCAAATCGTAATTGAAATTCTCCTACTCAAACTGTAGTCGATAACTAACTGTTTTTGAATAAACAGTCTATGGCCAGCCAGCACGGTTTTTAAATTTTAAACGCGATTGAAACATTTGACTAACTTAACATAAAAATTGCATAAAGCAAGAAAAGAATTAGCCTTGAATAGTAATAAACAAACGTGATCTAATTTTTAATTGACCTCAACAAGATGTCACGTCACGAATACGAGACAAGATAGAAATACAACTCTTCTTTCGTTCATCATTTGTAATTCGTGCCAATAAACGTTTCGCGTTTAAGTTGTTATTATTGCAATGTGCATGCAATGAGCACATTTGTCAGTGAGTCACTTGCTGTTACTGTTCACTTGCTGAATATGCATTTGCAATTACTTGCTACGGTGATCGAACGAGTTAGAGTTGGTTGGCTGGTTGGTAAGAAGCAAAGTAGTCAAAGCGTCCGATTTGTCCTAATTCTTCAATTCATTCGCTCGCGCTCTCGCCGTTTAATGTCATTTTGCAAAAGTGCAACTTGTGCACTCACTCCTTACTCATTCGCCTTATGAATATTTATTCGCGCATATAAATCTTGTATTATTATAATTACATTATGCGTTTGCGAACGACCAAGCAAGCAAACGACGTTCTTACCGGTTTTTCCTGGCATTGTCTACGGAGTACATACATATAATATTATTATGGTCATTTGAATTTTTCACACACGGAAAAAATCAACATCGGCCAAACAAGTGTAGTCGACGGCTTCATGTTTAATTAACTTTAAGGTCAATGCAAGGTTTTTAATTCATATTTTTATAAATGTGTTGAAACAAAATAATGTTCCACGTATTCAATATGCGTTGAAGCAAAAAATTACGAGGAATGATCAAAACGATGTTGCACTTAGTTTTTAATCTCGTAGGTAGTTGATATTCTAATTTAAATCCCTGCTGTAGGTACGTTTAGCGTTAATTGCGTTCGTATCATATTAGAAAGTTTCTGCGTAAAGAGTGTAATGAGTCGAAATTGCTCTGACAGTTTAGTTCGTACTCTCGGTAACTATCGTGTAATTAAAGCGTACTAAAACGCGACAGGAGAAGAGTATTAGATTATCAACAAATTTGCGCACTTGCATCACACTTTATATACCCTTACTTAACACGACGTGCAACTTTATAGCGTACGCATGACGTAAGTACGAGCGCAATGCAATAAAAGAACAATTGTACATCAATTTGTTTATGAATGCGAAGATATTCATCTTTGCTCGCAGTCGTGCATCGCAAATAATTGCATTAATACGTAATGCGAATAAACGTGCAGGGTTAAATAATCCATTCGTACAATTTAATTACGATTGTCGCATAAAAGAAACATTCAAGCGACCTAAAGATGGCCAAAAAGAAGTAGAAGAAGTTTGCTCACTCTTCCCATAATGCATTCATAGTTTTCATTCTATAAATTATTGTTTTTCGCATTCAATATAACGCATGCTTGCATGCATGCATACGTTTTGTTTCTCAAGGAATTGAATGACTTTCAGACAATAACTGTACGTTTATTTTTGTTACTCAACTTGTTCCAGTTTCGCACGTCAATCGGGTCTTTGTTTGCCGCATACAAATTGCTTACATATCCTTTAATTTTGCAAATAGTTGCGTCATACGTGGAACTAATGTTTTAAATTAAATTTTATGCGCTCGCTAAAAATGTCACTTTCTCGTTAGTGGTTACTTGACAAGTTCTTTGTTGTTTTGACTTGGAACGTCTATGGAATTTTCTTTGACATACAGAGTTTCCACAAGGTTTTGGTCAAGCTTTGAAATACTTCAAGTTTTAAGAGATTCGTATGAATAGGCAATTTGTGTGCCTTGTCGCCCACAGTACAGATGCGAGAGAGCCAAAAATAAGAAGCGCAGAGCAGCAAAACATCTGCCGTTTTCGTAAGGCGTAGCCATTTGATGAAGATTTTTTCCTCCTGCTACTGGTGCTCCTTCCAGAGTCGAAAATCTTCTTTGCACCAGCCACCTGCCATCTGTCATGTTGTACCACGGTCCACGTGCGTTCATCCCCAAACTTGCGTCGACGTGTGCCATCTTGATAGTTTTTCTTCACGCAGAAATTTGAACTTGAATCCATACGAATATTGCGCTGCTATAATAAATTTAATATTTCGTTGTGGTAATTTTGCAAAGGCATAAGCGATAAATGAATGTATAATTTACATAGATTGCAGATGCAATATAAATCGTGCGAAACGCCCAAGTTTCGTAATAATTGCCGATGATTTGTATTTGCGTTACGAGCGCGCACACGCGCATGCTGTAATCACGACACGTGCAGGAGAAGAATGCACAGCAAACGAGAGACAGCTATCAGGCAGGGCAGATGTTTTCCAAAACACGAGCCACTGATAACCAGATTGAAAGCCATTAAAGACACGCGTGGCACCTGCCTTTTAGTTTACTTTACTTCTTTAAAATCTTTTGCTCTTTCGTTGGTCACGCTGACTATCCAACACTTTGTTGTTATCGTAACGCAACTTTTTCTTGCATTTTTAAACAAATTCTTTCTTTTTTTTTCCAGTAAGCAAATGATAAATGAATGTCAAGTGATTACTTCCTATTTACTCATTAATTACGTTCAGACTTGTCTCATTTTTTTGCTGGAGTGTATGTACTTGATCATATACGCCCTCTTGACAAACATAATCATCAATCAAACAGGCTCAAAGTGAACTTGATGGTGATATGGTTTCGTGGTGCAGTACCTGCCTGCCTGCCAGCCTCCCTATCAGAGGCAGCTCTCTCGCAAAGTGTTGTTTAATATCCTGGAACTTGATGCAATGCAATCAAGTTCCGGCTCGTCTCGCGCACTTGCTCTCTAATAACTTGCCGTGAGCTTTATTCGAGCGTCATTTATTCGCAATTTCGCGACGTCGGATTTATGCGAAAGGAAAGTTGACAACTTGCATCTCGGCTTCACATACGATACGACCTGTACGCACCAATAAATTCGTCTGATGAAGAGGGAAGAAAAGTTTGAATTGAATGCAATTGTGCACTAGATTTTCAGGTAGAAGTGCATTGATAAAAAGTGTAAAGCCTGACAGGCCGAAAAATCTTACCGAGGGAGCCATATGTGCTATGCGCTTCTTGCTTCTTCTTCTTGACGAATTGAAAGGAAGAAACGAGCAGCTGCCGTTCGTTATTTACATCATCAACTCATTGAATATTTTGAATATTGCTTTCTTGCTTTAATTCGCCGTTTCGAAGGCGAGCATTGAACGAGGAGAGGCGTACAGTACCTGTGCGATGCGTGATTAAGAAGGGACGATTTGGTTTGAACCTTTGAAGGCACTATGGTTGTGTCTTCAGTCGGGCAGCTGCACTTACCGTAGCCGGTCGCGTTTTCCCAACGAAAAATGTATTTTTGATGCGTTTACTTGCAATAGTGTCATGTGTTCTTGATTTTTGAATTTGGCAATCGATTTTTTGGATTATTGGATAATTTTTTATATAACTAGACAAAATGCTCATTTGCATTTCCGGGTTTTTGGTGGGAAGGTAAACTTTTCGCAGTTTAATTGAAGTTTTCAAGGGACTATAAAAGGACATGCATTGATTGTGCGAATTTTCAGTTTTCCCCCAAAGATGGACCGACCACAAATCTCTTCAGCTATGGGGTCCGTCCACATGCAGGAGCAAACCTACATCCAGGCTCCAAATTTTCTTCAGGCGCAGAATTACGCAACTCCATCGTCGAACCAAATGTACGCTCGCACATCTCCGAACAGTGGTGGATACGTTTCGGTTAGCCAGCCACTCCACAAGAAGGGTTCGCTGCGCAATGGTGATATCCTAAAACGGTCCAGAGTACAAACAACGTGAGTATTGCGGATGCAAGATGCGCAATTTATGGTAACCGTCGTATCTCGTTGTGATTTTAGATACGAGCTGTCGCAAGATATTCTTGATAAGCAGATTGAGGTGTTGGAACGGAAGTACGGCGGTGTGAAAGCGCGCAATGCGGCGCTCACGATTCAGCGCGCATTCCGGCGGTACACGCTCCTTAAGAAGTTTGCCGCAATTACGGCGATGGCCAAAGCGGAGAAGCGGATCAGCCGGCGAATTCCCAGCAACGGGGACGACGCACGAAGCACCATTGGAGATAGCGAAGCGTGCGATGCCGAATACATGAGTCGCACTTTTGATAAGTAAGTACATAGTATGTTGTTGATTAGAATATTTTCGGTATTTTGCATTCACGGAATGTCTCCTCTATTTTGCTGTTTGCGTTCTGAGTGTGTTGTTATTGGTTTCACGAAGTAAATCGTTTGATAAGAGCGAATCACTATCATCGTCACATACACACATTTCATGCGCACTCAACTAACGTCACCACTTACTTACTTAGTGCTGGTTTGCTTTTAGTTGCAATCATTGGAAGGTGTAGTCAAGAAGTAGTTTAGTAGCTGTTTGTTGGATCGCTGGATACATTGGGTGCAGCATTTGTGTTCATTTGTTCGTTCGTTATTTTTAGTGGTCATGAATGTGGTACGATCCGCGCCCTCCCAATGCGTTCCATGTCGCTGCGCGAGCGAAGAAACGTAGAGAGTATTAGCATCCCTCGTAGTCAGTCGGGCACGCCAACCGTTTGCTGGGAGAATTACGCACCCCATATACAAATCGCACACTATTACTCACCCGGCGATAACACCAAACACGAACCACCGCACCACTATCACCACAACCACCAACTGAACGTAAGCTTACAGCCAACTGGCAGTTCTGGGAGTTCTTGCAGCACGCCGCAATCAACAAACAACGGTTACCGGTCACGGAGCAGCCTCAGCAATCGCAAGGTGCCACCGGAAGTGCCCAAGCGCACCTCGAGTATCTCCTCACGCTCGGTGGATCCGCGCCACCATCATCGCTCAAATGGGTTGAGCAAGAGCACCGAGAACGGATCACTGTCCAGCGTACAGAGCTCGGGCAGTGATAGCAGTATTTCGACAGATCGCATTCACTGCACGGATTTTCCGGGTTCGCCGGTATGGAAGCGTAAGGGTGGTCATCATCAGGAATATGCCGAGCCGGCGCTGGAAACAAGCTTGAGTAATATTTCCAACTCAAGCACGTCCACCTATGTCCTCGAGCGGCAAGAGCAACCGCAGCCGCCACAAAGCTATAAAATTTCGGAGACGGTTCGCAAACGACAATACCGCGTCGGCTTGAATTTGTTCAACAAGAAACCGGACAGGGGTATCACTTACTTGATCCGTCGTGGGTTCTTGGAGAACACACCGACTGGGGTTGCGCGCTTTTTGATTACGCGCAAAGGATTGAGCAAGCAAATGATTGGGGAGTATTTGGGCAACCTGCAGAATCCATTTTGCATGGCGGTGCTTGAATGCTTTGCGCTCGAATTGGATCTGGCTGGGATGCAAGTAGATGTTGCATTGCGCAAATTTCAGCAGCACTTCCGGATGCCTGGTGAGGCGCAAAAAATCGAACGACTTATGGAAGTCTTTTCGCATCGCTACTGCCAGTGCAATGTGGATATTGTGGCCCGATTGAGATCACCCGATACGGTATGTATTTCGTATTGCTTGGCGCACATTTAATACCAATAATAAAAATTGTTTAGATATTCGTTTTGGCATTTGCTATAATCATGCTGAACACCGACCTACATACGCCCAGCATTAAACCAGAACGGCGTATGCGCGTTGAAGATTTCATTAAGAATCTGCGCGGCATCGACGATTGCGGAGATATCGATAGTGATATGTTGACAGGCGTCTACGAGCGCGTCAAGGCAAACGAGTTCAAACCGGGCTCAGACCATGTAACGCAGGTGATGAAAGTGCAAGCGACAATTGTGGGCAAAAAGCCGAATATGGCTCTGCCCCATCGGCGGCTCGTATGCTACTGCCGCCTCTACGAAATTCCCGACACGAATAAGAAGGAGCGGCCCGGCGTGCATCAGCGTGAGGTCTTCCTCTTTAACGATCTGCTCGTCATCACCAAGATTCTCAGCAAGAAGAAGTCGTCCGTCACGTACACGTTCCGCAATAGTTATCCACTTTGCGGAATGGTCGTGACACTTTTCGAAAAGCCTCGTAAGACCTAGTTATAATATTTTCCAAGAGAGCAAACAACTAATGCGCCTTTTTGTATCCTAGATTATCCATTTGGTATTCGTCTATCGCAACGTGTTGATGGCAAAGTTCTCGTTACGTTTAACGCGCGCAACGAGCACGACCGCTGCAAGTTTGCAGAGGACCTGAAGGAGTCGATTAGCGAGATGGACGAGATGGAGAATTTGCGCATCGAAGCCGAGTTGGAGCGGCAAAAATCTAGTCGTGGTAATAGATCTGGTAAGCTGAAAGTGTGGAATAAAAGGGTTATTATTTATTGGCGTGTTTAATTGAAGGCACGGAGAATCGTGACAGCGGTGTGGCTGATGTTGAAGTGTGCCCGTGCCAATACCCCTGCGCACAAACGCCGGGCACAGGAGCGAGTGAAACCACCCCTGAGGAAATTGTGCACGATCCACAGATTAAACGCTCAGCGTTGAGCAATTCTCTTCTCGACATTCACGAGCAGTGTAAGTAGCCCCTAATGCGATGTACGTCGGGCATGTTGATGATGCGTGTTAGTGCAGTTACAGGAGAGAAGGCGCAACGCCGCGGAAGTGTAGGATCTTTGGATAGCGGCATGTCCGTGTCGTTTCAATCCACGTCGGCGAGCACCTGCTCACGATCGGATAAGTTGACCAAAGGGGGTAAACCCATCTACTACCAACACTCGTTCCTCGGTGCCTTGTTCAACAAGAAGCCGGCGTCTGCTGGTGTGGCTGCTGCGAATGCCGCCGCCACCGCTGCTACAGCTGCCTCTTCCGGCGGCCCCGTGGCGAAATCAACCGAAGTCTAATAATCATACTACACTGATTAAGCAAATAATTTATTTATTTCGTTCGCGTTTAACTGCCAAACAAACAAAGTAAATGGGTGCATTCGATTCATTGGCACGTATTTACGAAGATATTAATAATCATCTCCGATAGCATTTGCAATTCATGGTAAAAATGCTGGGCGCTGACTTAAATCTAATTAGTCCTATTTACCAAATAATTATACAATATTAAAGCGTGTGCAAAGCACTCGAACAAACAACTTGGTGGATTTTACGATTATCATCATTGATTGATGAGAGGGATTCAATTAGACGAGTTGTGAACGAAATGGAAGATGGATAGATCTGCGTGGAGAGAGATTTGAAATTGATGGATTGATCCTTTGATTGATTAATTACTACTCATTCAAAGTACTCCGAAAGATTTTACATGACTAGCGTATCGGTGAGGCCACCAATGTTGTGCTAACGCTTTGAGAGCGTTTTCATTGGAAATATTATAGCCAAAAAGTAAAAAACAAAGTTTCACCATTACTAAATGTTACCAAATGTATTTACACTAAGGCTGTTTGGAGCATCGTTACATACATTTTGAAAGAGGACGGCTTGGAAAAGCGGTAAAAGTCTGAGAGAAAACACAAAATGCATTTACACTGAGGCAGAAGCATTGCAAATTTGAAATTTTTCACATTCGCAATATGCAGAGACGAGCGAGGCTCAGGAAAAGAAGATTGCAATAGTTGCAACTGAGCAACTGAGAACGTTTTCGTTACATTAATTACTTTTAGCATTTACTAATAATAACACGTTAGGCAATAAATCTGTGTAAAGATTTCAGCATTTGCTCTCGTCAAAGCATTTAAGCGTACGATCAAATTTGTGCCACTTGAATTAAATCTGGCGAAACTGATTTTAAATGAATTTAATTGAGTTGTGCGCTGTTTGAAGGAAGGATGGATGGAGAAAACAAATACATGATTTGGAATATTTTGCCAGAATGTGCAAACAATTCCAATGCAATCGCCAAAGATCAAAGAAGAAAAGCGACAAAATGAAATGTGAGAATTAACATGAGATTTTCATCTTGCGTGTATATTTTCGGGGCTAATCTAAATTGAAATACTTAAGTGGAGTGTAATATATATTTAAATTACGAGTACTTTTGTAAATATATATTCGAAGAAACCAGGACTTTGTGTCCTGTCATAGTTCTTCTTTGTTTTAACGAAAGAGAGCAAATCATTTCTAGTCGAATGTAAATAAGCTAGGAGTCGCATACTACAATACACATAAAATATTAATTTAATCCTATGTATTAAGTGTTTTTTTAATAACTAATAAACAGTGAAGCGTACATAAAATGAATGTACATACAGCTGATTGTAGTTAGCGACCGCTTCTTATCAGATTAGTAGTAATGTAGTTGAGTAGTATGTAACTTGTTGCAACTTTCAAACTTTGTTCAGGTGGGCATTTAAAGTTTTAAAGGTTTAAAAGGCACGCTAATTGCCGATCGTTGCCGAGACTCGATGTATGACAGAGAGCGGCAGTGGTCATGCGTCGAACCAAGTGTCATCTTCGTCGCGGCCATGATTGTTTATAGTAGTGTTATATTTTTAGACAAGTTTCTGCGAGTTTGCAACAGTTTGCATCGTGCATGTAGATACGTGAAGCAGTGATATAAATATTGTAAATTTGTTATGTATATACGAAAAACAGTTTGTGTAAATGGCGAACGAGCTAGTGCCTCGGAAAAACGCCATGAAGTCGATTAATATCGTCTATGTGGGTTTGCAATTTGTTGTGCTCTTATCATGTTTGTGCAACGCGAAATATTCATCAAATACGACAACTAGAAATAAGACGACGCCGGAAAGTATTCAAGGACTATTCCTGAAGGACACCGCACGAGATTTAAGCATCGAGTTAAACAACACAAGCAGTGAAGAACTTGGGATATCTTTCATTCAGGTACTTAACCTCTGTAGTCACTTTACAAGTTAGTCATTATCGGTGTGTTTTGCAGCAAATTTACGCTATCCATAAGTATACTGAGGTACTTAACGATGCTGACGATAAGTTACAAAAGATTGCCAACAAATTGGAGGTGAAGTTGAATGAGACATTTGAGTTGCTTAGTGAAACGAGGAGCTTCATTGAGTCTTACTCCAAGTTGAAGAAGAAGCCTCTTTCATCAGCAGTGTCAACATGTACCAAGGAGGACAAGGAGTTGGACGAATTTGAGGTGACCAACATGCTAACAAGTGCAACTGATGGTGACAGCTATGTTGAAAAACCACTGGACTTGAGTCAGGGTAAGTCTTGCTTTTAACTTATTCTTGCGCTAATATGAACTGTTGTTATGTTATGCGAATAGTGTTGAAAAACATGAGGGCTGGCAATAAGGTACTTAAAGGAGTTGTCAAACAGCAGTACTTCTTGTCACATGCTGATGTTGCTACTGATGAGAACAACTGTTTGGACAATTGCTATGGCCATAGCCAAGCTTTAATGTGGAGAGAGTACATGTCACGAGTGCATTACAAGTCTCGAAATGTGATGCTCCTATTGGATCATGGTGGTTCATTAAGTAAACAACAGATTCGAATTGTAAAGGCAATAGCCACACAAATTGTGGGTGTGCTTGGTGACAGTGATCAAATAGGAATCTTGGCTTTGTCTGATGATATCAGCAGGCCTTATCTTAGCCAAGAATGCCAAGTACCAAACATTGGAAGACTGCCAATACAGGATGACATTGATACATTAATTCCTGCAAGTAAACGAAATAAGGCTGCACTCTACAAGTTTATAAATTCACTTACAAAGGGCAATGGTATGCAACAGTGAAAAAGCTTGCATGCTTTATCAACTAAAAATATAATTGCAGGTTCAACAAATCATTCATTAGGCTTTCAATCTGCATTTCAAATGATTAGTGCAAGTAATATTTCAGTAAATGAAAGTGTTATGTTGCTCTATGTTAGTCGTGGATTATTATCATCATTGACTGAGGCAAGGACTGTTTTGGAAACTATTCTTTCTCATATGGATGAAGAGGACCATAACGTTATAATCAACACATGTGCTGTTATAGATGGTAAGATTTTATTTCTTTGTTTGTTCGGTTATGCCTAATGGTTAAAACTATTTTAGAATTGAAGCCTGTTATGTATGAAACACATTTTCTTCGTGATATAGCTGAACAAAATTATTCCAAGTACAACATTGATTTTGATTATCCCATTCGTAAAGGGATCATGTTAGCAGTCAATTCAACCCAATCAGCTGGTTTGGCTGTGGCTCGTTTTGGAAATTTGTTTGAAACAAATAAGCCTATGTACAGTTTGAATTATAATCTGTCCACGCCTCAATGGGATCCAGAAAGTGGACATTTGTTTATAACAGCCAGTGTGCCCTGTGGAGTTAGAGGTCAAATAGGTGTTCTTGGGATTGACCTTTATCTCTCAACACTGGTTGAGGACATTACTTATTATAGTAATTACATTCACTATAGCTATGCATTTATCTTGGATATGTCAGGTAAAACAATTATGCATCCAAAATATCCAAGGCCAATTGTGGCAAAAGAACTGCCAGCTTTTGTATCAATTGATCACTATGAGCATTCGCTTTGGGATCAAATAATCAAAAACAAAAACGAAGGAGTTTATCTGATGAACTTTATTAATATTCAGGTAAGATTTAACTTATAATTGATGACCATCTTACTCAAGTGCCTTTTCTCTTATTTGGCAGAAAAAATATATATGGAAAAGTGTTTTCAATCATTATATTGTTGGTATTGTGGTGAAATTGGCGAAGAATGATAGTCCACCAAAACGACCACTTGCGAGAATGCAATCAACAATTGTCGTTAATGAGTTGGTGCATCATCGACTGGACATAATTCCCACATCGCGAATGTGCAAGCATTTTAATCAGTTAGCTACACTTGGTGAGTACCTAATCAATGTTTCTCACTTGATTATGATCGTTTAATTAACTTTAGGATCCGGAACATTATATCTGAGTGCATCATGCTTTCAATCGCCTACGGCATATTTGCATACAGCAACTTCTTCAATCGTCTCCTCGCAGACAGTGCTCAACTGCATGGCTTTTCTGAAAGACAACACGAGACTTATCTCGAATCCAGGTCTTCGTGAGGAGATTCGCGACGATGTGGCAACTTTAGCATACATCTTGGATTATTTAAGGACTCAGCATCTGCAGGGATCAAAAAGCAAATACATTGTACGCAGGTATGTAACTTCTCCAAGCGGCGTGCTTGAGTCTTTCCCTGGTGGAATGCTCGCGCCTGGCTTTGAACCAACAAAGCGTTCCTGGTACGTGCGTGCAAAGGAGCACCGCCATAAAACGATACTGACGCCGCCGTATTTGGACGCTGGCGGGGCCGGCTACATAGTAACGATTGCATACGCAACGGAGCACGCCGTCGTTGGAATGGACGTGACATTCGGCTACGTTTTTAAGTTAATTTTAGAGCATATGCCATTCTGTGCCGACAAGAAGATTAAATGCTTCATGATGGACGACCGCGGCTATTTGATCTATCATCCAAATCTCATCGATCCGAATGGTCACGGCCCGATCGAGCAGCATCACATTATCCATAAAGAACCGCAAGTCGGCAATGACCTCTTGTACCACAGTCATTTCATTAAAAAAGTTCTATGCAATAACTTTGCAGACAGTACAATACAGCGTTTTTATCAGTTGAATACGACGATTAATGAGGTGATTATGAATGCGGTGCACGGCGAACACAATGCAAAATACCAAGTGAGTCCGGTAGATGGAACGAATGCATTCGTCGGTTTCGTCAACGTCTCCGACGAGGGCGTTGCGACATTCTGTCCGTGCAGTATGATAAATCGGCTATGCTTGAATTGCAATCGCATGGAGCAAAAAGAGTGCGAATGTCCGTGCGAATGCCCGTTGAATTTGGGTACATGCGCTCAGCCGAATCGAACGAACAACGCACTGTGTGGGTTGATGCCCGAGCAGACCATGTCGATTGTTTCAATATTCAATAGCAATATGAATAATATGCTGGATGAGGAAATTAAAGCATGCCTGCCGATTGCGTGCGATGAACTGACAACGTATCAAGGCTGCTTGGGCGTATTGGGTTGCGAATGGTGTCAGATGGATGTCGATGGCGAAACGCAATTGTCAACGCCGTTTTGCACATCGATTCAGACATGCTTCAACGGCATTCTGGGCTCGCCAACCCCATATGGCGATTCGTTGGAGCATGCCCTCGACACGGAGGTCTTGCTGGGCACTGGCTATTCGCCCATTGGGCCCGTTATCGGCTCCATGTTGGCCGTCTGTCTCATTGTAATATTTTCATTCATTTGCTACCGCTCCTTCACGTCGCCGTCAGTCGACCGTTTCTACTTAACATCTGCGCAAGAGAACCAGGTGCGAATGAGCGATTTGAATATCAGCGATGACTACCACGAGCTGGACAACCATCAGGATAAATTGCTGCAGGACAGCAAAAAGCCAGAACCCATATCGCCGTATTGCGTTTCAACCGGTTATCGTCGACCGCCCACAGCTGCTGATTCCGACCATGGGTATTCAACAATGACCCCGCATGATGAGTCGGAACACTTGTCGTTTGCACCGCATGATATTGATTCCTTGGAGGATGAAACATCGGACGCTGCATCCGTGAACACTTCGGTGTCTTCGCGACGGCATATTCGTCTGATGGGGAAGCATAAACATAATAAATTCCTGTCGGATTTCACATCGCTTCCGAATCGTAATTGTGTGATAGCACCAGTAACCGTCCATAGAAATATGGAATACGCCCAGTGAAGATGTTAATAAGGACTGAGAGAAAGAGGTTTATTTATTGACTAGACGTAATGTTTACGACTTAATCCTTAAATGATAAGGAGCTAATTTAGTTGATTGAGATAGGTCGATAGGTTATTTATATATCTTTATTGTTTCAATTCTACTTGGGCACTTTAACACACGTTTCCCACGTGTATGCGCGTGCACTTTAGCCAGAATATGGGATGCATTTAGTAATTAATGAGTTAAGTAATTATTTCAGTGCCATATTATTTACAGACAGTAAGGATGCATAAACATTGGTGATAAGAGAGCGCCCGATGAACAAAAGGCTGAATGCAATGCCATTACTTATTTATTTTTGTCATTAATGCGCGAATAACATGATCATACGATTAAACATGATAATCACTTTAAGTAGCACATTAAAAAAAACACTCAAGGTTTATCTTACAGCCAATGTTTATCACATGCAAATATTATGGAAGAACAGCAAACTTAAATCTGCAAATATGTTTATTTTTAACATTTTTATGCATTGTCATTGAAACTCATATTTATGCATGTTGTACATCCGTAAATATCGAATGCTGCAATATTTGCCTGGACGTAGGTTGAGTGAATGAATCGAAATTTTTCCATCCATAAACAAACATAATGTACTTAGTTGATCGTCTTTTTGGAATTGTTGTATCTATCGAAAAGCGTATTCATTGTTTGTTTACTGGACAATCAAGTTCTTCTAAATGTGATACCATTTTGAACGTTTTTTCCAATTTTATGACGTACGTATTTTGTAAGCATGTACAATTTGACAATATTTTATACGAAAACAAAATGATAGCGATATGTTGCGAGTAATTAGTATGCGCAATGTGCTTCCGTCTCTATTGTAAGCCATGAGCCATAAACGGACACAAATACCGCTACACATGTTTGCCTTAATTGAGCAATAACGTTGCGGTACAAAAATTGAATAAATTATCATTACCACGTGCGGTCGGTGGAATGTTACCTATCGCACGTGTATGTGGATTTAAAAACAACAATGAACTTTTTGTTTTGTTATTTTCCTTGTTAACAACACACGGGTAGCACGCGGAAAAGAAATTTTCCGTGTCAGGGAGGTGAGCGCCCCTGCCCATGCGAGCTTATTCCATTCGAGGACAAAGAATGCCCAGGATAAGGACAAGGGCGAGGACGATCGCAATCAACATATAAAACGTGAGTTTTTATAGCCTTTTAAATTATTAGTACTAAGGAATATTTTTCAATAACGCTTGACACGCGCGCGCGGTGATAGAGTTTTGGGATAAGTGGGTAAAAAATAATACGCGTGATTAGAAATTGATTGTTTTTCTTATTCACTTGTCATCTTCGCCAAATAGATAGCGCACAGGAATTGTTATATAAAAGTATGGAAGTGTACTTAAAAGATACTTAATTAATTACATGATCATCAAAAACACTGGGTAGCAGCTGTGATAGTAATAATGCCATCGTTATAACATTTAATGGTAACAGCTCGTTGACTAGTATTAGAAAAACACGAAAAAATGCGAAATTTTGAAAACGTTTCAATATATATAATCCATTCATGTCATTTATATTTCATCTACCTACATACTAAATAATTTTTTTAGATTTCTTTTTCAAAAATAGTGATCTCATTCACGAGTCACATCGCGCAATTATTTTTTTATAATTTTTTTTTGTACTTTATACACTTAAATGTCTTTTCCTATACAGCGTGAGCAATGGATAATGAATATTCACAATATGCACTTTTTTAAATAATGAAAATAATTGTGTTTAATGCTACAATATGAAGCAATTCGTAGCCGAGTCCATAAATCGATTGGCTCACCCTGTATGCAATTAATTAATTAATTACTTCGCGTTTCGTTCTTCGATTAATTTTACGCGCTTCACAAGTAATTCGACTCCACCCGCGTTCACTAACTCTATAACTTTTCTCTCATTACATTAATAATAAATAATAAACATCAAAAAATAAAATACTTTTTTGTGAGATATTTTTTTCAATTAGCATCACTAATATTTTATCATTTTTTTGCATTTTTATCACGGTTTTTTGAGATACACTCTTTGTTTCATCTTTTTTTTGTTGAATTCCTGCTTTTAGCATTAGCTTTTTTTAACGGGTAAGCTATTCCCGAATTACGCACAGATGCGTGCTAAAATTCTCCGACGGCTTGAGACTATTCCAGCGGCATGAATAACGATTCTTCATGCGCTTTCTCTGAATAGTGCGCGGACTGTTGTCGTAGTTTTGAAGGATGTTCCTTAGGGTATTATGCGATGTCAGCATTTGATTCGGTGTTATCTGAAAAATGCAAAGACGCAAAATTATAACATGTTGCGGGTTTGAGCGTTTATGATGTAATTACCATGCAGATATTTTGCAATTTGCAGGTGTCCAGCCACATACGTTTGACATGTTCGGGAGAATGGTTGTGCAACTTGGTCGCACCATCGGGAAGGAGAAGACGACCCATTTCGTATTGGATCAAGGCGAGAGCGACCACACTGTGACGCAAGGAGACACAACGCCGATCCATCATGACCACTTCGAGACGATTAAGTAAGTTTTTCCTCTATAAACAATACGCAAAGTTATTTATTGCATACATTACATCGCGCGCTATTATCGGTTATCGCGAGTACTGGGTGTGTTTGTATACATAATTCATAGACGCAATTGATAGACACTGACAAACACGAAACGAAGTTGTTATTGTAATGCGATAAGGGAAAATACGTTAATGCGCACTGATTATACACGGAATAAGCGACGATACGTAAAAGTACTTTGTTGATTGACCTGGTCGACCTATCTCAGCCGTTGATTCGTTTAAGGCGCGCGTACACGAGGGGTGCTCGGAACCCCCAAGAAAGAAATGATTAAAGGGCGAGTCTTCTAAATTCTAAACTAGTCATTGTATTGTTCGCGCGCATTGTACCAACCTGAAGAATAGTTGACGGTTTGCCGTTCTGATGCTTTGCCGCTGCTTCAAGAATCCTGATGAAGTGATCCAAGTAATTCACAGCGGTCTGCGGAATAGCGCCCTTTGTCAATCCAAGCTTGTCGCGTATGATATCACTCATACGCTCCAGATCGCTGACTTTGCATTTCACTTGTGAGATGGTTACCAAATCGGATGCGCTTACTGGACAGTTGTGTAATGCGGATGCGATGTACATGCAACTAATTGATGCGCAGTCCAAGAATTGCGACTTGACCTAAACAGAAGCACAAAACGAAATTAATATTTACATACCAAAAAAAAAAAAACGACGCAATGTAGGCGAATGATGCAATCGAGTATGTTATGTGGCCATGAGTGGAGGCTAGCCTATTAACAGTTCCAAATAAGTTGCGACAATTGGTATTGGTATACAGAACGCATCCGAAATAAATAATTCTGACCTGAATTCAACGGCTGTACAGGCAGCAGTTAGTTGATATCAGCCAACTGCCTGATTAAAATTTCATTACGCAGAGAGCGCTTTCAAATATTTGCCTTACACAAACAGTCAATATTCATTAGATATTATATTAGCGCGGTTTCTCATCGATTACGAACTTGGGATTGAGAATCCTTTCAAGGACGATTATAATTTGTCGTTGGCGTGCGCGTGTTACATTTATAGACATTTCACTGTTGTTTTCTTTCGACTACTACGCCTGGGTCCGAATGTAATTGATGGCAAACATACGATTAGGTCGCGCAAACGATGAGCGCTACTGGTTAGCAAACAGATAGTAATAAAAATCGAAAATATTCGAAAAAAATCTTCTCGAAATAAATACGTGTTTAGAACAAGTCGAAACTTGTTCAAGACTCGTCCCATTCATTTCAAAAATATACCTGAGTGTGGGACGCACTCCGCTCGATTATCGAAAAAATGCGTTAAATGATTTCATCATACAGGGAAGTACGAAACGAAACTATTTCCAACAATTGCGTTAATCAGTTTCCGTGCGTGTGATTAACAAGTAAATGCCGAAATGATTGTACTGCCAAATTCGCGCTGGGAAATACATTAAAGCGAACGGTCGGCTCGCTGTAATCGCTCATTCGATTATTGCTAGGCAAAAAGCGCCGCTCACTCCGTAGTGAGTCAGTCAGAAATTTGCAAGTTTCAACATGTTCGAGGTCTGTCCGATGACGTAGAATTCGCAAATTGTTAAGCTACCGGCTAGTTATAATCACGCGCTGGCGTTGGATTTTAAAATGTTTTATATACGCAATTTTCGTGATACGCGCAACTCACGAGCGCTCGCTTAATTCGATTCGCGCATCCATCACGCTCACCTTATTTACATAAAGGAGGTCGAATGAATACGCGCATGTTTTCTTCTACGAATACAATAAAAGCTATATAACAGCGTAAACAATACACGGCAAACGATAGAAAGAGACAAGCGCAAAGCAATAAAATGAAATAAAATTGAACAACGGCAAGCAAACAACCAACCAACTGGTTATGTAGTTACCTCAGTCTCCTTGCGAAGCGTCTTTTTATAGAATTATTCAATGGCACTTGTTGAATGCGTCATGGACGCGAATCAAGCAAACAAAGCAAACCTGGCGCTTTCATTCCATATATTGGAAACTTAAGGAGGCCTCAAGAAAGACGCACAAATACGCGGCGGGTAAAGATGCGCGCTTTGTCGTAACACGATTTCTCCTCGCGTTTTGCGCGCATAGAGTATTACTTCGAGTCAATTAGTAGGCCCCCGTTGTTCTTTGTTTGCGCGCATAAATTACATGTGTGTAGTTTGCGTACTACACACGGTAGGTAATAATAATTGTAACGACGCGATAACGCAATTGCTCAACACGACGGCCGGTGTTATCATGAGTGAAATGCGCGGCGCGCCGCGCGCGAGTTCAGACAATAGAAAGCAGCTGCCACAGGCAAACTACAAAAGCAGCAATAATTTAAACGCATGCACTCGCACATACCTTTAGCTTCGTTATAAATCTGTCCATAATATTGAGGCTCGTAATGTACGCCTCGCTTGATATTTCGAACCAGGTCTTTAAAAAGCGCAACTTGCGCGCGGCTCCTTCGCGCGCTGCGAACGCATCCTCCGACGAGCTATGATCCACGGCGGACGTGTTCGCCACATATCTGTGCTCATTTTTCAGATCCTTCTCCAGGTCGTGGATGTAGTGTTTGATGCTGTTAGCATCCGGGCCAGGCCGGCCCCTTGCCTTGCTGCCTCTTTTGCTCATTTTTTTGCGCCGCCCGTGCGAGTGCAATGAGTGGCAAAAAATGAAAGACACGCACACGCGTTGACGATGTGTGTCCTTTGGTATGGTTCGTATTTTGCAACGAATGCTACGCAAAGGTTGTCCTGATATGTGCGCTATCAGAAAGCCATCGTCGGTCGCGTGCACAAGCAAAAGTAAGGAGCAGGCCCAGTGTCTACAAGTTGCGTGGTAGAACAAAGAAACACCCAGCAATTAATTGATTTGCTATCAAGTATGTTTAATTTAAAAACAACTAGCCGCTTAGCTCGATTATAGTTCGGGTTCTGGATTGATATCGTTACGCTCGGTCGGATCGCACGGGATACCATACGCAAGCGACGCAGAATCGCAGAACAAAGAACTCTATCGTTAGCTATGCTACTGGGACGATTAATTGAAATAAGCCACTGCGCGCTCTTTGCAGTATAACGGCCCTCTTTGCTTACCCGGATGCTTATCGTGTAAGCTTGTGTTGCGCTTGATCCGCTGTGTGCGACTTTTTGCGGAATGAAACACTGAGAAATAATACACAATTTCAGCAATCGAATTGCTAGTTGACGCAACAAAGAGCCAACTGCTCGTTACGCTGCGACTTGGACGACTGGCTCGTAGCCCACGGCAACGCTATAGTCATCGGTTTCTCGTGGTGGTGGCAAAAACGAGCTCGAATATTCCACACGAGTCTCGAAGCGGTTTCGCTATCGCTCGGTGCTTATGCAACAAGGAAAATTCTTCGCCAACGGGAGCGTACGAGCTAAATTCGATCGCGTATAACAAAAAGGGGATACGTTCGTTCGTTCAGCGCAAGTTGATGCGCATCATACTGTTGAATTTCGAGTGCGCTCTAAAGCGCACAGCAGTTTAATCAATACCCGAGACTAACATGTATTGTAAACAAACACGGAACAATTTTGTAGAAGCGTTTTGTTAAAGGCAAAACCCACCGCGTATTCACTATCGTTCCACGGGATACGAGTAGTGCGCGCTTTCGCGCAACTTAGTTTGAAACTTTTTAACTAAGTTGCGGACCTCGCTATAGGCAACTCGACTCACATCGAATAGTTGCGAGTTGATAGTTTGAAACTTTTAATCGCTGTTAATAAATTTTATGCGTATTTTAACAATATTTATGCATCCTAACACTTTGATAATAGTATTCCACGAGAGTTGATGTACAATTTATGCAAAAATAGTGGCCTGTTAAAGAAGGAACTTAGTTGCGCACTTTGCGCGTAACGAATTTGCGCACTTTATATTTTAATTATTTTCATAGGTATTTTTACAATGATTATTAACTACTATATATGAATAGTAACATTCTGAAGTAATTAATATAGTGGTTATGCGGAAAGTAGGAGCTTGTTGAAGATGAAACTAATTTGCGCACTTTGCGCACTTTACTTCTTATTAGCCAAAGTGCAAAGTTAGTTTGCACTTATAGCTGCGCAATTTGCGTTGAGGTAATCAGGTCCGCAGAGCGCATTGATAAAACTTTTATATTCTTGCTCGAATTTTATTTTAGCGATGCAATTTGTTTATACAATATTATAGCACTACTATATTACAGTAACATAATGATAGACATTTGAGAGACATGTTCGGCTTGCGCTAAAAGCCAAAAGATATCGGTGTGACGATTTGGATTACTCATTACTTCGTAAAGCGTTCACAGTCCACCAACTTTTGCGCCTCGGACTGCAAACGAATGATTGCATTAGCTATGTGCTTAAGATGTGTATAATTAATATACCTGTATTATTTTGTAGAGCAGCATGACTGTGTCCACTGAGGATTTGCAATTGTCGGCATTGACTGGAATGTTTCCTGTTGGCGGTGCACGTTTGCCCCATCCGGTGGAGAAGTTGAGCTGAGCTGTGCAAACTCCAACAAGCACTAAGACGACGAGGAACAAAGTTGTACGCTGCATATTGAACTGCAAATGAGACAAGTTCGTATTTAGTAAAATAAGTTATGTGATTGCACTAACTCTGATTACGTTTAGCTGGACGCTGTCTTACTGGATGGCACTTGGAGCTGAAGCTTGGACGACGATCTGGATCGGACTAATTGAAGGAGTCCACTGTTGGCGTCCTTTTATAGGAGCGTCCTGGAGAAGCATCGCATTGCTTGTGGGCATCCACCGCACTTTCATCTTTTTCCAATCAAATTAATTGAAGAATCGAATTGAAGAAGCCGTACCAGGACCATCAGCAGGAGCAGCAACAGCAGTATCGAGAGCTACGCTTGCCGTAAGTACATATTTGTTAGATTGCCGCATCGAAAGCAATATGAACCCCCTACGCAAGACGCGATTTTATTTATTAAATTCACTGCGCACACATAGTCGCAAATCCTACAAAGAGAATGATGATGAGTAAGGTAAATAATAATATCAATTATTGATATAGAGCACAGAAGCATATGAAGGGTAAATCTTTATTATTACACATTCAATTATCTTTGGCGTTTAAATTTTGCGCCCGTTTATATCTATGGCTTGAAGCTTGCAGCATATGCGCTTAGAATATTGCTCTTAACACGCGTATTTAGATACCAGACAATTTGGTAATAAAATTAATTGCGCTAAACGAATAGACTGGATATTTCATTGATTTAGATTATTTCATGAGATATTAAGGTAGTAGGTATAATTTAATTCCAGTAATATTTGCTTCGTAATGTTTTTATCGCTTATTTACTCAAAGAATTCAATTAGGACTTTATGGGCTATCAATTAAACAAATTTTATCTAAATGGTAACTTTGAACATAGCGGAATAAGATTGGTTTTGATAGTTCCTTCAAATTAAGCTAATTAAACAATATATAAACTCAATAAGTACTTAGTGCGCTTTGCGTTCGTTTCATAATGTGTAAATTTATTATTTACATCCGAAACTACCCGGATATGTTGAAGTTTTAATTTGTACTGCATAAGCAGTCGGTGGTGCAGTGCTAGTATACTAGTGTAGCGAGCGAGAAGTTTCGGGTTCGAATCCCGTGCAGTTGGTGCATTAGAGCGCGTTTTTCAACAAAAATTATTCTTAAAATTGATCCTAGAAGTCTAAGTTTTAATTTACATTGAGTAAGCAATCGGTGGCGCAGTGCTAGTATACTAGTACAGCAACCGAGACGTTCCGGGTTCGAGTCCCGGACAGGGGCTGCATGAGAATAATTTTTCCACAAAATTAATTCAAAGTATGCTCTAACACACTACGAAGCACCATCTGACATATAAAGATGGCCATTTAAAGCCAATAGAAGACTTAGAGGAGTAATTCAAAGTCCTATGCACTTCGAAAATAATTCTAAGTCCGAAGTTGGTACGCTGGCGGCAGGCTTCCACGCTTGAAATATAGTGGGGGAAAATCGGCCTGTTGGTAACGAAAATCGGGAATGGGGAGGCAGTCTACTGCCGGGGAGCGAAGCGGCGGGGTGGGCCGTCACAAGACAATCTTAACGTACGGGCTTCAAAAATTAAAAATGGGGCCTTCGTGCGCCCCTAGTGGCCCCATTGGACATACAGTCAAGTCTATTGGGGGCCTCTCGAGCGAACAAATAATTTAAAACTTAGAAATTCGAGTTGCCATTGTCAGGATTCGAACCTGAGATTCACAGACCACATCCATAGCCCTTACCACTAGGCTATGGAGTGTTGTTGCTATAGGAAAATTTGATCTTCCCCTTATAGTCTCAAATTGAATTGGAAACTTAAAATTGAATTGGCTTTCTCGGGGATCGAACTCGAGACACACAGGTGACATTCATAGCCTTTACCACTAGGCTACGAAGTGTTGTTGCTATAGGAGAGTTTGATCTTTCCCTTATGTGAAAAGATGCTGAAATAATGTGCAATAGGGGTATTAGGTACATAATAACAACTCACATCCAATTTGATTGTATACATATATTTTAAGACATTGTACATTTACAGGAAGTAACTTATATCAACATACAACAACCATGTAATGATGTAACTACCCTTGGCAGTGGTAACCAAATCGAGGAGTGACTAGTCTTTGATAGCTCAAGCCAGGCAAGCACTTTACCATTTCAATTCTTTGGTGCTTTATATAATGCTATATCTTTTTATAGTAATGCAGCCTTCATTGCTGTTCTGTGACAGTGACAACTACCAATTAGGAGGAATGGATATCCAGAAGCAAATCAAGCAAGGTGAGCACCAGTGAGCACTTTGCCATCATCCATCATCTTGTTATTCCTATTAATTGGTGGTTGAATAATTTCATTGTATATTTTTAGAATTCACTGCTGTTTGATGGCAGTGACAACTACCAATTAAGAGGAATGGATATCCAGAATCAAATCGAGCAAGGTGAGCACTTTGCCATCATCCCATCATCTTGTTAACCCTATTAATTGGGGGTTGAATAATTTCATTGTATATTTTTAGAATTCACTGCTGTTTGATGGCAGTGACAACTACCCAACAGGAGGAATGGATATCCAGAAGCAAATCGAGCAAGGTGAGCAGTTTGCCATCATCTCATCTTCTCCTTATCTCTATTAATTGGTGGTTGAATAATTTCATTGTATATTTTTAGAATTCACTGCTGTTTGATGGCAGTGACAACTACCAAACAGGAGGAATGGATATCCAGAAGCAAATCAAGCAAGGTGAGCAGTTTGCCATCATCTCATTATCTCGTTATTGCTATTAATTGGTAAGGTATATAATTATATGTATTGTTTCAGTATTCACTGCTGTTTGATGCCAGTGACAACTACCAAACAGGACAAATGGATATCCAGAAGCAAATCGAGCAAGGTGAGTACTTTGCCATCATCCCATCATCTTGTTATCTCTATTAATTGGTGGTTGAATAATTTCATTGTATATTTTTAGAATTCACTGCTGTTTGATGGCAGTGACAACTACCAAACAGGAGGAATGGATATCCAGAAGCAAATCGAGCAAGGTGAGTAGTTTGCCATCATCTCATCTCATCATCTCATATGTATTGTTTCAGTATTCACTGCTGTTTGATGCCAGTGACAACTACCAAACAGGACAAATGGATATCCAGAAGCAAATCGAGCAAGGTGAGCACTTTGCCATCATCCCATCATCTTGTAATCTCTATTAATTGGTGGTTGAATAATTTCATTGTATATTTTTAGAATTCACTGCTGTTTGATGGCAGTGACAACTACCAAACAGGAGGAATGGATATCCAGAAGCAAATCGAGCAAGGTGAGCAGTTTGCCATCATCTCATCATCTCCTTATCTCTATTAATTGGTGGTTGAATAATTTCATTGTATATTTTTAGAATTCACTGCTGTTTGATGGCAGTGACAACTACCAAACAGGAGGAATGGATATTCAGAAGCAAATCGAGCAAGGTGAGCAGTTTGCCATCATCTCATCATCTCCTTATCTCTATTAATTGGTGGTTGAATAATTTCATTGTATATTTTTAGAATTCACTGCTGTTTGATGGCAGTGACAACTACCAAACAGGAGGAATGGATATCCAGAAGCAAATCGAGCAAGGTGAGCAGTTTGCCATCATCTCATCATCTCCTTATCTCTATTAATTGGTGGTTGAATAATTTCATTGTATATTTTTAGAATTCACTGCTGTTTGATGGCAGTAACAACTACCAAACAGGAGGAATGGATATCCAGAAGCAAATCGAGCAAGGTGAGCAGTTTGCCATCATCTCATCATCTCCTTATCTCTATTAATTGGTAAGGAGGAGTGTCATCCTCCCTGTCGTTCTATGGGAATATATCAAAGTCGTGTGTGTAGTGGCTAGCCATTGACAGCTCAAACCAGGTAATTATCTTTACCACCTCCTTATCTGGTTGGCGACTTATATAATCTTATACACTCTTGCAGAATTTCCGCCCTGGCTGTCGTTTTAGGGGACTTACAAACTCAAGTTTAATAATTTGTGTGGATCGAGTTAAAAGTCTCACATGCCCATTATCATCCCTGAAGATACAGAAGAATTAACTCCATTAGAACAAAAGTTATTGTTAAATATATGAAATAAATTATGATTTATAAGATAATACCTCTCTTATGTTAAAATAGTTTCTGTTCATCATCGCTGTAGAGTAGAAAACTCCCTTAGAAGGAGAATTATCATCAAATAATACCAGTTACGAACACTTCTACGAGGAAACAGATGTGGGTTATCAACGTCTCTACGCTCACGTTAATCCATTAGCTGTCTTATAGACCGAGTTATATTCAAATATCTGCAATAATGGCATTAAATTAACAATAAATCATAAATTATAGGGGCTGAAAGAAAATTGACAAACGAATATAAATTAGGGTTTAAACGCCCATATACTCACCAAGTTTGGCGCGTCTAGGTACCATAGAACGGCGGTGAAGGCGGTTTTCCAATAAAGATGGTAAAATCTGAAAAGTACAAATAATTAATTAAATACCGTTGAAACTAGCGGAGCTAAAAAGGCGCAGATATGCTTACCCTATTTAGCATTTAATGGGCTACCTGCTCGCCAAGTTTGGTACATCTTGCCGCCATAGGTTGGCTTTCGGAGCCGTTTTCCTGCAAAAGTAGTGAAGACTGCAAAGTTAAATCACGTCGAAGCTAAATTGGTAGTTAACAAGATGAGGAAAAGTTTTTCTTGTTAAACATATCAGTTACCACTCACCAAGCAAGTTTAGTACTTCTGCCTCGGATAGAGCGCGAATAATTGTTTCACCAGTCTTCAGATGCCTCATCATCTAATGTATGGCAACGAGAGACGCGCCGTGTTAAAAGGGAGGCTCCACGAGTCCTCGCAGGATACACTGGCATGAATTTCCATGCGCCTCAAAGGAGGCTAGCCGTGGGTAACCAGCGCATTGCGCCTTGAACGCTTAGTCAAAGTTTTCAGTTAAGCGTTGGCGGTCGGTGCGCGATGCGCGTTTGCCTCATTTTCGTTCCAATACGTGCCGTGTAGACAAATGTTGCACATGCTTAGCAATCAGTGATGAAAGATGAAATAATGATGTTGCTTGCATTCGTTGCTGTGTCTCAAGGAATCCGTTCATCACATTAATTCTCCCCAATGAGTATACGTCCAGTTGAGCGCAGAACAGCAAAGTGCCACTGGTAAGTGAAAACTCCAAAGTTAGTTATGATTAATCACATACTTTTTATGCTTTACGTACTTGAAATCTATTAATAATCCTTGTTCGTTCAGCAAACAAGACCGTGTACGAAAATCCGTGGCTGCTGTCGACGACGCGCCGTTTCAGCTGAAACAAACTTATTATTATTACTAAATTAAATCAATTACGCATGCCGTATAGCACGGCGTCTATTTTGCGCGCAAGTCGCGAGTAAATATAAACAAGAACTCGCACAACATCTGTCGAATGTGGATGGAGTTCATAAAAGTGAGCGCGCATTGATTTATGTACTTATTCCCTTCGCACGAAGTATACACATTGTTAAACGCGCGCAGCATGCATGCGGGAGTATGTCAATAAGCAATAACTATCGAGAAGAAAAGCAAAACAAAAAGAATCACGCAGATGCCAGCATCATAAGGGCTCAAAGTACTTCAAATCTATTTACTTGGATGTTTCCAAGAGTTGGTACAAATTGCGCTCTAAAATCATTGCGTTCAAGTACATAATCCTGACTTGATCAAGATAGAGAGACCCTACGCGACCGGATATAATAGTTTAGAGTCAATTCAAGACTGGCCATGTACAAGTACCTAAATTTATCAAGATGCAGGCTGTTAGTAAGCAGCTACAGCTAAACTGCATACGACACATTCATAACACGCGCTTACTCACGGCCCGGAGTTTGATGCCGCATATACCTAGTAGCCATGTATGATGAATGCATGGACATTGACAATGTTAATCGGTATGCAGAGTGTGCGACTAAATCAAACTGCGCATATTGATTGGACTCGGCGGGCAAACGAACGCGCGTCTAATTCATATTGTTTGCGATTGTAATGCACGACACGGCCGCAATGCAATTCCGAAAAGGGCTGATGTTTTTATCGCTCTTGTCGTCGTAGTCGTCGTCGTCGTCGATGGCAGCAGCCAATAAATATATTGCCGAGTCCGGATGCGATGCGCGCGTCAACAACGCACAACATTGCTGGAATTTTAAACATTTGTAATATGTGCGCACCATTCTTAATTGAAGAGGAAAGGCGCACGAAAACACGGCTCAATGTGCCTGCGTTCGCTAGCTTTGCTTACATGCGCATGCTAAATTTAGAATTAAAATTAAAATTATCACGTGCCTGGCGTGTGCAGCACCTCCACCGGATGGACGCCGACGTCTTTGCGCACCGACGCACCGCGACGCGCCGGTAAAACAACATTCATCCCTGCGATCATTCATTCACATCTCTGCGCGCGTTTCCGGCCGGGCGCGCTTGGCGCACTAGGAAATTCCCAAATTTAGTTCGGATATTTGGGAAATTGCTGGCGTACACGTGCAACGCACACGCGATATGCATATTTGCGGTTCACCGCGATTAGATTGATTGCCATTCGAATGCAGCGAACGGACTTTAATATGATGCACTTATTTAATCGCGCATATTTTTCATTCAATGTTTTTCGTCGATTACGCTGCCGATAAAACTAAACATGCCATAAAAACACCAACTCGCGCAAACTACGCTTTGTTAGCTGCGAGCATTAAAATATATATGAGTTTTGCGTTTTGCTTTTCGTCTTGTTCCTCGCTCAGCGTGTCAAATCGCGTTAGAAGTTTGAGTTTGTTGAGGAATCGAACACGTGCGCACCATATGTGCAGAATGCGACAACCGCGCGCGACTTGCTTAAGAAGCAGGCAAGAAAAGTTGTAGTGACTTAACTTAAAAGCGCACTGAAATAACGCTCGAAGAGTAGTCGTAAAACGCGCAAGGGTCTTGCTCCGTAGAGATGCGCATAGTGGTAACTTGATTTTTCCGCTATGAAGGTTTGGGAAACGCTAGCGGCACAGCATGTTTGACAAGCGGTGACAGGGGACATAAATTAAAATTTTAGCGCTAAGGCGTATTCGTGAGCAGTTAAAAATTTGTCTCCACCAATAGGATTCAGTTTTGACGGAACCTGTGAAGAAACAATATCTATTCAAGAAGAGGGTACTTCTTAAGAATTGTAAACACGGTCGATCGAGCAAGCCATGTGGTGTCGTGTTAAAATTGTTACAAATTAATGCATTTTTGTGCAAATAATAATTGATTTATAAATAATATGTTTTATTAGCTTTTGACTGGAATTAACAAGTTTGAATTTTTAAAATCGGTTAACTAGAGATTGAGATATTAAGAATGTATTTAGTGTTAAGAGAAAATTCAATTGATAATATTATAGGAAAGAATAGTTCGATGTTTTCCATTCAAATTTGCGCGTAGATCTAAACTTCATGGCTTTTATAATACATATTTCACAACATGAACATTTATATTAAAAAAACTAAAACATTTTCTTTTGTATCATAAACATGCGTTTATGTTTCTGTTGCAAATGTGTGCATGCTTCATGGTCGCATTGGGTTTTCTCCAAAACTACCTGCTTTCTTGCTTCAGCTTCTTGCGTCCCGTTAAATGAGTGCTATTTCGCATGAATTCAATCTTATTCTGACTAAATATTCACTGTAAATTTGTAAATAACGTAATTGTTTAAGTATATCTGCGATATTAAATAGTTTCGTAATAATGCACACACTCAAATTTGAAAAAGAAATTATTTAAAAAAAAAAGAAAAATAAACAATTGAAGATACTATTTAAATAAATAGTGTGGTAATACGTTAATCTTGCCTATTTATCGTTATCGTTATATTCAATTGATTCCAAATACAGTTTGCCTTAAATAGAATCAAGAAACTGAGGCACAAAAGCGACAATTCGGAAAAAACCCAAGCGAGCTTGAAACATGTGCATTTTGAATGGAACAAAAGAATGTTTGTCATAAAATTGAAAAGAAATTATTGCAATTTGTTTAAGAAAAACGTTAATATCTTAATATATTATTAAAGGAATGTATTTTTCATTTTAAAGTTGATTTGAATGGTAAAAATCTGTTTATTTTTGCTTACAATATCGTTCTATATTGGTTTAATTCGAGTAAAGTTCAATTACTATAGCTTAACGTCTAATTAACCGATTTTAAAAAATCAAGTTCTCTAATTCAACTGGCTAGAAAGAAATTCATAATTTGAGGAAAAATATAAACATTTTCGTATAAATGCGTAAATTTATAATAACATCTTAAGGCTACCATATGGTGTGTCACTGATTTCGTGCCTAAAATGGGAATTGATTTCATTGGTGGATGCAAAAACGTTTGTAAACTTTAAACACCTCCTATGCTCCTAGTCAAATTGGGGGAAAGTAATAAATCTTCATAGCTACTCGATACCCTGGGGCGAAAAACTATAAAATTTGCACGCTCCACAAGAGCTCATAGCGGAAAAGACATGGAACCGCGCATAGTACAGGGCTTGCTTCGTTTACTTAGCGAGAAACCTACAACTACTTCATCATCATCATATGTCGCACAGGTTTCGAACACAATTACCCATCTTCCGGTTTTAAATTTCAGATACTCCCGACGAATATTTGCTCTACTGCACGCTGCGACCATGATCAAAATAAACCTGCGCACACTTCTGCTGCTGCTGTTCGTTAGCTTTTTCATTTGCGTTTCCTGTATAAATCCGGATGCGCAAGATGAGCTAGACTCAGGTAAGAGACTAGACTAATTTGGAAACGAGTCGTTACTGATTTTCTAATCTAATCTAATCGGCTACAGCGCTGACAAAAGATGCTTATTCGATTGCACCTATTGATAAGAACGACTTCGAAACGACAGACAGCGAGAGTCCGCAGAAGGATGTTATCACCATGGAGGATGGCGATGTAGATGCGGATGTTGATCCGGTGCGCCATGCGGTGCCGGAAGCGGAGCACAAGCCGGTGCCGTCAAGCGTTGGGGATGATAGTGGCAACGGCATGTTAAAGCCGTATTTTACGGTGAAGAAGATGCTCAATATTACGGTGAAGCCGGCGGGTAGTACGATTACCTTCAAGTGCCGGGCGGCGGGAAGTCAACCACTCAACATTACGTGGGAAAAAGACGGCGCAGCACCACGTTCGCGGCAATTAGGAATCATCAAGTACGGCGCTGGTAACTGGAGTATCACCCTGCAGGACCTGGTGCCTTCGGATCAGGGGTACTACCGATGCGTCGTCTGCAATACGGTCGACTGCATCAGCCATACGTACGAGCTGGAGGTGATCGGTAAGTGCGCGCTTCTGCATTCTTTTACGCAATCTGCGAATGTTATGATGTGATAAGATAGAGCGTCTGCGATCGCGGCCGCTCATCAAGGACGGATATCCACGCAATCGTACCGTCCTCGTGGGCTCCAACGCGACGATGGAGTGTCCACTTGCGCTGGTCGATCTTGAGCCGTACGTGTCGTGGTTTAAGTCGAACGTCTCAATACTTCAAATGAACGTTAAGGATTTAGAGACGAATGTTGAGAGTTATCCAGAAATCAATCAGGTACAAAGCCAAACAACATACATCACACCTTATTTCGTTCTTCTCCTTGGGGATGCGGCACTGTTTAATAACTGACTAGATGATGTGTGGTGGTGATTTATTTATTTGTTGGGTACACTGGTACTGGTGTTCTCTGATCTCTATCTCTTCACATGTTACCTTCTATGTGTTCTCTTACTTTGTACGGGTGATGGTTCAGGCGGTGGTTATTGGGTGTCTTTCTTTGCAATTCTAGAGCGTCTGCTCAACAAACCCTTCATTGTTGGCGACTTGGCGCGCAACACGACCGCCAAAGTAGGCAATACGGTGCGATTAAATTGCACGCTCGTCACTGATCTCACCACTGTTATTCACTGGTTCCGTGGTCGTAATTTTAGCGGCGAACGCTTCGAAAAGGTATTCGTCCTTTGTTTCTGCTTAACACATTACTTATGTCTTCTTCCTGGTGCTAACCAAGCCCTTCAATTATGTTATGCACATTTTCTATGATGATGTATTACAGACCGATTGCCATAAGGAAATTTTAACGATTGAAAATGTAACGCACGATGACGAAGGTTTCTATACGTGCTATGCTGCCAACTCTTTGGGGGTGAGTACTGCCGAAGGATATTTACGCGTTGTTGATGGTAAGCTAAGCAAATCTTAATGGTAACCGGAAATTAATGATCGACTTTTCAAGTTTTGGAAACTGGCAAAGACGAAAGAATGCTCTTCATCATTGTGTGCTTTGCAATTATAATATTTATTCTGGCGCTCTTAACAATAATGTATTGGATCAATCGTTACAAGAGGTAAAGCGCTTTTAAGATGTGCTAGCAAGAGAAAACTAAAAAATATACTTTTAGTGAGAAGATAAAAAAACTGATTGCTTTGGAAACTGCACGCGCCGCGGTGGTAACGCAATGGACGAAGAAAGTTACCGTCGAGAAGATGCACACAGGCTCAGATGCTTCTGAACCACTGGTATGTTACTTGGAAAAATTTAAACGCGAAAATTATTATTCAATTCTTGCAGTTGATGCCAATTGTGACAATTAAAAAAGAAAAATCTCAGAATAATAATTGCGGAATTGACGTGACTGGTGGCTCTTCGGGAGTACCACCAGAGTACGAATTACCTATGGATTCCGACTGGGAAATACCGCGCGAACGTCTTACGCTTAGTAAGAGCCTTGGGGAGGGCGCATTCGGCAAGGTGGTGATGGCCGAAGGTGTCGGACTCGTTCGTCCTGGCGTCAATGGCATCGTTGCGGTCAAGATGTTGAAAGAAGGCCATACGGACAACGAGATGATGGACTTGGTCTCCGAAATGGAGATGATGAAAATGATTGGCAAGCATATCAACATTATTAATCTGTTAGGTTGCTGTACGCAGAATGGCCCACTCTTCGTGGTAGTTGAATATGCACCACACGGCAACTTGCGTGATTTTCTTCGCCAACAGCGTCCATCATCTGGGTACGAGCCCGCATTTGGCATCGACACCAACAATCGAAAGAGCAATCACCTCACGCAGAAAGATCTCGTGTCGTTTGCGTATCAGGTGGCAAAGGGCATGGAGTATTTAGCTTCACGTCGAGTGAGTATATCTTTAACTTTTCAATGCAAAGTCTTACTCCCCTTCTTTCTTACTCTCCAGTGCATTCATCGCGATTTAGCAGCACGTAACGTCCTGGTCAGTGATGACTTTGTGCTCAAGATTGCCGATTTTGGACTTGCTCGTGACATCCACTGTAACGATTATTATCGCAAGACCACTGATGGTCGCTTGCCAGTTAAATGGATGGCACCCGAAGCACTCTTCCATCGCGTCTACACCACTCAGTCTGACGTCTGGTCATATGGTATCCTCCTCTGGGAGATTATGACTCTTGGTGGCACTCCATACCCTTCAGTACCGAGCGTAGAGAAACTCTTTCAGCTCTTGCGAAGTGGTCATCGCATGGAGAAACCTCCATGCTGTTCACTCGAAATCTACATGTTGATGCGCGAGTGTTGGAGTTATCAGCCGAATGAGCGGCCCAACTTTACCGAATTGGTTGAAGATCTCGATCGCATACTCACGATAACAGCGAACGAAGAATACCTGGATCTCGGCTTGCCCGCTCTTGATACACCACCGTCAAGTCAAGAGAGCTGTTGCGATGACAGCTATTACTGATGGGAAAAATTTCAGGTCTTTGTAGACCTTGACCGGGAAAAATAACAAGTACGCGAAGAGTAGTAGCAACAGCAGAAGTTTGCGCAGTTTAATTAGATCTAGATGTACCTACTAGCTAGTCATAAATGTATTTACGTTTTGCTCTCTCGCTGTCCAAACATCCGCGCAACAAGAAGAAAAACAAGTTGATGCGTTACTTGTGTGCTTATTGCGTAAGCAAATTTAAGAAAAGTGTACAAACATTGAAATGTTTAACATGTCCGTGTATGCTCGTGGCCAGTATTAGATATTCATTTTACAATTATTTCTCTCGTTTTTTATTATTATTTAAGTTGACGCGCATTTTATGTAGCATAAAATAAGATAACAAATATAAGTGTGCCTTATTATGTATGTCGCGCACTAATTGTAAAAAACTGACTGTATACAAAAAGAATATTTGTTAAAAATATTGTGATTATCGAAATTGACGAATAAATATTTGTAATAATCATTTTGCCATCGACGATAAATAGGCAATAATTAGCAGTAAAAAAGATGCGCGCAAGACGTGCTTCAAAGACATGGAGCGCAATTAGTCCGCGAGTAGGTAATGATGTAGTTAATTAAAGGACTTTACAGGCGGCAAATTCCAACGTTATCTACCTAGTTGGCAAGTAAGAGCAACGCAGCGCACTCCGTAAGTAGAAATTAGCGAATTAATTCAAACAAATTGCCGCAATTAGACGGAACGCTCAGAATGTAATTAATTGAACGAATCATCTGGTCGCTCGCCACACGCTTGTTACCAGCAAGCAAGTCTCGGCTATTGCAAGTTGCAATAAACATTCATTCATTCATTCATTCACCCATTTATTTCTTGATTGAATTTATTGATTCACTTATGAAGAATCAATTGCCGTGTGTAAGATGCATATCGCAAACAAGACCCGAACTAAAACCAGCGCCGCTATCGAAGAATATTAATTATTCAAGTCTATCAGTGTATCCGCGACGAGCGAACCGGAATTAATTTATGCATTATACCACCCCCCACAAACTCCTCCGCATTGAAACGCATCGCGCTTTGTTCCACTTACCTTCAATCATCCACAATTTGCTCGCCCGCTTCGTCCTCATCCTCTGGCTCCTCTTGCATGCGAATGCGAATGCGAATGCAGATGACTAATTCACATTTCTATCAGTTTTCCATGTAAATTAGATCTGAAACAGGAATGAATGCATTTAATTTCGATCCAGCCCAACTACCGACTATATGAACAAGCAGCGTAATTAATCAATACGAACCCGAAGAAAAAGCGGGATGATACTTGATGGAAAAGTTGATGGTATTGTGTTTGCTTCAATTTTTATACGAGTCCCAAGACACGTTGGCGAAAAATTGGCTTCTCTTCCCAATTCACTCTCCCCTCATCGAGTTCTCATATCTGAAAGGAAAAAAGTATATTCCTTAAAAAATTACAACATAAGATGCATAAAGTAAATTGAAAGAATTATTCTAGTGTTTAATGTTTTGGAAAATAATGTCGCTGTTTCCGCTCCACGAATCCGAGTCGAGGGCGATTTCAATAAAGCGTACGTGAGTATTTTTTAAAGACGACGATTGTTAGTTTATACACTCACATTGTATTTAAATCAAAAATGTAGATTTACTCTAAGTAAAATTTATATCTTGGCATACAAAAGGCGCGCGAAGACAATGAATACGAAGAAAGCAAGCTATCTAAGAGAAGAAAAAAAGGGTCTGCTTATCGCTTCTATCAACAGAAATAATGGGATGCAGGTAGACGCATTTTTCAAATAAGAAATCCTCAGAACAAACATAACTTGTCCCCTTTATCGCACTAATCAAATCGTAATATCGCCTCCTTCTTTTCTGGTTCTTGTTAAGCGCTAATAATTAAGATAATCTTGGACAACAACCAGAACAACAAGAAGAAAGAAGTGGCTGGCAGGAGCGGCTAGAAATGATTCTTGGGGGGCGCATAAACTGTCCTGATCGCAGGAGGCATAGTGAGGCGACAGCAGGCAGCAGGAGCAGGATGATCCTGCAGGCGATCGCATTCAGTCGGTAATTTTCGCTCCCGCCGAGCTGTGGTAGCAGAACACGGGTGGGCGCGCGCGCGGCAGGGTTCTGATCAGTTTGTTCCCGGTTTCCTCGGCGCTCCAACGCACATTACCACGCCGCCTCCAACAACAAGCGGTGTATTCAAGTCGCGCGAAACAATTTGTACGCCGTTTGCAACACCAGCATTCGCATCCGTCCAGAGTGCGCGTTCGCGTCCGCGACAAATTCTTGTGCGGCTGACCTCACAGTTATTTCCCCTTGATTAAAATTAATTCCGAGCGACAAAAAAATCTATGAGGAACAATTGTATAAAACACCACGTGCATTAATGAAAGTGTCCATAATTTAGTCTCGTAAGTATAAACTCCCTTTCTCTTTTTGTTAGTAGGTACGAAAGAATTGCGTAAAATTTACATTTTCATTAGGGTAACGCGTATTTGTTATGTGTGGAAGGCGAACTAATTGAAATGCGTGTGAAAATGTTTTATTTTTATGCCACACAATTATTTTTCCCCGGAGGAGTAGCAGCGACACAACACCAGTAGCGAGAAGCGCACGTAACGTGGAGTTAGTTTTTGTCAACCCGAAAATAAACGGGACACTGCCGCCGGCACACGTCGTAAGAACAAAATGCTATTAACGTGCCACACACGCAAATACACATACGTATTTACTCGCCTGCATTCTTCTGTCTCTTTAACGCATCCTCCGCACATGCACGTAAAACTAAAAGCAAAGTGTGAGAATGTCACACCAGAGAACCGCATCAAATGAAATGAAATGAACAAACATACGTTATCTATTAAGATTTCTTCAGTCGCTCGACAGCGAAATATTATTTAAATCCATTGCACGTGTGTGGATCGAATTTTCGGTAACGCGTAAATAAATTACTACCATTTGACTTTTGGGTATTGTTGAGTTAAAGTCTTGTCATATCTTGGCTCGTCTGGGGTGCGCCCATCATGATCATCAAGATCGGGGGTTGCACCTGTGCTGCTTATCAGCTTATTTCTACACAGCCGACACGAGGGGTGAAGATCGCCTGTGTATGTATTTGATTCAATTCTTGGATTATACGACCAAGATTTAGGGAGTGCAACATACAACACCCACCTGCGCCCTTCACAACAATAACACTAATAAGTCATCCTCGCTTATATATTCAAAGGATCAAAACTAACCCTCCGATTGATTAAACTACAGAATGAATTAGGGCAAGATCAATGTCCTCGTCGAAGAAAACTAACTTGGGATGCATTCGGGCGCACGTTTTTTTCGTATTATTCCTTTCTCGCTTTGTCCCATTCCGGATCAGCGGTGTTGGCGGCGAAGGCAGCGGGCGCGAAGCAAGTAAATAAATTGCAAATAAATGACAGAGAGAAAGATGCAGATAGCGCGCGTGCGGGGGCACTCTTAGTATATTGTAGATTGCTCACCAACACCGCCGCCGACTACTTCCCGACGCAGGCTGGAGCCATAAAAGCCATAACGAGCCAAAAATCCAATTTTATTCAAAGATACTTTTTTATGATATATCGCCCGCCAGACGGTGGCGGCCGCCAAGGCAAACGCGGCGAACGAATCGGGGAGACCGGCACATGCGGCGGGCGTTATCGGCGGCGCAACTGTGTAACGCTAAATGAGTTTATTATCCAGCGGGCGTGCGACGTATGCATCCCTAATTTCGCGTTGCTGCCTCCACCGTTTGTGCGTTGTGTCGTGCATAAACGACAAACAAGCAAACGACCAGCGGCACCAAGCAACAACCCGTGCGAGCGCGTATCAGATTTGATGATCGCAAATACGCAAACACATTGCGCCCAAATACACAGCAGCAGCACCGGTGGCGGCAAAAGGGCGAAAATGAAAGAATGCAGAGAAAGCAGAATGCACGCTGCCGCCGCCGCTGTTACCGAGAAAAGAAAGAGCCCGTGGGGAATAGTCGCGCAATCGCGAAATGTTTCTTAATGCAAAAACTTTCTATTCAGTTAGCATGTAATTGCCATTTTAGAAATGTGATTAATTAGTCTCTCTTTCCGCCACTCGCTTGAGTATTATTTACGGTGCGCATGCAAATTACGTTGCGTTTTAATTTCGATTGTGTTGCCGGCGATAAATAAATTCCGCGCGCGTCTATTAAGATGCAGCGAGTGCATTAATCGTTGAATACGAACACTTGGAGGAATTTGTTCGCGTCGTCTTACATCCCCCCGTAACCCGTGCCATTTCGAATGGTGATCGTGCGCGCCCGCGTGCGATATATTTCGTATTTATTAAATGCGTGGTCGCACAAGTGTTTGAACGTGTTGGCATTCGACGACGACGACAACAAGATCGCCAGTTGTAAAAGTCACCACGACATCGCGACGCCATTCCATTGCGTGTACGTGCGGCAACGCGCACATAAAATAAACCCGCCACCCAAGCACCAAGAACACGACTCATCATTGAGGATGTGAAATAAATCGTGTCTTATTGCATGCACATGCAACACAATTCAACTACTGTTTATGGCTGTGCCACTCCTCAACTTGACTCTGACAAAATATTTAAACAATGCGTTTGCTTTGTTTGTACATCATTCAACAATTCAATTACGCGTAAAACGTAAAACTACTTGGCAAACTATGAAAAAAGGCTAGCCAACTTTGCGTTCGAAACGTATGAAACACTCGTATTATTTGTGCGTGTTCGTTGTTCGCTGTATTGTACGTAATATGAAGGCATTGTTCGACCGCCTCCATTATGCATAAACTGGCAAGTGACAAATGCGCTACTGCTGCCGCTGTCGCTACCGCCGTCGACGCTCTCTCACCAATTGGCAATCAAGTTTGGCGGAGAGCACTTTTTAGCAAATTTATACGCGCGGAGACAATCTTATCATAATAAATCATTACGCCGCGAGCGCACAGCGCAACGTTGCTTGGCGTGAGAAAAAAAGCGAGTGCGCAACGATGGAAAAAATCGCGCACAGATGAAGAATGCGCACGCTTTCAACGAATCCATTTCGCTTTTCTGGCACCGGGACGAAAATGTATTGGCGGTCTCTCTGCCCCCCATTGTCAGAGTGGCCGCGCGTGTTTTATTCGGAAGAGCTTCTCAGTGACGTTGCGTTTTAATTTAGTTGTTTTGGATTTTGCTTACCCTCCAACGACGAAAGCGGCGCGCGCTGCTGAAAAAATGCCAATGAACAAAGTCGCATGAAGAAAAGGAGAATGCGCATGAATGAAATGAAAAAACGGGCAAGCGCGCGCGCGCTCTCAAGGAGAAAAAAAAAGCAATGTGATGAAGAGTAAGTAATCCATCACGCGGCTGGGGCGTGAATCTTGCGCGTTCTTAATGAACAATTCTTCAATTCATCAAAATACTCGTTTGTCGTTCAATGTCCTCTCTTTAAAATACGCTGCATACTTATACGCGAAATATATTTAGCGCGATAATTTAGAAACGCAAAATGTTTTTTCCTCGACTGCATGCGGGGGTGAAATACAAATTAAAGCAGTTGGTCCAGTTTGGTTTTTTATTGGGGATCCTCCGAACCGAATGGGGATGGTGCGAAAAACCCAAAGTGGAAGCCCGGATTATCTTTTCGCAAGAGTGGAAGAATAAAACCTGATTAATTCGCGAATGCTGTAAGTGCAAGTATTGCATGTACGCACGAGGCGGAGGGCGGAGGCGGCAAAAGGCTTAGCCATATGACGTGAATTAATTAGCGGCTTATAAAGCCGGATTATGAAAGCCAAATTATATTTATGTTAAATGCGTTGCGTTATTTCCATTCAAATGCGCATTAATACCATCCGAATAAAAAAAAAGTACCAACACCAACACGGTGCACGCGCGCTAGAGGGTTGATTTGCGTATGATATGTATAAGAAATAAGCGAAAAACGTGAAACAATGACGAGAAAATCAATAAAACAACTCCACAATCAGCATGCGTGTAATACGTGCACACACAATACACACGCGCCTGCGATTGTTTCTGCATAATTTATATGAAAATGCCTTCGTCCTAATGCTATGTGTGTGTTGTTTAAATGATGGAAATGTAGTATGCGCGAGTGAATGTCAACGGTGTGATCGATGAAAGATCTCTACTGTTATCAGAATCTCGACGTGCGCACGCTGCTTAGAAAAAACGTTGTGTGTTATAAATATTCATGCGTGTCAACCACCAACAACCATCGTACGAAATAAATCAAAGCGAAAAAATTTTCATGTAAGTAATAAGTTTTCAAGTGCAACTGCTAAGAACATGAGTAGTTGAATCGACAGGACGAGCGCATTGTCCTTGATGTAATGAACAATGAAGATGCAGGGATGCAAAGTAACAGTCGTCGAGGGCGCCGGGGGGCTGGGGTTATTTAAATGCGCCGCGGCATTCAAATGCGATTTCCACTTAAATATTACCCGAGGAAATTCGATTCGATTGTTGTGCATTATTCATGAACGCGTCTCCGCTCAGCTCGCGTCGTCGCTACCGCCACCGCCACCGCCAACATTCGCGCCCGACTCCGACGATGAGTCCTTCTCACTGTGCGTACTTCCTAATTAATTATATAACACGCTGAATTATCAAACCCTTGTACTAACCGCGTTCAGAAACTAATAAAGAGGCAGTCGCAAAACTAACAAAAAAATTCATTATATCAAAAGCTAGTAGCTAATTCACACTCATTCGCACGTTGGTCTGTTGACATTTTGTAACGATGATGGCAAACGGCGTGTGCGCTATTATAATTGATTAGTTGTTAGTCGAGTAAACAACAAACAAAGCGAACGTGTTTTGAACGTGTCGGAAGTGCGTTGTCTTCTTCATAAGCATGTAATTGAATAGGAATGAGTCTACTCCGAAATGGGTGGCGTGTATGGAAAACGACAAAATGAAACGTGCGCATCACCCTTACTGCCGGCGTCGTTGCCTTCGCCGCCACGGCCGCCACTTTCTTGCTATCACCGTTCTTCATCTCCGGCGCACACGCCACCAAATATGTTTGCCTTTCACCTTCAACTGCGCGCCCGCCATGCACTTTAGGATTTCAACATGACACTAACTTGAAATTTATATCTGCGCATTATTTATATCTGTGGAAATCTGCACGGCAGGGGGTGCGCAAACTTGGCGCGTCGAGGAAAAACAAATGTGACATTGCTTGAATTAAAAAGCTTTGCTGACACCGTCACACTTCTTCTTTTTTATATCTCGCAAATCCATAGAGGCAAAAAGCAGTAGTGCACCAAAGAGACGAGCCGAGAAGAGAATGAGCGGTGGCAGGCAGGAGCGGCAATGGTAGCGGGTCCGCATCATGCAAGTCGTATAAGTTTTACGAGGATGCTGCACCAGCACGATATGAATGAAATTTGTGGAATGATCGCAATCGTGATCACGAACCGCGCACGAATATGAGAATATGTACTTGAATGCAATGCTCTCCTGCTGCCACCAATTTCACCATCCGCCTCCGCGCGTCCCCCGCATGCTCACTCGGTAACATTTCCAGCGTCGCTCGCTGCTCCACAGGCGATAAAAACAAATATACATGCATTGCTGCAATGTGCGACAAATATTTTAATATATTTATTGCGCTGCCCCCGCCGGAATCCATTCCCGCCGCCCGCAACAGTGTGTGAAGCACAGAACCTACAAATGAATTCCTTACATTTGACTTTTACGCGTTTCGAAATTAGCAATTCCCGGCGAACAAACAAACGATTTGCGTTTTATTTTATTGTTAATTTGTGCGCGAGTTCATTTGATTTTATTTTATTGTTAATGCAACTGCAAACAAAACAAATGTGTTTGCATTTTTAAGCAGGAGGTGCAATTTGCATTTAGACAAGCATTCAACAATCGCGTTGCCTTTTATTCTTTGCAACGCAGATAAAATTAGCAAGAATAAAATAACTTTAATGATTCGCGTTTTTCTTCTACAAAATCTAAAATTCTGATATTTTTTTGCGCATAAATTGAGTCCGTTCGCGATATGACAACGTATTTTTTAATGACGCGAGGGGTGGTAAATGCACACACGAGTCGGCGAATTGCTCAAAAATGTAAATGAACAAGTATAACACATTGTATTTCGTCGGCGCCGCCGGCAGCCGCCAGCCGTAACGAACCGCGTTATGCTTTTTGGTGGTTTCCATATTACGCACACATTTCTCATTTGTTCACACGTTCCATTCGTACACATTTTCGCATGCCAATTTTGGTTACATGTTTCAGCAGGCGTCGCATTTTGTGCCATCAATGATGCTTTTGGCAAACTTAGATTCGCTCGCCAATAAATGACACGATAATAAAACTCGAACGGCAATTGCGCGTTGAAAATCTGGCAATAATGGAAAAAGTTGTTGCCATACATCATCTTTATTCTTTGCGCGTACGCTCGCGTTCAACAATTTCAAAATTGCATACTTACTAACATTCTTCCCAAAGTTTCATTCAATTGTGTATTTTGTACCGGAATTTTGAAGCACAAGGGGAGCTGCTGCTGCGCTTTAAATTTGACGAGTGAGTGGAAATGAAGAAAATGAAGAGGATTTGTCTTACGAACAGTTTGTTCGTATTACCGCGTGGTGAATGCGCTGCTGCTGATTTGCAAAGCACCTGTGCGTTGATTGTTCAACGAAGGAAGGGTTTTAAGTCTTTCCGTCTTAGGTGGTTGGTATGTGCGCAATGCTCAAAGACTTACGCATTCGTAATCCTCATTAATTTTTCGCCGATTTTCGCGTGTTTCATGCGAATTCAACGTGATCGTGAATAATTCGCATTAATCATGCTTTTTGCCGCGGCCTCTCCGCCTCTTCCGCTTCTATGTATGTTTAAGAGTTGAGTTGAGTCGAGTTGCGCCGCCGTCTTATAACGTATTAAATTTTCATAATGATTACACATGCTCTCATACCTCGCGCATAATCCGAACGCGTTTATTGCGCTCGAGAGCTGGAAGAATAAATCGACGACGTGCGTCGAGGCAATTTCAATTCAAGACCAACAATAATCGCATGCATCTATGGCTCTGCGTTATCCGCGTCTTTATCGCTGTGCTTGCTCTGATGAGACAAGCGAACTCTGAGGAGACGAGAACCTCAGCACAGCGCATCTATCTATCTATCTATCTATCACTTGGAAACTTTGTAATCAGTTTAAGTAGTAAAGCGTGCGCGCTCCACTGCTACTGCTGCTGGTGCTCGACCGTCCTAAAACCAAATTGCAAGCGAGGCAGCGTGCGGCGCGCGGCGGCAGCAGCAGCAGCAGCAGCAGATTTTGTTTGAAAAGATGCAATCCGCACAGTTTGCTTTTATTGCCTTTGCGTACGCTTCGTTTACCTAGTCGCGCACTCTGTGTGCATTTTGCGTTGCACATTACACATGATATTATATTAAATTATATCGGCGAGTTCATCGCAATAAAAGCAATTACGAGCAAAACGCGAAAACAATTACTTTTTGATTAATTCCGCGCGCTCACTTTTTGTTTTTTCGCTAATCGCTTCTCTCACGCGGCGGCGCTAGTATTACGAACAACGGTAATGACGACAGCGGGAGAGCGAGGAGCACACCCCGCGCAACGCCAAGATTTAGGGAGTCGAGAGACAGGAAAACGAACGACGAGAAGCAGGAAAACGCAATGCGGCGAACAAACGTGCTTTCAGCGTTCGCACTATTCCCGGGTTCCTCTCCTATTACCGGGGCACGTTGCCTGCCTCTGCTAGCTGCTGCCGCCATCGCCTATTCACATTTCATCAACGATCAACACTTTCAATTAAACTCATTTCGTAGTTGGTTCGCTCAATTCAAACTCTCCGCTACCCCTGCCCCGTTCTTCCTGTTATCCCCAAGTCTATGCGCATATTTAAATTACACACTATATATTTTGTTTATAGTACACCCGGTTACAATTCAAATGTGCGCCGCCCATTTACGTTAAGTCATTGCCTTTTACGACCCGCTGGCTACGCTCGCAAAAAACAAAAAGTGTCGACCGTTCTCAAGATTTTCGCTGCCAGCGGGTATAAATTACGATTGCATTTGAATAAACTGAATAAAGTATGAAAAGCTCATAGTGAATGTTTCAACATTCAAAATACCACCACGACAGTAAAACCAAAAAATACCACGCAACTTATACCTATTAAAACCCACATAGGGTACTTACAATTTAGTCCTTGCTTTGCCACTCCTGAATGATCGGATGAAGACTTGGAATTGCCCGCCATCGTCCCTTTCTAGTAGTGGTGAGGTAATGTGAAAACTGCAAACGCGTAAATTATTTAAATTAATTAATTAGCGTAATGAAATGTTTGCACAACTCTTTACACGCGGCGCGTCAATTAGTATTTGAATGGATTTGCAATGCGCTTTGTTCATCTTCATCATCCGCAGCCGCCCCACGAGTTCTATTTGTTTTTCTTTGTCGGCGCACAAAGAAGAAATTTATAGAATTCCGCTCCGCATATTCATATTTTATGTGTGCCGCCTCCCTCAAGTGTGCGCGCACATCTTTATTATTTATATTTCTTTGCTGTTCTTTTTCGTTACAGTGCGCGGCGGCGGCACTCGTGGCGGCTTTATAGGTATGTGTAATGAAGTCGAGTAAATCGTAGATCAAAGAGAATTACGTTTTCATATCAGCTGTGAGAATGTTCCGCGTATTCCCGACAATAAGTTATACGAAGCACCCACCACGGCTGCCGCCGCCAGCGTGCAAGAATCCACGAATAAAAAGTGTACGAGCAGGAAAAGAAAAGCGAAACGAAGAAAAATGACCAATAAATTAACTTCAAGTGCGCTCGCAGAGAAATGAAGAAAAATAATGAAACTGCTTGTAATCTCGTGCTTGCGATCTAGCGGGGGAGAAACGTGTTATTAATAGATTGAAAATTAAACTTTTGGACAATGAAAATCATTCGAACGTAGCGATACACACAGAAAGGCAAAAGTTATTCGCATTCGCGATTTGTGGTCAATCATGCTTGCTTGTCGTGCACGTTGCAATTTTCTTTGTTGTACGTTTTCCGCTTTGAGCACAGAGGTGTTTTTTTATGCCTCCTATTTGGTTCAGTTTTTCAGCTGAAAGCACCGTGTGTTTAGCTTGGCATGATGTTAAAGTCGGCCAACTATATACATTCGTATCCTTCCTCCATGGTCACTCATCCTTTGCTCCTTCCGCGGCGGCGGCGAACGCGCGCGTTGGCTTTGAGCCGCCCCGAGAGCACAAGCACTCGATCGAACGAACGAACCTGCTGGAGGCTACAGAAGCGACAACAGCAACGTGGCTGGCAAGCGTTTAAAAAATCAATCAAATGCTAACGACGAAAAAACTTATTGAAAAGCGGGCGACTTCTTGTTCTTCCTGCGCTCCGCCAAGAGACCGGAGGGGGACCGAGGACTAAAAAGCAATCTGTTGACAGACGAGCTTGACCTCTATTGGCTCCCACTCTACCACTTCGAGTGTGCAGGGATGTACAAAAAGAACGCATAGTGCCCTTATTCCGTATTCCTAAACAAATGCCCGCTACAAGAAGAAAGGATCCCATCATGCGCCTCTAAAAAGGTCTTTCAAGTTGTAAATGTTTGTACGATGCTTATGAATAAAAATAAACAACTTTAATCGCTTCGGCTCAAGAAGGTGGATTTTTGAATTTGTTCAAGGAAATGCAATAAACTTGACTTGACTCGTTTCCTTCCTTCTTCCCCCTCGGAACGGGCACGGCTTTTTTTGTTGCGATATTACAAATATTTGATGCGTGTTTTAAATGAATGGCAGTGAGATGTGTGTGCGGGGGCGGCAGTGGCAGCTGCTTTTATACAATTGTATAGACTTGCTCCTCCGAATAATGAACGTCCGAATTGCATGTCAGAATGGGCGGCGGCGGCGTGCGCGTATTATATACGCTGAATAAATAGGGTCGGATAAGGGTAATGCTCATGCGTGTCTTCCCAAACGGAAATTAAGCAATTTTCAACTAAAACTACCTGCCTTCTCTGCCGCCGCCCTGCCATTCAGACAATATCTTTTCGACTACTACTGCTACTGCTACTCTTCTTCTTCCTTGCAACGCAACACTTTTCTTGAAAACGCTAAAACGCCAAAGAGTTCTCTTCAAACATAACATTTTCGTTGATTGCTTTTTCCCTCGCCAATCCCTTTGTGGTCGTTTTCAACTTAATTAAGTTAGCTGTTGTACAATAATAGAATAATTTTTAATTGCGTGCGCAGCGTCAATTTGCATTCGAGATGAGAAGAATGTGCATACAACTTGATACTCATTCAGGCACATGTTGGAGCAAGAATAAAAATAAGTTGATTACAACAAATTCTGAGCGTGCATGCAAGTGTGGAAATATGTAAAGCGAGCGGCGACATTTTATTCGACATGCCGCACGCGCATCCGTATAATTTGCGGTATTTGTGCCACCGCCACCGCCGTTGCCGCTGCCACCACTGGTGCTGTTGTACTGCTGGTAATGTAATGCGGTGAACTTAGTGTCCATCACGATAATAGAATTTCAGGTATGCATAAGCCAGCTGGCAATAGTGGCAAACGGGCGCACGCTTCCTGCCACTGCCACCTCTCAGCCCCCCCTCGTTCTTGCATCGCCTGCTAAAAGCTCCTTTGTGCCATGCATCTCTTTGCTCTTCTTCTCGCTCGCTCGCTTTCTTCCACACATCCGCCGCCAAATTCACAACCACATGCATTATCATTCTGTTGGCCCCCCTTAATGCGTACGCCGACCACATACATCCGAAAATACTGGATGTTCCCAACCCCCCAACTAGTTTTTTCTCCGCCAGTTAATTCCTCCTGCTACTTCCCGCATAAATAAATTGCTAATAAAGCTGTTTTTGCGCCAATATAAAATAGAATTATTTAGTTATTTGCTGATGTTGCTACACACATTGTATTCATGTGAACATCTCGAATAAATCTTTGGTTTATTTTACGAGTTGTACGGTTACGCGGGGGGACGCTGACGCTCCTGATGGCGCGTATTATGTTGTGTAATGTGCGCAATGGCATGTTGTCGGTTCGGGGGCGGTTTGTTGCAATAGGCACACATACATTCATCCGCCACCACATAACACGACGCAAGACGAGCGTAATGCGAATTATGCCCCCTTTTCCCATTGCGGCCGTGAAGCAAGCGTAGCGCATCACGACAACGACGGCGGCGGCGGCAGCAGCAGCAAACTCACCGCCAAAACAGACAGTCAGTCAGACAATCAGACAGACGAGAAAGACTTGGCTCATGGCCGGCCGTGTTTATCACACTATTATCGCATGCAGCGAGCGTTCATTCTCTCTCCGGACGCCGCAATTCGTAAATTGCTAAATCTAAATCAACAATGCCCACCAATGCTTCGCTGAGTGACCCTATTGAATTCTACAACACTAAAACTATACGCGAAGCAAACTCGTAAATATATTTCCTTCTTCTTTGGCTTTTGAATGCGTGCCAAATAAGCGCCACGTTCGCCAAACGAAATTTAAAATTCTTGCACGTCGCCTGAAACTGTTGCTGTTGTTCTCCTTTGTCTATTTTTCCATACCCACTACTATTCTTAGACGCTTCGAATTGTTAATAATTGTTTGAGCGAAGTTGTTGAGCAAAATTAAAATCGAACCAAAAAATGACAAATGTGCGCTTCGGGGCCGCATGGTGGTTTTCTGTTGGTCGTGTTATGCGTTTAATCGAAGATTTATTTTTATGACCGTGTGCAGAGCGTGGAATAGATGTCCGCCCGCTTTTTAATCGTAATCACTGCGCTCGTTACGCTCGGCAAAAACAAATGACAGTACGCGGGCGGAACACATCCGCGATATATATTCATATTGTGCCACTGTCAATATGTCAAAAACGTCCCATTTTTTACATGTGGGTGTATTTTGCGCGAATGATTTGTGGCATTATTCGCGGTAGAAAAATTACCAAGAAATATCTCTATTCACAAACAAACGGCAAACGCACTCATTATTGTTCATGGTGTTTATGTTTTTGTTGTTGTTGTTAGCCTTGCAACAGCAACAGCAACAGCAGGCGGCCAAATGAACGAGTGACTGAGTAGGAAAGTTGCTTCTAATTATAATGGTCGTTCAGTCGCGTGCGGTGATATATGGCGCGAGTAATTTCACCATAAATTGCACGTGCAGCGGTGTCGCATGCATGCGCAAATCCATTGTAGAATACGAAGGAATTAAACACAGTTTTGCAACTTGCGATCCACACACGCGTCATCATCCAGCCAGCGAATTTACTTGCGAGAGATAAACTTAAACTTTACTTCACCTTCATACACTCGCTATTGAAAAATGCAACCACTTAACAAACTCTCCTTAAGCATTAACTATGAATCTTAACAGTTTCATTTGCTGCTTCTCCGCGCAGACTTTCAAATAATTCGCCATGCGTATTATTTATTCTTGTTATATTTAAACACCGCAGTAAAACTTGAGATTTCTAAGCATCCTAATAAATTGCTTTTCGTATATTTTTATTCACCTTTAGACCTCGTCTTGAAATAATAAATTTTCGACTTTGAAATTAATTGGCGGTTAAACTACACGTCCGATTAAAATAATTTTTGACTATAGTCTGAATTAATTATTCCTCTATCTACTTACCAAGAAATTTCTTTAAATTTTCAATTATTTAAACGCCCAGCTGATATTCAATCAGGCTGTGTACTGCGCTGTGTGTGTGTGATGCACTTGAAGCAGGAGATTGTATTGCGGTCGTGGTGCTGTTTAAACTAATGCAATACAGAGTGCATCCGACCGAAAATGATTATTATTAATTAATTAGGTATTGATTGACTTGTGGCGGGTAAACGTGAAGCGTTGGCGGCGAGTTCAAGTGTTTCGTTCGTTATGCACTCGATTCGCAGCATGTGAGTGAGTGCGGGCCTATGTGTGTGCTGCATGCATGCATAACGAACGAACGCGATACGCAATTAAAAATGTTGAATAATTTCAATTAAGCACAGCATGTTTGTTTTGAGCAGCGTGCGCCCATATGGTTTGCGAGCTGCTTTGAAGTTTGTGCGCACCGCATGAGATTCGCGTTAAATATGCACACACGTTACGTTACGTTACGTCCATCCGCTTATTCGTTCGTTCGTTCGTCGGCTGAATGTGCCTGCTGCGCAGAATGAAAGTCAATTTGCGAATCAATAATAAATTCAATTATCTCGCGCACGAAGCGATTTGTATATGATGTTTGCTCAATCCGCTTGCCATTCACTCTCTTCGCGCGCCGCACCGCGTTTGACTTTCACAACAATTGCAGATCATGTCAATCAATGCATTTCTTTCGTTTCTTTGCCGCATTAATTTTGTAACACACCATCAATACTTATTTGCCATTCATGCCCCTTGCAACCCTCATTTCCTGACAGTTATACCTACACCATGTAAGTTTTCAACCGTAAATATTCTTCGGAAATTTGTAATTCATTAATGAATCAATAGTTTGTTACAATAAATTGGTCATAGAACGCGTAACGGAGTCAAACAACTAAAAACTGATCAATTATTCAGCATATAATTGCATTTAAATTATTCTATGCATATGCAAACATGTTATTCATGCTTTTTTCAGCTTGCAAACTAAACGCGCTGAATAAAATAATATGTGTGCATTTTACCGGGGCGGCGCAACCCTTATATGCAAAAACGAGCATACACAGCAGTTAGAATATTACATTACGAGTGTTTATAATCTACGCGCGAAAAATCGATTCGAGCGCAAGCATCCATCCACCGCGGCACGCAACATTTCGAGCAACGTGTTTATAATATCGGAAAATGAGTACGTACATAAGTTATGCGATCTTTAAATGGCGTCGAATGGCATTCGGTTATGATTTAAGAGGCGAGTTAGTGGCGCATAAAATTAAGCCGGCAACACCAAACACGCGCGCCGTGTTCCTTGACTCTGCCCGTAAGGAGTTCGGTGCTAAGCTAAGCGAGTTAATAAAACGGTAATATTTTCTTTATCGCCGCGCATTTTCCTCCCCCTTTACCTTTAACATTCATTGTGAGTTGACTGCCAAGCCCGCGCGCGTTTCAGTATTTACCCAACAGTTGCAAACTGTGAAGGAAAATGCGTTTTCCCTCCCTATGACACGCAATCACTCGCGGTACATTGTGTGCTCGTTCATTTGTTCTTTCCTTCACGCTATACTTCTTGCCAAAAACACCGTGTAGTGAAAATGTCTAAATATGAAGTGAAAATTACAATATATATATATATATATATATATAGAGAGAGAGAGAACTCGCACAAGGGTAGTTGAATAAATATACTGAAAGACTGAACGAGGGTTGTTTGCCGCACAACTTGAAATATCAACGTTAAAAGTGTTTCGCTTTTCATTCGAATGTATCTGGCATTCCGTAAATTTCAATAGAATTTCGCACTTGAGAAGAAACACGCAGGAAGGCAATGTGTTTTCCGCTTTGCAATTTTGCATACTACTTATTTCTTCAATTACACGATTGAACCAACCGACTGCCGAGCTACCGTTTGACTGCGAACGTAATTAAAGACTTTCTGGCAGTGTCCGCCTGCAAATGATGGACGCGCAAGTTGTTTAGATAAATATAGACTAAGAAACTTTCCGGGGGGCGGCTGTCGGCTGCCTAGTTAACTGCATTTGAATGGTGGTCAGCAAACAAGTTTCCTATTACTTGTTGCAAATACGTAAACTGTATGTCGCTTTGTGTCGCCAAAGCCGCAAGCGCCAATTCCTTATGGATAATTGATCACAGTCAAAGTTCTTGCGGATAATTGACCGCAAATGTCTGTTCACTGCATGTGATATTTCTCTGTTCCAAATTTACCAATAAACAAAATGTTTAATCTACCTTAGTTTTTATCCTGTTTCCTTCCTTGATGAACCAAGTCCTTGGTGGTTCAAAACTTGCATCTTGATTCTTCAGAAACGACCTAAAATAAACCGAAATCTATATGAGTATAAAAGTTCTTGTACTTAATTGATCACAAATTATTACTTTAATTTTCAACTTCATTCTTGATTGAAAACCTCCTTGGTTCTTCGGGACGACCTGAAAAAAAGAAAACTATATTAGTATATGAACTAACCAGTAAAAGATTTTAGTACATAGTAATAAATACGCTGGAACGCTGAAAGCCTGAATGAATAAATATTAATCAAGCTAGAAATAAAAATTGTTATGAAGAAGTTGTTGTTGGTAAAGTGCCAATTGTATTTCTCATTCTGACACTGAATTGGCATCGAAATGAATTGTATGTTCCGCGCATAGTGCGGAGACATTGGTTCGGCCATCGTGGCGCCATCGACCATGAAACTTCTTGTGATTTTGCTTTTGTTATCAAATACGACGAGATTGCATTAACAAACCAGCGTCACCCTCTTGTTCATCTTTGCTACTAGTGACCACCGCCACAGTAGCAGTAGCAGTGGCATTGTTTCGCCATCCCCTCAAATACGCTCGGACTAGCAACCATATCATTATTATTGTCACTTGTCATTAAACTTTATGTGCAAATTCCGGCCGGGGTTATGGATTGTCAGTCTCATGACTACGCTCTCTTCGAACAGTAGAAAGGGAGTTTGAGCTTTGGAGCTATTTCCACTTTGCTAGCTCCACAGAACACACATAAAATGCATCGCATATTTCCATACGATGATGGATTTTTCGATGGAATAACCTTTCGCCTTGCCCCCCTTCCACCATCACTGCGGTTCCTCCGCCGAAAATAGATGTGTGTTTGCAGAGTGGAAATCTGCGAGCGTACAACCGGAATGATTGCTCCTGCCGTGCCTCTAACGCTATGCCAATGGCAATCGTGGCAGTCAGAACGCAGAAAAATGAGAACAAGAAGAAGAAAAAGTGGTACATATACGCAGAGCGACATGGTGGTGGTGGTTTTTGAGCCAACTGCCAAAACTCGTTGGCTGCCGAAGAAACGAATCCTTTCCTTCTCATGCGCTCTCGTCCTGTTTGATTTTCTTTCTTTCCCACACTGCTCCTCGCTTCCGGACCATTCTTCTTCTGCTCGATTCATTCGCTTGCTGCTGCTTCGATTCGGAGTCGAGTCGAATTATTTTTTAACTTTGATTGCCTTGCCATCATCATCCATTCACGTAAGGCGCAACCGCATCGCTCCTAATAGACCGTTTTACCTTCCATCATCGTCATCGTCATCCTTATCGTTCGCTTCGATCGCGAATAAAGGATAATCATTTATCATCACCGATTGCTTTTACTTTCACTCGCCTTCCCGGCTTATTAAGAGATCACAGGTCTGTTGTGATGAAAATTCTATTTCGCCTCCTCCAGTAGTACTTTACATGTCAATGAACATTACTTTAATTGCTTCTTCATCACATTTGGTGTCTAATTAAATTTCGCCGGCAGCTAGCAAATAGTTTTTGATTAAGTTTCAATGTTATTAATATCATATTAAACTTTGCTCAGCGTACATTGTAATATTTCGCTTCTTATTTAATTACAACTAGCAAGTTTGTGCTGCTCCTAAAACAAGAAAAAAAGTATTAAAGTTTGCAAATAGTTGAGAATCAGTTAGTCGCAAGTTTATGATAAATATGCATTCATTTAAGTGCATCATTATAGTGTATCACAAATAGCTCGAGATTACGATCAGACTAAAACAAAGTCGCGACTTGACTAAACTAAAAATAACTTTGTATCAGCATAAAATGTAAAGTGTTCGTAACTAGCTCAAGATAAGAGAGTTATCAATTTTATGTTGTTCAATGCATCAGCATTAAAAATATAAGATAATGTCTCAAGAAAAAATGAATTCGAAAGTCCTAAATAAATATTTTAGTCACCAGTTGTAAAATGACTGTGAGGGTATGTTTGTTGGAAGAAAGTTTGTAGGCATAAAGTGAGATTTCCATTCAGGATTTGCAACATTGATGCGTGTTATGCATACATTTTATGTTTAAAACATGGTAAAATGACGAGACGTGGAAACGAGGGGGTGCGTTCGTGTCATTACGCGTGTACGTGAGTTGCGCCAATATAAGTTTCGCGCAAATATTTGTTTGTTGGCTCAGTGCTCTCGCAATATGAAGATACGCAGCGCGCGCGCGGTGCGGAAATAAAAGCTGTGCGAATTCCGCATGCACACACTTACTTACTGAATATGTATGTCGATATTGAACGACAAAGTTGCTCTTTATTTCTGTGAATATAACCAGGTGAAATCCGCACGTATTTAACTCAAACTTATTCATTTCTGCTACGTGCTGAAAAAAGTGGAAAGACTTACGCGAAATCCACGAAATAATTGCACAAAAAGTATAAAAACAATTTTCCCAAGTATATATACTTTTTTCATAAATTATAGTTTTTGCCCCTGCTTCGTCATTAAAAATCACGCAATATTCTATTCGTTCATCGTTCTCCTCGAGCTCTTCGTGATTTTAATCTCTTCCATCAAAAAAGAATTACTTAAATTATTTTCTTGCATGACACTCACCCTTTTTCCTCCCGCTCCCTTTTTCCTCCGACGTGGCTTGTAGTACATATACAACACTCTGTATAAATATGTGCAGAATGCAGACGCAAAGTTGTAAAAGAAGTTGAAAGCAATCTGCATGATAATCTCACTTTGGCTCAGTTCTTCTTCTTCTCCGAGTTCTTCATTCCTGATGGCATTCTTTGCCGTTCGCGTCCTTGCGTCCTCCAGCTGTCCATTCATCCTCCATATGCAGCCTCAAACTCAAACTTTGCGATATCGAATCGAACCAAATCGAATCAAATCGAACCGCAGCAGCAGCAGCGGCATCCATTGCGCTAAGATGAAGAAGAATTTGCAAATATTCGCAAATAGAAATCACGAGAAGCGCGCCAGCGCAAACTTTTCCTATCACGGCAACCGCATCTCTTCGTTCTCGTTCCAGAGAAGAATGTAATCCTTTTATCCTCACTATAATACGCCCATCATAAGAATGAAGAGGACTCGCCAAACTTTGCATTCTCTTTTCTATTCTTTTTCTCGTTCATTCTTCAGAGAGAAATTAACAAATGCGTTTGCTTAAATTGGAAAGCACTCTGATCGCTAAGGTGTTAGCAATGCCTCCATTCCCTTTTTTGCCTCTCTGTGAGCACCAGCAAGTCGTTAATGCTCCGTCTGTGAACTGCTGATGTGGCTTTATCGCAAATTGAATGCATGCGTATAAAAGTTGAACGTAATGGCACGTTTGACATCAGGAATTGTTTTTTCGACGCCATCGAAGAATGCTTAAGAAGGCAAAAGGGTAATAATACAACAACCATAAGCATATATGACGCTTCGAGCGGAACGTGACTGGGATGAAGAATCCTGCGACGCAATTTTATTGAATGTGTGTCCCTTATTCTTGCGCTGCGTGTCGTTTGTCCGCCCGGACAACAGAGGTGTGCAATACAAGAAAAACACGTAGCTGGCTGGAAGTTGATATGTAATTGGAAGTAAGCTTCTTTCGCCTCCCCTCGCACTCGAAGGCACGAAACGTGACTGATGAACTGCTCAATGTGTCATGATGTATTGTCCTTCGTGCATTATCCTCCAGCCATGCAATTGCAACCTGCGAGCCATTAAAACAAATACAGTCAGTGTTCCTCCCGTGCAAGGACTAATTACGCTTTAGTGAAACACAACACACGTGCGATTAAATACATATTTGTTTCCGCGTTTGATAAAGGTACGGATTATGCGCTTAATATTTGCGCACAAGTTTACAACAAGAGACGGGCAAAACAGCCGAATACTTTGACCCTCGTATTATCCTTAAATGATACATTCATCAGTAATGTTTCAGCAGTTTCTGCGCTTTCCCCTAATAATAAATACATCAATCAGCTTACTCAAGTCAACTTTAAATAATGATAAGAGTAAAGTTGGTCAGATTATTATTGAGTATCCTTTCGGTTTGATTGTTTCGAAACGCTTAAGGAGGATTAAAATATACGATATCATCTCGATTGATCCTTAATCGTAAATCATTAAAAGCGTAACGCGCCCGAACGAGCAGCGGGAGGAGACGCGAGGGAAAGCTGATAAGCCGTTGATTTATTGCCGACGTTGTTGCGTTTCGAATGTGGAAAAATTGCGCACGCTTAAACTACAGGAAAGGACTTCATTTCACTGTGATTAATCCGCATGCGTCTGATAAGCATTTATAGATTAAATGCGGCTATAAATAAAATTGCTATGCGCTTTTTCTTGCACTCGTTTTCATTTTAATTGCGAGGCGGGCGCGCGAGAGGTGAAAATTATCCTTTGCTGCGAAAAAAGAAACGACAAAGACAAATCGTTCTTGGTGCGTTAATTCCATTTGAAGGATGCGTCCTATAAATCTGGATAATTGTTATCAGAGTGACGCAAAGAAGAACGCAGCATAAAAAAAGCGCAAGTAAAATGAGCAAATTTAACAACGCGCATAAAGCGTAATAAATATTGAATGTGTCGTTTGAATTTATTAGCGTGTTTATTGATTGATCAAGTGTAAAATATCATAGATCAAAGATTCGAAAGCAGCAGCAACAGCAGCAGATTGGCAAAGGTGTGTGCCGTACGTAACTGGAGGAAAATGAGATCATTAATCATGCGCAAACCATTAAATCTTTGTGCTCGTTCTGGTGTTGAGTCGTAAAACGTTAATGTGGCAGCTTCGACGAACGAATAACGCATAGCGAATACGGAATAACGATTCAAGTATTGTAATCAAGCAGTTTAAATGACAACTTCTTCTTGAATGGCATTAAGTTCTTGAGCGTTTCTGATTCATACCGGTCTGATAAATGTATGCGCAATAAACGCCTAGAGAAAATTGAGAGAGTAAACAATTTGTGTTGTATGCGCTTCGATCGCGTGTCATTTCATTTTTATTGCACGCCAATTTTTCTTTGTGTGCGCTGAATAAAGAGTTTGCGAGTGAATAAAAATGCCATTAAATTAACGTGGCATTAAAAGATTGTTGGTCGGAAATTTTAATAAGACGCAGACATTATGCGATCATAATTAACAAGTTGACGCTGAAGATGTTGAGTTGAGGGCGGCAAAAACGCGGCGAGGACATTGTTCAACAAACGCTAAAGCCGTGAAACACTGAAACGAAACAAAACTTGGCGAAACATTTAATGCATTAATCATTAAAGTACGAAGCCATTACAGAAGGGTTGCGAACGTAATAAATTACAAAGCGATGCAATGACGCAAAACACACGCAACTTTTCGAAAGCGCACCAAGTAAAGTGTTGGCTGAAAAAAATTCTATGCGTAATTGAATCGTCCGAAATTCGGAATACATTTGGCAGAATTAACCCGCAAATCATTTGCTGAAATTGAAAGGAGTCATCTAGGTAATTGAATCACAGTTGAAACAGAATCCACCGCCACCGCCATCGCCGCCGCTGCTGCCGCACAAGAACGCAACCGAATGAAATACGAACGTGAGAAACGTGAGGGTCATCTAGTTATGCAAGTTACGTTAAGCTCACCAATATACCAAGCCAATGCCAATTCGTCCTACTCTACGAATGTGTAATTCAAGCACTTGTGCCATGCAAACAAGCGCCCCAACCTAAATTCAAATGCAACAAGATTTACATACAAAACTTCCGCAAAAAGAACGCGTGAATCTATACGAAATTGCGCTCGTCTTAAGCGCATTAAATATTTTTATTTTGCAATTGTTTGATGCGTGCGCGCCTTTCGGTATTTATAAGAAAGCTAAAATCCGAGCAGGAGCAGCAAATAAAAGAGACCCGAGGGGATGAAACTCACTCCTGCGAAACGCACAGGCTAGTCGTGCGAAAAAAGGAAGCGGGCGCATAAAAAACGCATAAATGACGACGCGAAATGAAAAATCGTAACGATTTTTTCTCGTTCGCTGCGTGTGAGTCGCGTCGTTGAATCATAACTCATATATGTATTTTGGCAGTATTCACACTCGCTCTGCATTTGGATAAAGCGGCGGCGGCGGCGGTGGCAAAGGGTGTGAGTTCTGCGGCTTGCGTTTATCGCGTTCAATCAGAGGGAGCGCCGGATTTCACAATCCACAATGAATTGCAAGACTTCGACTTTATCATCGCGCGTTCGATGCATTCGCATTAGACAAGCAGAAGGGGATGATTTACTAATGTTAAATATTGAAATTGTCAAACAAGGGCGGTTCAAGTCATGTCGGCGAAATTACTTGCGGATTATGCGCTAACACGTTGCGATGTGTTTGTCAAGCGTCAATTTCTTTGTAATCAATAATAACAGCAGCAAACAAATCACGAGTTTGCGCTTCGAGCAGTTAAAAGTTGTCAAACTGGAGCAAAAACAATGGCTTCGAGGGGCGCACTGATTATTGAAAATGAAAAAGATACTAAATGCGAAGACGGAAACGAAACGCAGGAAGAGAAAGACGCTAAACAATTAACTGTATGCGTAAAGGCGGAAAATCGCAGAGCGCGCGCACAAGGGGTGCCAAAGTCGGAGGCGGCAACAGCAGTTGTTCCATCAACTATTTCCGTCGTTCGTAATTAATTTCGCCGCGCTGCCTTCAATTCGCATTCAACGCACAAAGCGATTGCAATTAAAATTGGCGTAATTTTTAAATAATGTTTAACTGCGCTAATTAATAATACTAATAAAAATGTGTTTTTTTTGCTTACCCCACAGATCCCATGCGGGTGCGACGCGCTTGGCATGGGGGGTGAAGAGACCCGGCCCATGTGGTACCACCATCGGTACCAACTCATCCTCCCGCTGCTGGTGGTGCTCTTCGCTGGGGCTGGTCGCGCAATTTGTCCATCGCGCTGTCAGTGCAACGAGGACGCTCTGCGCGTATCTTGCGTGAATGCCTCGCTGGCGGTGGTGCCCATCCAGCTCAACCCGGAAGTGCTTCACATCGATCTGTCGGGTAACAAGATCTCGAACGTGCTCTTCACCCTCAGCTTCTACGACAAGCTCATCTCGTTGGATCTCTCAACGAATAAGATCTCCACTCTGGGTTCGGGGAATTTCGAGACGCAGCGCAGCATGAAGCATCTCAATCTGAGTCGCAATGATATCTCTGCATTATCAAAAGGTTCTTTCAAAGGATTGAAAGTCCTTCACGTGCTCGACTTGAGCTACAATCGTCTCGAAAACATTTCGGAAGCTGCATTTAGAGATTTGCATTCGCTTGAAGTCTTGAGCTTATCCGGAAACCAGCTGGTGCATCTGGAAGTGGGAGTGCTAAAACCGGCGAAAGAATTAAAACAGTTAATGCTGGCAGGAAATCAACTATTACGCGTACCTCGAACGATTGAAGATGCGCCAAGTTTGCAGCTGTTATCGCTGTCCAGTAATCTGATCAATTTGATTGAGGAAGGCGATGTGCCTGCATTGAGTGAATTGCAGACGCTGTTGTTGGATAGCAATATAATTGGGAATATAGCACCTGGTGCATTATCAGGCCTGATTTCGTTGGATGTGCTTGACTTAAGTAATAACAACTTCACGAGCGTGCCTACCGCCTCGTTGGCCAAACTCGCCAACTTGACTGCGCTCAAGTTTAGCGCGAATTGCATCGCTGCCGTCCCACCAGTCGCGTTTCGCGGCCTCTTCCAACTGCGCACTCTCTTCTTGGACAAGCAGGATTTCTTAACTCACATCGACTCTCGCGCCTTTGTCGACAACATTCACCTGGAGCACGTGCTCCTCGACGACAACATTGCCTTGGAGCGCCTTCCGCATCGCTTATTCCACGGCAATCCTCATCTCGAGCGCATCTCAGTGCGCAATAATCGCATCTCTACACTGGACGCATCGCACTTTCCTCTAGACCAACTGCAGAAGCTTTCACTAGGAGGCAATCCATTCTTTTGCAACTGCTCGCTTCTTTGGCTCTGGCGTCTCGCCCAAGAACAAACTCTCCTCACACTCAGCAATAATTCAATCGCAGCACACGACTTGTTCTTGGATCTTCAAGACGTTTATTGTTCGGGCCCCGAACCACTCTCCAGCGCACTTTTGCTCGATGCAAGCGAATCGCAAATCGGCTGCTCTTTGGGCTGGCTGGCTGTCGGGGGAGGCATTGCATTCACATTTCTAATGCTCTTCATCGCCGTCGGCGTGCTTTATTGCACTCATGCAAAGCGCGAACTACAAGGCCGTGACTTGGAGAGCATGCCGCAAGCTGCGCTCCATCTTAACGGCGGCGGCAATCATCATCTACATCGTCACCATCAGTACGAAACGTCCCACATCTACGAGGATCCCAAGATGGACAAGTACATTATGGGCCCGCCGCCCGTAATTCACGATTACCACGCGCTGCCGCCGCCGCCCCCGTGGGAGCCGTGTCCGAACGATGTGCAGCGCACAGTTTATAAACAATTTGACAACACGGTTAAAACGCGTCCGCATATTGTTTACGTGTAAGACAGCTGAAAACAAATTACCTAAATTACTTTTTAAAAAACGGAACAAAACAACCAAACAAATATTATAAGCTAAATCTTAACCAGAACGAAACGGTTCTGAAAAACGTGTTCTTCCAAATTTAGCCGCAAACGATGTAGTTGTGAGTGAACGCCAATTGTAAGTAAAACCAAAACACAAAACAACCGAGAATTGCAAACAATAGCAACGCAAAAATATACAGGGTTCTACTAGATATTCTTTAAAAACTAATTCATTAACCAATTGTTGCATTAGTTTAACTTTAGAATTTGTGTTTGATAAGACTGAGACTGAAGAAAGCATCATGATTCAAGCAAACAAATGAATAAGATAGTAGAACAAATTATGTGTGTCAAAATTACTAATACTTAATATTTTTTCGTTTCATGTACCTACTTCTTCTTCTTCTAATATTACTTTGTTGATATTAGTAAAAAAGCAATAATATTTAAAAAGCCAGCATGAACATACCGATGAACATTAATTGCTAAGATCTTTAGCTTTACGAGAAAGTAATATTTATGAAAAGCGAGAAACAAAATGAGTTTACCTATAATAAGTAATATAAATATTAAGTAATGTATGTATAAATTAAGTAGGAGAACGACATATGTAAAATATTTTTATAAGTATGCTCTTCTTCTTCTTCTCCTTCGTCTTTTTATGAATTTACTCAATTTACTCTCATTCTGTCTTTGCGTTACGTTTACGTTACGAATTGAACGAAGTGTTTGACCAACTTAATTCGTATTATTAAACAATATAAACCTAACAAAACTACTGTATAACTAAACCAAAATAATCTATGTAGCTGTAGATCACATACAAGAAACACGATTAACTGCATTAACGAATTATTAATTCAAGCGCATTCGAATGATTTAATTAATCCATTTGGTTGACTGAATATTTAACTACGCGAATCAAATATATGTAAATTGCTTCTTGTTTTCAGTTGCTCATCAAACACATAAACAAACGTGCGCAATGTATTTTGGTTCTCATTACTCTTTTATGTTGTTGGCATATTTCTCACTACACTTTACTCAATGCATAATATTTGATTATACCTATTGATAATTATTATAAATATATGAATAAAATACCAAAGGCATTTGTTAAGCGAAGAACAACAAAAGCGCAAATAAATATTTCAGAAAACTTATCAACTCACCCATTCATTAATTAATTACTAGTTTTCAATCCTTTCTACAGGCGAAGCCAGAATGGCTTTTTGCATCTTGTGTACTTATTTAAATGGCAACGAGCCTTGGTCAGAATAGATGCTGTTAAAATACACTTGCCTGGTGGCTGGTTGGTTACACAGGCAATGCTACTGACAGGAAATCTATCCCGTACTCCCGTGTTCTTGACTAACCTAGGCTGGAGACTGAGCCGCCCCCGTTAAATTAAACAGCCTGCGCCTGCCATGGGGAGCCAAGTCCATTGACCAATTTATTTCGGCTGGGGTTCAACAACTCGTATTTTACGCGCAAACAATCGTCAAATTAATTACGTGCCTGCAAATTAAATATGCGCTGTTTTATTTTGCATTTCATTTTCCCCGACCCAAACCCAAACCCAAAAACTCGCATTTCTCACCTAGTAAATTCTTGATTCGCATGCGTTTATCTCTTACAACATGTCGAAAAGTCTTTTGGTCTCTTGGTTTCTTTTCCCTTCCAGTCGGATATAAATTGAGAGTCCGATAATCCTGGTGCTGCGTTCCTCGCAGAAATTGGGCTTGAGAATCTAACACTCGAGCAGGATAATCCACTGGCTCCTGCTTTTCAGCCAGCGCACGCTATTATACCTCGGCATTAGCAATTGCAACTCGGATTACTCGTGAATGCGCGCGATTCTTACAGAACAGCACCAGCATCTCCTCCACTTCGCATTGAAAATGTATCACTAAAGCAATGCGAATTGCTTCAATTGCCCGCCGCCAATTCACTCTCTTGAAGTACTCAATGACAATTAGCATTGCAGTTAGTCACCTGACAGAGCGATACTGATGATTAATGATCTTGTAATCTACAAAATTATACCATAAGTTAATTTGTCAAAACGATAAGAATGACTACTTTCCTATTTTTCCTCCTCGCAAGTTTTCTTCAATTGACCTCGCTGAACTGCAATTAGCTGACCGTTCATTGCGCGTGTCACCCCTAGTTCCAGTTATCACGTCCTCCCGCGCACCGATAACGACGGATAACACATCTTATCCTGTTGGGCAATCAGCTTACCCAGCTTTTTGTCCGAACTAACGGCAGTTGGGTTTGCCCTACTAGAGATTGACGATGTTCACACGACGCAATGCTACTACCTAATACCTACTCATTAAAACGCATTTCATGAATTGCCTAATTACAAATCAATACGGATGCACAGAGATGTATTTATTCCTTGGACTCCTTGAATTAATTTGCGATTATGATAAGGAAAGATACCACTAGCACGAGATAGTACGTTATTATATGCACCGGACAGCATACGTAATGCCGTGTGACAAGTACTTACAACATTTGATCCCAAGATCTCTCTCGCACTCATTGCGAAAAAGAACGCAAAATTTGATGTTAGAATAGAGCGATTCGCCGTGTAACTTTTCCGTGTTATCATCGCAGGTACACAGCGCCTATTGACCTTATCAAACTCGTAGCGCACTCGTCGAAACTTGCATAGATTGGTGATTCGTAGCCGCCTCGCTGATGTTGATATGCGCACTTAATACTAATAGAAAATTAAAAGGTACTCACGATTTTTATGATAATCCTTCCGTTAATTGCCTCTGGACTTTAATGGATTCTCTCATAATCAATTGGCTCCAAGATTTCATAGACTTCACCCATTTCTAGCCTCGCGGATGTTAACATCTTGGATTTACCTGAAACACACCAAATTTATAATCACCACCGTTATTTTCACTTGTTTTAAGCACTAGTTTATTATTACAACGTTTCACTATTGTTCTAGATCAGTTAATACGAGAAATTACTTACATTTTAATCACTTTCACTGTACTACATTGAAGCGGCGTAACTTCGGCGAGAGCAACGGGACGACTGATACTGGTGCAATTCTTATCATCGCAATTGGAGCAACCGAGCCAGGTAGAATTGCAACAATTTCCTTCTCACTCGGACTTGAGCCAAGTTCAGCAGCAGACTGTGCTTAAGTTACCAAAACTTTAACTCGACTTGCACAGATGGAGTGGCGCATCTTTTACTAAGTTTGAATTCGAATTACTGCACACTTAAGTTACTTAATTGCATTTGCTAAGAGTAATTGACAGTATTGCATGCAATAAACCACATCCGGGATTACTGTATCAACCCTTGACATTCGAAATAATAAATATTAATGATGTGAAACTCATGCATTATGATTTGACATGCATTACTAGACAAGCATGATGATTTTTATGCAGTAGCAAAGTGATTTGAAGTTTAAAGAAGGAAAAGAAGCAGCATCATTATATTAGTCGAATTAAAGTTGCTTCATAAATTTGCCTCCGATACAACGAGACGGAGGTTGGCAGGCGGCGTGCTAAATTGATATAGATGAAAGGAACTTTTCCGGGGGTGGCGGCGGGTGTGGCATGCCGGAGCGCAAGATAATGCAAACTGCTGGTGGCTGGTAACGAGTTGTGCGCTTGCGGTTGTGTCATCAGTCTGCAAATCGCGCAAAGAGCTTTTTTAGGTCATTTTAAATAGACTGCCAACGTAGCCGCCGCTGCTGCTCTACGTACCGGCCATTAGCGGAAGCCGTTCGCATTCCATTTCGTATTCTCATTTTGTAATTTTGCGTCTCGCACAAAGGACAACACATGTACTGTGTGGGCCAGGAGGCAGGTCACCCTCTCGACGCGTTATGATACGACGAGATTTAACGCTAATAAAATGCAACAGCAATAAAGAGCAAGCTTCTCCTCGGTGCGGGTGTGGAATTGAGTGCACCTGAGTTGACAGTTATTGGGCATTATAGTTATGAGATGTCATCCCGTCACTTGTTCGTATGTTACACACCACCCCACGTACACTGCTTTCCTTCTTCGGCTCATTGTCTTGCATGTGTTATGCAGCAACAGCAGTTTCCTAACTTTTTTATATTTATCGCTGCGACGACGAAGATGGTTTTATATTTGGGTAACGATAAAACTGGAGCCAATCACAATTTTCATCCGCCTGCTCCTCCTGCAACAACGAGAACGACGATCAACAAAAGCGGTGAAAAAATCACAAGTATACTTTTTCCACCTTTCGCGGAGAGAGAGAGATTGTTTGAAGTCGTCGCACTTGAAAAGAATCCCGTTATGCTTGGTTTGAAAAATGTTTGATTTTACTCAAACGCTTTCCTTCCGGTGGTTGGCGCTCCCGTGGTGCGGCAGTGCCGGTGCATGTGTGCGCTGCCGTTAATGCTGCCGTCGAAGGGGCGGTTGCGGTCGCGCTTGTTTGCTCGTCGACGTGCTCGCTCCCAGCCGACAACACACACGCCCTCAAATTTGCATACAGACAGCCGAACGAAAGCAACCCTTTCGTGATGATTGAACATTTAGAGGGATTGCTCTCAATCTATTGTAAACAAACGCAATTAAAATAATTATTACGCATCTTAAAGTAGCGCTCACGATGCACGTCGGGAAGGTGGAAAGCGATAACAATAAAACGCGCGCTCGTAATGACGGTTGGGAAAGCAGGCAAAGAGGGAAAAGTCGGGAAGAGCCAGTGGCTCGCAGGCATTTTTAGATTGTATTTCACCGATGTTCAGTCCCCCGGCGCATTATTATATATGCAAGAGCAGCGGGAGCGGCAACGAGCGAATGCAAACTGCAAAGAGAATCTAATATTATATTACACAGCAGCAAGCACAGGAGAGTGGAAGCGCCGAAGGAGCAAGCAATAGATACGAATGCGTCGTATTCCGTAAAACAAGAGGAAAATTATTTTATAGACTGCTGCCTTCCGCCGCCGCCTCCTTGTGAATGATATCTATATTATGTATATTTGCCCGCTCCCGCTCCTGCTTTGTTGGGTGGCGGTAACGCCGGCAACGGTGGCTTGTGTTATATTCAACTAATAATAGACTTGATGCTCTCTCAACTTCGAACGCCATCGCGCAAATACGGTTTGGTTTGTTGCTGCTGGTGGTGTAGTTTATTTAACAAATTTTCTTGATAGCTGACTGACTGAAATTTTCTTCAAGTTTACGGCGTAAAATATGTAGCTTGTTTTCCCCGTATATTAATGAAAAGCCATAATTTTCAATTAGCGTTCATGAAAGTCGGCAAACTTCTCCTCAACAATTAGCGGAAATTTGTTTAACTTTGGAAGAAACATGAAAGTTTGCGCTGCATATGCGCGTAATTTTTATTTTTATTATATTTATCGCACGAGATGTGCAGGTGAAGTGAAGAGCATTTTTAATGAAAACTCATACACCCCACATCGTGTTGCTGTGGGGCGGTTGTCGATGAGGTAAAGTCGGCCAACTACATTGTATTGTGCCGTGGGGGCGGTCAACTGGTCGAGTATAATGTGTTATGCATATTCATAACACGAAGAGCAGGCGACCAGCACGAAAATATGTTAATACGAGTTAGTTGCCCGCCGGAGGAGCGCACAGAAATATAAAACTAAATAAATAGGAAAGTGTGTTGCAAACAGAAAAATGAAAACACTGAGGCCGCTCGAGTGGAAACGGGAGGAAACGCAATATGTTGCGACAAGTGAAGTGGATGAAGGAAGCACGAACGCTCTGCGTTCGTCGTTGCTGCTGAAGGGTTGAGGGTCGAGCACTTCCATCTCTAATTAGTAAGACACCAAGTGCTGTTCATGTCGTCGGGTTGCTCTATAATTACGACATGTGCGTCCCTCCACCCTCAAGCTCCGACGTATTTTGGCGAAAATAATATGCGCTCGCCAATTTTCACAAACAATATAAACTTTTATTTATATGATAAGCCCACCAACCTTCGCTCCATTCGCACGGCGCGCTGTAGCGGCGGCCACAACTACGGAAGTGGGGAACGGCGATCAGAACCGCTGCAGTAAATTGATAAAGTTCATTGCGAGCGTGTACAATTGGGCGATTAGATGGATAATGAAGAAGCTCAGCTTGACGATGTGAACGGCGACAGGTGCCATTTGCACAAGTACGGCTAGCTTTCGAAGATACTGCCCATCGTCGTCGGCTTTTTTTTTCCGTCCGCATTCTCGCCAAACTTTTCGTACGCCACCGCCAGCGTTTGCAGGATGGGGCCCAAGTACTCGACGGAGCGCGTTTGACGACGCTGTTGATTGTGATTGTACACCGGATAATTATCGTCGTCTTCAGCGACATATCGATCCACGTACGAGCCGAGGCCGTAGTTGCACGCCCCGAACAAGTAGCAAATCTTGTACGTGATAAGCGGCAGCAGCAGGGAGGCAGCTGCAGCTATGCCGGCGACGACAACCACTGCGGCCGTCGCCGTCGCCAGCATCGTGTACTTGTTCCATGCGAATCGCACTGGCACGATTTCCGTATAGGTCACTTCCGGCTGGTTGGGCTGTTTGCTGTTTGTTCCATTAGCTTCCTGTGCACTTGCAACCATTGCAATGCAAATCAGCAACAACGCCAATTGTTTAAGAGCCATCTTGAGCTAAGAATTCAATGTTAATATAAAAAATACTTGCGTGCACTTGCGTGCTACACTCACCTGTGTCTGAGGAAAAGTGAGGAATTTGATTTTTGCCGCTTTATATACCAAGGCGATAAGATTGAGCAGGTAGTTCAATAAGTATTAACAACGGAAGGTAGGAGTTCTGAAAAATAGAAATTTGCATATTTTTAAGTTCCGTGAAAATCCTTCGCTCGTGGAAATCTTTTGAGACGCAATGGATCGTAATTTAGTGAGGAGCGCAAGTTGAATAAATGTTATTAAAAATGTTGTAAGACTGAATGCGCCAGCCAACAGAAGCGCGAAGTTTACGGAGGCGGCAATTTGTTTCGCATCCATCTAGCTGAGTAGCTAATTATTTCTGATAGCCTTTTATCTTGGACGACGCTCGCAATGTGCATTATCATCCAAAGTGAAGTGCGCCTCGGATCGTTTCTTTGAATTGCACGGAAATTGCACGCGTTTAGAGGGGCCATTCGTTCGTAATAAAGGGATGAACAAGCCGTCCTCCGCGCCTCTCTGCGCGAAGAGCAATAAAAGACAGACAGCAGCAGCAGGTCAGAAAATAAACGAACAGTTTGCCTCCCAAAAGGTAAAAATGCAAACGCACGGAGCGGCAACAAACAAGCAGCCGAAGAACTAAAGAAGTGGCCCAACGACAGAAATTCCCCGAAGCAGATAAGCTTTTAGATTTATGCTCTCGCTGAAATTCTTCTCTTATCACCGCTCGCGCGCGCTACCTCATAGTCACTCACATTTGTAAACTTGCTACTTTTTCGCCTCTCGTCTGCTGGCAGCGGCGAGAGATTTTTCTCACTGTGCCACGCGTAAAAGTTTCATTTTTCAATTTCTTATCCGCGAAACACTTGTTAATTTGATCATATTATTCCTTGCGTGGCGCAAAGTTTGATTCGGCGTTTTATACGTTTGCTGAATTCGTGGCATTTTATGTGAATTTCAATTCGGTTTTTCCCCATTCGCATAACGTTCGCTCCAGACGCTTTTTACGCATTCGTCCGCGAGTTTTTCGCGCATTTGCGCCAAGAAGTCATTTAGTATGATGATGAACATATTGGTTATCAAAAACACATTTACGACTCGTGAAGTAAAAGAAGAAGAAGGTTCGCCGAATGCTAACGTGAAGCCTGGCACCATATTGACGTGCAAGAAATAAATTTCAAGACAGCTCCACGAGTATAAAAAGCTGTAACGTTATCGTTAATCCATCACTGATTGTGATTGATCTTTGCCAAATTCACACATATTTCTTCTACATGTATAATTGCGTTTTCATTTCTTTCCCCCCATTGACATCGTCATACCAAATCCTAAACTACAACTAATGTTTCAATGATTAATAATTAGTACGGCGTGTTCAAAACTACAAACTAAATTAAGTTCCTACACAACGCGACATCTAAATGTGAAATCCTTCAAAACTTGATACGAATCGCAGAAGCCTTGACTTATTGATTTTTAGACAACGCTTACTTAACAGGAAATTTCATATATTAAATAATCATAATAATTTAATGTATTACAGGACTTCTTACAATCTCAAACTTGCGCTCACTGCTGATTTGGCGCGAAAAAAGAGCGCAAGTTGCGCTCCTGAAAAAGTGCGCAAGTTACGCTCATATAAAAGAGCGCAACTTAATAAATATAAGCAAAGCCTGCCAATTTACTAATGAATACCTCACCGCTTCTAGCTTCTAACTAATTACGAGCTATGTTTTCGCTATCATTGGGCTGATAAGATAGTCAACAATACAAATTGTTGCTTTCAATTTAAATAATTACGCGCGGCTTGCCATGCCTCTATCGAAGTCAACTCAAACTAATTCCCATGTTTACTGTCGTGACATCCAAAGCATTTAAAGGTCAAGAATAAATTGGGTACAGCGAAGAGAAATTCGTTTTCCTAAGTGATTTCAGCGTGTTTCTTCATCTGCGCGCAATTGCAGCATTGCGGAAAATAGTGGCTTCAAAGACGTGCGCAACGCGCTGTGTAATATCCGCACCGGTCGCATTAATTTGCATGTCATTAACCAATACGTCCCACCATCGTATTTTAATTGCATAAACTCGTATTGTTACCTAGTCGTGCGAGTTATCACCGAGAGCCAGTTAGTTGCCACTGAGACATTAACGGTATAATATAATTGACAACGTGTTCATACGCAAAACGCCAAGTCATGATTGAGGTAAGAAAATGTATCAAATATTCAATAAACTCTACCTTGCTATCTCTTCTGCCAGATCGAAGTGTTATCAGTGACCAAGAAGCAGCTGTGTCGAGTGCTCTTGGAACCCCAGAGCACCGTGAAGAGGATCAAGGAGGCGATACAAAAGTCATGCGGCATTCAAATTTGCCGGCAATCAATCCGGAGTGAAATAAAGGGCAAGGACATCAGTGATACAACCACCCTCTCTCTGAGCGCAGGTTCTAAAGTCTACGTGAAGGATCTAGGACCGCAAATCTCATGGACGACAGTGTTCTTAGCGGAATACTTTGGGCCATTAGTTGTCTATGCTTTATTTGCTATCAGACCAAGCTTAATCTATGGCAGTGATTCTTCCAAGGAGTTGTCACTCACTACAAAAGTGGCATGGGCTTGCTGGACTGTTCACTACGCTAAACGTTTATTTGAAACTGTGTTCATTCATCGTTTTTCCCATGGAACAATGCCCATAAGAAACCTCTTCAAGAATTGCTCATACTACTGGGGATTTGCAGCTTTTGTGGCTTACTTCACAAACCATCCACTGTACACAGAACCGCCAATGATGCAAATGCTTATCGGGCTCGCAATCTTTTCGTTCAGCGAATTTGGCAACTTTAGCATTCACATCCTGCTGCGAAACTTGCGCCCTGCCGGCTCAACAGTGCGCAAAATTCCAAAGCCTGATGGCAATCCATTCACTCTGCTTTTTAACTTTGTCTCCTGTCCAAATTACACCTATGAGTTCGGTGCCTGGATCGGCTTCACCATTATGACCAGTTGCATTCCAGCATTTATCTTTGCGGTCGCAGGCATGTACCAGATGAGCGTCTGGGCCCTGGGTAAGCATCGCAACTACAAGAAGGAGTTCTCCAACTATCCCAAACAGCGCAAGGCTATTGTGCCATTCATTCTCTAAATGCATTTATTTTCCTGATCGATCTCTGTGCTCAATTATTCGCGTTGGACGCATACTATGTTTTTTCTAAACACTGCGTTCTGTACATTTTACTGGTTTTTTTGTTAAATAAATAAAGCGTCAAACGCCTATTAAATCAGTTGTGATTTTCCTTGAATTCAACACTCGTACGCATTGAATTACGAGTTTTATTATTCAGTCCGACGTTGCTTTCACGAAATAAAATTCAATTGTCATTATTATTCTATTTGAAGTGACGTTGGCAACTGGTTGTAAATTGCAAACAGTGTTACAATATAAGTACGCGATACCATCAGTTGTTGAATATTCATCAGAGCTGAGAATTTGTTGCATGTCCTTCTTTCATTACATATGTAATTGTTTATCGCTTTATCATTGTCTGTAAACATTGATAACCCCAATCCATTATTTTATCGTAGAATTATCATAGATGTAAACAAATGCACATTTTAATTATTTGAAATTTGCAAGTTTTCAAATAATAATGCGGTATGCGCAACATAATCGTTGTTCCAATTTCAAGAGATACCCACCGGGCTGAAAAAGAACAATTAAGAAGACATTGAGAAATGGAAAAATATTAACAACTTCTTTGCGCGCCCAAAATTGCAAAGGGGATAGGCAGACAACGACCTCCCCATTGCAAAGGCATAAAATTGTTATAACGTTCAACAACATTTGGGTGAGTACCCTAAACACGGGATTTCATTTTATTTCTTACTCTTATCGCAATTTAGAATAAGTGAGTGTTAAATTGTTAAATGTTATAGTAGTTAGCACCAATTGGTATTATTTAATTGTGAGAGAATGAGTTAGTTCATTATATGATTGACGAGTAATGTGTCTGTCTTCACAATATATTTGGTTTGTTTCGGTAATATTTGTCAAGTCAATAAACACTTAGCTATGCAGTTTGCGCTTTTTTTCCAGCTTAACAACAAACACCAATCGATCTCAAATAGACTACGATGCAATGACGAATGACTTACAGCTAAGTGATAATTGAACAAGTTATGCGATGTCTTCTTCGAATGCGTGTATTAATTGGGATCGTAAATGGTTAGTTGTTGTCTTTTAATTTTGCGGTGCCTGTAATTGTAATCGATTTCTTTTTTATTCAAGTGCAAAAATTATGACATTTTCTTCTAAATAAAAAAAGCTTTATAAAAAATAAATTCACCAAATGATTTTGAGAGAATGATCATAATTTTCGTTAAGAAGTAATGTGACAAGTGTAGTAGTAGTTGAATTAGATATCATCACTTAATATCTTAAGTTGTTTTTGCTGTTGTTGTTGAATGTGTAATTATCAGTTAGTTATTGTTTGTTTGTTATGTTTTATGATGTATGAATTAAATACGAGTGGAAGTTTGTTTCGCGGAGAAATTTCTTTCATTTTGCATTATCGTTTGCCTAGAATATCATTATTAGTAGTATTATTGAATATTTGTTTTAAAAAAGCTCAAGGCGTCGGCCAGTCAGGATCTCACGCGCGTTCAAGATAATTTAATATAAGTAGAGATATTTTTGATTTGAGTGCCTACACAATCGAAATCCTGACCGTGTGACAAGATATTATTATAGACGTTTCGCATTCTTTATCATCATCAGCGGAAACATGTTTTCTTTAATTTTCACCTCTCAAAAATGTATTGCAAGTTTACAAATTGCAATTCGCATCAATTCAACTTAATTTTAACACAATTTTTAGTGCGTTACACTCCGTGCTCGCGACACCCAATAATCTTTACATGTACAAAAGCGATCCTACCTAATATTTATAATATCATATATTATATATAAATATAAATAGTATTTATTTCATTATATCAATTATTCCTTAATGATGCTCGACTCTCAACTCAAAAAAAGAAGGCGGAAAACCGAAATATCTATGTAAAGATTGCATCAAGAGATTTAAGGTGTGATAATCGCATCAGATGAGATAGAGAGATTGAGAGAAGAGGGCTTCTAGAAAAACTCCCAGGGGGAGGACAAGATTGGGGGGAGGGCTAAAAATTATGGGACAGGAAACTCGTAACAAGCAACAACACCATGTTTTCATCATCGTAAAAATGGTTTCAACAAATCAAATATTATAAACAAGCCCTTATTCTGGCAGTGTCAGGCCTATCTAACTAAGCGCAATAGCAATTATATAATGTACACGTAAAATGTCCACGATGCGTGCGTGTTTTATGTTTATGTTGTTGTGTTGTGTAAAAGTCACTTCATCAAACGAACGAACGTATGCTAACTACTATTTTCTTCTAGCTTGCCTATGTGTGTATTTCGTCGATTTTTTTCATTTAAATATAATACAGCGCAAGGTCCACAAATCTACCTAGTAACGTAACAACAATCAATGAATAAATGAAATACGCGATCGTATTCGTAAAAAATCCTAATACAATAATCATTCGAGCCGCATTAATAATCAAATTACTTATGCGCGCGCGAGCTCATAACTTAATTTATGAACCGAATCCTCATCATAATCATCTTCTTCAAAAAATATTCATTAGCCTATTCGTGTAAATATGTTTCTCTTCAAAAATAATCCTAACTTATCGCGAATATTAGAAAACTCTATGTCGAATAAATCTAAATTAAAAAAATGGACGAATTCAAAGTCTAGAGCTGTGTGTAAAACTTAACTGCATTCGAGATGTTGAGTCAAAGTGAATAAGAAAAAATCAATCTAAATGTCATTGATAACAAAAACAAAGGTAAATCAAGTGTAAATTCTCACCATTAATGCACATCGCGTTTCGTTTTCTATCTATCTTTCTGGGAGGCTTTTCTGGATTGGCAGGTGTCTTATTTCGGTTTTGGTGATGGTGAAGGTCAGAAAGATTTTCGTCGAAGTATAGAGGAAAAGGAAATACTTAAACATACGTGGCAGCGTTTGGAGGAGCCTGCCTCAAATTTGTGGGCACGTACTGTCCAATAAAGGAGCCATCCTCGGTGAAACGTCCTAGAACAAACAATATATGTATTCATTTAGCCTGTTCATGTCCACTCTCGTTGTACTCATTAAACACAACAAAAATTAAGAGTTTGATTAGTAGAGAGGATAACAAAATGGAAAACCTACTTTTACACTATAGTGGCAAATCCTTGCGACGTCGTTTCGCCTGGTTTTCGATTACGGCCATACTGCCCAATGAATGAACCGTCTTCATTCATACCTTCTACATAGAGTCAACGAAAACAAAACAACATGTAGTAATAAAAAAATAATAATTGAACAAACGTATACAGAACAAAAAAGGAATTGAAACAATAAACTCCCCGAGAGAAAGAAAACGTATCAACTCACCAGTGTCACCTTCGCCATACTCAGCCATCGAGTCGGTATCACTCTCTGGTCCTGGCTTCGGCTCGCTTGCTGTGGACTTGGCGTCCAAGGGCTGCGAGTATTCGTGGAAGCCACCTTCGTCTGGATAGTCATGACGACCATTTGCTTGCTCGCGTTCATGAACGGCGTACTTGCCGCCACGATTACGCTTCACGATGCAAACGATAATCAGCACAAGCAGCAAGAACGCAATGGCGAGCATCATGCCAATGAACCAGCCGGCGGTAGCGACATTCTCTCGCGGCTGAATAATCGGCCCACCTCCGCCGGACGTATCGACATCCTGTGGCCGACTTTCCGTCTGGTAATTGCCATCGACGGACACGGCAATAAATTCGTAAATTTGATCCTGATCAAGGCCCGAAACATTAATGAATTCTTCGTTGAGCTCTGGCGCTGTCGTTTCGTAGTTGCTCTCGCCCTGCTTGCGATACTTGACGAAGAAATGAGATCCGGGTTTGTCATAGTCAGGAATCCAATCAACGCGCATCGTTGCGTGATTGCTGTTTTCGTTCGGAATGCGCGATGTGGAAAATGTAGGTATTTTCGGACGCACGGCTGCTCCGCCTCTAGTCACGCGTTCAATAAAGTATCTATAAACAGCAAATGTATTAATTTAAATTGGAAATCAATGAAATCATGACATCAATTACTTCTTGCCGTCTCCCGCTGCGGTCGTCGCGCTGATATACAGACGATACTTGACGTTCGGTTGCAGACCAGAGAGCTTGGCGCGCAATTGATTCGGATTCGTTATTTGCGGAACGCGCGCTATTTCGGGGAATACGGACGTGCCATTTACGACCGAGTAGAAGATTTTGTAGCCGGTGAGGATGCCGTTCGGCTGGTCGGGCTTCTTCCACTTGAGCAGGAACGCCGAGGAACCCAATTGGTACGCTTCCAAATACGAAATTGGTCCAGGAGCTAAAAATATATGCAAACGCCCATTATAAAACCTATCGATCAGTCACCTTAACAATTGCGAATCACCTCCTTCGGGCGCATCAAAGCTAAGAATTGCACTTGGCGGTCCGTTGTACTTTCCATTGTAGACATACACCTGGGCGTAGTTTTTCGCAAACGGCGTGAAATTCGTGACGAGCGCCTTCGTTGCCTCGCCTTGCACTTGAATTTCCTTATGGCCTGGTTTCTTGTCGGTCCACGTCTTGATTTTGTATCCCTTGAAATGACCTCTCACCGAATCCAAACTCACTGGATTCCAGCTGAGCAGCGCTTTCGTAGGCGATTGAATTTGGACAAGAGTAAAGTTCGTTGGCTCTTGGGTGGGTTCGTTTTCGCCCGAATATCCAATAACTTCGACGGGTGAGACGTTCGCCTCGCCCAACTCGTTCATTGCGACGACTTTAATGCGATATTGTTGAAAGGATGGCTGATCATTAATCACCAAGTGATCCTGTCGCCAGTCGCCAATGTCCTGCACGTTGTAATCCGTGCCTGGAATATCACGCTTCCAGAACACTTTGTATTGAAACTTGGGCGCGTTGTGCTCGATTTCCGGCATGGGCGTCCAGCGAATGACCAAATTGTTCGGTTGGTCACCCTCACCCTCTACCTTATCGGGATTCTTATGCGGCACTTCCGCCAGTGTGCTGCACACCGACGAGTGCGTGGATGGAAGTGACGGCCCAATCTTGTTCTGAGCAATTACTCGGAACGTGTAATTTGCCCATGGACTCATTGGTGCACTATAAGTCATATCAACGGCTGGTATATGATCGTATGCAGTCTCCCAGACATCGGGCGTAAAGGACGTGTTATACTGAAGCATAAAATGCGAAATTGCGGCGCGATTGTCACCCTGCGGGAGCCATTTAACGATGGCGTCTTTGCGATTGCAGATGATGCCCTCCATTTGGGGTGCATTAGGAACATCTTGGACCGTGAGCGTTGCTTGTGCGGAAGCTTCATCAAGAGGAGTACGCGCGACGCACGTATAACTACCTGAATCTAGTTCGATCGTCTTTGCTATTGTCAGCGAATAATCGGAAGTCTTAACAAATCGTGGCTCGCTTTCAAAGTCGATGGGTTCACCATTATTGAGCCAGATGATTTCGAGCGGCAGCGAATGATCCGCCACTGCATTACATCTAAAGGTCGCCTGCGTGCCGGCAGACACTTCATAATCCTCCGGGCCGTCGCTGATAAACGTGTGCGACTTTACAGCAAACGTGCATGACGCATTCGCGCGTCCAAACTTATTCTCGGCGTAGCAAGTGTAGTCGCCGCTGTCGTCAAACTGAATCGAATCGATATTCAAATCACCGTTTTCAAGTACCCTAAACCGGCCGCCAGTCAGCTCTTTTCCATTATGCACCCACTTGACTTCCGGTTTCGGCGCGCCGAACACCTTGCAAGTCATATTAATAGCGCGTCCATCGACGGCTTCTTGATCGTGCGGTGCTTCAGTGATCTCTGGCGCTAATGCTAGTACATTAACGTACACATCCTTGTACACATAACCGAGCGAATTGGTTGCGTTGCACCCATAATTTCCCGTATCTTTCTTTAACAGTCGCTCGATACGTATGTTATTCGTGCCGACTTTGCGTCTTGGATTCGGGGGTGCTTCGGCAATTGGCTTACCATTATGAATCCACTTGATTTGCGGCTTAGGCACGCCGGAAGCAGCGCATCGGAATTCTACCGTTTCATCTTCGGCCGCATTAATTATTTCTGGCTCTTCGGTAAAGTATGGAATCGCGAGTACTTGGAGATTAATGGAATGAGTTTGCGACTCGCCAACGCCATTGCTCACTTCGCACGTATACGTTCCCTCATCGTCAAAGTCAACCAGATTGATCACCAGTGATTTACCATAGTTATTCTGCTGTACCCGTTCCGTCGACTGAACCACCCGACCATCTTTGGTCCAAACAGTTTGTGGCAGTGGCGTGCCACCATAGATACAATACAATTCCACTCTTTTACCACGCAAAGCGACTTCATTCTTTCGTGTAACGTATTGCTTAACAGGTGCATGTTTATTTTGAGAGGCAGACACTCCAGTTGTGATAACTTTTAACAGAACGCGATTGCCCAATTTGTATTCCAATTTCGTCGAAGAGGCGGCAGCGCACGCGTACATAAAATCATCGCTGGCGTCCAACTTCGTAAGGTTCGAAAACCATAAATTACCTTCAGGATCCAGCGTCATGCGCGAATTGTTGATGGCTTTAAACGCATCCGACGTGAGCATCTGCACCCAGTAGACCTTTGGCTTAGGCCAGCCGTCCGGCGGCTGACAGCTCAACTTGAATGGATCACCCTCTTGCCCGGTGACGGAGAGTGGTGGCTGGATTTTGAATGAATTCAACTCGGCCTTACGCATAAAGACCGAATTTGATGTGGCCACACCGTGCTCGTTTTCCGCAAAGCACTGATACTGGCCGAGATCTTCATCTTGCGGTTTCGCAATGCTCAACGTACCACGACCTGGTTGCTGTGAGATGCGATCGTCGTACGCCTGCCAGTCAAAATGCTTACCATTCTTCACCCATCTATACTTGGGTACTGGTTCACCAATCGCCTCACATTCGATATAGAACGGTTTGTCGTTTTCGTCGACCCCGACTTGAAAGAGCACTTCGTCAGTCGGTGGTTGCTTTACTATTCTCGGTGGCGATGGAACTAAAAGCGCAAACGAATTTAATCAATTACCACGCACAAACCCATCTTCAAAACTTACTTTCTCGTGCTTGTATCAGCGCTCCCAGCAAGAGCACCGCGAATATTCGCGTGAATGTCATCATGTTTCTGAAAGCAACACAGAACAATTCATCAATATTTCAATCGCACTTATAACCAATTGTGGCTTAATTGTTACTTAAGCGCGAGCGCTCAGTGCACTTATTATCGCGTTGTGAATGAAAAGGCATAAGAGCATCGAATGTAATCGAGTTGCAGAAATCAATACAGCTGGAGCAGCGGCTCGAAGCTGATGTAAATAAACTTTGTATGTACATATAATAAATGCGTTCTTAAGTGGCTACTGCGGTGCACCGTCCATTTCAATACGAATGGCTACTTAAGCGTATTAAGGCATAATATTCATAGATGAGTAGGTGGACATTGTGTCGCTTGAATGAGAAACAACTACGCGATACGCACTCTTCTTCAAATACCTTCCTCAATTCGTACGACTTGAGGTTTTTCTATCTAATGCAATTCTACTCTCCATGTGTAAAGACGAGGAAACGAATCAATTCCACTCATCGCTTACAGCTGCATTTATCCGGTATTACTCATCGTATGCATTACTCAAAACAAAATCATTTTGTTTTCGCCTGCGAACCGCATAAATTTGTGTACGTTGCATGCAAATTGACTGAATGCCAATTGTTTTTCTAGCGTCGTTCAATTATGTTATTGTTTATTTATATACAGCGTGTGCTACTCCAACTCAAGTAGCACACGTATGAATGGCTGTGATATGATTATTAAACGAGGAGAGAGATGTGCTTAACATTCACCGAAACGAGAACAGTCGAATGTCGCGCAACCGTAAATAAAACTCGATGATGATGATGAAGTTGATGATATTTCGGTTGTTTTTGTGTGCTTGATTCGGTTCGCAGAGAGATAGCAAAGCACAAGTAGACATCATGGGTATAAATAAACGGTGACATCATTTGTTCGTAAGCTATCCGAGCAGCTGACGTCATTGTGGAAATGACAAATGTGCATGCTGCCTGCCGTAATCAGGCATTGCATGATGATTACGACCATAATAGTCAACTTTCGTGGAAACGACCGCTCTCTGCTTCAATTGCTCATTACTTAATAGACTGCTTAATTATGCGTACACTGAAGGTGTGGTTTGCGCTCGGCGTCTCCGAACATGTGTGTAATGATGATATGACTAATGTTGTTCAATAAAAACAAACGAAACACGTCGTTCACGTCTTGCAGCACGCACCTAAGGCATTGAGTTGACCGATAAGAAATTATTTGCGCTCGACGTGCATCAACCTGCCTGCCATACATGCACGCACCTTGGTTTGTTTATACCTGATAAGAACGGCAGGAGACGAGTACCTACAGTACATACTTGGCAAATAATTTACTTCCTACAAAGAAAACGCGCTCTAATAGTTGAATATTGCGTTCAATAAATGCATGTCGGGATTTTCCGTCTACGAATCGGTTTTCCAACCAGCAGGTTGCCGCAGAACAGCCACCTACGACTGTTGCGATCGCGCTCGATGCAATTGATAACAATGGTGCTTACCGAATTTACTTGCGGCTGGGCAATGCTATTTATCCATAATCCAAGGGGCACAGCACGCTAATCGCACACTACACGCCACTCTTCTCAGGTCCCTTCGGCGGATAATTCACTCAGCCAGCGGCGGCGGGCACACAACAACGATAGGTGCGGTCGTTCGCTTGCTGTGATCGTGTCACTGCTATACAGCGCGCTTCGCTGCTTCGACTTAACGGCCTCCCTCTCTTCGCACACTGGCGTCTTTTTGCTCGCCTAATTTGTTGCTATTAGGTAAAGCGTAAACGGCTACTCACTATCACAACGCTGACCGCCCGCCGCGCAAATCGGATTCGATTGATTCCCACAGCCGCCAACGAACCCAACGCTTTCTGAAGAAACGTTAAAGAGCTACTGTGCGCACTACTGTTGCACTACGTTTGACAGCACGCTCTTGTTGCACTTCGAGTCATCGCCGCACGTGGCGCAAATGAATGCACGTTTCAAATCCCGTCTATTTGTATAAACAACAATTGAGAAAGATTTATAATATCCGAAAGCGATTAATCTGTCGCGCAAGAAACGTAAACAAATAGGTTAACGATAACATTGTCCATCGAAATAAACGGCGCACTAATCATACCGCGATAGCCTTTTTAGGTCACAACAAATGTTGACACACATTATCGAACGTACCATTGAAGTTGCGTGTTGTTCTATAAATATCACTAATTAGTGTTGTTTGTTTTTAAAATTGTTATTAATCGCACTATGCAAACTACTTGCTGCCATCTCGTTTACTTCGAGTACGCATTGGCGGTCTGTGACTTGTCAGACGCCTTTCAACATTAGCGCCATCGTTACGGTGTGCGGCAACTCTAAGCTGATATATATAGTCTGCAATAAAACGCCCTCAGTGTAGAATCGCACAAATGTTATCATTATTTTAAGATTAAAAGCCAAGGACAAGCGCAAATTAACTGACATGCCGGCGTGCGCCAGAAAGAGAACGCAACGGCGAAAATAATACGAGCGCGCGGCGCGCATATACACAGTGATCGCCAGCAATGGAAGATAGAAACATTGTCGTGAATTCGCAAGTGAAGCAAGTGAACAACATGAGCGGCAATTGCGGCGGCGACACGATGCAGATCATCGGCACGAGCTGCTGGACGGTGGATAAATTCTCCGTGCTCAACGACGAGCTCGAAAAGACCGGACTGGCGACGCGTGCTCGCGTAAAATTGGAGTACGATCCGCAAGGTCTCAGCCTCACGGTGCTGCATGGTAAGTGTTTTGACTTTGTGTGCCGCCAAAGGGTTATACGCATCGGCGACGGCATGCGTTGTTGTTGCTCGCCGAACGCATTAATAAATCCAAACGGCGGCGGCGATCATCCGCTATTTTGCGATCGGCGTCACATGCGCTCCAACGCGCTCATCAGCAGTGTTTTCAATTAATGCAATTTTCAGAACACAATGACGATACGCTTCTTGAATGGATTGTGCACGCGAATTGCGAGTGCTGTCGAGTGTCCGAGAAGAGTTATGTGTTTTACGTGGACAACGAAACGCTATTTTTCAAATTCACATGCGAGGAAGGTAAGCAGCAAGCCGCTCTCTTTAACAATGATGGTGATCTGTAGCTGTAACATTTAGGGGATGCAATGGGGTGCAGTGAAGTGTGTGCGATGCATGCATTACATTGATACCGAAAATGAGGGGTGCATTGTATTATTGCAGCAGCAGCTGGGCGCCAATGAAATCAATTCATTAAACATGCACGCACGTTTTGGTTGTTTGCAGATTGCCGGCAGTTTCATTTGCACATAACAAAAGTGATATCTGGTAAAAGTACGTCCGTCTTTTCCATCCGCACCGAGGACTCGTCAGCAACGCAATATTTTCAATTTTATGGATACTTATCACAGCAGCAGAACATGCTGCAGGACTATGTGCGCACGTCAACGTATCACGGCGCAATCCTGGCGAATGTCGAAGACTTTAAAGTACATACAATGAATAAATTGCTCGTATATGCGCAAAAAGTGCCTTGTTGTTTATTATGATGATGATTTTAGGATAAGGTGGTGCTCGACGTCGGCGCCGGCTCCGGTATTTTATCGTTTTTTGCAGCGCAAGCGGGCGCTAAACGCGTATACGCCGTCGAAGCGTCGACGATGGCGAACTTTGCTCAAATACTCGTCGACTCGAACAGTTTCCAAGACGTGATCAAAGTGATTCCCGGAAAAATCGAAGAGATTGACATTCCCGAACTGGTCGACATCATTGTGTCAGAGCCGATGGGCTATATGCTATACAACGAACGCATGTTAGAGACGTATCTGCACGCGAAAAAGTGGCTGCGCCGCCCCACAGGCAAAATGTTCCCGTCCAGAGGCGATTTGCACATTGCGCCCTTCACCGACGACGCTCTCTACATGGAACAGTTCAGCAAGGCCAACTTCTGGTTCCAGACGTGCTTCTACGGCGTGAATCTCTCATCACTGCGCAGCGCAGCTATCAAAGAGTACTTCCAGCAACCGATTGTTGACGCGTTTGATGCGCGAATCTGCCTTAGTAAATCGGTGCGCCACGTGCTGGATTTCCTCGAGGCGTCTGAGAAAGACCTGCATACTATTGGTACGTTTCATTCCTGTTACACCCCCCTCACGCCCGAATATTTTCATAATAAATCGTTGTACGTTTTAGATATTCCGGTGGAGTTTAATATTATTCAATCAGGCACCTGCCACGGTTTGGCGTTCTGGTTCGATGTTGCATTTATCGGCAGCAAATCAACAGTATGGTTGAGCACTGCCCCCTCGGAACCGCTAACGCATTGGTATCAAGTGCGCTGCCTGCTTGAGGAGCCCATTCTGGTGAAGGAAGGCCAAGTGCTCGTTGGACGCGTGATTTTGGATGCGAATAAACGCCAGAGTTACGATGTTACGATTGAATTGCAAGTCAAGGGTAGACTGCAGCGATCCACGAATACGCTCGATCTCAAGAATCCCTACTTCCGGTACACGGGCGGGCCGGTGCAGCCGCCGCCAGGCGTCTCAAACATATCGCCGAGTGAAAACTACTGGAACCATGTGGATACGGGCGTTGTGCTTCGCAATGGTACGGATAAATGTATTTGACTGCACGCTGTGCTGGTTGTGTTTGACTCATGAGGGTGCTTTTAGCTATGAACATGGTCAGCGGCATGACCGTGAACGGATTGGGGGATGCGCCTAACGCAGACGCTACGCAAACTGTCATTAATAATACGCTTGTTCCTAATAATCTACCAACGCTTGGTACGCACCCGCAAAGCCTTTACAATAACACGTTCGTAATTAGAGGGCGATGTCTTTGAATTTTCAGATCAATCACAGCTACATGAAGTGGCCCAACCGAATATACATCCCGGCAGCATTACGAGCACGGGGCGAGGACGCATTGTGCCCAGTCCTACGCCTCCAGTGCAACTCATTGGTGGTTCAATGTCTCCTTCACTGTTCAGCACGCCAGCCGTTCAGCAGGTAATTTCCGCCAGCAATTCTCAACGCGGTACATACAATGTCCAAACTAATCAAGTACTATTTTTAGCAGCCATTAATGATGACCAATTATCCAGTGAGCGCGAATCTAATGATTGGCGATTACGTCGCAGCGGGCAACGGCGTGAATATACCGGCGGCCTATAGACAGTAAACACGCGCGCAACACGTCGACCGAGAGAGTCAGAGATCTGCGAATTTCAAATAATTGCGTAGAAATGCAAGATAATAATAATCCTCACTTAGCGTATAAGTAGCAAACAATTTGTGGAACAGAAGTGGTTGCAGAAGTAGACGAACGAACGGAATAATATAAAAATAGATGGCAAATGCGCGCATTTTACACAATTGTACATAGCTCGATTTTGATTTTTTTAAAGGGACGCGATTGACGCGTAAAGAATTGACACATATCTTCTTCGATTTTGCGTCGATTTACTCTTCTTTTTTAAACGATTATATACACCACAGTCTGGTGCAGCTGCTAAACGCTTTTTATCAAGACTTAACAAAGACTGCGACAAGCAATACAATGATGATAAATGGTGATTATAACGATCTGTACCCACTTCTGCTTTTCGGCGTGTGATTGCTTTATTTTTATTTATTTTATATACGACAAACACTACGATGGCATTCAGATTGCGATGAAATATATTTTTCGATTTTAGTGAACAAATTAAGTAATTGCAATGATATTGAGTATGTCTAATTGATTTGCCAGAGAATCCGTATTTGAATACGCGATCAGCTCATTCGAATTATAAGTACGCTTTACCTCGATATTATTGATGATAGCTAAGGTGCAGTATTTTACATGCAATTTCGATTCCTGATTTGCGCTTCGTATACTTTTTTACTGATTTCGCTGTAAATACGGAGTCTCCAGGCTGCCCGCCGCTCAAATCACGACCGATGATAATGACACAAGCGCGTTTATTTATCAGTATGTATCATTTTAAGTTATACGACTATGTAAGTTCTCCTTGATATTTTGTAAGATATATATTAATAAAACGCTACGGATGCAAAACAATGAAACAATATGTAGTAGAGAGCAAGTGTATGTTATGCTAGCAAACAAAACACGTTCAACAATCAGACGAAACGTATCTCTAAGCTGTTATAGGATATTATGAAGAAGCGTTGTCAACAATTGAAAAAAGTATTGCTTAAAGAAATTATATACATTACTAGCGTATTATGCCGCTTTTTAACTGACCTATTTATTGTAGGTGGATAATAAAATACGGGTGTCTCTTTTGACACACATTTCCAAACACAATTTGCGAATTATCCATACCAAATGCTACCTCATTATCTGCCCTCCAAATTCTATTCGATTCCAAGGCATGTTTCATTCAGAATTTAGCTAAATCTCCGGAATATTTCGGATGCAATTTAAACATATTTGAGCCGCAGTACAGTACTCTGAAATACCACTAGGTAGCATAGTAGAATCGTGAGCCAGCAACAGTAAACGAGTGGTGAGGAGTGATCGGAGTGATGTCATTACATGCTTACGCATGACACAATAGAATTCGTTCAAAATATGTAAGATAATATGTGACACTATATTAGATTTAGATAAAAACATATCGGAAACAATCGGCCCAATCATGTCCTGCATCTGGTCATCAAAAAACTAGCGCAAGAATCAACTTTTCAGGTATGTCCTATCAGATGTAAATAGATCAACAAACCATTTAAATGTTCCTATTGTAGCTAAGCACTAAGTGCAAAACAATTGGACATGGAAAACAATCGAAATCAAAACGTAGATTGGAGTCGTTATGGCTTGGGTGGCGAGAATGCAACGCGAACGCGAGGCAATGTTGGTGGCTTTGTTGATTTGGGAAATGAGTATGAATATGCAGCGGGTGGCCATCAGGCATCTGGAGCAAATGAGCTCTTTGCAGAGGAACAGGTACACAACAGCTGTTTGCCCATCAATCAGAACTAAACTTAATATTTGAAATATTTGATAGGGGGATGTGCCTTGGTGGAAATCAAATTTTTTCATATCTCAACCAGTCCTTTTTGGCACCTGGGATGGTGTTTTCACCTCATGCCTGATAAATATCTTTGGCGTCATTGTATTTCTGCGCTCAGGATGGATTGTTGCACAGGCTGGCATTATTAGCGCTGTGCTTATTGTATTGTTTACTGGTGAGATTACAATCAGAATTACAATGGTATGAGATGAATAATAATTGGCAATTTTCTGCTGTTTTAGTGTTTGTTGCATTGATATCAGTACTCTCTGCGGTGGGAATCTGCGAACGATGCAGAATAGAAAGCGGAGGTGTCTATTTTCTAGTGGCACATGTGCTTGGCTCAAGATTTGGTGGATCATTAGGCCTACTGTACTGCTTTGGACAGGTGAAGTATCTCAATCAATTTCAAAACTTATCGCGAGCTAAATTACTTTTTAGGCAGTGGGATGCGCATTGAACGTTTTGGGTTTTGGCGAATCAATCGCCGAATTGCTGGGCGCTGGGGGGTCACCAATTGCAATTCGTGTAATTGCGAGCGCGGCTGTAATGTTGCTTAGCGTCATTAACATTGCCGGCGTAAAATGGGTCATTAAGTTGCAATTCATACTGTTATTGATTCTCCTATTCTCCGGACTCGACTTTATGGTCGGCAGTTTTACACATATTGATCCAGGTATGACCGGAGCGCTTTCGATTTATATTTGTAAGACGCATGAATTCTTTTGCAGAGAAAGGATTTGACGGCTGGTTGACCGGAAACTTTATGAAGAATTTATGGTCGGATTACAAAGATGCCAGTTGGTTCACCGTATTCGGTGTGTTTTTCCCGACAATCACCGGAATTCTGGCTGGAATTAATATGAGTGGCGATTTACGCGCGCCCTCGACAAATATACCAAATGGCACTATCTCGGCGATAATGACTGGAACGTTTTTGTATCTAGTATTCGTACTATTTTTAGGCGCAACGTGCACGCGTGCTGCACTCATGAGTGATTACCAAATTGCTGCGACAGTTTCAGCTGTTAGCGTACTACTTCTTGCTGGATTATACGTGTCTTCAATGTCCAGCTGCTTGGGAGCTATGTACGGAACGCCGCGTGTTCTGCAATCAATTGCGCTAGAGAATGTTATCCCGGGCATTGGACTGCTTGGAATGGGTGTAAGTGAATTATGATCACATCTTCAATTATTTAAGCAATGCAATGTTACAGCGTGGACCAAACAAAGTGCCTTTATACGCAATGGCAGTAGTTGCCATTGTAACAATGACATTCATCCTGGTCGGGGATATCAATCGTCTAGCGCCCATCGTGACCATGCCTTATCTCTTGACGTACGCGTGCATTGACTACTCGTACTTTACGTTGGCGCAAACGTTCGACCTGCAACATCAACGCGAAGAACGTTTCGTGCGTAAGAAGTCAGCAACGCAAAACGGCAGCACGCCATCGGAGGCGAACGATTTGGATAATTTATTCCCGGAGCGCACGCGCCATAAAACTTTGCGAGTAATTTAGTTGTTTACTTATTCGACGCACGCTTTGATGAATAATTAATTTATTTATAGACCGACTCCAGTTCGGCATCGCCAAGCACGCCCGATGACCGCGAAGAAGTTACGCCAATCGTGCCGAAGAATCACATACATTCGAAACCGAAAAATTGGTACTCGGCGCTATGCAATCGCTGGTTTTCGCTATTTGGAGCAGCGCTCAAACTACTGATCATGTTCCTCGTTAATTGGGGCTACGCACTCACGAGTATTCTAGCCGTGTTTCTCGTATGGCTCTATATCGGAACGACAAATCCAGCGGTCAAGCCAGGCTTGGCAGCAGAGTTCCGCTTCTTCAAGTGGCTCAAAACTGCCCTACTTAGATGTTGCGGGTATGCTATTATACTGTTGCTGATTGCGAACGCAATTTGGATAAATGTGTTAATTTGCAAACTGTTTTTAGTAAACGTGTCTATGAATACGAACAAATAGTTGTAACGCCCATTCATCGTAACATTGACGTCACGCCCGCCCAACTCAACGAAGACAATGAAGATTTTGCTTCGCGTCGGCGTTACCATCAATCGGCCACCGTCCAAGGCCATATGGTACTAATCGATGACTAATTTGATGATGATGAAGAGATTATACATAACATATACGAAACTTACTGACGCATTCATTAATTATATTTAACGTTAGCTCTTTAATAATTTAATATAATACTTTCTAAGTACTGTAGTCATTTAATTATTTAATTCCCTATTGCGATTTCAAAAATGTAAGCGCGCAATAGTCCAACAGCGCGAAACTTCCACTTGTTGCGTTTATGCAAATTAAACGAAAACTGTACGTGATATTTAAATAATTCTTGAACGATAGGAAAGCACATTAGATTCTTATTAAATGCTGAAAAAATCATAAATTTTCATACTATAGCTCCCGAGATATACGCGTTCAAAGTATGCGCAAATTTACATTGACTTGCATACACGAGCAATGTGCGCGCTTGAGCGCCGTGCGCACCTAGCGGTCCCGACGGTTGACGCGCGAACTAGTATAATGCCTATACGCATAGGCACTCCCGCTTTACGAATGACAAGACCGCCTGGTGCGCGCAGGCCCAGGCGCTCTCACTCTCGCCGCGACGCCTTGGTAAGACCCTTGCTAAGCCCTGGAGCAAGCATTAGCGCCCTCGCTAGCGGTAACAGAAATTAAATCCGCTCGGAAGCCAGCATTAATTGACCGATCATATCCGAAAATAGATCAGTGTGTTTATAAAATTTACCAAATAACCTATGAAGCAACAAAAATGCTTTTAAACATTGCATTGTATAACTGGTGATAGTGCCATTAAACTAAAACCGCAATGTGTGCGCTTATCTTCACGGCGAAAAATTTAACCTTTACTATTTTGCAAGTTATTACCGAACCGGAGTAGCTATCAAACTAATTCTTTTTGCAGGCAAAACTACATTAAATTGTTGTCAACTACATGTGAAACCAATAAAGCTAAACTGTGTTTGTATATTAGAAATTATGACTTTCATTTGCAAGTACCCGAATGTTACGACACGCTTGAAAATTTCCCTTGAAATATTGCAGACGAATTTGTCAACAAAAATATCCGTAATATTTGGCTAGTCAATTAACAAATCTTTGGAAATTCTATCCTTACACCATCCTTCTGAAAATCTATGACTGATATTTGCACAACTAATTAGCTCTTGGGAATAACAAAAGCATTCAAAGTGGGGATTAAATATTGCTTATAAGTATGAAATGCTAGCTTCTTCCAGCCTCGAAAAATATCATTCACTTTTTCCACGTACTTTAATTGTTATTACAATGAAAACTTTCGCGGTTCTTTGTTTGTTATATGTGCTTTTCCACTTGGAATTCTCAGATACGGATGCTCACAGTATAAGTGAGTAAATACAGAGCCGCAACTTCAAAGTTCAAATAGCTACAAGTGTGTTATTGTTATAGGCTTGAAACGACTAAGACGCGGGGGCGGCTACGAAGGTTACTATAATGGATATTCAGGATGGTCATACGGACCAAGATTTCATGGCTATCATCCGCACAAACCTTGTTTTGGCTGCAATTTTCATGGGCCTGGCTGGAGGCATAATTATCCTGGCTACGCTTATGGAAGACCTGGATTCGCAGGATCACATGCAGTGGCAAGTGCATCCAGTGGCGGATTTGGCGGTTTATCGCATAGTAAAGCGCACGCAGCGAGTGAAAGTGCTGTGATTAATCTAGGACCACTGCACGCAGCATTCTCCAAGAGTGAATCAAATGCGCATTCCAGTAGTTTGCGATAGCGAAACGAATTGTTTGATTTGACGTAAACACAATGCATAAGTTGTGTGTGTCGATTGTTAATATTGAATCGGTGCGCTCTGTACAAATAAAATTGGGCATTAGGAACCGGTCTTTTCCTACCTTGTTGTATGTAGTCGATGATTCTGCGGCGCTCCCGCGGTGACGAAAGTCGCCTTTTTCGTACAATCAACTTTTACACATTCGAGATAAACTTCGAGGCCAGGCGGTGGATAAGCAGAAAGACAAGTTTCAGTTTGGGTCCAGCTGTGCTATTAGCCAATCGCACAATCGTGTGCATCATCATCTGTTGCGCTTGCTGCTGCATTCATTGCATATCATGCGAAACATGAAGCAACTTCTGTTAGCCGTCCTCTTTCTACTCTGCGTGCTTCTCGGCCTCTGTGCGAGTGCTCCAGTTGATAACAAAGATTCGCGCAAACAAGCACAATGTGAGTATTGTATCTGATGCCCCATGCTTAACAATCCCGCGTATTGCGACGCGTAACCTATATATGCCTTGCCAAATGGGTTTATCAACTTGTGACTCACGCAATCAGCGTATAGCGCTGAATCAATGCTCAACACGCAGATCAGAGTTTAAACAACTTTTACACTCGGTGAAAGTATCCAACACTACGTATTATCACTAAAATCACAAAATACCCGTTGCGGCTTGACTAATTCGACCGCTTTTTACGAAAATGAACATGGTGGCTGCGGCACGCTGTCACCGCTCAACCAGGTGGCGCTGACGTCGGGTTTGAAAGTTTAAAAGTTTGGAAACTTTTTCCATATCCAATGCATTGATGAAAAATGGTTTATTTTCTTGTTCCAGCTGCTTTCGTGCCCGCCTTTGATGAGATTGTGGTTGAATCTTCGCTTACAGTGCGCAGGAAGAACGATGCTGGTCGTCAGGGCAGAAATAAAAACGTTGCAAGCACACCCAAGACCACTATCATAACGCCGGCCAGTGCAATCGAGCGGAACAAACGGCAATCGTACAGGTATATAATTAATACGCGTACGCTTTAAATTAATTGCACCATCGGCTGGAATGCAGTACAAAGTTGTCTAAGAATCCCATTAATTGCAGGAGCGCATAGCGTGGGGCACGCTCAAGCCAATAATATTCGAGGCCCTTTGGGTGCTTTTGGTTCTTCAGCAACACATTCTCAAACGCACGGTTTCAATTTAGGCCCGCATGGCATTGCCGCTTCATCGGACATCGCAGCGAGTCAGCATTATTTCTTTCCCAATGGGATGCAGATTGATGTTAATTTCGCACATGGGGCCAGCACAGCTAATAAATTGGGTACTTCTTCCACTTCTTCAGTCGTACTGACTGATCCAATCGGACACACCATCTATAATTAAATCATGTAATAATATTCGTAGCGCTTTATGTAACTCATTGAGTAAATATACAATAGATCAATCAATGAATCGACAGATGAAGTTCATTTGCATTTACTACCGCGTTGCCCTCGTGTGCCGCAAGCGGTTTTACACCTTGCGTGCCACAATAATGCTGCTCCTTAGCATTCAAGGATTATTAACGATGCTTAAGTGGCGTACGCGCACTGCAAACACGATTTGCATACATTGCTGCCTATTGCGGATACACCCAGTCCGCAGCAAAGCAGCAGTGCGCATATAGTTTATGATGTAACATTTGCATAATCTTCTCATATGAATAAAACAACAATTTTTGGACACTGCCGCCGCACCATGTTAAAATTCACTCGGCGCACAGATGTCAAAAACCGCTATGCACACCAAAAATTTGATTTGCCAGACGATACCGCATTTCCTCGAATCCTCGTCTGCTTCTTAAAATGCATATGAATTCAACAGCAATCCCTGATCAATTGTGATTTATTGCATGTGTGCAATATGCTATTATAATTCCTCCATCTACACGTTGTCGACATTAGCAACTTGAATTACTTTTCAATTACAGACAAGAGCTGAATAAGTCTCGTTCAATTTCAATACATCAAATCATTCGCTATGCTTTGCTTTGTTTCATTGGTGTTAATGTGCAATCTATGCGCATATCAACTCCTTAATTCAGTTGGCATTGGCATTGGGAATTTCGTCGTGGTCCCTAAAGTTGCGAGACAATTCGGTAATTTATGCAAAGCGATTCGATAAATCAGCAATAGAGTAACTTGCTATAGTAAACACTCATCGCATTGATATTCTTCAGCGTGATCCCCGCTTGTGATCTGTTAATCAAACAGATCACGGTCTACGTCGTGCAAAACATGCGCACACGTAGAATTTTGATTTTATGGATACTCCTTACTCTCCATTCTATTTACGCTTGGAACTTAGATGCGCTGCCTTCTTTGTGGGGTGGAATTCATTGATTCAAGTATTTGCATAAAAGTGGGAGACCATTTTGCAATATATAAAAACCCTATCAGTCGTAGCATTCATCATCAAATCAACGTTTGGTTACGATTGAAGAACAATCCACATACTCAGCAATCATGAAGAGTTTAAGTCTTGTTGTCTGCGTCCTCAGCATTGCAATTGCTATTACATCTGCAAATCCTCTAGGTAAGTAAATACTCAAGCCTTTAAGGTTTATAAAATATGACTTAAATTCATAGATTATCAACGTCCTCGTCGTGGCGGCTACAACCCTTATCAGGCAATGATGTTCAGCGGTGGTTTCTACAATCCTTCCTATCAAGGAGCGATGTCGGCCTTTGCGAATCGCGAAGTGGCAGCAACAAATACATGGAGTGATACTGAATATCCTCCTGTGCAATATCCAGATGCATCGCTCGATGAATCCCATACGGATGTAGCACTGGAAGAAGAGTTGGATGTTGTTTCAAGCACTGCTTTACCTTCGACCACTCTAAAAGCAGTCAAACAGCGTCCGGTCAAACCAAACCAAACACCGCAATTGGACGAAGAATCCCAAGACGATGATGAACAACAAACTTGGCCATTTGCGCGCGGCGGTTCCGCATCTCCTGCTGGACAACCAGCATACAATACATTCTTCCCGATTCTCTTTGGCTCCTCCGGCAAAAGCAATGAAGGTGGCCGTCCGGGAGCGGCAATTGCCATTGCGAATAGCTTCAGTACGGGCAAAGGTGGTGTAGCCAGCAGTCACGCAACAGCATATGGTGATCCATACTTTAGCGTATTAGCCAATCGAAACAATGGCAACAACAACAACAGCAACAAGAAGAAACAACCTAAACATTCAAGTTATTAACATGTTCATATACATTATTTCAAGAGGAGAAGTATCAGTATCAGAATTACATGTAATTATCATTAGTTGTATTTTTTTTCATTAATTTTATAAACACTTCTCTCTTAAATAAAACGTGTCTTTTCTAAACACTGCTTTTGTCTCACCTTGTTTAGGTCTGTTAGTCCATGCATCTGTTCAAATATATATATAATATCTATGTATATATAGTGTATAAAAATTATAAATGGTACCCGTTATGGACAGGACTAATAATAATAATATTAATTAAAAATTATCACTATATACCTAAGAATAATAATAGCTATTTAATCGATTAGATGATAATCTTATAAATCGTAGAAAACGTACACTTTTCTCGATTAGAATTTCGTTAGATGAGAAAAAGCGCACTTTTTCCAGAGCAAGTAAAAGTAAATAAAACAACTACAAGAGTACAAAACGACAATGAGATCGTTTTGCTGCTTCACATTAAATAATTAACAAAATATCACATAGTGACACCTTACTTAAATTCATATACATATATGTGTTACTTCCCTGTCTTTAGCAAATTCTTTAAACTTGTTTTCTTTGTGTATATAATATATGCATATATTAATAATAATATATATATTTATAGAATCTATAAAATTCTGAGCAATATAGATAGAATTTTTACCTCCCGCCCTCTCACATTCAAAAAAGAATAGTAGAGTAATAGCAATAGATTATCTAAAAAGTTTATACACGTATTAATCGTTTAAAAGTCATATGCTTGCAATCAGTGTGCTCAAAAATGGCATTATTATAACAAGAAAATCTTCTCTCTGCTTCTACTTCTTTTTTTTGGAATTGCTAATTATAGTTCTACATAATAATAAACGTTCAGTAAATGTTTAAAAACCCCTGATTTGTTTTTTGTATTAGTAGTCTTCATTGTTTCAGCGCCACAAATAAACAGAACAAATTTTTTTTAAATATGGCTCGATAAAAATTGCTTCAGTTCTTTCAATGATTACAGCCGAAACAGTTTAGTATTGTGGCAGTTGTAGTAGTGTGGTAGTTGTTTTGTTTTTTATTTGCTTTTTTGTTTGTTTTCTGTAAATTGTTTACTCGCGTGCGGTGCATTAGTTTTACTCCATCATATTCTGCGCTAATAAAACAACAACAACAACACATCAATTACAAAACGAATGGCACTTGTTCAATACGATTATAGTCTCTACATATGTGATGTGTGTGTGTGCTCTGTGTGTGCTCGGTGTACGACTTGCAATTTGTGTGCGTGCATGTGCAATATTCTTATGAATGGCAAATTGCGTGGGTTGTTGTTTTGCCGCTAATATCGTTTCGCATGTCATACACGTATGGCAATGTCGATTATGTGTGACTGAATCATAAACAAGTACTGTTGTAACTTGCTTTGCTTGCTTCTGCTCGTGTTGTAATAATTTCATATAATCGAATAACGCGGCGGCTAAAAACATTTTGTACAAGTGTGATTGTAGTAATTGAGATTCATTATGCTACATGCATTTTAATTACTAATTAGTATTGAGCCAAAATCAATCATCAATCAATTAATGCTACGCTAACCCCGACGATACAAATTATATACGTATATTGGTAACCATGTAACAAATTACTTATTAAACAAATCAAATATTACGCGTACGTACGTTATATATTAAACTATGTGTACCTATATAGAATATATTCGTAAATAGTGATGTGTTGAGTGGCCACATAATAACAATATACGTAGTAGTGTAGTAGAGGAATTACTTATGTACCTATAAGCAGCGGAGTATTTAAATTAATTAATCTAATCATAATATTTGTATGTTTCCTTGATGCATTTCTCTCGTGTTTAATTAGTAGTAGTAATAGTAATAGTTGTAGTTGTTGTTGTTAAATATTATAAAATTGGTAGTTATTTACACATTAAAAAGGTTTAAAACGAACAAAAATGAAAAAAAAAACGTATCTATTTAAATATATCACAGATCATCAATGCACGGTTTGTTGTTTAGTTTTCTCTTCTCGTTTTATAGTTAAACTATTGTTTGCGTGGCGTATTCGTTTCTTGGTTGTGTGTGTTTGTGGGTGTTGCGTGTGTGTTCAGATCTAATGTTTAAACAAGATGCTAGGAAATGTGGGTATATGTACAAAGATCGCCAACGACTGTGTGTTTGTTGCTTGTTGTAGAAAAGTTGAACAACTCATTCGTTTTTTTTCCCTACTTTGAAAATAGACTATGTTGCTCCCAATGCGAGCGCGCGCGCGCTCGTTCTTTGCAATAAACGAAGAATAAAAACGGAATTGCACTACTGCTGGCTGGAGCGGCAAGTGCAGCAGCAATGTAATGATTGCTTGCTACTCATTACGAGCGCGCGCCGACTAATTCGCTATTAGAATCGTGAGAATCACGAGACGCGACCGAACCGAATCGCCCTGCTGTACGTACGTACGTATTGTATCTCTTCTACTCACAGTTGTTCTCGGTGCGCTGCTGCTTGGCGGTGATCGCATGCAACTCCTCTTCGGCCGGTGCCTGCTCGTCGACGAAATTGATGCTGCCGGCCTTATACCAGACGATGACGTCGACGAAGAACGCGCATAATAAAATTGCACCAGTCGTCCCTGTAACGATTATAAAAATTGATTGCAATAAATGCTCATGCGCATATAATAAAAGCGCGAGCTGCGCTTTGATTGCCATGCTCGGCGAGCGCGCGCGCGCGCATGCTGGCTAATCATAAAAGTTATTAATAGACGGGAGACCGGGAAAGTATGAAAAATGCGCGCGCGTAATGAGCGACAATGCCGGCCACAATTGCGCCGCCAGAAGCGCACTTGTTTTGCTCCACTCACCGTGATAGAACGTTCTAAATGTGCCCGAGTCGTAAAAGTTGCATGCGCCCTTCTCGTCATCCACTTGCTTCCAATCCAGGCACGCCGAATCCACCACGGCACCATACACTATCGGGCAGGGTACGTTGCCAAACAACCCGATGGCAAACTGTATCAAACCCAGCGCCATCGCCTTATCGCGAGGATCCACGCAGCGCAGGATCAACAGCATCGAACCCACCTCCGAGGTGGAGTGGATGAAGACAAACAGCGAAAACAGAATAATGTACCAGATGAAGTTGTTGCATGGCATTTCACAGGAGCCGATTGATGCATTGCCAAAGAACCCTGTCGTATCCTCATTGGGGTAGGTGCTGTTAAAGTCCAACAGTGAGCGATCTAGGCAGGAACAATCCGAGTACTCGACAATCTTGCCATCACGCTCCGTATAATTGCGACAGCCTGCATGGCACGCAGAATAATATGAGCGACCATCATCTCCGCAGATCGGCGCGAATCTATCGCCGCTGCAACTGCACATCGTCGTGTTGCAGATGGGCTCCAGCTTGCCGTGACTGAGGAACAAGAACATGATCGAGAATTACGTTTCGTGATTAGCGCGTGACACAAAACAATATGCGCTTCTTACCCTTCCAATTCATTCATCGGGCAGCCAATAAACATCAGGATACCCATACCTATAATTTCGTCATTTCATTACTTGTAACATTATGCAAAACAAAAGAGCAGTTTGCGTACCGAGCGCATAGATGACGGCTGTGAATGCAATCCACGCGGCGACGAAGCGGGCGTTTGGCTTCACGCGCAGAATGAAGACGCCGCTTATGATAATGCCAAGGCCCATCACAAGAATGCCACCGACTCCTATATAATTCACACAGTTTATATGAGAAACGGGCGACAACACGCAGCAGTGTGCTGCCCCGCTGCACAACATGCCTTTCAGATGACTAATACGCAAAAGAGGCAGCAGCGTGCAAACTTGGCCTTTCGTGTGTGTGTGCTTTTTTTTGCTTCTTCGCCGTTTGGCTTACCTGAAATCATGTTCGCCGAGGGCGTAGGCAATCGAAACTGCGACTCTAGATATTTCGGCAGGAACGTGTACAGACCGGCGATGGGCAAGATGTGCAGGACGCTGCTCGCGGTTCGGAACATCAGAATGTCATTCTTGAGCAGTCTTTTAACCGTCTTTGGAAAATCTTTAACATGCAAACAGAGAATCAATGCTAGCATTAAACGCTCATTTTCATGGCCTTTGTGGGCGCGCGATAAGAACGAGATCAATGACCACGTGCGCGAACACGCTACCTTATCAGCGTGAATAACTAAACAAACGATTTATACAGGTAACTAACAAAGCACGCGTTGTGCACACACAACATTCATGAAGAGTAGTTTAAATCTTACCTCTAATACTAGGATGCTTTCGGCCGTTGCGATGAATGCGCGGGGCGGGTCGCGCACTTGGCAGTCTTTTCGGGAAAGCAAACATGGCGAAGGAGGTGAGCATCAACAAACCGGAAATTAACACTAAACCTATAAAACATCCCCGAACGAAATCAGCATCTGATCCAAGTTGAACATTTATTCGCGTGGTTTACTTACCCAACCACCAGGCACCCACCCATCGTGGATCTGTCGCATCAATTTTCGGATCCACCGAGGGGTCAATGTAGACGCTGGTGCACAAAGACCCCACGATGAATCCGAGCGCCGGTCCCAATATTCGTACGCCTATAGTGATTGCTGTAGGCAAACAATTTACTCACGATAAGATCACGATAATAAGGTTAGTCACCTACCGAAATACAATGGCGATTCTTTGCTGGCGACATTATCATCAATGTATGGTATGCCCAGAGTATACACAGCGGTTTGTCCCATACCAACCCCCAACAGACTTATAAAGAAAATGGCGAGGACAATTTTCGTGACGGACGGTTGAATTCGATGCTCCGCTATCCACGTTTCCGCCATCTGTCCCACGCCCGCCTCCGCGCTAAGATTCGGAAAAGACATATCAATGATATCACTGACGTTCGCCCTGCAAATGCTTGGATCGCGATGAATCCCGATGAGATCGTTCGAGTTGATGAGCTGCTTGCCGTAGATGAAATGCGGCAGCGAGCACGTGAATGAAGAGACGGCAAAGAGTACCATACCCCACGCAATCCACTTTGGTCTGTGTCCCTGCCCTCCGTAATAGGTCAACAGCAGCGAGGATCCAATCTGCCCAATTTCAGTCGCACTCATGATGATGCCAGTGATCTTTGATTGAATTTGAAACAACTTTTCTATCGTCGTTATGGCGCTTACGAAGTACGTATGGTACATGCCTTGCAGTACCCATGCGATACAGAACACCATGAGAAACGCCTGCTTCGAGGCGAACTTCTGCAGCCAATGTGGTGCGCACGGTCCCAGCCCGCACTCCGTATCGCTATCATCCCCATCGAGATCAGCAGCAGTCAGCGCGAAACACTGCGCTGCCTTCGCATCCGTGAGCGTCGTCTGCTCGTCGGGGATCTCACCGCCTCCGGAGATAAGCGTGGTGCCGTTCGTTAATGGGCCATTGTTGTTGCTGGCCTTGTCGCCGTTCGTCAGCGCCCAGAGGTTACCATTGGCGACATCTCCGTTGGTCGCGCGCGTCGTTTCCGTGTTCGCCATGCCAACGACAAGTTGCGAATTTCAATACGAAGAAAGCGCTCGAAATGGTTCTGTACTGCTTGCTAGTGCTGGTTGCTGATCGACTCCTAGAACAATGCCGTCTATTAGAGTGCGGAGATGATCGTGCGAAAATAAAAACTTTCTAAACAAATGACGTCGGTGCGCGAGCGTTTTACATAAGCGCCGAATAATTAATCGAAAATCTTGCTCGCGAAGATATCACTTTCTCGATGGAATGTGCGCGCAAAACATCCGCGAACAGCAAGCATTTGCGTTTGACTAACGCTATTCGGTAACGTGCGCTGTAATTTTATTGAATTGTGACCGCCGCCTGCATACAGGCGGTACGCGCAAAAATGGCAGGTGCACCAAAGCCAACCAACTCGCAGGTGACGACCAGGCGAATAACAAACACCTGATCGAGAAGAAGAGAGGATTGTCAAAGTTTGCATAAACAATTCGCATCAAGGTGGCGGCTATTGCTATTGCTGCTGCTGCTGCTGCTGCTACTGCTACTGCTGCCGTGGAGACGGCATACAGCATGCCACATACTCCAGGCCGGGTCAACGCACATTGCATTGCGTATGCCGAAATACATGCAGTATGTAGGCTAAAGGAACTAAGAATACATGTTGCATGCGCAATCAATGGTTGGATGTGCGCATCTAATGCACATACTAACTAAATATAACCGCGCGTTTTCATCCGCTGCGCGAATACCAAAATCGGCCGCATGCTAATTGCTCTTTTGGCATTGCGCGCAAACTTTTGCCAACTTTGCGCCATACAAATGAGTTGCATGCGCGCAAGTACAGTTCGAATGCAAATTGTGCGCGCACACCGCACACCGCCGCATTTGGCATTTCGGCCGCGAGTGACCGACCGCGTCTTAAGCGCGCGCGAAAGCGGAAAAGCGAATCCAGTTCTCTCTCCGCGTTCGCTTTTTGCATCGTCCGGAGAAAGGGGAATGCGCTTGGTTTCGTTTTCAAGAGCATGCGCTCCTAAGAGAGAGAGAAAGGCCGCGGGCAACGAAATTATCTCTTCGCTTGACGATGACGACGACGACGCTCAAGATGAAGAAGAAGAAGAGTTAGCAAGAGGGCGCGCCATGTGCGCGCATCATTATCCCACCTGCAAAGCGCGTGTGGTAATGGAGATGTTCGTGTTCCTCTTTGACGGCGTGCGTTATCTTCCTTGCATTAGATCATCTTGAATGACATGCGCTCTATCCGTGACGATACCAACATACATACTGCTCACTTCCACTCGAAGTTGTCTTATCAGCTGCCTGCCTTTTTGTTGAACAATTAAAACACGCGCGGCGGAACGCGGTACGCACTACACGCACTGCAGTTGAAATTCGCAGCCAGTAACACTTTCACCCTTGGAGAGAGATTACAGAGAGTTGAGCCGAGTTGTGTGTGGGACACCGCGAGCTGTTGCTGCCGCGCACGACGACGATGACGACCACACTGGTCCGCCGCACCACTCTCGAAACAGCATCACACACGAGCGCGGAGGGACCTGATTAACATAAGCAACAGCATGTGCGCCCGTCCGCGATAGACAGCGTTTCGTGTCCGGCGCGACGCGACGACATGTATCGCAACTGACCCGGCCCGAAAGGATGTAGGTTATCTCTTCGTATTGTTCTTGTTTCCCAACCAACCAACCAACCAACCAGCCATTGCAAATTCTACTCGCACATCTTCAAAATGCTCATCTTCTTTATCTATTTTCGATATCCATCTATTGGTTGTCGCGTGTGCGCGCGTCCTAAATTAAAATCGATTAGTTCTGATTTACTTTAATTCAGGCCAGAACGCGCGCGCCGCGGCCAGCATCATCTCACCATAAACAACAACAACAACAACAACAACTTGTTATAGTGTATGCATTCTAATCTTCACATATGTGCGTTCATGCGTACTTTGCGCAATGAGTTTTCATTGCAATGAGCTAATCACGTGCTTCACGCACTTTGCACCACCCCAAGGATGTTTACGACAAACGCACCAGCACCAGCACCAGCACCAGCAACATCTAACTGCCTGCCAACTAATTCATTTCGCTTAAATTTAAGAGAATCAATCAACTTTTATTAAGTTAATGACATTTAAAGTTCACACGCGTCAGGCGGTTGCATAAATCCAGAGTGCAATGAACACAATGATGCGTTCAAAACGCGCGTTCATTAATTATTTATAAAATGCGCATGATTAATACGAAGTGTTTGTTTTCATAGATGGCCATCGCGATGGCGGTGGTCGGTGGCGGCGGGTGCGTACCACCACAATTGCACAGTGTAGTACGCGTTTATTTTTGGGTGCGCGCAAACGCGCTCCACGCACACACGGCTTGACCTACTATGGGTGCACTCAACTTTCGCTAGTTAGCCACTGTTAAGTTAATTCGAAAGCGTTTTATCACACGAAAAAAATAGCGCGACTGCGCCTGCCCCGCGAGCGGTCGATTTCTGCCGCCGGCGGCGGTGGTAGCATCGGCGTTTACTTCAGGATCAATTAACCTATTTGTAATTATGCGCGCTCTGTGTCAATGACTAATCAATCGCACGTTCATACACGTATTTTATAACATTTAGTTGTCATCCTCAACTTTTGCAAAGTTTTTCCGAGTTGATGTTATTATTCGGTTGAGTTGATCAAAAGCACAACAAATCTATTAATGTGCAGTGAAATGAGAGGAAAAACGCATAGGTATATTCTGTGTACGAATTGGAATCGAGGTCAAATTTTGATTCAAATCGTCACCGAAAAGCACAACACTGAAGTATTTTTAAGCGCAGAGCCATTTTTTTCTTCGGTGCGCGCGTTTTTAATTTTGTATGGAGCGTGTTTGTGTTCATTCGACAGATTCCGAAATTCTTTACTTTTACTTCTTCTTCGTCTTCTTTTCGTGCATTTCGTCTCCAATCGCCAAACACTCTTTCAGTTTTTTACGTCTTGCTACATTCACTTGTGGCTTGACACTTTTGGCAGTTTGACAAAGTTCTACCAACTATCGTGGCTCACCGAATTTCCAAAAATTGAATTATTGAACAAATACGGGTTTTGTTTCAATTCCAAGTTAATTACGTTTGATTGAATGACCAAGCAAGGCAATTTCGTGAATTAAGTCGCGCGCACGCAGATGGTGAGTGCTACAAAAAAAAACCCGCGAGCGAGAGAGTCAATTGAATTGAAAAATTATAACCCAAAAAGTTTTTTCCATCGCGCGCGCAATGATTCGGTAAAACCGATTTTTACGAGACGTGTGCGCTTATTTCAGTCGCCTGCGAAACGGAAAAGAAAAGCACGTCGCGTATAAATTTCGCGAGAAAGCGGCAATTTGGCGATTCTTATTTTTGGCACGCCCGGCAAAAAAACGCCAATCACACGGCGAAATAATCATAAAAAAATATACGCTACGTCGTAATTTGTATGACACTGAAAGTCAGAAAGTAAAAATTATTTTCACCCACATCGCATAAATTAAACCGAAAAGCAACGTCCTTTTTTCCGTCTCTTTGCGTTTGACCTGATTTATGAAAATAGCATTATCCTATTATAGCCGAAAAAAAATCGCGTCTTGTTCATTTGTAAAACAGAGGAATGAATAGTGGATTTGACCCTGTTTTAATTTTTCGCATTGCAATTAAATCAAAGTCGTTGGACGACTAATCGCTAAACGCATACGTCTTTCAAGGTCCTTCTTCGTGCGCATGCATTACGTGTGTACACACATTACGCACTATTGCATTGCATCAGTCATTCACTCACTTCACTTGACTGACTCGCGAGCTCCACACGCGCGCAGCTGTTTGTTGTTTATTGTTATTGGCAGCGACAGCGGCAGCAGCAGCAGCAGCAGCAGCGCGTCGAGAGAAAAATATGCGATATTAATCAGAATCAGTAAATGACACAAATCGAATAGAATACAAAACGCGCACGCACACACACAATGTGTAGGTACGCCAACAACGTCATCTGCAGCAAATGAAATAAATAATCGAATGCATATTGCAATCGAATGACAAACGAATTAATATCAATTTTCTATATTAGACGACATCTTGCACACAGTGTGTGGATGTTTTCAATTCTTGTTTATGTTAATCAAACAACTGCATTGGAATTCGGGTATAACGACCTCATCGATGCCTAGATACATTTCGAATTACGTCAGGCAAATCACGAACTAATCTCACCAAATTATGAATTAAATTGAACAAAGTTCTATGTCACTTTAAAAGCGATGCGATGCGCGATGCGGCAAGGCGTGAGCGCGCCAAAAGCGATTTCTTCAAATTATATAATTAACAAACAATTTTATCTGAACAAATAGCAGCGAATTTAGGTCAATACACTTTATTTATCTAATGCGCGCCTCTCTGTGTCTGTGCGTATGCGCCTGCATTTGCCACGTGTGGATGTGGATGTGGATGGATGTCCTGTCAACAACCACACTCTTGTCACTTGTTTCAGATTTATTCTCGCGCCGCAAGGAATACTTTATCCAATTGAATTTCATCAACAAATCTTCCAGCGCTTCAAGAAAATCACGCGTTATCAATCAATCAAACGAAAATTACATTCGAAAGTGTTTTTCTCATTCATAATTTCAATTCGTCTCGTCTCTAAAAATTACGCGAATGAATAATGAATATGAAAGAAAGTTTCACACGTTTCTACAGTCAATTCCGATTTCAACATCTTACTACCCTTAAACCTGTGTAATCACGAGTGTAATGAATATAAAACTTTAGCTAGCGTCTTATTCAAGCACCTACAATACAGTTAATTCCGGTTTCAGTATATTACTCTTCTTATAAACTTGACTAGTAAGTTTTTTCATTGATCTCCGCGTAGCGACAATAGACATCAAAGTTTTACAAGTACTTTTAACCCTTCGATTCCGGTTTCAATGCCTTACTATTCTGACTGAAAGGGGGTATTCTAGTCTAGACACATTTCTTATGTAAAACAAAAGTTAAAGAATCTGCATGATCACAACAAGATAGGAATGCGCCCAACAAATTTGCGATAGGCCAATTTATTTCTTTGTAAGACTTGTGAAAAATTCAGGAATTTTGATGATAACTTTAGTACTTTTCGAGATATTGATGAAATTAGATCACAATTCATATGAAGGAAATTGTATTTTTATGTTAGTGATACAGAGCTTCAGATTTCATTACCCTCCTATATTCTAATTGTTAGAGATTTAAGTTTTTATGTAATACTTGAATATGCAAGTAACACAAAAAGTTGAAGAATTAGCGTGATCGCTTCAAGTTAAGAATGCGTCCAACAAATTTGCGATAGACCAATTTACTTCTTTGTAAGACTTGTGAAAAATTCAAGAATTTTGATGATATCTTTAGTAATTTTCGAGTTATTGATGAAATTAGATTACAATTTCTAGACTAGAATACCCCCTGACTCCATCGTAATGAATATAAAACTTTCGCTTGCTTACTATAATAAAGTTAATCACGGTTTCGCTGTCTTACTACCCTTAGAATCGCGACTTGAGTACGACAATAATGAATGACATTATCTTGCGGCTTGGCATTGGTATTCATTGAATTAGCATTTATTTATCTCTTAATCGAGAGAAACAAACGAGGAGTTGCGGTACTCACGCGTGGTGAGTTCGTTAGACGTAAATTATTGTTAATCACATGACCCACATTTGCAGGCGTGCGCTCGCTCGCGCTGCGATGACTTAATCGGCATCGAGCGAGCGTCTTAAGCGCGTTGGTGTCGACCGCGGCGAGAAAGTGCCACCTGTCACATGTGTCACACAGTAACCTCTGCATCGGCGAGCCACATAAATTATGCGCCGGCTTTATCTATCGGATAAGAACTGATGAATAATTCCGCATACAAATATTCCATCCATGCTCGTCCTTTACGTTACCAACATACGTCACGCGCCATCGTTCTTGCGCATATGTGTTCTATCTATGTACATGCGAAACTAAAAATTCGACCACACATTTGTCTGACTTTCAAATGTCAAGGTCAATACCAACAAGGCGTGCGCACGACCAAGAGAGGACACACTGAATAAATAAATCGCTAATTAATGACCTTAATGTCCTATTCACTCTTTCTCTCCCTCTATTTCATTGATCCACTTGGAATACTCATCATCATCATCATCAGCATCGTCAACTCGCGAAACAAAAGTGAAATTTGAAAATGGGAAAACAACTCTCACTCCAACTTGTGCTTCTTCTTCGACTCTCACTTTTGTTCATTAAAACGCATCTGATTCATCGACTAATAATTGAAAATCTCACCGAGTACCTAATCTAAAAACACCCCCGAGTGGCTCAGAACTATCTAGATAATACGATATCCGGTTGGAAGATGAGCACGACGAACAAAGAAGCAGGCAACGAGTAAGAAGAAATTGAGAATCATGCTCTTTTTTCAAGGGTAACCGCGGCAATCAAAGAATCACGCAGTCCAAGACAAAAAAGACGATGATGGTGCGCGATGTCGGCGGTGGTGCCATTGCCAGACACCGGCCCATCACGTACGCCCCTTGATAATTGATAAATTTGTCTATTTTTAACAACACGCACGCTCTTCTTACTCATTTTATTTTATTTTCGCCTGCTTCTGATAGCGCCAGCGCGTATTTACTCATTCTCGCTCGACAACAGAATTATTATTAACTTTTTCAACTTTGTTCTAATAACCATTTAGTTTCGATTACCACAATACACACGCGCACGCCTTGTCAACAATGATACATGACATTGAAATGCCTTGAACGAAAATGCAAGTCGCGAATACGAACATGAAATTTAATTGATCGTAACCCACACACAAGCGGCAAAAGATGATCGAAAGAGACAAAAAGCAGTTCAATTATTATTATTGCTGTCCTATTATTTCAACCTTGACCTATGTTCTCGCCTCATGCATATGTGTTCTCGCGTCTGTGTGTGTGTATATTGTCCATCCATGCAACACAATCGTTTGAAATTCAGTGCTACCCGAAAAAAGCTTCAAAGCCACACGTCATATTACGCTCTACTACACTGCATTAGAGCATGCCCGAAATAATGAAGGTCACCTTGTTGCTCAAACAGACACAAACTTAATAAACTTTACACGCGCGCGTGCACATAAGTGAGTGCCTGTGTATTGATGCAGATGATGATGATGAGAGATGGACAAAAACAAAAATCAAACATCAATTACCCCCCCGAGTCTAATGACGTTACATCACAGGATTTTAAATATTTTTTATGTCGTAGACGACCGAACTATTTACTCTACGCGGCGATAAAAAAATATCATCTTCGGCGCGAGATGTGAATGTGCAATTACAAATAGAGCAGCAGCCGATTGTGATAATAAAAAGTCATCCGAACAAACAACTCGCCGCGTTATCAGCCAGAGTCAATAATGAACGCAAAGCGCAATATGTTGATTTTTTTGGTCGGCGGTGTCGTGAGTGCAACAATATTTATATTATTTGGAAATAATGTACGTATAAAGTGTTGTCCGCTGCTCTCTACTGTCAAACGCGCAACAACAAATTAATTTCGATGAGCAACAACAACAACAACAGATGCGAACAAAACAATTAAATTGTTGTATAACAAGTGCGCTCGCCAGACGTTCATGATGATGATGGTGATGATGACTGCATGCATAGAGATATATACATTGTTCGCATTGAACAAGCAAGCAAGCGCGTTTCGCTTTCGTAGGAAAAATTCGCTTTCAATTGAATGTGCGCTCGCGCGCGCGCGCTCACTGCGCAGATAACAACAAAACGCGCAAAGAACAAACTTTCCACGCTTGATACAGACACAATGCACGCATTCAACCAATGAATTGTGCAAATTCTTCTTCTTCTTCTTCTTCGTGCGTTTATTTGCATTGACCGTCCGAAATCATCGTCGTCGTGGGTGTGGATGGGGGGGCCGCAGGGCAAACAAAAATTCGGCATTGCCGGCATTGGTGCGCGCGTCTTGTTTTGCATTTGTTGCATGTCATGTGTACGTGTGGGTCGATGGTGCAGACGCACGGCCAGACATTCATGCATATTGCAGCCGGCCGGTCAGCTGAATCACCAGCAACATCAATAGATAATCGAAGGCGCGCACGCATCGTGCAGAGATCTAGCGCGGCGCTCGCGACTCGTCCGTCCGCGGCGGGCGCAATTAATAGGAAAAATGCTTAAACTCACCATACGAGTCATGCTGCGGGCTGCGGCTGCGGCTGCTGCTGGTGCTGCTTGGCTGCTGTGCGAATTCCTTGCCTTCTTAGCGCCTCTTCGCTGTTCGCAGCTAAATGCGGCGAAGATGCTCCCCGGAGAACGCACACGCGCGCGCGCGCGCGCCTTCCTTCGATTTGAGTTTATTGGCTTTTGCGTGTTGCGCACCGCACGCGCAAACAAAAGCAATGTGCGTCACGCACTTTTCACCGCTTTTCCGGTATCGCGTCGGCGGGGCGGCTGCGTTGCGAAGATGGACAAGACACTCCACGAGAGACACTGATAGATAGCCAGACGACACGCGTTTTCGGCGACGAGCGAGCGAATCGAGCAAGAATCGCGGCGGCACTGCACGAGCTGTGTCGGCCGACAGCAGCAGCAGGAGCAAAGGCGCGCACTAAGCGCCGTGCGGCCGTTTCCGCCGAAACGAAAGCTCCGACGAGGACGTCGCGACGCGCCCCCCTTGACGAATAATAAACCACTAGCCTCCTCTGGCTGATCTGCGTCGAATTTCGTCTCGTCCTTAATTATCCTTGGAGCGGCCGGCCGGCTCTCTCGCTTCTTCTCTCGGCTACTCCTAGAAACCAAACACGTCGTGCGACCGACGCTGTTATTATTATTGTTTGCTGTTGTTCTTGAGCTTGCGCATGAAGAATGACGAGCACGTAGAGGGATCGATTGTACTCACGCGCACGGCGCAATACACGCGCTTGTTGTTACGTAACCGAGCGACTTATTGAAGCGCACCGCACCAGCGGCAGGTAATCGCTTGAGCGACAGCGAGCAGGAAAGAAGTGCGCTGGCCCCCCGGAATGCGGCGGCACGTTATGCAAAACCTGTTGCGACTTTGATAACGCGACAAGCCTTCACCTGAAAATCGTACAACAAACTTACGGCCACTGCTGCTGTCGCATGTCGTTCGCGAATAACAAAATGCGCGCCGTCATGCTGGGTGGCCGCCATCGTCGGCGGCCGCATTTGGGAATTGTTGATGGGTTTCCATGGCAAATAACAGATCAATTTGGACTCATAATATTATTCCAACCAGACAACCACTCGTTGAACTCTCGACCATCATGACTAACTTACTTACTTGCCTGCTTACTTATCGTGTACATAAATAATACGAATAATACTAACTAATTAACTTCCTTCGGTGAAGACAATTATGAACACATAACAGATAATGGATAACCTAACGATGCAATTCGTTCCTACGAGTAGCACGTCAGACAACTGTAATTATCCCCATTTTTGAATCTAAAACAAACCAAACAATAAGCAAACTCCTGGATCTCGTGCGGAAGTGGATGCTAGCTACTCACATGGCGATGCAACATCGAGAGCAAAACAATTCTGAGCAAAACGAACAGCACTTGATGCATTTATCACAGAGGGAGATTTCGCAGAACCAACAGTTTCCCTTGATCAATTCCAACTTGCCGCATTCCACGCATAATCGATGGGTGGGCCTAGCATTGTCGGCCTCCTGTAGTCGATTATTTTTAAACATTTATAGCGCATGATTCAACATTGTTACCTCGATATTTGTCTGGGCCCCCTGACCTGTTACAAGTGGCGTGACACCGTTGTTATTCGCACCCTGATACAATTTGCTGATCGTCTTATCTGTAAACCGCGGTTTGAATTTCCGGGACGCACGACTAACCTCAAAGTGCTCACCGTAGACGCTCTTCATGTAGCCATCGTCGCGGCATTCAATGTCATCGCTGCCAATATGCATCTTCAGCTGGGGCCCATAGTTATCATCGAAAGGGCACGCTCGTTTCGTCATCGCTACGCACAATTTGCACGCAAAAACACACAATTTCGACGTTTTACTTGCACCGGATCACGCTCGACACACTATCCGATTGGCACATATATGGCTTGCGCATGACTAACACGCATACAGGCTCGGAGCAGCAGCTGCACGGAGCACAGGGACGTACTCAGGGAAATTTCCATTATGTGCGGACTGGACACATGAATAGCTCGCTGGATTTATACGAAATTAAGGCATACTATGTATTGACTTCCTATATACAAATCATTATTATCATGTTACCCTCATCTATGTACACGTAATACTCTCCTAGTTGAATTCGCTATTGCGTGGGCGAATGTAGACATAGCAATTGCAAACGCATACGCTGCTTGCACTTGATGATGATGTCCTCGACAATCCTGTTTACAATTAATCGAGACGTAGTTAGGAACATAAAAATGTCGCAATTGTCTATTTTTAAGCACTCACGTCTTATCCGCAGGACTCTCGAGCACGGGGATCGCCGACAACGCCTCCGCGAAATAATTGTTTGCTTTCGTCGTCAAATACGCCTTGAAAAACTCCTGCAGTGTTCGGATATCTAGTCTTGCCTGCTGAATGCCTTGAATGCTAAAATTCTGCACGCAAATCATGAGTCGATAAAGCTCTTCGGCGATGGTTTGTACAACTTGTGGAAGTACACTGCCTACTAATGCTGGCGAAATGCTATTCACCTACAACCGTCAGAAAATCGTATAAGACCAAAAAGAATTACCAGGCTTGTGAAGACTACCTCACTATGGACATTAATTAAATTATTTATACATTCTTTCGCATACGGTCGAATATCAACCGGAGTAACTTTAGTGTCCCATTCAAAATTCTCCAGGTACATAGAAGGTTCAATTGTGCCCACCAACGGATCACTTTTCTCCTCCAGATAACACTCCAGGACAGATTTCTCCAAGATTTCAAGTTTATTCCTGCTTGTAATAAAAGCCACTTTCGGCACTGGATATCCGCTCTTCATAAAACTATCCTCTAAGTTCTTCAACACGACTCGTCGCGTATACTGACAATTAGCTAACGACGTTAACAAACGTTTCTCCCAGGTTGGAATCTGTTTCTTATTGCTATTATGATTTGTCGTCCGATAATTCGGCGTGCCTATCAATTGCGAGACAACAGGTGAACTATCATCATCGTCATTATCTTCCTTTGTTGCTAAATTCGCCAAAACTTTATGGAAAGTTGATAGCAATGCTTCAACTTGCAAATTTAACTCTTTATGCGCCGCTGGATTATCCAGTAATGAACCTTCGCGCTGTTCACTGCTTAGGACAGATTCCCTTATCGTTTGAATAATCTCCTGGACAGCTTGCTCAAACTTCACGGGCTATTAATAACAATTAGACAATTATTAGGTTTAATGTTATGCATCATTACGCTTACTAATTCGGTGATTCCATTGTGTTTGCCATTGAATTCAATGCGCCAAGTTTCATGCTTGGCGAGTTGCTCAATTTGATCAGCCGCCTGCTTAAAGAGGACATTCATACAGTAAATGCGTAAATCCAGGATGAATTTAAAGACGATATCAAGGGCTTCGTTGGGTAAGTCTAACTTGATCAAGATTGCATACGTGGAGCGCACGTAACGCAAGCATGAAGGTAACCATGGTTTGACGAGTTCGTTGTCTGTATTCGACCACGAACCATAACTAGATTTATCATAATTCTTCTCCAGCGTATGCGGAATGATGGCTGCTCGAAGTGTTTTGCAGAATGTATCCATTATAGATAGCACAATATGCTTAAAACACGAAAAGCAATTCGTTTATAAACATGACAACGTGCCAAAGTGATTAGTACTTACTTTAAACTCGACCTGCCTGCCAGGCTCTATTTTAACATGCAATTCGCCCGTGAAATAACTTTGGCCCAATTTCCACAAGTCCGGAAAGAGCAACGACACCGTCTCGCATAAATCCTCAACGAACAGCACGCATTCCGGGATGTTATTCAAGTCCTGTGGTTGATTCGAATACTTGGCAAATTTATTACCTGAAGCAGGTGTTTTCAGTTTTCCGCTATCATTAATCGTAATCTCATCAACACATCTATGTTCTTCATAGCATTGCTTAATACGCCTGTTTAAATACTCCGAGTGACTATTGATTGCATCCCAAGCTGGTTCATAGCTCGATTCCAAATTCACCAAGTGTCGTATAAGTCGCTTTTGCTCTTCGACTGTTATAGGCATAGTTGTTAATTTCTTATGAAGCATTTCCTGCAACATGATGATACGCCGTTCGATCTCGAGCATTGCCATCTTGAATACGGGAACATCGCTTTTATTAAACAAATTCCTAACGCGCATATAATCGTTGATTACGATATCGTAATCGCCCTTCTTGATATTGCGATCTATGACGCATGGTAAACAAAAGAGAAACCGGAAACGTGTAAGGACGTTTAAAGCATTTCTTGTCTTTTCCGCACGATCACGACGAGTGAGCACGTCATCAAACAGAATTCGAGCTTCATGTTCCGCCTCTGAAACAGAAATTTACCTTACTAATTGTTCCCAAGCAGTTGCATGATTGAATTACTTTTGATAGCATTTTCAAGTGTCACTGTTGGTTCTGAGCCATGCTTCTGTACATCCTTCTTGAATTTCTCTTCTAGTATTGACATAGTGTCCACTTGATCAATCACTGATGAAATATTCGCTTTCAAGAAGGATAACTGACCTTCCTTCTGTCCATCCACTTTTCTTCGCAAATGTAATAACCTTAAACACAATTGATCACTCATTGATGTAAATAACATTTATGCAATTAATACCCAGCTTGTAAATCATTGAATGAAGTTGCATGATGATTCTCTAAGAGAAACCAACCAGGTTGGAAATTCTCTGCTGCAATATCACCACTTGCATTTGGAAAATACTCTAACAACTCATCCTCTGGGAATCTCTTATCATTGCCCTCCACTGACAAGCCCAGAGGATCTTCTTGTTGGTAACTACTAGGTGACAATGAATGTCTACCCCAAACAAACAAGGGAGCTTCTTCCACCCACACAGTGCTCTCTTTCATGGGCCCGATTGCTTTCTCCACACACCCTTTGAATGTAACATTGCAAGTACCCTCCCCGCCAATTCTAGTTGTTAAAATCACTTCACCAATGCCCTTGCATGGGCCTGATATTGCAATAACTTTTGTGGATGACTTCCATTCAGCTGAGAGTAGGCAGTCAAACCCACATATTTTCAAGCCTAATATGCATAGAATCCGCTTGTTATTACCTGTTCAACCTAACGTAGGACGCAAGCTAACTAATTACCTATTAAATCCGTCGGTTTCGTGCCGAAATTCTCCCCCCTGATAGTAATTCTCGTCCCTTGAGGTCCTTCATTTGGTGATAACCCAGTTACAACTGGAGGCGGTGCCATACTTACGAAATGGATTTAATAAGGTGCAAACTCTTTTCGTCAAATGTTTGCCATGTTTCACTACACACTACACTGTATTAATCACTTATTAATTACTTTTTAACACATTATAATAGATATAAACACGAAGTACTACTTTAGAACCAACAACAGCCACACAGGTTATACTTGCAGTGACGTATAGTGAACGTCAGAGAGATGTTGTATGGTGTGTTGCATAGATTTGGAATTTGAAAAAAGTTTCAAAGAAGTTTAAAATTGTTTAATTGTGCTTTAAGAAATATTCAAATGTTTATAATAAATTATTCAAGAACATTATGATAGTCTTATTAATATTACATCATATGTGACCTCAAAATGCTGGATTTTATAGAGAAAAAAAATAATTGCTGAATAAGCGCACACTTTAATAAGTGCTTAGTTAAACATTTTTCAACTCTGATTAGATGATCAATGAATGCTTCTTTGTTCTTAAATAGTTTAATCATGACTTCGGAAGAGTTCAGTTCTCCAGACCCACAAAGTTTAATAAGTATAACAACAGCATCAAGAGAAAATGTTGATAATTACGCTCGTGGATCATTTGTTTGGTGCAAATTTAATAAAACTTTTTGGCCTGGTTAAAATAACTTGTTCCATACAAAATATATTGTTAATTTTGACGGTGTGATTTACAGGTATTATTTTAGGCCAAGAAGATACCGAAATAATAATAGCAAAGAACAAGTATTTACTTTTTTGGTTTGGTGATAATAATACTTCCCAAGTTTTAAAAACACATGTATTCCCTTTTATGGAAAAATTTAAACAATTTTACAAGGGTAAAAAAGGGATTCTATGGAGCAAAGCAGTAAAACTATGTATTCTGGTAATAATATGAATTAGTGATCTTCTAAATAATAATTTCTTATTAATTATAGCATTATGGTTTTCCATATACTGAAGGCATGAATGATGAGCAATTAATTGAATTTGCTCTAAGTAATGAAATGATGAAAATTGATACAGAGATTCACAAGAACAGTAATAATAAATATTTTAATGAATTTATAGTATTATCTCATTAATTAATTTTTAGAATTACCATTGTTTATTCAAATCAAACTTGACTCTAAAAAATTACTCCATACTGAAAAACAACAGAGAATCAAAAATCAGACTTGTAATTTCAGTAAGTAATTCATTTAATTCAATCATCAAATTTCTCATTATTGTTTATTCAGAGTTCTTATCAGCACACAACCTGGAAGAAATTATTGCAAATATTTGCATTGCTTGTTATCAAAAGCTGGATGATGAATGTGTTGAGCATCCAATATTAGATGCTTACATTTGCCTTAGTTGTTGTCTTAAATTAAAAGACACTTTATATTGCATTTCAGATAAAACCTATGTAATTTACTTTATTCTATTAGAAATTTAATCTTTCATTAATTCAGAAATTGACTTTCAGAAATACTGTTTTATTTGTGGAAACTTGAAAAACATTCAGTGTCTTAAAAAATCATGTCAAGCAACTTTTTGCAACATTTGCATTAAGAATCTATGGACTTGTAAGCCAAAAACAAATGTGCCTTATTGTATTCTATGTGCTACAATTATTCAAGCAATTATTAAGGTTGAAACCAACTTTAAACAAAAGGTTTATTACAGTGTTTATTATATAAAACTTCTAATGCGCAAACTGCGTTTTTCTGTTGTAGATCTGCGCGTTCTTGATTAGTTCAAAAGAAGATTTATTAAGGGAAAATCCAACTGAACCAAAACTACTTCATCTATTAATACAAGAAATTAAACCAATCAAAGTATTTTCTATGTTTTATGGTCATTCAATAACTATTGAACTTGTATTACCAATGCCATTAAATTTCTTGATGGTAAATGCGTGTAACAGCTTGATGCAAAGTAGCGCAATAAGTACTGGATCAAGAGAAATACGTAATTTTCATCAGTATATGAATAATAGCTTTGTTAAAATTATCACAGCTGATTTAAATAATAAGATAGACATTAATGGTAAATATATGCATTTAGAAGATGTAACTCGACGAAATAGCAGTGCATTATCAGACGTTTGTCTAATGATTGGAGGATTTGGAATAATATCACTGGAAACCCAATTGTTTCGTAAGTTTTAATTAATATTGTTGATAAATTTTAATAAGTAGGTGTATTCTTTTAGGACGCAACAGCTTCACTGATATTTTTATGGAATTTTGGCGCATGTTGCAGTTGCATAAAGAAGCGTCAAAAGACCATGTAAAATGGATATTTGAAATGCCACATACTATAACATACTCTGAAATTAAATATGTTAATAGGTGAGTTTGTTAAATGTGTGTTAAATCATTGTGTTTAATCTTAATTAATTTTTAGGTATTTAAATATGGAACCATTGCTGGTAGAGTTGTCATCAGAAAAATGTTGTATTTTATGGACTAATTTAGATTCTATTTAAAATTGTACTTAAATTATACTATATAAATCACAATTAAATGATATTAACGTTCTAATTAAATAAATAAAGGTAAACCAAAAGTTTGAAACTTTCAAACTTATTATTTAATTCCCAGAATGAGCATCAGTGCTCCATCTACACTACCAATTTCCAACGCTCATAACAGCTGGTTAAAAGCATGTACTTTGGATGTTTATCTTGTGTTTTTTTAATAAACAAATGAAATATCTGGTTATTCACAGCATATCCTCATCATTTAATGGAAATTCATAAAAAAAAGTGTAGTCCTAAGCAATGATACTGTTTCTAATTAGTGAATTTATGTGTGTTATTGTGATTTAACATTAACCAATTCTGCTGTAAATTGGATTATTATGGCTTATTTACGAGGATCTGCAAATCACGTGTGGTGCACAACCAGTGTTCTTGGCAAAGGTGCTACTGGAGCCGTATATCAAGGGGTAAATAAGGTAAATGGTGAACCAGTAGCTGTAAAAACATTTAATCAAGTCAGCCATATGCGACCACAAGAGGTACAAATGCGAGAGTTTGAAGTGCTGAAGAAGGTCAATCATCAAAATATTGTGAAGCTGCTGGCCATTGAAGAGGAGCAAGAAGGCAGAGGGAAGGTAATTGTTATGGAACTCTGCACTGGAGGCAGTTTGTACAATATCTTGGATGATCCAGAGAACACATATGGGCTGGAGGAGAAGGAATTCCTCCTTGTCCTAGACCATCTTTCAGCTGGTATGAAGCATCTGAGAGATAACAATTTAGTCCATCGCGATTTGAAGCCTGGTAACATCATGAAATTCATTTGTGATGATGGTAGCACAATTTACAAACTAACTGACTTTGGTGCTGCCAGAGAATTGCAAGAAGGGCAGCAGTTCAACTCATTATATGGCACTGAAGAATATCTTCATCCTGATATGTATGAGAGGGCTGTGCTGAAAAAACCAGCAGGAAAACCCTTTGCAGCAACTGTTGATTTATGGAGTATTGGTGTCACATTGTATCATGTTGCAACAGGTACTTCATGCACCTCTTGTTTTCAATTATTCTTATCTGCTAATTACATTCTAGGCAATCTACCATTCCGTCCTTATGGTGGCCGAAGAAATCGCGAGACAATGTACCGCATTACAACACAGAAAGAAAGTGGTGTCATTTCTGGAATCCAGCTGGAAGATAAGGGAGAAATTGAATGGAATAGAAACCTACCAAACAATTGCCAGCTGAGTGCTGGACTGAAAGAACTGGTTACTCCTCTACTTGCTGGCTTACTTGAAGCAGATCAGAATTTGATTTGGAGCTTTGAGAAGTTCTTCAATCAAGTTACTAATATTTTGAGTCGTCGAATCATCAATGTATTCCACGTTAACCGTGCAATCAGTATTCACATTTACATTCATCCGGACGAAACGTACGAATCATTGCAGAATTACATTTGTAAACAAACTGATATCTCAATAGAAAATCAGATACTTTTACATAAAGATACATTGTTTATTGACGTCGTAGGTGAGCATTCCAGAGCTGATGGTTACGTACGCACAACGCATGAAGATCCCTTAATATTATTCAGCAAAGAGAATAATAATATTTCACCAATGGCGTATATGGATATTCCTAAATTTCCAGAGTTCTCCAACTTAGTGTCAGTGGAGAATGATGCTGGTCAAGCAAGAACTGCATGCAGTATTGGACACATGTGTAAACGACGAATTGAAATCATATCACAATCGACCACATTGATGAAACAAGCAGTCAATTGTTTTGCTAAATATCTCAAGAATGAATTACGAAGTCTGGAAAATAAATGCACGCATTTAAAAGATATCACATCAACTCATCAGCTCACCACAAAAATGTACGCATTGGCTCAGAAAGCTGTAAATAATTTAAGTCAAAACTACGAAGATAAGAAATTCACTGACTTGTCTGAAGAGCTTACGAATTTAAGCTGTAATTTCCTGACTGGCATTGAACCACGAGTTCAGCAACTATATACAAAGAATGTTGTTGAGAATACTTTGTTGTTAGAATGGGAAGCATCCATTAAAATGACTTCTTGCCCATTTGAAACTAAAGCACCTGCACGTGCGAAAACCTTGGTGGAAAGATTGAGAGACTCCTGGCAACATTTAGTTCGTGATCGAGCAACACGATCTCTTAGCTATAATGATGAACAGTTCCATGTACTGGAACGTATTAAAATAACAGAGACAAATCGACGTGTTAAAAATCTTTTAGAGATTGAATGTATTCCACCTTACGTCCAAATCGCCGAATTGCTTGGTGATTGGTATAAAATCGCACAGACGATATATTTACAGACAATGATTTTACAGAATGATGTGTACACATACGCAAATAAAATGGACACGTTCTCCCAAAATTTGTCAATTTATAGCGACCAATGTACAATTGAAATGCAGGGCATATTGAAGGAGAATAAAAATGTTAATCAAATCAACACTTCGAAGCCTCGATATAGCCGATTAGGGAGTATGCTGCAGGAAGCTGAAGTGCATAAACAAGATATAATGGCTGTCTTAACTTTAAATAAAGAGCTGCAAGCGAGGATGGATGCTCTTATTGATGCGGCAAAAGCTAAATGTGATATTGATTATATGCAATAACGAATGGTCGAACTATGCACATGTATCATTTATTGTGTTATCAATTTATCATTTTTTAATTTTATTTACATTATAAGTTAAGTAATTATATGAGTAATGAGGTAATGTTATAATACAAAATTATGTATATTTACGTATTGTCATTGATTCAAATAAAGAGAATGTTGTAATACTTTTAAAAACTTGTTTACTTCATTCTATATGGTGTGCACTGCACGATTCGTTACACGTTAATTAAATTAATTCATTATTTGGCGAGGCAAAAAAGAATTCCGATACCGGGAATCGAACCCGAGCCTCCTGGGTGAGAGCCAGGTATCCTAGCCACTAGACCATATCGGATAGTGGCTAGCAACAGATTATCAGGGTATACCTAGTGTAAACTTGTAATTTATTTAATAATTAAAACACTTTAAAATGTTTGTAATAATTAATTCATATTGTATCTAAATAAAATTCTAAGTCAAATCAATAAAACTTCTTTCGTTTTATATTAAAGTTTGGAGGTCACATTTTCGATACTAAAGCATTGCTTCTGTTTCTACCAATACTTGAGGGACGATAGTGTCTAGAACACTAAACAATTAAAGTAGGAACTACATTATCAACAATAAGAAAAATTGAATTATTATTTTCTTTAATTAAAAAGAAGGTTCCACCGAGATTTGAACTCGGATCGCTGGATTCAAAGTCCAGAGTGCTAACCATTACACCATGGAACCATGCTTTAGTTTTCCAAAAAACTAGACAAGACTGTGAAGATTATCTTAATATTATATTTATAAATATAACATTGACAATAAATTTGGTAAATTTAGATTGTGCTTTAAATAGTCTCTACGTTTACATTACAGCTAGCCAGCAATATAATGAGTTTAGAAATATTTGGCACTGCATATCTCTCCTGCAGAAGAATTCTTTTGTTTTAAAATCCCAGAAGATATCACTGTTATAAGTGATTCCCTATTAATATAGTATATATTTGATAATTATAAATTGAATCTTTACAATGTTAAATACTTAAATTCTTCACAATTGGATGATGGCGTTTTGCTGTACTCAAGTCGTCCCCTTCCTTTTAACTAGCTATGTCTCGTTGGATATCAAAGTGACTGGTGTGGTGAAACGGTTAAGGTTTAAATTAAAGTCTGAATGCTGCAATCGTGCTCGATTTTATAGTGTGTGGTTTTAATAGTTTAACTGGTGTGATATTTTATTTATTTAAAGCAGGTAATTTGTGAGACACCTTTGCTTTCAAAATACACGTGAATATGTGCACGTTTTGTGTTGTGTGAATTGACTCCAAAAATTGATAACCAGGACGTAGAATCGTTACTATACTGATAAACACTTCCTTGAATGAATGAATATTAATTATTCTTCATTTCGTCTCGAAACGGTATAATCTTTTCTACTGGGGAATTGTTAAATAATTACAGGTAAATCTTTACCTAAGAAGCCTGAACCGTCTTCATCAACATGGAGGTTGAACCAATGGTGAGCTCACGATTAGTTTATGACACTTTAATTAACGTAAAAGAAAACTTTCATTCTTTGTTTATTATGGACGCATAATTCATAAAATGTAGATCATGTGCGTTTCTATCCAATTAGCATATAAATTAAAGCGTGTGGGCTACGGCTTATTGCAAATACCCACACGCAAAAAGAACCTGAACTCAACTTATTATGGAATCTTTTGTAGGAAATCGACTTTGATGAGAGCCTGGTGAACCATGACATATTTTCACCGGAGCTTATATACAATAAGGAATTTATACGTCCATCACAAACTGTAAAAACTCTGAGGAATGCGTGTGGATTGCTTGATTGCAGCATCGCTGATGAGTTACCACCCTGTGAATTGCTACCATTCACCGATGAAATGGTAAGCTCTTCAATCTCGAATTGAAGTAATGGAATCGTTTGATCTAAATTTAGGCTGTCGGTGCTTGGCACTTGGGCCATTTCATCCGTGGATCAAAATTAGCGCTGCTCTATTTAAGTACAATGTAAGGCTGTAGTGTCTTCGGCTTCCAGTTGTAGGCACTTGTCCAAGAGACGTACAACTATATAGTTCAAGTTTACGCTCATTCCTGCTGTTTTCTTTCGTTTCGCCACAAATTTCCGCGAGTTTTACGATGGTCATGGTCACGAGTGGCGCAGCAGCCGTGTTGATGGCGACCTTAAAACCGGCAGTATTTTTAGACGAAGCTCTCCTAACTCCGCTGCTCGCAACGCTATGTCAAATTCGCGGGAGCGTCGCGACGCCGTTCTGCATTGCATTCATTGTTGGCATTCTCATCGTCGTCGCCTTCCTCATGGAGTTCGTATCAACCATCTTCAAGCGCTACGTCAATCTGCAGCCGAGTCCTGTAACGTTCATTTTCCGCGCTCCGCAGCCGATTTTACTGCGCATGTGACTTTTTGAACTTTGTTCTAACGTTTGTTTGTTTTTTAGGGCAAAAGACAGCCCCAGGATAATCAGCAGAATGGCTTTGAAAATCAAAATACTCATGGTGAGTTGAGGATAATGATCAAAACTTTAATGTTTATTATAGTGTGATGTAGTCATGCATGCGCCTTTTAATCGTTCGATAGGCATCTGGATTTGTTTATTTTTTTGAAGATTTAACCAGGAAGGTGAATGGCTCTGCATTAATGAGTTGCATGCGTGTTTGGATGAGCGTAGGGTATCCCCTCCAATGTATGATGTCATTAGTTATAACGTAGGCAGTATACGCTGAGTTCTATCGATGCGCGGCGCGCCCGCAGTTTGTATGTGTATCTGAACATAGTTCGTGATCGGTGAGGAGATCCTTCTGCTACCGTCTGCACGCATTGTCAGCGGGGAACAAATGTTCCAAAAACCATTACGTATCGCGTACGAACCGATCGAAACACGTGCACGTCTAAGCCATCCGCATCGGTGTAGTCGAAAGTGTAATTAACCAACTTCTCTACATTGCAGCTAAACCAAGGAAGTCAGTGCTGCAAGTCTGCGATCCGCTGTTTGAGACAACGGTAATCGAAGAGGAAGAGGAGCTTTTGGTCAACGGTACGTGTCCCAAGCTGTCACCTTTACGTGGGGATACAGCGAATTTGGACAATACCATTGTTTGCGCCGATAACAACAATTTACTGTGTGCAAACGGTGTTTGCCAGCTGATTGCTCTTGATACCGCTATAATATCACAGCCTGAAGTACACATAGAGCCTGAAAAAAGGGAAGTGGTGCAAAGCCCTGAAGAAGATCCAGCAACAACAGAAGGTACTGACAACTCAATTGATTCATCTGATTTAGCCCAAGAACAAACGAGTGAAGAATCCACTGCTGTATTATTGAATACTACAGTTGCCCTTGCCAATCATCCAGAGAAAAAACAGCTGATTGCAGAGGAATCTGAAGTAGCTGGTTCATCTGATTTAGCCCAAGAACAAACCAGTGAAGAACCCACAGCTGTGTTATTGAATACTACTGTTACGTTTGGAAATAATCCAGAGGAAAAACAGCTGATTGAAGAGCAATCTGAAGTAGCTGGTTCATCTGATTTAGCCCAAGAACAAACCAGTGAAGAACCCAAAGCTGTGGTATTGATTACTACTGTTGAATTATCTACAAAACTATCCTGTGAGGAACCAGCAACTAAGGTATTGAATAATACTATTGTTATAGCTGATTTGTCAAAGACCATTGATATCAACACAGAAAATACAGAAATATTGCAAGTACAACCGCCTGATGAACAATTAATTGAAGAATTAGATACAACACTTACATTGGCTAGTTCTTCAGACATTAAAGAATTAGAAGAATTAAAAACACCCTCTGCAAATGATTTGGTGGAGATAGAACAAACTGAAATTTTAGTGAAGATTGAACCAGCAACAACTTTAAACCAAACTGTTGTACTGAATAATTCTTCAGAAAACACTGAGATTCTTCCTGAGTTGGAATCACCACATACGCCTCAAGAGCAATTTAAATTACACACTACTGAAGCAGAAGCAGAAAAATTGGAGGCTGAGAAAACAATAAATGTCTTAGAAAAAACTATTGCTGTTGAGAATCATTCGCCAGAAATAATTGAGCGCAATTCGATTCTTGCAAGACCGAGTTTAGCATCTAGATCACCGAAAAGTGTATGCAAAAAATCATTGTCAGCAAAGGACAATTCAACCTGTAAATTATTGGATTTCGTATCGCCAACATCTAAAGACCTACACTTCAACAGTGACATGGACGCTGAGAACGAAGAGAAGATGTTATCCATTCAGGAAATGAATCGAATGAAGCTTGAGCTTAACCAGACCAAGCAAGAGTTAACAGCCCTTACGTTGGAACACCAGAAAAAGGAAGAAGTCATAATTAAACTGGAGGCAGAAGAACATGTTAAAGAACAACAACGGCGCATGGAAGTCAAGCAATTGCAGGAAAAAATTAATGAGTTAATGGAAAAGAACAATTGCGAGGAGATACTTCAAGCTCAAAATGAAAATCAAGAGTTGAAAGCCGAAATTAGTCAAGTGAAAGAGGAATGTGCTTATTACAAGTATGTAATTTACTAATATTGCTTTTCATTTAATTAATTGATTACTTGTTTATAGGAAAATCAGCAGTGAATACGAATCCAGTCTGAGTACGCGCAACTGCGAGAATGAAAATCTCAAGATGGAACATGCCGTAGCAACACAACATTTGGCAAATATTGAAGCAGCATTCTCAGACTGTATTGTTAAATATGAACGTACTAAGGAGATTATTGCTGCATATACTCGAAATGAAGAGAAATTAAAAGAAGCGCTTCAGGCAAGCAATCGCATTGCAATCAAGTACGAGCAGCGTTATGAGATGTTAAAGTCACATGCTTCATCACAATTAGACAGGTATTATATTAATTCAACAATAATTTCATGATTAACTGTTTCATTATTTTTTTCAGAGCCAATAATGATATCATAGCTGAAAGGGAGAAGAACCAGATTGAAATCAATAAGCTTAATAGCTTATTGAAACGCATGGAGATCAAGACTTTAGCACTCGAGCAGTCACTAGATCAAAAGACAAAGGAATGTCAGGCATTGGCATCCTTATACGATGAAATTGCTGGATCCGTACCGAAACACTAGATTCGGTCCATTTCATTAATAATTTTTCCTAGTTTTAACAAAGTCTAACGTTTTAAGCGATATATTTATTTATGGGCAACACTAATGTTTAATTCTTAATTGTGTACATATCTAGACTTGATTTTATTGAAACTTAGTAATAACAGAATATGAAGTTGTTATCGTTATTGGCTAAAAGCCCGTAGCTATGTATTGGAGAATGCAGCTTAATTGCTAGCCAAAAACAATGCTCGATATAATTTTTTCAAATGAGTTTCACATTCTCCATTTGTATAAAATAATAATACTTAGTGCTATTGATATTTTGCGGTAATAAAATGATAGAATTTGTAATCAAATGAATGTGAGTAACATTTGTTCACTGATATTTTTACTACGTATATAAAAATTACTAATCATGTATATATTTTTTGTCACCTCAAAAATTAAAACTGTACTTCAACTAAATCTCTGTAAATTAAGTTACGACAACGAATTCCACAAGAAAAATGAAAAAGCCAAGCAGATTGCCTGCTAACAACAAATAAAATGCCCCTTGGAGTTTCTCCAGTTCCAGAGGGCGAAAGTATGATGATAAATGAAGTTGTGAACCACGATATTTTCGTGTTTCAATCGTTCGTTTCTCGTCTTCAACAATCCAATGGGAAATGAATCCATGCTCCATCAGCCTATAAATATCCCGATCAAAGAGCTCTGTATACGGAGAATTCTTAGCCAGCACGATGACATTATAGGATTCATGAATCCTTTCGTTCAAAAGCATTAGACTATCAACGGTACAAAAGTCTGTATACGATGGTATTAACATATCATCATTTAGGACAACAGCTTCCTGACAAATGTCTTCCTGAACCGAGTTGGCAAACAAGAAATTATGTCCTACTACTTTATCTTCTTTTCGTGAAGAATTAAGGAGTAATTCCTTGACGAAGGATTCAGTTGCATAGCATTTCAAATCAGCATCTGCTAAATCTGGAATATCCTTGATTGGCTTATGTCTTCGTGGTATTGTTGCCAATGACGATAAGCCAGCTGAATAAGTTGTATTAAAAATCAATGATGTACAAATCCAAAGCATCACAAGTATTCGAATAATTATATAATCCTTCGGATAACGTGCATCATTCATGGTTAAATATCCAATTGAAATAAACAGAAAATTGTAATTCCTTTGGGTTTTTGTATTTTGTTTCTTAATGTAGTAGAACATATGCAACACCAATGCCAATACCAATATCGTGATTAAGAGCAGGAGCCAAACGAAATAATGTACTGTTTGAAACACGTAAGTTGTTGATGATAACAATTTGGGACGTGGTACTAAAAATGTAACATAAACACTCGCATAAGGAACAGAGGTATCAGCACCAATTTTAACAGCATGAGATAACCAATGACCAATTATTGATACACCGGCTCCATTATTAGTGCACAATTCTTTTACTACCCCATTCCATGTTCTATTATGAAGTACATAATTTAACGATAAATTACGTGCAAGATATGATAATATTTTTGTTTCAAATCCTTTAATTTGTCCATCTTCATAGTACACATACGGCTCATAGGGAAACCATAAAACATCGATGGATTTATTAACAATTTTTATCGTATTTTCAACAATAGTTATATTGTTATCAAGATCATCTTCTTCAGGCCGTATTATCGTAAATAATTTAATTTCTCGAATGGCACACAACTTTCCAAGGGGTGTTAGGTCACTATTTAAATGTGTAACTAGAAATAACTTTGCTCGTGCGGTAAATAAATAAATAAATTCACTTAGCAAGTTTACTTCGTCCTGTTGAGTTACAAAAATAATATAACTTTTAGGCGAGCAGTAGCGTAAAAAGTTTCCCTTAAGAAAAGTGTCCATTGTGAAACTAATTATCGCATATTCATCCCTTATAAACTCACGCAATTCAAGCAAGGGATCAAACTTTGTTACACATACGTAAATACAGTATTTGTCTTCTTGTTTTAATTGCGAATCAATGGATATTGCGTGTATGAATTGTAATAAAATAAATATTATTACAATTGTTGATTTTTGAGATTGCAGGCTAAACGACATCACATTTATTGACTAGAGCAAATAAAATAGGTGTATAACAATACGATGTCAATTAATTGATTGTGGAAAAATATATCGTCAACGCCTAAATGTGTTGTCAATAATACCTATTTAGTCTAATTGTATACGTCGTAATATTCTTATTGCTTTGTTGCATATTCAAAATGACTATTTACTCTTTTCATTTATATAATGTAAATACGCATATCGATTTAATTCACTGCGTTAAAAATTCATTTCGTAAAGAAAATGCGCATCTTCACTGCTGAATGCGCATCTCAAATAACAAGGCCTATGATGCACTTTCAGATGTTTTCTTAATATGAAATAGCAAGAAAATTTATTCATTTGCTCGGAATATGCAAGAAGAATGTTTAAAATAATTTATTAAAACAATTGCTGGAGATACCGGGGATCGAACCCGGGGCCTTTCACATGCAAAGCGAACGCTCTACCACTGAGCTATATCCCCAATAACAATAGTCAAAATAACACTAAAACTCTAGCTATCCCTCTTAATATTTTCTTAATTCACGTAAAATTTAATACAAGTTTTAAATATAAAAATCACCATTCATTCCTCTTCAAATAAATGCAGAAATTAAATTCATAGCAATCTTATAAAGTCATTGAAAATATGCATGCATTTTGCGCTCTACTTATGAATAACAGTAAGCCATTGAAATATTACACCGCGCTCGTGGGAGATTCTATTAAGCTCAAACTAGTGGATTATCAGACAGATAAATTTTATCTACGCGTACAATTATCACTGCTCTATAAAAATCTCCAATGACTAACGGCGATTCATCCCAGAAAAACAGCACGACTTAAAAGCATTGTGCAGCGCTAAAAAGTGAATTAAAGTTGGAGGAGGACTAGCATCTTTCGATAAAGTTATGTAGTAGTGCATGAGAACTCGTTAAGTTTCGTATTCGTACGGTAACAACGTGTATTAGTAGTTCTCTCGTTTGGCCTGTTGCTGTTATGTTGAAAGTGCCTGTGCGTTTCCAGGTATACAAAGGTGAAACGCGCACCTGAATGACGTTCCACAAATGAGCGTTGAAATAACATGGCGTTAACGCGACAAGTGTTGCTCTCTAAATGGTTGTTGTTGTTATTATTACTACACCTGTATTTGCTATGTGTTGCACGTGCGAGCGCACAGGAATATTCGCGCGGTGCGCAGTATCCGTATTCGCCGTATTCGCAAAGGAATCCTTACGGTAATCCCACCTACGATCCAGTCTACAATCGACCAGATCCAGGCGATCGCGATTATCGCACGTATGTGTTCAATGGCAGAAGATACGGACAGTACCAGCCCACAGGATACAATGGACGTGAATATCCTGGCGATCCAAATCGTGTCGGCCAGGACGAACGCTTTCTTTACGATCAGGTAAGACAAGTTGCAAACATAAACAAACGCGGCAACTCCCTTGCATTTGACTCATTCATAATCGTAATAACATGACGCATAATTGAATGCAATTAAACCAATTACAACGAAGGTCATCAGCACTAAACACCATAATTATTACAGCAAGGAAACGTTGCACCCATGCTGCCAGGAATTCTAGCCGGATGGCGGGAAGATTTGCAAGGCAAACAAAGACCTGACAGTTATCAAAAGCCACGCGATGTTTTCGTCAAAACAAAACACGGTGAAGTGCAAGGATTCAAAGTGGATTTATACGATACACCTGATCCCGATTCTCTGTATCGTCCTGGCTCCGAATTCATCGAAAGAGTTCAAGGAGTATCCACAGTTTTTCTTGGTATTCCTTACGCACAGCCACCAATCGACGAAGGACGATTTAAACCACCTCGATGGCATAAAGGCTGGCAACTTTTACAAGCTGTTGACTTTGGTCCTGCTTGCCCGCAGCCTGTTAAATACACAGGTGCAACTAAAGGAATTCGTGACGTGAATGAGGATTGTTTATATCTCAACGTATTTACTCCTTCAATCGAAGGAGTTTCCAAGAAATATCCAGTGATGGTTTACATTCATGGTGGGGATTTCATAAAAGGCGCATCTAATTTATTCCCGGCACATATCATGGCAACATTTTACGAAGTAGTTGTTGTTACCATAAATTATCGTCTTGGTGCACTTGGTAAGGTTACAACCAAAAACAAAAACAACCCTTCAATTCATTGATAATAATATTCCAGGGTTTTTAAGCACAGGAGATATAAATTCACCCGGCAATTATGGATTACTGGATCAAGCAATGGCATTGAAATGGATTTATGATAACATAGAATATTTTAATGGCGAACGTTATTCGATAACTTTATTTGGTCCTGGTGCAGGTGCTGCATCAGCAGGATTATTAATGGCTGCTCCAGATACGAAACATATTGTTACTAAAGTTATAGCACAAGTTAGTATTAATTTTATTGCAATAGTCACTCAAATAATTAATGAAAAACTTAATTATAGAGTGGATCGGCACTGGCAGACTGGGCATTTATAACAGACATCTACAGAGCGCAAAATACGAGTCGAGTATTCGGTCAATTAATTGGATGTAGTATTGAATCATCTTGGAAATTAGTTAATTGTCTTAAACATGGTCGAAGTGCGAGTGATTTGGGTAATACTGATTTCCCGCCACATATTGGTCTATTTCCGTGGGCGCCAGTGATTGATTGGAATTTAACAATGCCGTACTACGAGGGTTGGAATGATCGTGATTGGAATTTCCTGAAGGAAACTCCGGAAACGTTGATTAAACGTGGCGAATTCAATCGAGGCTTGCGATATATGGCGACATTAACAATGCAAGAAGCTGCTGATTTCATATACAAGAACGAATCGCTTTCACCGCTCTTTACTGTGAATGAAGAATTCTTTGACCAGAAAGTACGAGAATTGGTGTTACGATATAATTATACGCTCAATCCGAATGGTACATTTGACGCTATAAAATATATGTACACTTATTGGCCAGATCCGCATAATGTTACGCACATTCGCGAAAAATACATCGAATTATTAAGCGATTTCTTATATGTTGCTCCGAATGACAATATGATTAAATTGCTACTATCGAAAGACGTTCCTGTTTACATGTACGTCTTGAACACGACAGTGGAATCATTCAAAACTGAATTTTGGCGCCGTACTCCGCATGATATGGAGCATTATTTATTAGCAGGAGCGCCCTTCATGGATGTGGAATTCTTCCCTGCGCGAGAACATTTCCAACGTACACAGTGGACAAATAATGATCGGAATATGAGTCATTTCTTTATGAAATCATACACGGATTTTGCTAAATACGGGTAAGTCGCTTTAAAAGCTAATTATTTGTTAATAAGAGGTTGATATCGTAATTGGTAGGACGCCATCATTTACGCAAATCTTGGGATTGCATTATGAGCCAGCCATTAATGGACAACTTAAATACCTCAACATCAACACGACTTATAATTCGTCAATTATGTGGAATTATCGGCAAACAGAGTCCGCGTTTTGGACAAATTATTTACCCCAGGTTGTTGGCGTATTGGTACCCACTTTACGACCAACGACTGAATTCTGGTACGAACCAAGTACCCCACTACAAATCGCTTTTTGGAGTATGTCAACTACATGTTTATTTCTCGTGGTTCTTCTCGTAATCTGCTGTATGCTGTGGCGCAATGCAAAGAGGTAGGTAAGGCAATTAAATGCATTTACTAAGCACGTGTGTTTATTCGATTAACGACATTAATCAACTAATAACTAGGCAATCAAACTATCGTAAAGGATTGTTGGAGTAAGACTAATAACATTAAATAATGAATGATTACTTAGTGAGTATCTATGTTGAATGGGGATTTGTTTTGTAGAAATCGCTATTATGGTAACGACATAATGATACCGGAAGCTGACGTAGATATGGGGATCGAGAATGAATTTACGGATAAGCCAATACGCGGTGGAAATTACGGTGGATCGGTAAGATCGAGTAGTGCTGCTTCGTTTCGGACTAACAGTGCGGTTTCCTTGAAGGATATGCATGAATATCCTGCAAGTAGTCCAATCGGCAGCGATTTACCACCACGCCGAGGAACACCTGTTATGGGCACTCGAAAACTACCAAGAAATAAAACACAGCAAGTACCACAAGGTGTGCCACAGACTGATGTTTAAACAAAGCTATTTTGCAATTTAATTAAGCGCCATACAAGTACTTTAATCATTAATTTATGTGTTCAAAACCATACCTAAGGTGCGACAAATCGAAACAAATGAGTAAAGCACATTAAAAGCAAAGAATGTGTTCTTTAAATAATTTTTAATTATTATTTTTTATATGAAATGTTTAACATCTTTGTACATAAAAATGCTTAGGTTTTAAATCTACGTGTCCGTCCGTCCATGTTACAAATTATTAGTATATAGTTTATACGATTGCTCCATTGCTCTATGAAAACATTTGTTAATTAACTAGGTTGAATAATGTAAGGTTGTGATGCCTTCATTGATATCACGAAAACAATTGCATAATACAATACCAGTAAATTAGAAACAGCACACAGAGTATCTCATATTATAAGCAATTACTACTTGAGTACCTTAAATATTAATGATTGTATTATCATAATTATTTCCTATTGTAAACAGACAAACAACACGAACAAATAGTAATTACATCAAGTTTAACCAAAGTTATTGCTTCAAAGTTTATCAATTAATGTTAAATTTAAATACTTACGACTAAACTTCATCACGATTACCAATTTGCAATAATAAATTGTATCAGTATTTTTGTAGAAATTGTATATTATTTGTAAAGTTGCGCAATACCAGGAGGAGTTTAGAGAAGGTGCTCCAATTGCCTGTTCAATTCCACGCCCTGGCGATGCTCTACAGACCTAAAAAACGCAGGCATCAGTCTAGGTTGCCAGGGCGGACGTACCGCCTGGCAGTGCAGAGTTGTAAACCCCACCACTCATTACATTTTTATTACTATCGCAAAAACTATAAGAAATATTTAAATAATTCTTTCAATTTTCGAAATCTGATTAAATTCTTTATAATTACTGAATACTTGATTAAATTATCTCCAACGGATTACAAGTTATTAATGCGCAAAGTGGATGTTTCATATTGCCCGCTAGTGCTGATAAACCGCTGTTTACATTTTTATTAATATCTCGAAAATTAACAGAGGTATTAAAATAATTCTTTTACTATCAGAAAGGTGATTAAATTCTTGATAACTACTCAATACTTGGCTAAAGTTTGTTTAGTGGATTATAAGTTATAAGCCTTCAAAATTGCGCGGTCTTCAGCATGCTTGGGCGGTAGCTGACTATGCAACTTTTTTACATTTTATTTAATATCTCGAAAACTGTAATAGATATTTAAAAAATCCTTTCACTACCCGAAAAGTGATTAAATTCTTTATAATTACTCACTCATTGATTAAATTGCATTCAACGAATTACGTGTTATAAACGCGCTTCCGAGACGCTAGCGCTGAATATCTGCTGTTTAGATTTTTACTAATATCTTGAAAAGTAAAAGAAATATTTAAATAATTCTTTCACTGTTGCAAAGGTAATAAAATTCCTAATAAAAACCCAATACTTGGTTAAAGTTTCTTTGGCGGATTAGAAGTTATATGCGCGCAAAAAAGTTGCCAGAGCGCATGTATCATTTGGCACTACGCAGAGTAGCGAGTAGCGCACTTCTCAGGCTACCGAGATGACGACTAACTATCCAATGTTTACATTTTTATTAAAATCTCAAAAACTACAAGAGATATTTAAATAATTCTTTTACCACCCAAAAGGATATTAAATTCCCTATAAGGTCTCAATAATTTATTAAATTTCCTCCAGCAGAAGTTGAAATTTTACTATTTTTTCAGCAGGTAGATTATAGAAAATATTTACTTAAGATTCAGTCATACACAAGTAATTTATTTCTAATAACATATTTTGTACTGATTGAAAAACATTATCAGTGAGTCCACCAATCTAAAAAGCACAAAATCATATGACTCAACTGCTCTGGAGTTTCCAAAATGGACATGTGGCCTGCCGTTGGTATAAGTTCAAGGAACGCGCGTGGAATTGTCTGAAAAACACATTATTTATGCCAATTATGCACGATACTTTGCGTTGGTGTGCACCTACTCGTTCCATTTCGCATTCTTGCACCAATGTAACTTTAGTATCTTTCAATCCATGAGCAAGCAAAGTTGGTATCATTATTCTGCGATGGAATCCTGCATCGCCTTCAGGCCAATTTTGTCCTTCGCTCATATACTCGAGAACGTATTTCGGAATCGAGCCGTCATTATCACAAGCAACGTAATGTTTACCTCGCGTTGCATAAAACAAACTCCTTGAAAAAGTGAGAAGCAATAAATTAGCATCCACAATTACTCGAGTAATTACTATTTGCACATAAGAATACAACCGCAAATTGCGCGTGTTGTGCATGTGAAAGTTGTTACCTTTTCATGCCACAAAACAACAACGGACTGATGAGCAATTGCACATTACTAAAGACGGATATTTCATTTCCAATTGTTGGCGGTGATAAGGCGGTGGGACCGCCGCCGCTAATTAAAACTAGTTGAACGACTTGCTGTGATCGGTATCGTGTTATAGCGGTCGCCAAGCTGCATCTAAAACAATACGATATTCATAATTATTAATAACTTCTCACATTAATTCATTAATCGTGATTACCCAAAGGAATGTCCAATTATTATAAACTTGCGCGTCTCATCCTGCAGCGCATAATAATCAAATATCGCTAATGATTGTTCCAGCAGTCTTTTGAACTTGTACATTTTACGTTTATTTGGCGCTGAGCTAAAACCATGTCCAATCATATCAGGGGCCCCAATTTCGTAACCTTTACTCAGTAAAGCCCTAATAATATTCCACCAAACATCCGCTGTACTTCCAATGCCATGCAGCAAGAAGATAAATGGTTTCTGGACAATGAAAAACAATTAAAACACAACTTCTTTCAATTATGTCTCGTGGTGATATATACTTTATTTTTTGGTTTCTTATGTGGACAAATTGCAGACTTTGGTTTACGTTTAACAACAACACTATCAACTTCATCCCCATGTGCAAATGCTAAATTATCATAAGCAGCTCCTTTCTGGGACATGTAGTATTCCTGCAGAGCTTCAAAAAGTGTTTCTTGCAATAACCTCTCAACGAACGACTCGACATCTTTGATTTGCGTTGGTGGAGTGTTTAACGGACTCTTAATTAATTGTTTATCAATGTGAACTTCTTCAGTCAGTCTTGAGAAGCGCTGTGATCGTCGAAACGAACAACTACATCGATCTCCCGCCTGCAATGGTTTATTCCATCGCGTGAACCAATATTCCTCGGTTAATGAGTGTCGCTGATTAAGAGATTGTCGCTGCTCCAGGTCATCCTCGGGTTTCACGTGCAGCACGCGTATCGTGAGGTGGTTACTCACTGTAATGAACTCACTGTGCGGCAGGCGTAGCGGTTCGGTGGGATGCACTGCATGTCCAAAATTCAAAAACGACACGCATTTTACAAAAGGCTGCAGCAGCAGTGAAGTGAAACGCGGCGATTCGCGATTTTCCGCACGATCAGCACTCATTGCGAACGCATTTAAGTCACACCCATATCTGCACCAGCAATTATCATCCAGTCACTTAAGTAGCACTAATTTACTTTGTGCAGCGTGCACATGTTGATTCATTTCGTCTTGGCAAACAATTGATGATGAGTCAACATGCTCACAGCGTACGCTGAATGCTACTGAGCGTTTGGCTTTTTTGTCTCATCGACCTAACCGTACTTAACTACATTTACCTGTGCCATACGTAAGAGGCTTACCTTCCTCAACAGGTTGTTCGCATTCGTTTAGTATTTACGTTTACTCTACCCGCGCATAATACGAATTGTGCACTTGCAACATGACCAAAACCAATTATACCAACTAGGGAAAGTGCATAAATGAGCTTAAATTAAACTCTTATCATAGAAATATTTAAATGCAGTCCTATATTAAAACTTACTATTTGCTTAAATAATAAAGTAAATACAGAAAATTTGCTGTAATTTTTATTGTAATTGTCATTTAAGTAGGAGTGGAACAATTACATTTAAATTCTAACTGTAGTTTGTTTTCTATGCCAATTTGAAAGAAAGTAGTGCAGTAAATTTGTTCTACATACGTTACTACAGTTAGACAACAAGTAGATTTAGAAAATACATTAATAACATTTGAATACTAATGAAACAATAGGTTAATTCAATAATTCACTGCGGTTTAAATCAAAACTCACTTGTAGCGGAATTATTCATACTTTTTGCAGTCTGAATATAAAAAAGTAAACTCCCTTTGACGTCGTTCCCGCATTATCCCAGTTAATGCCACGTAGCATCTACGAACTAAATAATTAATTAATACATACGATAACTAAGCTTATTCCATTTAAGCTTACTTTCATTGCATAAATCCGTCTCTGATATAAGCACACCCTTGGAATTTGCACAATGACGCAGATATTTATTGACTCGACAGAATGAAGGAAAGCCACATTGTTTAAACGAGCTGAATTTTTTAGTAATCATGGCATTAAATTCCTGATAGTTTGACTGGCTGAATTCGAATGGTTCACTGCAGGATAAAAGATTAGGCATTGGTTTCTCTTCGTGTCTTCGTATACGAGCAACAATTGAAACTGCTTTTTCAATATAAGCTGTATAATTAACATAATTTGATTCAACATCAAAATCCTTCTCACTTAATACTTCCAAAACATTATGAATGCGTCGTAATTTATCATACAATTTCTCAAGCATCGTATTGTTGATATCGTTCTTTCTATTTCTATTACAAATCAGTAAATAGTTTAAAGCGACAACTGCTTTAGCCAAACTCGCTGGAGAATTATCCACATTGCGAATTTGTTCAAATTTCTCATGGAATTCAGGTGTTTCCAAATAATCAGACGCATTTTGAGCACGTGTGTAAATTATTTTAATACTTTCAATACCGCCAATAATTTCTTGACATTTGTCTAAGAATTGATCAAAATTCTTTGATATTTTCACGCATGAGCAATTGCCTGATAATTCATTATCAGTTTGTGAGTGAACGGACGTTTGCAATAATCCATCTTCTTTTTCTTCCTTAATCGATAATTCTGTTTGATCAGCATCCTTGCCATTGGTTTCTTTATCTAGTGATTCTCTTTCAGTGTTATTCATCCTTGAATACTGCAATAACTCTTGATATATTTATTTGCACTTACACGTCTGATTCTCAAAATTGCAATATGAAGTATTACACTTCGCATTTGTTTCAAGGTGTGCAATACCCTCTAGATTACAATTATATTTTATTTTCTATTACAAAAGTCAAAGCCGCCGTTGATTCCTTGCGATAACAAGAGTTCATTTTTGTTTTTCAAAGTACACTTGTTTTAAATTTGCGCGCAATCGAAAATCGTGGCGCCCCCTAATAGTGAACGCCGCAAGTTGGCTGCCAGAAGCTGCGGCATACCGTACCTTTAACCTGCAGCTCACTATTGCGCGGGAAGTCGCGTCGTGTACAGTGCATCAGTGTAGCGGTTCAATTTTGTGCAATTATTTGAAGAAATAAGGTAAAGACATTGTTTATTTATAGCTATCAGTATGTTTATTATACGCTTAACCATAATGCTAATGAATTTCGACAATGTCACTGCGCCCTGCATGCAATTCCATGTCGGCTTGCTTCACGGCTATAAGCGTCCCATGGACGCCATACTATTGCAACAGAAGCCAATTTGTTGTTAGATTATATATAAAAATATACGTATTTAGAGGCATTGCAATGTTGTAATCAGGTAAAACAAGTTGCATTAACAAAATGATCACCTCTATGGGGCTAATCATATGTCCAACTGGTAGTCTCGAGAACTACATACTACCAGTTCTCGAGACTTCTGGCACCTCGTTGGTTCCACAATGCATGTTGCAAATATGCAAGTATTAATTAAAGTAACTCAATTAATTTGATATTTGTCAGTTGCTAGGACATAATCTATTGATCTAGTATATTGCAGTCAGTTATTTGGTATATAAAAATTAAAAACTATCTATTCGAGATTTCATCATATGTGGTATACATCGATATAAAAATTCTGTTTGCCATTTTATTTTTGACGGGTTGTTGTAATGAATGGATGGAGTTTCGTTTAGTTTTCGTTATGGACATGATCATCATGCGTGAGACTAAAGTTCATTAACCTAATCATTAATTATCAATATGTATAATATAAAATAGCATAATCAAACACTTTTGATTCTTTGGGATTAGTTCACTGAGCTCAGCAATGAATGCTTTCAAGGAATGTCATAATAAATGTGCATTCATGCTGAGTCTTTTGCTGTTATTGACTGAATTTTAGGCCTGGCTTAAAGACCGGAATGTGTACATTACCATTATACATAGAGCATCTTATCATTTAGAGATTAAGTTTAGTTAGAGCTACCTTTATTTTGGCATTTGTTGCACTTGATTCGATTGCTAATCGAATGTGTTTTCATATTGCAGGTGTTTTCAATTCGCGTCGTTTCTTATTCAGGCGTCTGCCAACGTGAAGAAGCACTTGTCCAGTTTTGATTTGTTTGAACACGGTGATTGCTTCCTGATGAGAGGCACCATGAAGCGGTTTGCCATTAACAGCCAGAATTTCATCACCTAAAACGAATGGTTCTGGTTATCAGGAGGATGTCAGCAGCAAGTTTAAGGTATGTACCTTCTTTTAATGTTCCACCATCTGCGGCTTGACCTTTTGGGAAAATCGTTTTGACATAAATGCCCATACTACCTTTCGGTGAATCGCGACCGCCGACAATACTAAAACCAAGCGCTTTAAAGCCCGGCCCTTTTTGGAACGCAACTTGACGTATGGTAAATGAACTGCCGCCTCCACGAGGCAACGTACAGAATTTACTTTCTTCTTCCTCATCCTCCTCTTCGTCGGCTTCTTCCAATTCTTCCAGCCATTCCTGAAATTATGAAATTTATAAGAATTGATTGTAGATCGACTTGGACTGATGGACGTCTGGCTTGACTTACTTGTTTATGCTCTTTGCTATTATTGGATATTCTCGTATATTCATTCACTTCCGGCTTGAACGTTTGATGGCTTTTGGACGTAACCACTTTGGTGGTTCTTATCGTACATGGTGAATTCTGCTCGTTGCTGATGGGTGGCTGAGCGAGCGATAGAGATACTTTAAGTTTATTCTTTGCTGGCGAATGCGAGCGTGCTCGTTCCTGTTTGGTTTGCATCAGGCGTGCTTTTGGAATTTTATTCTTGATCGTTTCGATGGGCGATGTAGGCTGTTGCAAATCTTTCTTCTTGAGTGGCTGATGGTGTTGTAGATGGCCTCGTGGCAGTGGCGGGATGGCCGGTGGTCCGGGATCATTAAAGCGCATCATGCCATCTACGACTGACCATCTTCTGCTAGGTTTCTCTTCAGCTGGTGGATCATCGTAGTCTGGCTCTGGTTCGAAAGGTAGAGAATCGTAGCCACCATCATAGCTATGATATCCATGGTCAAGTAAATCTCTTGCGTCGCGATAACGTGATCGTGGTCGACTGCGATTATGCATATCTCGCTTCTCAACGCTTTCAATTAGCGGCAGCGACGTGCAGCCGCTGTCTGGAGACGGCACGTAAAAAGTTGTAGGTGACGATGGCGTCGGACTAGTCTCGTTGGTGAAGACTTCCTGCACGGAGAGTGCACGTCGTTTACGTAAACCGACTTGAATACGGTTCAGTTTTGAGCGCAGAACCTCCTGCACAGAGCAGCTCTTGCGTGCGGGAAGACGGAAGGAGCCGCTCATTGGCGGCGTGGCGGTGGTTGTTGACGACGTTGTGACTAGAATGTGCGGCGTGCTGGCGGCGGCCGGCTCCAGAAGGGGCTCCGGGCTATTCTGCGCGCTATTCGATGCCCGCAGCGAGGCGCAGCAACGGCGTAACTTCCGCCAACTTTGCGATATGCTGCCATTCCAACTGCCGATATCTGCAAGTCGAACAATACGGTTTTCTATTATTAGCGCACGTGATAATGAATAAGCAAACAATCGCTTTGCGACATTCCTTCTCCTGTTGAGTTTCACTTGAATTTCATGCAGGTACCATGTTTCTAAGTTTCGTATTAAATTCAGTGAGTGGTCTGATATTCGACACAGTCAATTTGTAGCTCATTAAAGAGTTTGGTTCAAACGGTATTTTGTTGTGGGATTAGAATTTGTTGTAATATTCTTTCTCAATTGGAAAACTGGCGCAAATTTAAACTCAACACCGCTCATAAAACGTGTTCTCCACCCACGATACAAATGTCAAGCGCAAGCAGCTGTGCTTTAAATAATATTTCTATAACATTTTAATTGGACTCGCTATTAATATTTATTTAAGGCATTAGTCTCGCAGGAATATTCATATTTGCAACGATCAATGATTTGTTGTCTTTCGGAATGCGAACGACTTTTTAATGTATTCCATATGATTACACAGCTTATCGCTGCATTCAATGTACATTGAGTGTATCATTCGAACAAATACCGAGTGGTCTTTGAAATATTTTTAAAATCAAAACTTGGTAGGAACACTCTGATAAAGCATAGGTAGGAGATAGTTGAAAGTGACATGAATAACATATCATAACACGCGGTATGTGAAATACATGGGAATTGAATGAAAGTCACAAATGTGTCTTGCTCGATTGCAACGCAATGCAATGCTGTTGTAGCACAAGCAGCAAAGTTCATGACAAAAGCGCGATTGAGAATGCCACAAAGGTTAAATGTTAGTTCAAAATGGAAGCGTACAAACAATTTACACATATTTGCCATTCCACACACATGTGCCTCAATAAATTTTCATCCACGCTTAGTATACATAAAAAAATTACTAACTTGTTGAACAAAAGCAAATCGACATCCTTGGCTTTTGAAAATCTCAGATCTCCGACAAATGAGTAACAAACACGTTCACGTCGTCGCGTAGAAAAACAAAACGTTGTGTGTTAACCGCACAAAGTCATTGAATAACCTTTACACTATTCACCTGGTTAATTTATTAGTTTTGTTGTTGTTTAAAGTAATTCAAAGTTTTCAAATGGTTCACACGCAATTGAATGCTGAGCAGCAAGCAGCTAAGTAAGCACTTTACGTAAAGTAAAGCGCATTCAACTCGTCGGTTATCAGTGGTTATTTCGTATTTTATTTTATTTCATTGCGTTGAAGCTAACTTAAGAAATGTACCTTTAGGTGGCGAGTTGCTTCACTACGGTAACGTCAACAATGCGTATGCAAAGCAACGTTATTTTTATATATTTCATATTTGACTGCTCATGTGTGTATAATATGCTCATGACTCATTTATGAATTATTTATTTATTTATATACTGCGTATAGAGGTATAGGTACATGAATTACACTTGCAACCAACAAACAAACCACAAACTATACGAATTTTATCACTCGCTTAATAATCGATTACGTATTTAATTGTTAACGCTGATGAATGATTTTTTCAATTAGTCATGTTCGCGTACGCAGTGCACACGTTTTGTGGTATTTCTTTTTCGTATGACAAACAAATTTATGCAATACGAGATTATATTATTATTAGTTCAACTATCAGTTGTTTATGTTGAATTTTTCATCGTATCGTGACGCGTCGAATCGCGTTTGATAATAGAGTATTCGAGTTTATGTGACCGACTGGAAGTACGTTCAAAGAACAACTGTGTCCGTCTTTTTGTCGTTTGTTGCTTGCCAGCTTTTAGCTACCTCAACTAAATACACACGCTTTTCATGTGTGCGTTTGTATATAAATGGGAAATACAATAGCAAAGAGTGCAAGGAGCTTAAGCGTGTCGAGCACATACCAATTGCATTTGATCATCAGTACCACTGTTAAGACACATTAACAACAGTGGTGCTACATGTGAATTAAATTCAACCGCAACAAGTTGAAGACATCTTTGTATCTTAGTCATCTTAATTCAAGCGCAAATATCATTGGTAGAGCATTGATACAAAATAGATTATCTAACTCGTGTGACGCTACTGTATTCAACATATTGTTACGTCGCGACGTGTGCGTTGTATTTGTATTGTATGTTGAAAAATAGTGACTTTTTTCGGATACGCTTAATGCGCACAGACAATGCGGTCAGGACCGGACGTTCACGTATACAACAACAAGTCAGAGACGAAAAAAGACAATGCAGTAGCAACAAATGCGTACAGTAGAATTCGGTTATAGCGACGTTGAAAATGGATGGTGACATTTCGTCGTTTAATGCAAAAAGTTGTCATGAGATTAAAATTAAATTCGCGTCGCTAAAAGCAGTTGAAGTTTAACTTGATACACGTCGCGTTTTTTTAATTCTTACGTTTAAAAATTGGTTCATTTGTCATCTGTCAAACATCATCATTGGCCTTTCTTTTTTTCGACATTTTTTGTTGTTGTTTTCCATTGGAATATTGGTCAAGATCGGCGGGCAATTTATCAAAGGAATTATCCACACACAGTTGGATTGGGTATAGAAAATCGAGGAACAGTTAGCAATCAGAATTGTGTATTATTTTATTACAAGTTGCGTTGTTATTTTGTTTTGTTTTACTTTGCTTTGTAATGTACGAAGGAAGATTGGCTGAGAATTGAAGTGGTTGCGGTTTTGCAAAATAATAAGAAACACATTCCGGAATATCAAATACGAATTGAATTCGTGGTAATTAACGAAGAGAATTAAATTATTTCCGCACCGATCCACGCCGCGAGGTATGCGTTTGTAAATTTAAACACAAAGAGTGATTCATCAGGAAGGGCATTAATTTTTGCAATCTGCGCTGCTGCCTGCTGCATGCCGTATTTAAATTTAGCAACACACATGTCTTTCTGTCGTTATTTCCTCTAGCTTCTCTTATTGGCGTGAGTATGCACGTTTCTTGACGGTATCCTTTTTTTTTGCTGCATTGCGCGACTAGATTGCGTCTTAGTGCCACAGCTGTACCAACAAATAGCGAATAACCAGAGCGAATAAACGCGCACGCTTCATCCTCAACTCATTGCCGACTTTTTCATCATCTTCCTCTCGTAAAGTAAACACGCCGACTCCAAATGCATGATGCAGAAGTCAAGGTCTTTTTTACACGATTTGTTTACACGTGTCAAATAGTGATATTCGCACGATAGCGATTGATAACGTAATCTGCAAACTCTAAAAAAGTTTTTAAAGCCGCTGAAATTGCCTCGGGCAGATAAAAATAATATTTTGAAAATGGGAAAAGCAATTGAGTTGAAATGAAAGTTAATAGAATATTATTTAATTTATCGCCGGTTCAATTAAGTTACATCGTACAAATGAATGGTTACCATAGGAGTATGCAGCATGCTTCGCATAGAATAGCTAAACAAACGGAAATGCAAGTCTATTGTTTCATGTATGCAGTATGTATGTACATAATAGTCAATTACTAGCTGTACTCTTACGGACTTTTTTATCTCTATCTTCACACAAGCATTTCATATGATTTGCGCCTCTTCTTGCACTCGTATTTTATAATGCGTAATGCGTGCGTGTACTTGAGAATGAAAAATGAAAAACGCCAAGGCAGGTAAACAACAAATGAACGAGCTAAAGATGCATGCGTCTTGTGATTCGAAGAAGTGATTCGCCATTGGAATGTCAAGCACACAGGTGCTGAACTTGAGCACTTCTTTAAACCGGAAATAATGCGTGCATAATCACTCGAGTTCCTAGTTTACTTAAATAGGTAAAGTTTTAGGTTGTTTAGCGACTTTCTTAATTAATAATGCGGAATCTATTGAGACAAATAAGGGATGAACATCCGGTTCAATCACCTTTATCACTCATTTCTTTTATACGCCAAATGGAATGAAATGAATTGCGTAATTGAATTCGTGTTATAAAAATATTGCGTTGCTTGACATGTACTCGAACGAATAAGGATTTGATGAATAATTTATAAGAAGTTATGAATTATATAAATTTCTTTTTCGCCGTTGAAAATCTAGCAACAAACACTTGGTAGATGAATGATACTAAGTCATCCATAACTGGCTTACGACCGTAACAGAGCAAATTGCAAAATATGATAAAATTACACTTTTCACGCTGTTGTGCATATCGTTCCAATCATCTCGCTTCCTTTCGGGCTTGCATCTGATTCTCATTTTCATTCGCGCTCGTTTCGAACACAGAATACAAGCGCAATAATTGTATTCTATGAATCAGTGATTTACTTACTCATTTGCAATTCATTAACTCGAAACAAAAGTACTATACATTTTATATGTAATTAGTTGTGTGGTTATGAATTAATTACCGCATGTGTAATTAACGGTGAATTAATATTCATTCGTATTTCATTGAGCGTTGTTCATTTTTTAAATAATTTCGTAGTTGTTTGCTTTGGTTGCAACAAGAAAATTGATCAATGTTGTGATAGTTGAACAAGCACATAAAGGCTTTGTTCCTTCGTATTGATAGTGCTTTCTATCCTGCTATAGGAAAATGAAGAGTGATGATTATTACATGCGGAATTGTGTTGAAAAACAAGGAAAACATGAAACGCACATCCTTGCAATAATAATAACATGAACAATGTGTCATTAAGCATGTTATAATTTCACATGCGAACTTCTCAAGTATGCTGCATCATTCAATTTTCCTACCGTTCGTGAAAGAAATATCGGGATTTAATTTGAGCGAATTTGATTAAAATGATTAATAATGCAATTCGTTGAAATGCAACTCAATTTGTTATTTGATGCAATAATCGTATATGAAACACGAAACGTGTAATGCGACTTGTTTATAAATTCGAAGCAACATATACGTTTGCGAATTGTTCAAACGCATTGAATTTCTTTCGTTTCCGTTTCCTTGAGATTGTCGTTTGTCGAGTGCACTTCTTGCTCGAATAGATTCATTGGAATTAAATGAATCGCTCGGTACGTACTAAGTACATCCAAGGAAATCATACAAGCGCGCCATTTACTCGTCATCGTCTACTATTAACTATCTATTAAATGGTGTCACTCACCAAATGAGTTCGATTTCACTTTTGTTTTATATGATACGCTTCCAAGGAAACGAATTTAATTATCGCTTCTTTTGTTTTACTTTATTTCATATCTTAATTGTTGTTTATCTTAAAAGTTTCGAAGCACTAAGAAAAATCAATGCAGTTGCACACGTTACCATAACAACCGAATATTTAAATCTCGTGTTTCGACAGCTGCATGAATAAAACATTATTCGATTCAGCCCTCGTTGCGTGCATATCGATTGCGCAATAAAGGGAGATCAAGAAGCGGATGCAAAATGTATAAATGCACAACTCGGCGTGATCGACTGCGAGAGAATGACATGGGGGGATGAACGATGAGCGTTTGTGTAATTAAATTGGAACAGATTGAAATTCGATACGGAAAATCTGCTCTGTTTGAATTACTCGCAGCTTTAACCGCTACGGCACGCAGTTAAAAAATCTGTCATATTTTTCAACAGTCGAAAGATTCATATTGAGAGAGAAAAACGGGTATAAAAATGATGAAAAGTGTGTTAACTAAATACACAAAGAAATATTGAAATTGAAATTATGTGCATGCTATTACTGATGAATTTCATTCAGTCGTAATAATGCTAATGCGAAACTAATAGCAATAATTATAATTTATTGCTATTGATTCTATTTACATGCTCGGCGTTTGCTAATTATTCATTAATTTATTTACATTTTGCTCTGTGTGCATTCAGATAGCTTAAAGACTTGAGCTATTGTTGAAACCTTGAAGTACGTACAACACATAATACAGTTGAATTTCTAAATAATCCAAAGTAAAATAAGTAAAGCGGCATATAACCCCGAAAACTAATTTCGTAAAGAGTAGTTTCTAATTGCACATTTCGTAGGCGTATAATTACCAAACTCTTTTACATTTTAGTCCAATTTCAAGTTGATCGTGTTGAGCTATCTGTCTATTATGATTTTCTCCTTTTAGCAAACAATAGCAGTGAATTAATAATGCGGAATAAATTTATTGCTTGAGATGGATTTTACAAAAATTATATAGCAACTCATATGCAAACAAGCAGATTAGCGTTTTAAAATTATATAAAACGACAAACAACAAACAATGACAATTGATGTGCTGCAATATTTTTTCTTCATACGTTCTTTACATGACATAATTATATTTCATGTAATTATTTCTCATATTGTTTGCTAAGAATGATTTTCCGGTTTCAATTGAATTTCTATTATTACCATATAGTTTTTTATAGGTTTTAATGAAATCGCGTATAATAATAATCACGTATAATTATAATTGAGTTACATCACGATTTGTTATTGCAAATTGGAATAGCGTACATTACCATAAAACGTGCTGTACCGTAGATGGTAAATAGACAAATGTCGGTTAAGATTTCCATTTCACTTGAGCTGTAAATTTGCCTGCTTATGGCAAATTTAAATGTCACAAGCGACCGTTTATTAAGTGGTTAGACTAATAGTGAAAAATATGAAATGCGCACCTTTATTGTTGATTCCCGCTTCGCACGAATTCGAGGCGGCGAGCGCATGTGGACCGCCGATGCTGTGGCGCAATGGTGACATTCGCAGTAATCGCGGTGCGTCTTCACCGCCACCGCCGCCGATGCTGGGGCCGGTGACAGTGGCGCTCACCACACCCTCGCCAGCGATGATCGCATGCGCAGACTCTGAATGTCGAAAAAGAACCATCTCTTCTCGTGCTACCCTTCTCGTTGTTGTTCGCTTGTTTTACCCTCACACTTGCACCCTCAAAACTCACGCAGGGTGGGTGTGTGCGTGTGCGAGAGATTGTAATATGCCCGAAGGAAAGTTCCTTGACTTGAGAAGACTCTATTATGCTTGTTATCACCACGAAGCACAATTTGTTCAATACGTGTCTCTGATCCTGCCTGCCGCTCCCGGCGACGAAAATGCGAAATTACGCACGTGTTTTCATTTTAATTTAATATTATTTATTACACAAGCACTCGCCTCGAAAATAATTCGTGCAGTAATGAAAAACTAATTACATCACTATTTATCTCATGCGTTTCCGATGCTTGTTTACGCCGCTGAGGCAAGGGCGAGTGTGAGTTTAATTGACGATTTCATTGATGAGCACAGGCACATGTAATAACAATATTCGTACGCGAAGTGGGAATCCGCGACGCGCTCAACGCGAACACCGCGTTCGAACTGAAACCGAACGAATTGAACAAGTCGCTAGCTCGATGTTTCGTGCACGACGTGTATGGATTCGGAATGAGTATGGATGGGAGAGTTGCATGCATCTCTTGTCCTCACGCACACGCACGCATTGCACATTTCTATGCAGTATTTGTTCAAAATGCGTATGCCTATATCACACACAGATTTGAGCATGTGTCGGATGCAAGGGAGATAGAGCGCAGCGTTGAAGAAGAGACCTTCACAATGTCATGGATGGCATGTTTCGGATGCTTGAATCACAACTACGCAGAGAGAATTTAGTTTGGGCGTTTGGCGTATTGAATAGGAAATTTGTTACGGCGTGTGTGTGCGATGCGTAAGATGCGCAAGATGCGCTCTAAGGGCAATAATTAAGCAGTTTTATGGCGTTTTCTTCTTCGTCTTTTTCAAGCGCACAAGATTCGTGTGCTCGCTGAGAAAGTCATCTGCAGTTAGGCTATTACTGATGTTATCAAGTCTTTGATTATTACCACTGGTATTACGCACATACACGCATCGAGGGCTCAGAAGATGCGCACTTAGAGACACTTGGAATTTAATTAATTAACCAATTGCCAGACGGCAGTTGGTTCACTTATTGGCTTGGCAGTAATGTCACGACGTTGAAAAAATGTATGAGAAGTACTGGGCCTTTAAATTGGATAGTGGGATTTGAAATTGATTAAAATAACTTAAGTTTACGAGAAGAGAAGAAATCGAATTATGATAAAATTTGTCACGCTTCCGGTTCGCCTCCAGGTACACAGAAGACAAACAGATGCAAACCGCCAAAATAAAGGGGAGAGTTTAGGGATGCGGAAAAAAATATGGGGAAGCTGCTGTTGCCCCTGGCAGGTTTAAACGTGTGACATTGTTTTGTCTCTGAAATTTTTGATTGGATTTCATCTTGTTTACATTTTTTTTTGCCTCGGAAAATTGGATTCCTGTATTTCGAGGCAAACAAACGCGGAAAAGGGATATTATAAATTGTTGATGTTTCTAAACAGGAAATGCAAACGTCACAGATGTGCGTGCATTAAGCGCACGTGCAGCACAACATAACGCATAAAAGTGCATCTCACCCCTTACAGTCACGTGTGTGATAAGTGCATTCAATCGTTAGTCGTCTCGTTATGATTAGGTTTCTCGATACGCTGCGCTGCATCGATCAATTGATCGTCAATCAAGCAATGAATGACGAAATGAATTAGGAAAATGGTATAAGTCAGCTATTATTTTATTAAATATTTTGATCAGAGTGTTCAAATGTCGTCGTCTTACGTAAAGTCTAAAAATTGCGGCGTGGTCGTTGGTTATTGTTCTTTTGCTTTGCGTTATTACAGTTGCAACAATTACCAAGGTAAAATTGCATGCACCTACAACAAGTGCGCGTTGTCAAGGTGATGTCTTTTTATACAATACAATTTTGTAATTTTTCCGCCCATGCATCTTTATTGGCTCTCTAATGCTTTCCACCTTCAACGCCAAAAATGGAAGTTTCTATTGCATCTAGCACTTGATTCATAACTTAATCCGATTTGCGGATATGTTTAATGCGCTTTGATAGCGCTTCGCGATTCAATTTACCGCCCCAAAAAGGAGCAAAAATTTTGCGTTCAGCTATCAGGGATTCGGATCGAGAGAGCGTTGCCGCTCCCGTGCAGATATTTTTCATGGCACGAGTCACACTTGCGTCGTGTTGCAGTCGTTCTGCGAGCCATTTATGAGCGGCATCCATGTCGGGAATGACCTCATCTGCGATACCGATTTGCATGCATTCCGCCCCCGAAAGAATACGAGCGGTGAGCATTAAGTCTAATGCTTTCCGTTTGCCAATTCGTCGCACCAAACTGTAAGAAACAAGCATTCAAAATTATTTATTTATTTGCTTATGAACTTTACCGTGTGCCACCGCCCCATGCAGTCGTTATACCCATACGGCCATGCACCACCCCAAACTGCAGACTGGGCATTGCTAAAATATAATCGCAGACCAGCGCCATTTCCGTGCCACCGCCCAGTGTTGCGCCCTCAAGAATTGCAATGCTTAAAATTGGCAACGCACTTAGCCGTTCTAATGCATCCACGATAAAAGTATTCATCGCATGTGCCGCCTCCGGATTTCCAGTTGCACGTGCAAAATCCAAATCACCACCGGCACAAAATATGCCACCTTCGCCTCGCAGGATAACCGCTTGTCCTTCAGTCCAATTTTCCAGTTTAGCAATACGTTCTTCTAATTGCACTATCATATCTCCTAGATAAACAAATAAATATGTTGAGTAGGATTAACCTGTGAGGCGGCAACAACGGTAAGTGAGGTGTAGGTACCACGCTCACCTATGCGGAAGTATTCTCGATTTGTTTATCTGATTGATACGCGTTTTGTTTCGCGCTTTACATAGTAATTGCTTCTTGTTTACCGCTCATTGCATTCCGTTTCTTGGGATTGTTGATCGTTATCATGGCAACGCCAGCCATGCTGGGAGCCATCTCCATGGTAACGGCGCCGCCGCTGAATTGCCGCAAGTAGTCGCGAATGCCGTCCATCGTTTGTAGACTGTGCGCCGCGCTTGCTGCATTTGTCGAATGTGCCATTCTTGTACCTGGGAATGTTGCTAATCTTCCACGATTTGTGAACAATAAACTAATTAAACTTATACCAGCGCGGAATCTATATAATAAACAAGAAATTCTACGTTAGTATAGGCAAACAAATTTCCATAGAAATACGTAATAAAATGAGGTTACATTAAAAATGATTGCTGTATATCAATAATTGATAGGACAACAAGCTACAGATAAATAGAACAAGCAATAGCTAATTAACTATTTTGTTTGTTACTTCACCGACTTGGAATTCTTGATAAATAACAAATTGTAGAGTACCCAAAGTAAAACACTATTTTATCACCTCATGATTCGCTTTTACTGCGTCCAAGGTTAACGCACGTCATCGAAATAGTTTTTCTGTGGAGAATTAATGATAATTTCCACTAATCATTGACCAATCGATCAACCGACTACGTTTTTTTTTTGTATTTGTTAAGGAGGAACATTCGATAATATTCACTAATCATTGACTGACCAGTCGAATAATAAATGTTTAATAGTCCCAGTTCTTTTCTGTTCGTAATGCGTTTGGTTTGGAGTTGAATTTCTAAGAATATTTTATTCAAAGCAAAATAATGATAATGATTGAATTAAGGATAAAACTAATGATAATGGATTATCCATTTTGGTGTGTGGGTCGCGTGTGGTTGTCATGCGAGTCAATCACAACACGAACGAAACATGCACTTTTTGACTTGACATTGGCAGTGCACTTGAAAGCATGCGAGAGGCGGCTGTTCGCCTGCCTTTATGAGTGTAACCACCGCCAATTTAGTGGCGATCGCGTCCGTCGTTCTGTTTGTGATCTGCTTCATTTGTTTCGTTGTCTGGCTGGTCAACCGCAACACGACAAATCAATCAAATAATATCCAAGAAAATTCGCAGCATGTTCGTGCAACCACGCTGGTTTTATTTCCCACCGAAATTGGCCTGCATTTACGTGCTGCACCGCCAGCGGAAAACAAACAAAATAATGGGCGGCGGCTTGATTACAAGCGTGATTATGCATTCTCCGTGTGTGATAATGAAATACGACATATTGTTTAATTGATAACGAGGCAAAGAAATAATTTGGGACAAATGTTATTACTTGCACCATCTTTACATAAGACAATTGAAATATATTATTACTTAGTGATTTCAGTTGGAAAAAAATAGTGAAAGTTGAAAATTAAATATTTTTGAATTGAATGGCGGTCACATGGTACAATTAAATATCTGCTAATGTGCTAGAGCGAGTATGTAATAGAATATTTAATTGTACAAAAATCACCATAATCTCAAAATGCGTACCTGCATTAACATTTTCATATAATACAAATTAACTAACAGCAACAATTAAAGATTTGACTGCAGGAAAGGTTTTAAATATTGATGGAAAGATTGATTAACTGGTTCTTGATTTAGTGGACTTTTCATTGCTTCAGCAAATAATCTTTCGTAGACGTTACCATCGTACGAACCCAGTGTGGAATTTACGATATCATCTCTCATATCAAACGCATCGATAATTCCGATTGCGTTTGGACGCACAGCCGATAAGAGTTGCTCAAGCCAAGATTGCATTTCACTTATGTCGTTACCAATCGTACTTGTGTACTAAAAAATCAGAATTATTATTTAGCTTGCGTAGTGGGAAATTTAATCTTACTCGGAGTAAATCTCCAGTGAATTTCAACCCAATAAAAACTGAATATAATTCCAACAGTTGTTGAAGCACATCTCCAAGCTCTTTGGATAATTTACGCTTGGATGTTTGGATTTTTTCTTTGAAGATGGTGAGAACATTAACTCGGCAATGCACTTCAGCTGCTGAAACTAATTCAACACTTGTTGCATTCCACGCATCTTCATACGCCATTCCTTGGCGAATTCGCTTTTGAATATTATTAAAAGCACTTTCAATTTTGCTACAAATTTCATTGAATTAATTTATGTTCTGGATAACATTAAATTCAATTACCATGCGGCAACTTTCTCCATCGCTGTGATAATCCACTCTACCCTTTTCTGGAAGGGAGGCGTTAAGGTATTTTTGCATTTTTGAATGTATGCCAAGGTGGGTGTTAGTCGTTGACCATCGAGAAATGACTGATAGCTTTTGATTAAATATCGTGCTGTTTGCAATAACAAAACAGTATTTTCTCCCTCGTAAGTGCAAGCGGCAGTTACGAACCCATAGGTTGTTGGTAAATTGGAAGAAATCATGTATCCATGACCACCACAAGCTAAACGACATGTTTCCACCCCCAAAGAGCAATCTGCGGTGCTCACAGCTTTCAAACAACATGCAATTGCATGTAACTGGAAACCAGAAAACAAAATTTATTAATGATTTGTCTTAAGAGAATTTGAATTCACCTCTGGAAGTCGCTCCAATTGTCCTCCTTCCATTTCACCTGTAATTTGATTGTACAAATTCCATAACCACTTTGCAGATGTAAAATACGCAAAGAAAGTTGCGATGAGCGGAAAGAGTTTGTATTGTTGCGTGACAAAGTCGATAATTTGCGGTTCCGGTTCACTGAAAAATTAATTCCCAATTGGTTATTTAATTTTATGCTTTTATGTTGTTGTTTTTTACTTTTCCTTAATTTGTGATTGTCTTCTTACAGCGCTGTACCGTGTAGCGATAATAACCGCCTTCTTCAAATATTGTGCAGTGTCTTCGACGATCACTACTCGAACGAAGATCATAGTGCCATACGTCAATTTACTGCTGGGAGCTTTAATGTAAGTACCATCTTTTTCCACCTTGTTATTCTTCATCAACATTTGATTTCGTGGAATGCGTACATGATCTAAACCCAAAAATCCATTATTCGCGTGGTTCATACCTAATTTAACGCCAATTTCGCCGATTTTTATGCCAGGCCTTGGCATATTGGTTTCTTCATCACGCAGTTGAACGATAAAGGGATGAATTCCCTTGCATTCGCCTTGAGTATATAATTGCGCCATGACAATCGCGTAATTTGATGCGTGTCCTAAGCCACCAGGCCACCATTTATACGAAGTTAATGTCGGGCTATTTAAAATGAATTCCTCGCTTTTTGGATCATACGTAGCGGTTGTTTCTAATCCGCGGATAAATGTGCCATGTCCTAATTCAGTCTGAAATTACAAACATTTCAAAGTAAGTTAGATCCGCGTAGGAGGAAGAGGAAGAAAAATACCTGAGCATAAGTGCCAATGATATTTAAATTCCATGCTTTTTGAATCCATTCAGCTGTTTGATCAAATGTACCTTGCCCTAAAATTGTCGGCAGGAACATGATATAGTGTAGAGCAAGCGGGTTACCATCCCCTAAAATTGCTGGTCCTAATGAACCACCCAGAATCTGTCTGAAAATCATTAGAAATGTTAACTACGTTAATTACAGAAATTTTAAAATTACCTGTAGTTATCAACAGCGCCTCCTTTCTCATTTTGCAATTGTTTCACTTTTTTGAATAGCGCAACTGTTTTGCGAATTGACTCCTCGTATTTTTCCTTATGACTTAAGTACTCATTAGGGATGGCCGAGGGTTTCAATGCAGGATCATCCAAAAAGTATTTCTCTGCAAAAAAGCAATGTCATTCACTCAAGTTTAGAAAGTTACGTGAATGCTAACGTAAACCAAGAAATTTTCGGCTTTCACTTTACACTATGGTTTGCATTTTCTAATTTTCTATCATAATTTAAAAATAGGTAGGCTTTATTGATTTTTGTTAGCAACAACTAAAAAATGATATGAAATGATAAGGATAATAAATATATAAATAGTCGTCATGATAAGGAAAAGCTAAGTCACTTAATCAAATCTACTTGAATACGGTAATGTTCAAGTAAACATTCAGATACTGCATTAGACTTGACAAATAAAGGTCAAAAGCGGCGAGCGGTTAGAATATAATCAAATAATTAATGCAAATCATGGCACGTTGAGTAAGTGTGTAATGCGTGTTGCAATTGCAATTAAATTAACGTCGCAACTAGTGTTTGATTACGCGGCGCGAATTGTTTAATTGTTTATCATTAAAACACATCTCGCAATTACCTCGAGTTCGACGTTCGGCTGTCAACTCCGGCGAGCCATCGATAAAATTTGTTAGTTCTTCGGTGTTAAATGTACATTTACGACGCTCCCTCACTAAATCCGGATTGATTTTACACTCGGTGCTCTTGCACTGCGCACTCGACAACATTGCGATGACCGATGAACAGCTGATGAATGTGCCGCTTTTGTTTTTGTTTTCCTTTTGGACGCACTCGGTGTACGTTGTTCGGTATCGGGTCGTAGACTAAAAGTACGCAACTGCGGTCCCCATAAAATATTGTTCGAGGCACTCGACTTTGGAGGCGTGTAATGCCAACATCATTTCAATAAAATAACTGCGTACAAGCAGGTTCTCAAACAAGTATTTATTCGACTATTAACACGTAACAGACAACGTTTCATCCTAGAGCGCCGACTTCATGAATGGTTTGAGAAGCCTCGCGAACGACTCGTCCACGGGCTGTTGATTAAGTGGACTTTTGCGCGCTTCGTTGAACAAACGCTCGTACACTTTGCCATCGTACGAGCCTAAAGTCGAATTGACAATTTCGTCACGCATATCGAAGGCGTCGGTTACATTAATTGCATTCGGTCTTATCACCGCGAGCAGATCGAGCAGCCATGCGTGTACTTCGTCGCAGGTATCAGCTGAGAGTAGATTGTGCTGAAAAATTAGAAGTTTTAGTATTACTAGGTCCATCTGGGCTGCGTGTTTGAAAATATACCTGGATGAAATCGCATTTGAATTGCTTAGCTAATGTTACCGCATATAGTTCGAAAATTGAATGTAAGATTTCCATTAGTGATGATGATAATTTCACTTTAGATTCCTGAAGTTTTGCGAAATAGATGTTTAGGATATGCGTATGGCAATGAATTGTTGCCACTTCGCATAATTCAATTGTGCATAAGTTCCATGCGTCTTCAAACGATTTTCCTTGATCGTATACGAGTTTTTCCAATTTCTTGGACACATGAGTAATTTTCCTGGAAGATTATTTTGTTGTAATTTGAATCCTAGTTGAATTTTCCGCGTTACCATAAAGAAATATATTCAAAACAGTTTACAATCCATTGCAAACTCCGATGATAGGCGGGAATTGATTGACCAATTTGATATTTCGATAAATATTCCAAAGAAGCACATAGCTTCTGGCCCTGGGTAAATCCCTGGTAGCTTTTCATTAGGAAACGTGCAGTTTGCAGGAGTAAAACGGTATTTTCTCCTTCGTACGTACACGCGGCTGTTGACATTGCGTAAAGGGCGGGTAGATTTGAGGATTGCATGTAACCATGACCGCCACACGCCAATCGGCAAATTTCTATTCCGGCTGTGCAATCAGCAGTTGTTAAGGCTTTGAAACAACTTGCTGTTGCGTGTAACTAGAAACGAGAAAATTTTAGTTTAATATAAAAATATCAAAGACGATAGGCTTATCACCTCGGATAGTCTTTCGAATTTCCCATTTTCGATTTCTGCTGCGATTTGGTAATAAAATTCCCAGAGCCATTGAGAGGCATTCAAAAGCACGAAAAACTTTGCAAGCTCTGGAAAGACTTTATACTGCTGCGTGATGAAATTAAGTACTTGAGTTTCCTCTTCACTGTTGAAAAATATTAAAATTTAGTAAAGCTCAAAAAATATTGATTTTGCAAGCTACCCTTGTTTTAATTGACATTGTCTTCGAATTGCACTATAGCGTATTGCAATCACTACAGCGTTCTTGAGATACAGAATGGCATCTTCAACAATTCCAACGCGCACGTAAATCATCGTACTGTAAATCATAATACTCTTGGAGATTTTCACATAGGTGCCGTCACTTTCCACGCGGCTGTATTTCATTAACATATTCGTACGTGGAATACGCACATTTTCAAAGCCCAAATAACCGTTGTTTAAGAGATTATAACCCATTTTAGCGCCAATTTCACCAATTTTTATTCCGCGCATCGGTTCGTGCGTTTCCTCGCTTCGTAGTTGCACGATAAAGGGGTGAATTCCTTTGCATTCGCCCTGCGTATATAATTGCGCCATGACCACTGCGTAATTGGCAGTATGACCGAGTCCACCAGGCCACCATTTGTACGCTGATAAAGTCGGGCTGTTCAAAATAAATTCCTGCGTTTTTGAGTCATACGTAGCAGTGGTTTCTAAGCCACGAATAAAAGTCCCATGGCCCAATTCAGTCTAAAATGAATTTTAGAGAGGAACATTAAAATTTTCAAATTTGTGGAAATGTCTTACTTGCGCATAAGAGCCTATGATGCTTAAATTCCACGTTCGTTTAATCCAATATTCGCATTGCTCCTGCGATCCTTGACTGAGCAATGCAGGAATGAACATTACGTAGTTTAGAACTAAAGGACTGCCGTCTCTTATGAGGGCTGAGCCTAAAGATCCAGGCATAAGACCCCTTAAAAAAATTGAATAATTATTTAGTAATTACATAAGGTTCGTAGACATTGAACCTGAGTCTATTTAATTGCAAATTTTCGCCTTTCATTAACGCATTGAATTTTCGAAAAACCGATGTAGATTTCTTAAGCGCCGCAGCGTATTTTTCCTTGTGGCTTAAATATTCAAAGGGCACCTTTGGTGGCTGAAGGTCCTCAAGAAAATATTCCTCTGTAAATTTACAGTTGATTTACATAGAGATGCATATTGTTAATAAATAGTTTTACCTTGTTTGCGTCGCTTAGCTGTTAAATCCGCTGAACCATCGATAAAATTCGTGAGCTCTTCAATGGCAAATTTCGGGCTTGCACGCTCCTTGAGGAGATCGGGATTAATTAAAGCGTTGTCACTCATTGCGTTCGATTTAATGAAAAAATCGGGAGCTGATTCGGTAGAGTTACTGAGGCAAAATTACCTGAGTAATGTTTTACGCGTGTATTTCACTTATCGACTTTGTGGTATAAACAATGCTGCGCTGCATTTCAGGATTGCATTAATTTCAATAAGTAATGAGGCAATTCGAATAATTTGGATTTTTGTGTTTATTATTTACAACCGGATTGTACATATTATTTGATATCTAGTTCAATACTATACAATACAATTCGCAAAAATTTACTCAATCTTATTTCTGCGTGAAAGAAATTTGCCTTGCCCGCTGCTATTAGTATCAAGTAAAAAAATAACGAAATATTATATTGTTGCACACCTATTAATAATCATGATAATAATATTCGAGTAATTAGTTCGGACGTAACAAAATATCTAATCATATTTTCGGAGTAGGTTATCAACTGCATTAAAATATGGTGCGTGTTCACAACAACATTACGCACATGCGTTAATAAAACATGGCAAAATTGCACTTAAATACAGTATAAATACATTCATAAAATAGCACATTTTTCAGATAGCAATCATAGTCATAAAAATACAACGATTACGATTAGATAAATTAAAAAATTAGTTGATTCGCTTTGCTTTGCTTTTGCTATTAGTTTGATCGTTAATTATCGCTCATGCAAAAAGGATAAACGATGAGACGAATCGTTAATTTAAAATTTAATTAAAATTAGTTAATAATCATAAATAATTCTATGCATAGTAATTACGAATATGGCTGCATCAAGTTGACGTTTATTACTCAACATTTGAGGCTTTTCTTCTGGAGTCGAAAAAGCAGTTGTTTTCTTGTCTTGTCATTATAGTTCTTATGTTTATTTTCATCATCAGAGTAAAAAAGTTTTTGGGTTTTAATTAACATTCACCCGCAATTAATTACTTTACTCGTTAACTACCGCCTATGATTAGTTAGTTGGTTGGTTGGTTTCTAAGCAATAGCTTTTCGAATTTTCAAGTCAATTTTTGTCTCATTCACATTATTTTTTTTAGATTTATTACGCACTGCTAATTAATTAATTAGTCTTTAAAATAATTATCTTAGTATTCCTGACGCGTGCGCGCATCTCAATTCACTTATTTGTTGTTGGTATCATCAATGATTTACGGTAATAGTTTGTCAATTGTTTCCTCTCTTGATTTTTTTGTTATTTGTTTCCTATTTGAGCACGAATTACTTACGTCTTACTTAGAGATATAATTTACCTATCACTAGTATGATTTTTTTGTTTTGCTTTGCTTTGCGTTGAAAAAAAAATGAGGAGGAAAACATTATTTTGATAACACGTCAATTTCCATTCATTCCAAGTTAGTTTATTTGCAGAATTTTGATAAATAATCAATAAAAATAATATATATTTAGGTATATTATGTATAATGGCGCGTGTAAACATTAATTAATTAATTAATAATATATAACAAAAAAAGTAGAAGAGAATTTATGAAAAATTAAACATTTTTATGAGCTTTTTTAGTTTCGAGCATTATTTCGAGCTACCATTTGTTTATCTGCACTCTGAACAACAACCTGATGATCGATCATCTTCATGATTGATAATTAATTAATGAATTAATTAAAATTTATTTATAATTATATATCATATAATATATTACTGTATCTCTAAAGGTTTAACGCACCCAAAAAAGGTGCACGCGCGCACTTCAATTTAATTATACATCATACACGTGTTTCGCGCCTTTGTTTTGTTTCATGTAATTCTTGCAGTTTTGTTTGTGTTTATTTAGTTAATTTACTTATATTTTGTTTGGACGAAAACATTCATTAATTTACCCTCCTTGCATTATTAGTAGTAGATTTTACTTATAATTCAGCATTAGTTTAGCATTTCTCTCTCTCAAGACCACCTCGTCGTCTCTCGTTCATTCTCTCTTACTCGTCTTTCGCTCGCGTTTCAATTATATATATATCATCATCATCATTAATATTCAATTTATTCTTATCAATTATTATTATTAATATGATAACTATGTACAATTACAAGTAACAATTATCCGAATCGAATCAAATGCCATGACACGTATGGGATTTATTTTTGACTGCGTTTCAATTGTCTTCTCTCGTATTTTCTTGCTTTCTTTTTCTTTATTTTAATTTAATTTTTGATCGTGTTCTTGAACGCCTAGGAAACAAGACAACAATTTGAAAATTCATCTCCGATTGATTTGTTTTGAAAGTTTACAAAGTTTCATATGTTTTGTTCTCATTGATTGGCAGTTTTTTGGCAAAGTCCGAATTGCATCATTTTTGTTTGTCTACCTGCAAGTTTTACAACCCCTCACTAGAAACTTCGTCTGAGTATAATAAATAAATAATTCTTGAGTTACGAGTATGTAGAAAATCTTAACGATTAGGATTTTAAACAACTGCGTTTTCTTGAAATGCAATTTGTTGTTGTTGTTGTTCATATTATAATTATTTACGCACAAGTTATATTTCATCTCTGGTTTAACCTAAAAGCGGCATTGCACTATTTATATTATGAAAGCAGTACATTTGTTTCACTCAGTCAAATTCTATTTTACGTTATCAATTCATTTTATCATCAGTATAATTTTGTTTTTAGTGAAATGATAGATACGGGCGGGCTGCTATTTTTTTAGAGTGTTACACCGGAGCACAATAGATTGATTCATAATAGTAATTTAATAATGGTTTTGCTCTGTTATTAAATATTTTATTAATTGCTAATATTCTTTTTGCGGTGAGTTTGTTGTTTTCTGCTTTGTTCAATAGTTTAGTATTGAACACTAGGCAAGGTTCAATTGCGTACTGCATTTGTTTAGTAATGCACGTTTTATTCCTAGGCTTTTGCTCTGTTTGTCTCATGGTATAATTATTCCTCGCCTGCCGTTATTATAGTAAAATTGTAGTAGTAATATTTATGTATTGTCCACATTGGTAAATAGATATCCGTTTCCCATTCTCGTTTCGCCTATTTCTCTCGAAAACTTGTCAAATCTTTTTCTACAAAGTTAGTTAGTGTCGTATCGAAGGAGCGCACTAGTAGTTTCAGGCGAAGAATTCCTTGCAGTTGCCGCCCCGATTATACGAGTTCGCCGTCGGCGACCGCTTCGGTTCGTCCAGCGGATATGAGCCTTCGTCTTTCTTGCGCATTCGATAAACAATGAACATGACCACTAGAATGGCGCATAGTAAACCAACGACAGCACCACCAATCACGGCTAAAATGATAACACCAATAATTAGAGGTCGTTGACTAAATCGGGTATAGGGGTGACTTACCGGCTAAAATGCCCGGTTGGGCAAAGAACGTGGGCCTGTCCTCTGACTTTGGATTCATGATGACATCCGAATTCGTATGGCTTGGCTTGTTGTCCAAGTCGAGATCGTCCTTTGGTACCAGCACTTCCGGTACGGTTTTCCGCGGTGGTTCAGTTGGTTCCACACGTCTTGGTGCTACAATGCCACATTGAATTATGAATTAGTTTATTTCGTCTTACCTTAAATGAGCAAAGAGACTTACGTTCTGGTTTGTGGGTGTCCTTAAAGTCTTCGTCGTCCGTACCGTAACCGGAACCACTAGATTCTAAGTCGCTCGTGAACTCGGTCCCACCGCCGCTCCCTTCGAGATCATCATTCGCGTCGATGTTGATCTCGCCGGCGTAGTAGGATTTATCCGGGTTGTTCTGTAATCAGCGAACAAGTTTGTTCTTAGTGCGTCAAGTTCGCAAAGCTTGCGGTAGGAAAGTGGGCGTTCACAATTTAGGAAAACAACGATGAATGATGAAGAATTTTACACACCGATAACGAAGCGCAATTAATGCAGGATATTTCAATGCGGCAAGCGAATTACGCGGTCGCGAGCACTTAATTACAAAGTGGAGGAGAAGCTCTGCTCGCCGTCAGCGCGCGCCTCCGCAGACAGACGAAGCTGCCGCCATCCAGGACAACAGCAAAATCGCCTGCTCGCGCGCGCAAAAATAATCAATACCGGGAGTGGCGGCGGCAGCAGCGATAGCAGCAGCTATCCAGGAGCACCTCCTCCTGCCTGAAATTCCAGGGTTAAGTGCACACATCATATTCGCACACCACTTATTCAAATATTTCCTCTTGCTCTCGAGCCAAAAGTATAAATAACCATTACAACTCGTAAATTTCAAGTAACATATCGCAAAATTCAATTCCGTTAAATATTAGGTTCGATCATTATTTAGATGGCTTTTAAACTTCTTTCGAAAGAAAATTAGTCACAAAGTTGTGTATGGTTCAAAACACCAGGCAATTTTCTTACAAGACAGAAAAAACTCATTTGTTTTAATAATTTTGGCGTGTAATGCATTGCATAATGGCGTTACCACGACGACCGCACGTGTTGATGCTAATCGTGATTGATGTTCGTCTCTTTAATGAACGCCTCTCACTGCCATCGGTACTGCAGCCGCCTCCGCCACACCGCCAGCGCCATTTAATACAGCGGAAAATGTATTGTTACTCTCTTGTTCTCTCGATGTTATTTTCATTCCATTTCGTCCTTCACATCGTTTATTCGCACATTTATTTTATTGTGTTGTTGTTACTGCTGGTTAGCGAACGTCTTAACACCTTTTTGGCGCACCTTGTGAGTTATTGCGGCTCGCGCGATTTTCGAGGGTATTTAAGCAGGAAATTTATAGCGTTTTGCAGGCGGTATAATAACGTCATTATTGTGCAGCGAGTCAAGAGCTCGAGCTTTGCGAAAAGCTCTCCTTCGAAGAGAGGAAGAACAACAATGAAGGTGAATGGAGGTAAAAAGGGCCGAAATCCAATTGTTCCTCCATCTTTTCATTCACTCGGCGTACGCAATTTTCTTCAATTTATTTCATCCGTGCGGATAAATGCGGCTCAATGCGAAGAGTGAAACACCCCGGATTACTTACGGATTTATGTATCTTTGATGTCTTCCTCGGGGGTGTTTCGCAATTGACATACAAGTTGCTATGACAACAAGTTCCGCGAATGCGGTCGTTATAAGCGAGGGGGGAATTGAATTGAATTATTAGTCGTTGTAAAAGAGTTGAGAATAGCGCGGCATCAATTACATAACAAAACTGGTTTTGGAGCAGAGCAGGTGATAATCATCGAGCGCATTTTAAATAAAATGCATAAGAAAAACGAAAAATGTTTTTGAGTGATTGGTGGGATTTCAAAGAAAGTCCGGCACATGTAGGCGAACAGGTAGATAATTGAGTTTCAAAATGGTTTCCAGCTGGTCATCATGTTCGTATTCTTCTTTCGTTTCTTTACTTTGCCGTCCGTCCTTCCTTCTTCGTCTACCTGAAGAAAGCGCATCACGAACGTAACGTTTTTGTAGACGTTTGTTGCAGTTGCTCAATTGTTCGCTATGCGTTTATATTTTCAAGTGAAGCTGCAGCTATTTTCTCATCGTTATCATCGCTCACGATTGGCCTCGCACTATATCAACAACACCACTATATTTGCCATAAACTTAACTTATCGTTAAATAATTTACACGCACGCAGATTTATTTACATTTCGTGCGAGCGTAGTGGTTGCTTGGTTAGTAAGAGTTTTAATGAATACAATGTGAACGACTTGGATGCTTTTTCATTTTTTATTATCTCTAACGTTATTCGTGCTATCTCGCTCACAGTCTATTAAGTTGTTGTTATTAAAAGTCGCGAGAAACACGTTTGTAATCAACGTGTTGTGATAAATGAATTTTCATATTTTGTTCTTTATTTCACTAAACTTTGGAGGATGTTGGTTCATCTTTGTCTGAATGAATTTCATGATATTTGTGGTATTTATTGAAAAATGGTACAGGTAAAAGCATTTGTTGGGTGGGCTTTGATCCCTCTCTGGTAATGTGTTGGGCATTGTTCGTGTGTTTGCATACGTTCGATGCACCTTTTGTGTTCTTTTGTTGTATTTTGTTTTTCATCGTTTTTCACCGCTTGCGCTCAGGAATTTCCTCTTTTCTTCTGCGTGCTTTCGAGAAGAAGCAGAAGAGCTTTAAGCATTTTGACACTTTGCTGTGAATGACAATTCCCAGAAAGGATGAACACAGTTCCACGTATTGAATTTGGATAATTTTAATTTTATTGCAAAGTCAACAAGTACCCTTGGAAATTATTTATTTATGCTTCGGTTTCCATCCACTCTTAAACGCAAATGCAAATATTAAAGGGCGCGCTAAGCACACAAAAGTCGGAGAAAAGTTGCAAACTTTTTGCATGTTTGAATAAATTGCCAAGGAAAACTTTTTAGCACAATTTTACGGGAGTTTACGGGGGGGGAAAGAGAACATTAGATTTCGCTTATTTGCGTGTGCGATTGTTGTTCATTGCATCCAAGGCGAGGAGTTATCTAAGTCGCGAGAATAAGTAAGCGCATTCGCAAACTCTGTTGGTAAACAGGATGCGTTCAAATGAGACTTGATGAGCATGTGTGGACACTTTTCCTATTAAAATTAACTAACGAATCGAGCATGCAGCAGCCGTGCACACACATGCGGAGAGAAGTTGCCTTGGCGACCAATTGTTTTCTAAGACGCGCGTACGATTCGCGCAATTGTTGTTGGCAATTTTTTCTTTATTAGATCAGAGGGTGAAACTCATTCATCGCGTTTTAACTTAAAGCGCAATCAAGGCAAAACACAGTTACATCACTCATTCGTATTTTACACGAGATGTCATTTTATTAATAGCCAAAAACAAAGTTGGGGTTGCATGCCACGTGCGTCAGACATTGTGTGAAATGTTTAGAGATCAGTTTATTGTTGGAAGAAGCATAGACATAACACAGATTGCTTTTTGTAATTTTTTTACATAAATATTTCATTAATTTACATCGACGATTTTTCATCGTTTGGCATTATTAAAACACGGATTGAATTCAATGAACAATTATGTTTGGCAGTTGTAATTAATTAATTCATTAATTTGAACGAATATGTTTGCGCTCTAGATTAATTCGTGCATTGTTTCTTTAGCAGTTGCTAATTCGCGTGAATAAAATTAAATTGGTGTAAATATCGTGATCGCGCACGCGGATAAAGGTCAATTACGCGTATCGCTATTTTTTTCACGTATAACGCATAATGAAATGCAATGGCCAAATAATTTATAAGTTGACTCTTGATAATTTTATTCGACGGCTATAAATCAATTCATGCTTATTAATTATGATTATTATTAAGAAGGCTCATGACGAAAAATATGGGTTATGATTAAACGTCTTACACAACTTGTGTGGCTATCTTTACTGCGCGATTACGAAATATGCACTTAGTTTAAGAAACGTCAAGAAAGTTAGAAGTTTCAATTGGCGAATGCACTTTTAGCCGAAGATTATTGCACGATGTCGTAATACGAATTCTTAATATTTTTCTTGCTTATCAAGCGCGAGATGTGCAAATTGCAAGATTGAAATTTTCCTTAACTGAAAAGCCGACAACAGTAATCCCCGGCTCGGTCACTTGAACCCGTAGATTTCAAGTCACATTCGAAGTATTTACCCTCTCAGCCACTGAGCAGTCAATGCTCAAAAGTGTTTAAAATTTTTAATTTGCTTTAGTTCTCATCCTGTATATCATCATTTAAATTATACGCAAAAAAATACTACTTAATTATAATCATTTAGTTAGCCGACTATTCATTTAGTGATCTTGATTGGAGCCGCGAGTAGTTGAAACCCAGTGAGAATTTCATGTCTGACTGCATCGAATTTTCAACTTCCTTGATATTTTGCATTTTAGTACACACTAACTACTTATTAATAATAATAATATTAAGCGTTTGCATTGCGTACATTTACTTGTTAATCGTAGATCTAGCGCTCGCGTTTCATGCAGTGTTTTGCTCGAGCCAACAACGTCTGAACCAAAGTCTCAGTGGACTTGTCAATTACGATATAATCTCAATTGGCGCCTAGTTCAACTCAACTGTTGTAGCACTCGACCAACAGCAAAAGCAGCAAAGAAATTAATTCGTCTAAATTCTTTCGCGCGCGTAATACAAATAAACAAAACATGCATTAATGTTTTGTAATTCATTAATTTGATACCACTTGTTTATTATTTCTCCCAGGAAATTTAATTAATTTAAAAAGTATTCACCGTAATTTACTAAAACAAATTTTTAATTAATCATGCTTCAATCAGCCTCGTGCCCTAATTTGTTACACAACCCTTGATGTGTCGAATTGGAAAAAAAACAACGAACAGAGGACGAATGGTCATTAATTTTTGGAAACAGTGAATCATTAATTAAAAACACGTTCCATAAACTTTTTTCCAATTCTGTAATTTTCTCGGTTCTCTGTTCATTCGTCGGACGCGCGCACTTTTTATGCATTCATTGGTTCCTGTATTAAAGCGTGAGTGAGATGCGCAAAGGAACCGGAAGCGCGCACGAAATTAATGAATTTCACACACGTGTCGTGTCTTTGCGTTTTCGTCCTCCGTTTATGCAACGTCAAAGGTCTTTCAACTTTTCCAGCAGGCGCGCGCGAGCAAACGTTTAATCTTTGCCAAACTCTTTTCCTCGTTTTTCTTCCTTGCACGGTCATCATCATCATCAACATCTTCCTAACTTAATCCAACTTTTACGTCGTTTCAAAGTGGATATTATTACATTTTTTTTTTACTTGATATACTTAATTCTAATGAATGAATCAAGTTATAAACAAATTTTAAGTAAACACTTAATTAAGGACCAATTACATGGCATGTTTGTAATTTATTAGGAAAACCCCAAATTTGTTATCAATTTACGACATTATCATCGCACAAGTAAATACATTGAAGCTTATTGCTAGACGCAAAAATACTCAATTCTATGAAATCGGTTCAATTCTATGAAATCGTAATTCATAAACATGATTAGGAAAATTAGGAGCGGCATTGATTATTTAGTGAATTAATTCGCGGTTGGTTTGATTGATAAATTATTGCAACAACACGACGGATGATTACCGACTTGGCAACGATCGAATGAAAATAGAAAAACAAAATTTGCGCGGAATAAACAAACAAACAAACAAACCGAACAACCACCGCAATGCAGTGAATGACTCTCTCTCGCTTAATTATTCAAACGTTGATTAAATACTCGCCCGCACGTTGCGCATTTGTTTAATGTCTATTTTTAATTGTGTGGCGCATAAATAAACAAATAAATTCCACAGCGAATACACGAATTATGTGGAAAATCATCGATTTACGAACCACAATTTCCGCATTTCCAGTCCAAAATTTGATCACTACATCAAATACTTTGATTCGTATTTTAAACCGATAAACGCACATAGTTTGCGCGTTTGAATAAATAATATGCTTGAATATATTAATTGAACAAAATAAATTCAAAACAAAACAGGATGAATGTCAGATATGTGTGTGTGTGTTATGCGAATTGAATTTTAATGCAAATTCTTTTCGTCGATGACATAATGCCAAGTGGAATTATTTATTGCAGATTGCACTCAGAGTTTTCGAATGCAGTGCACAATTTATTTCGCTTAATTTACGATGAATAACATTGTTATTTTTAGAGCAAACATATGACCGGATGTGGTACGAACGCATGCACAACCCGTAAAGTTTAAAAATATTGTGCGTTTAACGCGTGGATCATTTCTTTTCGAGTTTATTTGTTTGCTTTATTAGTCGCCTGCTGCAATTTGCACGCGGATTGTTTACGCGTTAAACTAGTTTTTCTCATCTCTAAATAACTTTTTCACCTTCTTATGCTTGAGACATGAGCGACGAAAGCAGCAAAGACAGCGTTTCGTTTGATTTTCTTGGGTTGTATTAGAACAACCTGTATAAAACCCAAATTGTGCATTGCGACAATATAAAGTAGCGATGACAATGAAGTATACAATAGCCTAGAGAACAAACGGCATTGCCGCCGCCGCTGCTGCTGTCGCCGGTGCCGCCTCCAAGTTAGTGCACATGTGTGTACTTACTGCGTAACTAAGTAGGTCTCGTTCGCATTGCATACACACATTAACGAACCAACATGAGCATAACCTACTCAACACGATGCGATGCGATGCGATGCGTTGCAATGCGACTCAACAATACGCAAACAAGAGAGCGCCAAATAACGCTATAAAATCAAGCAAGCATGCCGTCGCCAAGCAACACAGCAGCACGCTTTTAATGCGCACATGCAAGGCGTTATGCGCCATTGTCCTTCCTAGTCCTTGCATTATTCTTCTTTGCTTTCATTGCATTTGATTACGTTTTGTTCTTTTGTTGCACGCCCTGACGCTGTAAACTTGTATCTATTATTTGCACGAAAATGCGCTATTTTATTTTTATTTAAAAGCACTCCCAATTTATAATTTTAATTCAAAATTGTTGTTACAGTATTTATCATCATTCTCCACCATCAAGATGACGGCTTGCGATGGATTTATGGACATCAGGTTGAGTTGGCTCAGTTGTTCAACAGCTTCGTAATTAGTAAGTACCCTTAAATGGGGTTTCGTTATGCGCCAACGGAAACTTTGTGCTATTTGCGTAAGGAAAAATTTAAATAGCACAAAAAGCGTAAACATAAAAGTTTAGTAGCTGGTAATGGGAAACAAGTAAGTGCGTAAAACAAGTTGTGATGAGATCGCAAATTTTCTACATGTTTGAACAATCGATATTATTGTTCATTGTCGACGTGATTGAATTGCATTCATATGCAATAAGTGATAGAAAATTAGATGATGAAAACTACGATAGGGAAAGAGAATATTTTCGCGATACGTAAATAAAACGATATTCGTCACGATCGAATAAAATAAAATAGAAGAGAATCATCAAACGCGCGCGTGTATTATAGTGAAATTCTTCTTAGTTGGCGCGTTTCTCATGTATTTCCCCGAAACGTGGTGCGCTTATCGCAATTATTAGTTGGTATTCTGTTTGCTCATTTGCAAAACGAGTCAGACTGACAATATAATATGCGGATGATAATGATAAGTTTTATCACATTTTTACGAGTTGCGGTTCAAACGTTCATGCGTACGCTTTACTTCTTGTGTGGTTTTTCGCATCGCGATAAGTCGCGTGCAAATATTGTCTTTTCGATTTGTTTGATGTTCGTAACATTATGCGAACTCTTTCAACTCAACTACAACGTGAGGAAACATACACTGCGTCTTTTTTATCGATTTCCATAATATTCATTCATTCTCATATTGAATTTGACAGTTGGCCTGCAACGGACAGGCCAGACATATGCCGCCCCTTGCGATAAGACGCCGCAAGAACTTGAAAGGGGGGCGACGGCGGCTACGCGTCTAGTAATAATATTATTATTCCGCCATCACAAGCGCCTCGTGCCTGATGGCACTTAATGCCCTTCTTCATTCGCGTCGGTTTCTTGCGCTTGTTGAACTTTTGGGATTTCATGCTCGCGCGCGCCTTTCTTTTTGCATAATGCAAAAAACAAGCCGCAAATTACAGTTTAATGTGCGATTCAAGAGCGCAACATTTCGCGTTTTAAATGGACTTTAAAGAGAGGAAGGAAGCACGCGCCCGTTGTCAGCAGCAGTCTCGCGAAACGAGAGTCGCGCGTGTTGTTTCTGGTTTGATCAATAAAATGGCATCTCTCATCGAAGCGCGAACGGCGGCGCGAAATCAAAATCCGCGGTGAAATGTCAAGGCAAACGCGCGCACGAAAAATATGTTTAGACTATGCAAAAATTTAATAATTGTTTAATGCCGCATTGTTTTCCCGAAGACTTTGTATCGCAGCAACAAACGCGCAAAGTCGTAATAAAGTTTGACAATACGCAGCGCGCATAAACACAATGCATCGTAACGAATCAAATCGAACAAAGTTGCACGCAAGAAAAGCAACAATAATGATCAATAGCAAACCCAATATGCATTTACTGTAATTGCATATACGACTCGAACGCGGACTCAAAAAATGTATAACAATTTAAGTGTGTCGCTCGTTATGCATGTAAAACTTTTGGCTAGATCATTCATACTTCTATTTTATTATGCATGCCGATGATCAAATGCATGGCCATGACAACATTTTGTTGTTAGAAGGCTTTTGATTTTGAATTCATTCCATTCATGCATGCTGGTTCAATCCTCTTAGACCCGGTTAAACTTTCCCTTCTCATTTTCGGGTGAAGAGAGCACGCAAAAACAATGCGACAAAAAGCGTGAACTTTGCTACTTACTTACTCGTCGTCGCGCTCTGGAGATGATTAATTCGCTAATTGTCATGGCAACCGCGTATATGGCTGATTAGTATGTTTATAAAACATTTCATGCTCTTTTGAATTGATTGAGTCATTCATTTATTTATGATACGTGTTTATCTAGAAAAAGAGGCTGACGACTGATGGATTTGCTCGATTTAAGTAACAATATTTATTTGGCAAGAATAGCGACACTCGTGTGATTGGTAAATAATAACAATTGATTGAGCAAACATCTGCGCATCCGGATTTTGTAGGGCTTGTTACGCGTTTTACTCGACAACAGCAAAGCAGCACGTTCCACGCATTTATATCGTGTCTCCTCCACACACGAAGATTCTCTCGTGTCTTCGTACTACACATCTGTTGTTTCATTATTCATTATTTCTTTCGCTTCCTCTGCAATGCATAACTTTGATTAGGGAATGATCATTACACGGTAATTCTTTGGTATTTGCGTTTTCGCCACCATTTTCTCTCGTCTTTAATTTCACCATACTCTCGGAGTGTTTGCTGGCTTTGCCTTGGCTTGGCTTGGCTTGGCTTAGCTTGCTTGCTTGCTCAATGTGTGGTCATTTTCCTCTCCTCTCTGCTGCTGCTGTTGCTGCCTTGCTTGCTTTTGCTTGCTGACTGACCCTCTCAGCATACATCATATTCAATTACCGCGACACTCTCGACAGGAATTATACCAACACCAACCAACCAACTAGTTAACTAAATGAAATGAAATGAAATGGTAATTAATAGGTCGTATAGTATGTAGTAAGTAGTAGTAAGTGGTGATAGGAAATATGCATACGCATTGAAAATGGGTATATACGATATGAGTGGGCATGTTGTGTGTTGAAAGGCAGCACTTACCTGTGCGGCTGCAGCAAATCCAAGCAGGATTGCACAACATAACAACGTCGATGATATCCTTAAATGCATCGCACCAGGTCGCTTCGGCGTGTGTATGCGCCTCGTCGCAATACGAATAGATAGATATTTTCCAAAGCGATAATCTCAACGGGAAAAACACCAGTCGTTCGAAACGAAGTGAACGCGCGCTCCTCCGCACAGGGCCTCCGTTTCTTTGGTCTTTGCTGCTGCGATTTTAGCGGTGGAAACAATCCGTAAACGCGCTGCTTACACGTATCAAGACACAATGCGTTCTTAAAGGGAAATTGATGATGTTTTGTGGCACGATTAGATACGAGGGACGAGTTTATAGCACTCCGAGCAGACGGCACGAACGCATCTAGAACACTGATCAATGACTGAACACACAGCACGGACGAACACACCGCTCGTCATGCGCATACGACGCTGCTATGGCCGCCGTTTCCATAAATATGCAAAGAATATTTCGTCAATTGATAGATTTTTATAATATTTACCCCTTGGGTTAATGGGATTTTAATTCGGTTGGGTTCTGGGGCGTTGTTTACATTTGAATCATCAGCGGTTGACTACCTTCTTGTCTCATGTCGCCCTCTTCTGTGCTGTCGCATTAAGCACTCATCATTTTGGAGTAAACGCACCTTTTCTGATATAATGCGCAAAATTCGATCTTATGGGGATACATTTAATAATTGGTGATTTAATTAAACAAATGTATTAATATGAATAATAAGAGTACCACATATAATACTTCATACTACATATCATTGCTGTCTTCAACTATCAATTACGTTACAGTATAAACAAGAGATACACTGCGGACACTTAACGATTACAATCAATGATTACATAACAAAATTGGAACACGTAGCCCAATTTTTGATGAATTCTGCAATTAATGTTTATCGATGCTCTCGACGCGTTGCTTGTGGCGAGTGATTGCCTCCTGGTGACGCTTGATTTGCTCCTCGTGGAAGCTAATTTCATCGGTGAGATCAGCCTTCAGCTTTTTTAATTGATCGCGTTGCTACAAGAAAACAATAACATGTTGTTCATTAGTAAGTTATTTGGACATTGTCCAAGTGCGGACTATTTGACAGTGGTCAATACAAACCTTATTATGGAAGAATTGCTCTTCGCGAGCAACAGCCTGCTCGCCGAATGCACCGCCGGCCTCGCGAATTGATCCTCCGCTGCCGCCACCTTTGCCGGCGCCGCTTCCCAAGCCGCCAGACGAAGCACGAATTTGCCTATAGATGTAGGATTGATTAGTAAATGATATTATGCGCAAATTTCGCTGGTATATTTCATAATAGGTTAGCAAAGGTCATAAAATTCGCCTATGATTATCATAGTTACTTACGAGCCAAACATGGAGGCAACACGCTTATTGTTAGCGATTGAACGTAGAGAATTCATAGTAGATGCAAGAATTATTGATAGTGTTGAATAACCAACCTCAACACGAACTATAGTTTGCTAGAACTGCGCGTATCAAGTAGTATGCGGTGACAGTATGTGCCGGAGCAAAAAGTCTAAAAAACCTCAGGAGCGACAGCTAAAAATAACCTTCTGAGTACTCAGCGCCCCCTTATTATTCTGTAGGAAATAAGACTAGATTTTCACAAAGTCCTGAAATGATTCACGATGATTTAAAACAATGAAACCAAGCCAAGACATGACATAATAATTAATTTGTTTAACTATTACACCTTGTTTACATTGATTACATTCGAAGTCATAGTCGCCTAAACGCATGCGCTAGCCATGCAACCCATGTTGACAGAGGTGCATGTGCACGAGGTTATGTATCGTGACAGCAAATACAAGTTGTTTACTAAAATAGGTAAATAGTATTAATATTCAATTAGTTATTGTTGGTGCAATTGTGAGACGTGGTACTGTATGCGGCATCGAAAACTCGCCGAACAAACGCCGCATTTGTATGTACATGGCACCCAAAGCAGTGTCAACACTTCTTTGTTTTTGTTGCTTATTGAGCCCCAAATTGCTGATAAGTAGCTATCAGCGTTCGTTTATTAGACCGTTATCGTAACGCAGTAACAAGAGCCGCAGTAAGTTGATTCACTATTTATCCTGTGTCCAATTCTTTCTTGTTATAAACTCACAACACTTGTTTAAACACGGCCAGTTCTAAAGCAGTATTGCAATTAGTGCAGGGACATGGGGAAGAAAAACTCACTTGACACTCATTTAAAAGAGTTGGAGATGAAGAAGAGTAATGGCAATGGCAAATTGAAGACCTCACGCCTGCCCCATATCAAGGGCAAAGAGAACAGACTTGTGAAGAATAACGAACAGATCTCACATGAAGGTTTAAGCTCGAATATAGATAACATAGATAAATTAGTTCAGTTCATTGAGGGCAGCGCACAAAATGATATTGCCAATAAAAAAGCGGAGAAAAAAGCGCGCCAGAAGCAGAAGAAGGTAAGAATGCAATGACGGCTAGGTGTGTAGTTGAAGCGTAGATTTGTATTTCATTAAATGCGTATTCAGGAAGACGAACGAAGGCGCCGTGAAGAGGAGGAGGAAGCACAGAGACGAGCTGAAGATGAGCGAATACGAGTGGAAGAAATGCTCGCTGAACAGGCGCGAATTCGTGAAGAACTAGCGTTACAGAAAGCCCTTAAGAAAAAGAAAGGCAAGCAGTCGAATACGACACAAAATCAGAACGATAGTAAAAATTCAAATAAGAAAAAGAAAGCTGGTAATAATAATGCGCAGAAAGCGGAAGTTTCAAACGCGCCAGAAACTTTTGAGCAGACGATTCCTGCTATGGTAACTATAAAGCGGGTGGTAGAGAATAATAATTCACCGCCAACAGTTACAATAACGCTGAAGGGCTCGACACCCGATCAGGACCAATTGCTTTACACGCTTGTAAATGGCCATGACGCGCCGGTGATTGCGCCGGCCGCAGTTAAAGACGAGCGGAGTAAAACAAGGGCAGATAAGCAGTCGAATAATGCTAAAGTAAATGATAAAAAGAAAAAGAATGTCAATAATAGTAAAGCCACTAATGGTAATAATAATATAGCCGGTAAAACTAAGACGCCGAATATAGAAACAAATGAAATTAAAGTACAGCTTGCAATTGACAAGAGTTTCCGCAAGGATGTAGCGAAATTAAAAGAGAAAGAGTTGGCCCAACAGCCGAAAAAGAAGCAAGTGCAAATTACTAGTAAAATTACAAAAGATAACAAAGAATCGCCTGTGACGAATGCGAAAAAGGGTGAGAAGCACACTAATGTTGCATCCCCGACGCCAAGACAGGATAATAACGATTCGCTTAAAGATATAATTGATATTCCCTCGTTGAAATTGCCTCCGGGAATAACGATAACAAAAGTTAGCGGGCCGCTGACTACACGAAAGACTGCGACAGCACAGAATGATTATACAGATGTGCCAGTGAGCAAACTTGGCGTGATAGTCGTAGACACTGAGAAGCTGATACAGCAGCAGAGCGGGAAAAAGAAGAAGAAGAAAAATAAAAAGGCTAATAACAATAATAGCGAGCAGCAGAATACAAGCCAAGCGACAAGCAATAACAATTCGAGTCACACGAGCAAAACAAATGAACCACGCGTGCAAATCAAACCCTCCACGTCGTATTCGAATGCAGATGCATCAGCTGCGAATAGCGGGATGGTGACACTGAAGAATCCCATCTTTCATACGCTGCAGAATAAGATGATGAATCCGAGCGAGGGTGGCACGCCGCCGCATATGATCAACATTAATGAACAAGCGACCATTTCTTGCGGCGAGAATGGCATTGTCACGATACGTAGATCGCGTCCGGTGGGTTTTTACACCTCGAACGAATCGCCCATCTCAGAGTATCTCTCAGCTCAGGCGCAAGCACAAGCGGCTTCCACGGCGACCACAAAAACTTCGTCGACAAAACGCGAGCCGATTATGACTCCTTGGCAAATGCCCGATACATCCATCTCTGCGCTATCTGAAGATCGCAAAATAATTCGGCCGCCAAGCCCACGAAGCACACAATGGGCGCGCAATGAACAAGATGGCAAATTGACTGCACCAGGAGTGCTGCAGGGTTTGCCAGGCATTGAGATAACTCGTGTGAAGCCAGCGAACAATTCGCGATCTGAATCGCGCTCACCGGAAGCCGACGTGGCCCAAGTTATAGCCTCTGAAGAAATTACTCTGATTCGAAAAGATAACGCAAATGCCGAAAATAGTAATGAATGGACTTGCAATAACAAATAACTATTAAGACCAGACAGAGTACATGTTGTAATTCATGTGTATTGATTTGCAAATATCCAAAAAAATGCGGTACAAATTGCATTTCACCAAACAATTTTCTCCATCTACAATCGTCTACGTTATTGATCCCCTTGCACTTGCAACATTCTCTCATCATCTCATCTTAATTAATTTTTTTATATATATACAGTGTATGTTTTTGAGTACAAAAAAACAAGAAGGAATTAGTCGCCTAACAAACAGAGTCTTGAGTTGAGTTGTTCGTAACAAAGTTGAAACAACAAGTTATATCCCCTGAGGCACAGACGCTCCATTACGATTTACTACATTTGTAAACATTTAACTTGACGAGGGTAAAAAGTGCCACCAGTTGTTTCGTGAACAATTAAATTCATATATAAATAGTATCTTACAATAGGTATAATATATATGTATATAAACATTAAATTCTTAAAAATTCGCCAAACGTTTACGTGTGTGCACAATTCATCATTATCATGATTTGCCAACTTTTCGCCGCGCACGAGAATTGAATTGAATTTCGCGTTTCCATTTTCTAAACACCTACGAAACTATCAACTATATATCCGATATTATTGATAATAGTGAAAATCACTAGCTAGTTAATACGTCATCATTAATTTGATCTCTATCTAAAAATAAATAAACGTTAAATCACAGCCTCATAAATGTATAAATAATTCTTAAACCGATGAATTGCTACCACAATTTATACAAATATTACGACGATATATCTCCATCATGTGCAATGCAATAATGAAAAGAAATAAGAGTGGTGATTGAAAATCATATATGCATATTATATAAATAAGAAAATTGAACACAGTCATGTGTTGTTTCTTTGAGTTGCTTAAGATAAGGTATACAATAACATTATTATTATTCTTGTCATTTGAATATGAGCGTCTCTTGAGGTACTAGGATCCAATGGCACCGTATTATCATTATTAATATCATTACAATGTACATAGCGAGCATCTCATAAACTTTTAATTAAAGACAACACCAACTTGGCACTTGATAAGTTATAATTTAAAACCAACCATTTATGAGATGTCTGTCATGTAAAAATTGCTCCGAACATAGCCAGACGTAAATGTACGTCATCTAATACCTTGTAATATAAAACGTTTCGGTTTCTGGACCTTGAATTAAGACAGTCTTGTAGGCTTGCCACGGTTCCATTTTGGTCAAGTCGATTTTATCCAACGCGAGTATTCGGTCGCCTGGAAAGAGCTTTTGAAACGCGTTTCCATTCTCATCAACTTTGCTTACAAAAACACCCTGCAAATATAATGATAGTAATGTTAGAGAATTTATTCATAATCGCGCGCTATGAAACTTACATTCTCATTATATGCAACAGTAAATCCTAAAACATAACAACACGGTGTTAAAACTACTGTGATATTTTGAGCTACTCGCCCATCATTCATATTGCTCCCTGGAAATTGTTTCTCCATCACGTAGTTTTTCTCATAGTTTTGATTAGAGTAATGATCGTCAATGCATTTATTTACTTCTTGCAACAGCCCGTCTTTGCGATAATTCATCGGTTGCGGTACAGTGATATTTGAGCCAGGATTTTGTAAGTCCTGAGTGAATTTCTTCGGTTGTTGGTCATCGTACTCGTCCATTTTATTAAAGTATTTTGCATTCTTGGAATACGCTGCTGCGATGTGATATGGTGGTGGCTGCTTGGCAGTGACCATCATGCACTTCTCCTCCAGTTCGAGGCTGAGTTTTGCATCTTCGTGGCCATCGAGGCTGTTGATACTGTTTTTGTCATTATAGCTATAACGGTCCGAATTCGTATCGATGACCGGCGTGTGATTGCTGTTCGCATAAAAGTCATTTTCATAGTTTGGATGATTGTCTGGCGGTGATATAAAATCGGTCTGCGTGCTAAAATGCTTCGTGTAGATTTCCGCTTGTAAATCGTCTCCGTTCATCTCGCCCGGTCGCATCGGTGTAACTTTCGCCTCCTTAATGAGCGACTGTCCGGGGTCAAGATTTAAATTGAGGATTTGCGAATTAGCATCGCGATTGCGTCGTAGCTGATTATTGAGCGAGCGCTGAAAACGCTGGAAATCTTTTGGGTACGGTGTGGGTGCACGAGTTAGACGAGGTAGCGGTTCACGTGCGAGTCCCGGTTCGCTGAACGCAATATGCCGCTTTGGCAACGATACATTTTCTGTCGGCGACTCTTTGTTGATATTCTGATGAGTCATTTGTATCTGCGGCAGCAGAAAGCAAGTGAGCACTAGTTGCCCGCTATGTTCGAGTTGTTCGGTTTGAAGGGGAATCTAAAAATACATTTGCAATTAGTCTTCCCTTGTTGGTTGACAGAATAGGAGACTATGGCTAATACTCACTAAAGGATGGCTTTGATTTTGCGTCAGCCAGAGCGCACGTAGATTAGGTAGATTTGCAATCGGTATAGGTAAATATTCGAGTTTATTACCGATTAATCCAAGCGAGGTCAAATTTTGCAAGTGGCCCACCTCGTCCGGTAGTTTCCGTAACATATTATTATGCAGATTTAATATCGTAAGAGAAACACAGCTACCAATTTCTATGAATAATTAAGCGCATCAATTAACATACGAAAGACATTTATTCAGAGAGAGCGATGAACAATAAATACCTGGTGGTAATGACGTTAAAAAATTGTGTGATGCTATGAAATAGTTGAGCTTTCGAAGAAAACCAAATGAAGGTGGTATTGCTGAGATTTGATTGTTTTGTATATCCAATTCTTCGAGTTTGGTCAGCTCTCCGATCGAATGTGGCAAGGCTTCAATGCAATTGAAATCCATCTTTAGTGATTGCAATTCCTTCAATTGTCCAAGAACGTGGGGCACGTCCTTAATTAAATTATGACTCAAAATCAATGACGAAATTTTCTGGCATCTTCCAATTTCTTTTGGTATCGACTCGATATCATTTTTGGAGGCGTCGAAATCTTGCAGCTCTTGTAAATTTCCAATGCCCAAAATCAAATGGGTAATGCAATTGCCATTTATCCACAATTCTTTCAAACTGGTCATGTTACCAATTACTTCAGGCTGTAACATATATGCCACATTAATATAGAATAAGTTTGTGTGTTGTATACATACCATTTCAGTGAAATCATTATTGCTCAAATCTAATCGTACAAGCATTGTCAAGCGTCGCAAACTCTTTGGCAGTGCCGTCAGATTGTTATCGCGCAATTCGAGAATACGTAGATTGTTAAGGCGGCCAAAATTAGCTGGAAGAAACTCAATGTAGGTGTCATTCAGATACAGTTCTTGCAAGTTGACCAAACTTGTAAGACCCTCTGGCAACTTCTCCAATGCATTGGAGCTCAAGTCGAGAAATGTTAGCTTTTGGCATCTATGTATATTGGCTGGTATGTCTGAATATTTGAGGCAATTCCGACTGAGATTGAATGTGTGTAGATTGACAAGCTTTGAGACTAGTGCTGGCACATTTTGTATCTCATTGTCAGACACATCGAGGTACTTGAGTTCTTCACATTGAAACAAGAGTCGTGGCAACTCAATAATCTACAAATGCAATGTGTTAGCGTATCACAGTTTGACTTATATCAACAAATACCTTATTGCCATCCAAGTAAAGCGTTTCCAATGTGCGTTCGAAGTTGAAGACTTCAGGTGGCACATCCGCGATGGACGTGCGTGAGAAGTCCAGTAATCTGACATCGTCGACGGTCTTCTGCTTGCATGCGAAGCAATTCAACCAGTTCATAGTTTAGCTGTGTAATCACATCACTGGCACTGTACGCTCAAATCAGCTAATTGTGCATCCAGCAGCGAACAAACATAGCCTAACCGAAGGGCTGGGGCACTATGATAACGCCTTACGTCTGATTTACAAGCGGTCGCGGCAAACCACCGACGATGATAAAGGTCCACGTCTGTTGCACGTGCATGTCTTCCTTGTACTAGGGTGCACTCTGATGCAGCGCGTCAGCATCCCGAACAACGCTCACTTATTATTATTGCTCCCTGTCTGCGCTGCAATTCTATTAATACTCGCCACCTCCGGCTGATGCGATCGTGCATGTAGGCGGCGACTTCGTTATTCTTCGAATGCGATGATTAATGAGCAATAATTGAATTTGTTTTCATTGCTAGTCAGACAATTGTTGCTTGTAAACGCACCTCTTCTGCTACCGTAGCATAAGGAGTGTTCTCAAGAGCTAACCTACCATAGGCAGTATGTGCATCTCCACTTGTCGGAGAGGTCGTGTAGGTTGCCTATATACAGTGTTTTCGCACTAGGTCAGAAGCACCTGTACTCCTCTTATACATGAGGAAATAGGCATTTCCATATTATCTTAGGGAATTAATACCTTAGGGAATTAAGCGAAGACAATCATGCCATGACAACACGTGATAGTTGATCTTTACGCTGATTGGGGTATAGCTAGGCATCTTGCAAATTCTTTCTTTCGATAGAATCATCTTTTATCATAGTTTGTGAAACTTTTACGGAGCTTTCAAAACGTACGTTGATTACGGAGCGACTACACACAGACTACAAAGTGTTTAATAGTAATTTAAAGATAACAAATCATAATCATTACAATTCTTTTATGCATAAGACATCTCAATGCATTTTGAAATTTAAACAGTGCAATTGGTTAGTGACGTAGAGCCAATCGCTGCACGACACTGCATAGATCTTTCTTATCAGCGTTTGCAACACTCAGTGTGCCAAGTTCTATCGCTAGTCTCTGTGTGTAGTACGCGCTTCTCTCCATAACTTAGTGATTAATTTCGGTAATTATCGCGAGTGTTCTAGTAAAACGTAGTGTACGCGCTTCCTAAAGTATTAATTAATCGTTGTTACGTTTTTATTTCAAGAAATTTCGATTATTTTCGCGTATTCGCTTAAAATCCATAGTGCATCGATTTTAGGTTGTATTTCCCATGGTAGGATGTATTATATTCGATTAAATAGAGGAAACCAATAAATAGAGGAAATAGATCATTAGATAGACGAAATAGATAATTAGATAGATGAGTATATTTAGTCCAGGATGGTTAAGTAAAGGAGTAATTAAGCGATTTTGGGTGAGTTTGGGTGAGTGTTCCCGACCGTAGGATTTAGCACTGTTATCCACAAATTTTCGACAAGTTCCGAACGTGTTCACCACCGGTGACGGACGTGCACCGGCAATGTTTACATTCTGGTCTGTTTACTTGCGTATTGATACATTGCTTATAACAGCTGACGGAATGTGTAAGTTATCATTTAAATACATGCGCCTTATCAAATCAAATGCGGTTAACAGTAAGTAACACCTACGAATGGTGTGGTAAAAAGGTATGTGGTACAATTGATATGTTTAATTAAGTTTATTGCGCTTTAATCATCATGCCTTAAGCCAGGGCCAACGAGGGATGGTACGAAGGATTCATTAAGTACGTTTGCGCCTGTGAAGTAACTCTTCATGTAAGTTTTATACGACGAGTAACATTGAAAGACATTTCATCAAATCAAATGCGTCTAATTGTAAGTACCACCTACAAAGGTATGCGGTTGAATTGATAACACTGAGTAAGGTTAATTGCGCTTTGATCATCATGCCCGGAGACCAGGGCCAACGAGGGATTGTAAGAAGGATTCTTTGCGCCTGCGGAGTAAGCCCTCGTGTAAGTCATACACCAGGAGCTGCATGTAAATGCGTGATATCAGTCAATGAAGTGATAGAGTAGTATCACTCGATCACGAGATATGGAAAGAAAAATTCATCATGAATATTTGCATCTGTGGAGTATGTCCGCGTGTAATTCATACACGTCGAGTGACATTTAAACGCGCCTCATCAAGGCGAATGAAATCATGTACATTGAAAGTAATATCTACGTATAGATTGGTGAAAAAAGTATGCGATTGAATTGATAACGCTGAAGAAGGTTTATTACTCTTCAATTATCATGGTCTAAGACCAGGTTTAACGACGAATAGTAAGAAGAAGTCATTGAATACGTTTTGCGCCTGTGAAGTAAGCCCTCGTGTAAGTTATACACGAGGAGTTACATTTGAATGAGTCTTATCAAAATAAATGCCGAGCTATATAAAATGTTAGTACCACCGACGAATAGTATGGTGTGTTAAAAGGGTCAACTTTTCAATCAATATGCCCTAAGACCAGGGTCAACGTCGAATAGTAAAAAGAAGTCATTGAATACGTTTTGCGCCTGTGGAATAAGTAGTCGTGTAAGTCATACACAATTGAAGTGACAATACCTGTTGCTTGTATTGCTCGTAGTAGCAATGTGAATTTCCATTTGTTTATTTTGCACATCATCATTGGGTGAGAGGTGTGTGTGTTTAGACACATGCTCCAACGATATGGAATATTACAAATTGTGAATCTGCATAAAAAACAACGGTAGCATTTTATGATTTGCGTCAGTCGCTTACGGGATATGAATATTATTATTATTTGCGAACTAGAACGGTGATGTTCTGGTAAACAAAAAACAAATGCGTTGGTTGTGTGCTGCAGTAAGTTTCCATAGGGACGCACGTCGTGCAAAAAACGCGACTAGTTTTGAAAGGAAGATTTATTAGAAAGTGCGCAATCATTTCGCGAATAATTATCACTAATCAATAATAATGTAAAGTTCAGAATAGCATTATCTAGGCCACCAGCAGGCAGCAAGGCAGCATATTATTATTATTCATAATTTCGCAAAAAACAAATCGAGTGTAAAGTCTGCACCAGAAATTTGCTGACGGTGTCGCTTTCACTGCGCTTGAAACTGCACATTGTGAAAATACAATCACTGCAATTATTTGCGGCACGTTTACGTTAGATATCGGAAGTATTTTTGCACTTTGTAATTTTGAGATGAGATAAATATCAATCAATTGAGTTGCTAATTTTATCGTCGAGGCTAGTGAGACACGCGATGACAATTGTATTTATTGCGGGCTTTATCGTTTACTTCAAACTAATGCGTAAAACCAACCATATTTGAAATGATTTCCGCGTCTGGTATTAACAACTACACCATTGTAATTGACTGCAAAGTGGACGGCTGTGGTTGTAATTGAATTAAACGTACAAACGAATTATGGCAGGTCTTAATGCTAATGACTAAACGAATTCTTCGTTACGTAGACCTGTTGAAATCCGGCGTGGACTTTGCTCGTTGCCGTATACGTATACGTAGTTTGCCGCATTTCATTATGCATGATGGCTTTTTTTTTGACGTGCTTATTATTTATTTATATATTTATATTGGCCGGTCAAGTGAAGTGTGTCCTTGCGTGCATTTTTCAATTGCTCCATAAGTGGTAGTCTTATGAGTAAAAGTAGCTTCTCGCCGCGGTCAGTTGCAAGATGATTAAGAGCTAAATTATGAACTGAACTTGTTTCAAATCGGCGCGCGGCGCGACAACAACAAGCAAAAAAACACACAATGATGAACAACATCTTGCTGGAGGACAAAGTTTATCTCGGTACAGCGGCAAATTATAATGCATTTTATGCGTTTGCGATAAGCGATAATAATTGTAAAAACAAATTCGGAATTCCTTGGGCAAAGTCCAATTGATATTTTGTTGTTTGCTCGGCAACTCAACTCGGTTAACTTATGCAATCAATGATTAAAGAATTACAGAGCGTTTTTTTTTTCCATCTAATGCGGTTTGAACGTTATGACATCGAAGCATAAAATACGAATTAATATTAAAATGCGCAGGTAGTTTGCTTTTGCTTACAGCAATGATAATAATAGGAAAGTAAAAATAAACGAGTGTCTCGTGCATTATCTTGTTCGTGTCTTTATCACTTTTATATTGTTTCCGTTCGGATTAGTTTATTTAATTACTCATTGTCATGTTAATTAAAAACTCATTTGTAGTGCAACTACAAGTGTGAAACATGCAAGCGATGGAAATTTATATAGATCATTTATCTGGCGCTGTTATCTCTGACAATGTGTGAAATTTCAACTTTAGGAATTCGCATGTTGAATTAATTCATTTAAATATTAAACTTATTCAAGACGCGAATACGATTATAGAATACGATGAGGTTCTTGGGTTTTTTCTTGAAGCGAATTTACATTTGAAACAAAACATTAAAAATTGGGAAATTTGTATTTTAAACAAAACTTGTTTTGGTACATGCATTGCATAGCGTAATAGAATTACAGTACACGTGAGTCATCATATTTTAATGGAAATTTGGAATTTATATGCTCGTAAAGATGGTTGGTGAAGCATTATACTACAAACAACGCGACAAGGTTGCAAACGCACGATGTTCGCCGAAATGCTAAATTTCATAAGAGTTGTTGTTATTTGAAAAATTCTCAAATTGCGTTAAAGTTTAATTATAACGGGAATGGTTTATGTATTGAATCAGACAGATTAGATTGAAAGATGTGCGCACAAACAAACAAATTAGTTACAACATTTTACATGACATGGATGATCTTCAGTCTCGTTTGCGACATGCATAATTAAAACGAACAAGAGCGTAGATTGTTGTACGAGACGTGGATTTGTATGGTTTTTATTCAATCACAAGTCGCATGAATGAGCTTGAACATGCTAGTTATTTTTTCGCGCTAATTCATTAGCCAGTTTGAGTTGGAGATTTTGCGTCGTAAATGTGAAACTTTGTCTGGAAAGTGGCATTTTTCGTTTTGCACAGAGAAAATTTGAGGCAGCAGCCTTTTTTTCTTCTGTGCACATTCTCTCGACGCTCGTTTGCAAACTTGTGCCACTTTCCATCCATCTGCCATGCGCCATCATCATAGCTTATTTGCCTTGCCTGTAGCAGGTTTCATTGGCAATGGGTGAAAGTCAATAAGGCCGGTTCGCGAATACGAATGTATGAATAATGACAATGATTATCATTTATCAATAGAAATGCGTACACTTCCAAAAAATAAATGCAAGGAAAGATTAGAGATTTTTAGAACGAAAGGCAATAACCTAAACTTCAGACTATTGCTAATAGCGTCTCAAAAAAATGAAATGAGAGTGTGGAATCATGGACTAAATAACTTGAGAAATATCCATCACAAGTGTGTGTGTTGGCGGTTGGTTTTATTTATATTGCGGCAAGGACTTTGCACTCGCATTGATAAAATGTGCGTCTGATGAAACTGTACCAAAAGCTTGCGGGGATTTCTCTCGCGGGAGAAAGATGATGCAAGTTTAAGGACAACGACAATAATTGTAGACAATTGCTTATGCCTTATATCAAGTGACATAGATTTTTTCGCGTACGTTAATTCATGTAATAGTACAAAGGCAGCAAAGTTTAGTTAGTTAGCAGTTGTTAAACATTTGAATATGTTTATTGTACAGAATTCATTTTTACCTTCACCGAATTGAATTTCATTACGAAATGACTTTGAAGTAATAACAGTTTGTCGAGTAGTTACTTAAAACACAACGCAACGTGTTAATTTCTCATGATAATTTCATACACTTAGATAATGTAACTATTCACATACTATACCGTCTGTCTGGCAACCTTTAACCCTTTTTTCAATGCGCATAGCTAATTCACATTTTCATACTATAAAGCTGGCAAACAAATGCGATGCATATGCATATTCTATTGAATTGCGACGGGGCCGTCTTGTTATTGTCAGCGAACAATAATTTTTTGTTTGAAACAATTGACGTTATTGTCAAATGCGCATACGTTATTGTTGTTCGCGATGGATAATGTAAAAGTAATAGTTTTCTAATTATTTCGGTCTTTTGCGGGAGGAAATTCGAGTGACACACGAGCACCGTAGCGTGATTGAGCGCGTAAACAAAGGAACTTGAAATAACTGTTATCAAAAAAAGTTATTAAGCGTCGTCGCTTTGGTAAATACGGAAATTACAATGATGACAATGATGAGAATAATAATAGCATTAATAGAAATAACACACATACGCTTAGCCGGCGTAAGGGCAATGCAAGGAGATGGAATTTTATAGCGAAATGTAAGACAATGAAAGTAAATGAACTGCATAAATTCTATAGTTATAGTTTTTTTGCAAGTAATGTTTAGAATGCATTTCATATGCAGCACGTGCCACACTGACATTGCCGTTACGTAAAAAACGTGCACGTTATGATTCAATTAATTTAATGCGCATAGACTGCAATGCAAATGCAATTACAAATTACTTACTCTAATACAACACGAATAATATTTATAAATGTTGTTCAACGTTCAGTGGTTGTACGATTATACAATTAAATTTACAGTAGAATTGAAAGGCTATAAAGAAATAATGAGTACAGGTTATGCATTCACGGTTTTTATTAATTAATTAATTAAGCAAAAGCAAGTGCAGCGACGAAACAAAGGATGATATACTTAGGTATAATATACGTATGTGTTTCGCAATTACACATATCTCTTATTATAAAATGAATAAGACGAACGGGTACGGCCTTCAGTAATTTATATTATTCTCTTACATAAAAAAACAAAAGCATACACGAATGTGTTATGAAGCGTTAACAGCAACAGCAGTTTTTTTCGATGGGTGTAAAAGTAGGTATCTACGCGGCTTAAACAAATTGCAAGGTTCAAGAAAAGCTATAGTCGAACAAAGGCGCGAAAGTTGTACTCGTGCGCTCTTTGAAGGATGAAGAAAATTGTATGATGGATTGGTTATCGAGTGTCGCATTGCACGCAAACTTTGTTTATAGTTCAATGTCAATTTGTGTACACATTTATATAATCAATTTGTTAAACGAGCAAGCAGTTATTCGTTCTCGTCGTTTTCGGCGCGTGGAGTTTGCACATGTAATTGTTCAATTTCAAAATATCGCGTTGTTTGACTTGGCGATTGCCAAATTTCGGTTTCACTTTAATTACAAGCACATACACAATGCACTAAGCACATACGTTTATTACCAGCTCGAATACAACGAACTTGAAAAAAAATATTATTTCTAGAATTTCTTTTAAAAATTGAAAGTGTTTAAGGAAATGTTCGCAATAATTTAAACCAAGCAGAACATTTTTTTCTATTATTTACCTACGATTATTAAGATCATAACCGTAATGCGTAAACGATTATTATAATAATCGGAGAAGTAAGATGAAGGATGTTTTTTCAATAATAAGCAACGAAAGAAAGAAAGTTCATTGTAACACTTAAATAAGTCGTAATAACATAACGTTGATATAATACGATTTTCTATATATTCAGTAGCTATGCTCAAGTAATGCTTTCCTTTACTTAATTTCAAAACCAAACGAAAGAAACTATCGCCAAGCAACAAATTATGCAATGATTATGCGAGAAACACTTCCGGTCGTATAGAAAGAAGGAGGAAGAATTAGACGAATGTGGAATTCTGGGTATTGATTTCCTTCCTCTAAACTACACTTTTAATTGCGAAATATAAAGTTTAAGAGGCACATAAATGAAGTTGTAAGAATACAGGAAGGAAACGACAAGGACTTTGCCGCCTTGATTATTAGCATAGAATTTGCAAAAAGTGTTGGGTTAATGTAACACAAGGTGATGTTATTTATTTATTTATTTCATGCGCTTTAATAACATTAATGGTGAATGACTGTTAATGTTATCACTTCATGCACGAGTGAACTTTTGAGATTACAAGTTATTCGGCTGATTTGCTCACGCGTCCATCATGCAAAGCGGAAGTGATCATTAAGTACATTTTCGAGTACTTAATCCAATATTTCAAAGTAAATAATAAAATGAGTATTAAACTATGTACACCAGCTCGGTTTCATGCTGCATACTCGTGAGGCTAATTAATTAGCTAATCAGCGTAATCAATAGATAAACAAATATTCAATTACAATGGAAACTTTTTATTCCGTGTTGATTTAGAGGAAAGAAAACTTGTTTAGCCATATTGTTGTTTCTATTATCCGAATTTATGCAAAATAATGCATACATAATAAGTGCAAGTATAGTTATCAGCATTGAATAAATTAAAATGACATAAAAAATGTTAATTACGATTTCCATTAAATAACGAATGATAAGATTTACGTAACAATTATTAAAAAAGTTCCACCAACAAGGCAAAGCGATGCATGGAGCTGGTGCGTTTCAATACTTTCAATTGTAGTTCGCTTATCAATTCGTTAATTTGCTTCTTTGGAATGATCAATTAAAGTTGGCGAATAATTACGAACGGTAATATGCAAATCATCTCAGCATACTTGATGCAATACTCGATTTGTATTGCATAATAATTAATCTCTCATCATCGTAAGTGACATTTACGTATTGAGTTGACCAATTTAATTATTCAATTGTTTTTATTTTCATTTTGATGCGACGAACGCGCGCGCGGCGTGTACAATCCAATCCACTTTAATTCAGCAATTATTATTAGTGCAATTAATTTTTGCAATAGCTGTATTTTTTCTATCGCGCAAACTGCCGTATTTCTCAATATTGATAAGATTTGCAATGCGAATTGGCATAGGAAATAGCTTTAAAGTAACATTTTCGGGGTAATAAGTGCGAGTTAATTGCCAATTTAAAAATATTTGACAATTTACGTGAATGGTTTAAACTTTAATGAGTTTGAAAGTTTTCTAAAACATTTTTTGCACTTTATATGACGTCTGAATAATGGACGCGACTTAATAATTATTTTGTTGTACGATAGCGGTATAGACTATGACGTTAATTAACTTATTTAAAACAAACCATTGCGGTATAGAGATAACAGAATGATAATAAGCTATGTTATCGAATTGTATCGGTTGTTGTTATGATGAAGAATTAATTACTTAGAGTTTTACGTCATGTAATAATGCGAATTCAATGAAAGGTGAGAAATATTATTGACCATTAACGACACATGATAGTTAGAGGCGATTAAAACAATTGCTAATCAATCGATGAATAAAAATTGTAATTACGACAACCAACGTGGATAGCCAAACGCCAAGGAAACATCCTTGAATCGAAAAGAAATGAAAAGCAATTAATTGCTATTTAAATATCATATGCGTACTATTTTAAAGAAATTAATAGCTAGGTAAAAATTCCAATCAATACGCCCGATGAACGGCCAAGTTTTTGATAGTAGAAACGAATTTGAGCAATAAATATTTTTAAGCGGACGCGGTCGTACACTTTTAATATTTATTTGAATTAATAGTTTAATCGACGAACGCACTGCGCGCCGAAATTTAATGACAACTTCTTTCACTTATAACTTTTACTACTAATAGCGCACTAATTAACAGCAAACTTTGGACTTGATTGTATAGTAATTGTAGTTGCTTTATTTATCAAATACCCGAATAGGTTCATTCATAAAGTAAAGAAACTTTACTTAGTTTTACGCGGTATTAAAATACGAAGAAATATTATTTCTCGACGTGGCCAAAATACACAGGAAAGAAAATAGTTAGAAAATATTTTGTTATGCCAATTTAGATAAACGAATGCGGGTTATTTTGTCATTTCCTTAAATTGTTTTTGCTATTCGTAAATAGTTTAAAGTTTTCGTGAATATTTTCTTATCGCGGCAAAAGTCATAGTCACCATGCATTTGTTTCTTCTTTTTGTTTTAATATCATAATACATATATTATTATTCAGTTACTATTACATACTTACCGAAATTGCTTATTTGTTGTTGCACTTTATGAACATGATGTAATAACCTCTAGGTTATTCATTCGAGAACAAATGCGCTCCGTTTCATTCGCGAATAAACTCGTCGTGAGTGAGACAAAAACATTTGAATGTTTTTCCTTGCTGGACGCTCACCTCAGACACCGCGTGTGCTTTGCAATAACACAACAGACACATACACAGCAAACACTGGCCAAGTCAAATCAAGTGATTAATATTATTATACAATCTTTAATCGTAAACAAAAATCAATTTCGGCGTGCGCGCGTTCGTGGAATGAAAAGAAATCGGTGAAATTACGTTCCTTGTATGAATTATCTATTTATATCTTCGCACTTGGTGCAATTGAGCGTGGGATCTTAAAAGTGTTGGCAGAATTTGTTATTTATTCTAAGACATGACGATCGCCGTCGCGTCGTCTCTTCCCCTTCTCGAAATCAGCTGATGATGCAGCCCGCGCTGAAATAAATAGTACTAAGAAAAAGAAAAAGTTGATGAGTTATTAAATAAGAAAACAAGTTTTATTGGTACTTCTTTTTTGCACATGGATATAAGTTAAATATTTAATGTGTAACAAACAGGAGTACAATTCAATTCAATTCAATTTTTATGCTTTGCTTCAACACAATAATGCACATTGCTTGCTCGAGAGGAAAAAGACGTTTACTATTCTTTTCTTCTTTGAATAAATTATTAAATTCAGTTTGCTTTAAAAAATATACACATAGACTTCATATCTTTATAGATATATCATAATAATCGTAAATTGGTTCCACTTTACGCGTATGCGCAAAAAGAAATAATAATATTAATAATAATAATCGCTTTCGTACGAAAACAAATGATTACATATGTATAAATGATAATAGTAATGATAACAGAAACCTATGAATCGGTATTATGTCGTCATATATTTTTTTTGTTTGATTTTTCTACGATGCATAATTTTAAGTGGTTCATGGAAATTTTGAATTTCCAGTAGTAGATGTTTTCAGTAAAGTAAAATTATCAACCAATCGGCAGCGCGAGTATAGTAGTAGTAGTAGTAGTACTCTATTCCAATATAATATATACATACAAATAGAGTATCCATTTGTTTTCTCTTCATAGTAAAACCGCGCGTGTACGTTGTGTCACTGCCGCCGCCATGCGCCACATACACTTTTCTATACGATCGATCACAATTTGATTGATTTAATCATTAATTAGCTATTTAATAATAATAATATGCGTACTGCATGTTTGCTCTATTCCCCATAGACGCGCTCATTCGCCCGTTTGCTCCTCGATACTCGATACTTAGAACTTAGCAACTAAAACAATTGAAAATTATTTGGACTCTGCCGTCCGAGCTCATCAAATCGGGCTGCCAATGTCGTGCTGATAACGCGTCGTCACGTATTGGGAAGCATCGGTCAATTGCCGCAGGCAGCGTTGGAGGCCGTGCAAGTGGCGCTTAAAGTTGGCGGCGACTTGCTGCGTACGGTCGGCGACATCCTGATGAGATTCTTCGATTCCGGAATCATTTTCATTGCCGATCTCCGAATCGTCCGTGTCGCTAATGCTGGACGCCGACGAGGACGAATTGGTGGACGATACACTTACGGTTGACGGTCGTCGCACGTGTCCTTTTTGCGGTTGCGCACTGGTAGAATTGGCGGCTGGAGCGGCGGTAACAGCGGGCGCTTTTGGCGACGGTGTCGTGGTAGTTTCCTCTTCGGCGTCCTGCGCTTGCCCCTGACCCCACAATAAGTCGTCCTTGATCGTATTGAGCATATTGTAGACGTCGAAGAGGTCGGCCGAATTGAGTAGCGTGTTAATCGAGTGCTTGCTGCCTGGAGCGGCTGCGGCGGTAGCGGTGGCGGCAGCAGTCTGCTGCTGCTGCTTGGCGGCTGGATCCTGATCGTCGCCGACTTTCAGATCCATCAATCGACATGGCACGAGAATCATCTCGTCCATTGCGCTCACGCTCTTTACGAATTTCTCCATTGCATTCAGAATGCTCTGGTTGGAGAATTCAGTGTCATCGTGACGTGCGATACGTCGCAAGCTATTTCTGCAATTCAAATGAAAATTTGGTTAAATTCAAGATCATTTTGCCCAATATTTAATTTATTTGATTGCTATGCCGGCTGGCGTGTCTAAAAATATGAAGTAATATTCCGAATATCGGGGAGAAAACGAAAGAGAACTTTTCTAAGGTCATGGTTATACACGCGAACGAATGTACGTAGAATTTTGACACATTTCAGGCGCAAGCGGTCACGCTTTTACAAATTTGAGTTTATTACTTGGAATATTTGGAAAATGCAAGTTGTATTTTAAAAGAATGAGACAAGCGTATAGCAAATGATGACAATTGACACCAATATATATTCGTATACCTGACACACTTATTAGCCAATTGCATAATGGCAGCTGGCTGGCTTTGTGAGCCCCGCGCACTAAACGCTAATAAGCAAGCAAGGCGTACCGCAGCAAAAGTAAAAAGCAATTTTGACATTCACATAACAACAACATGAGACTGAAATTGAATGTGGTACGAAACGCGAAACGTGGCTGCCGTGTGCTATATCTAAACGCATGATTCAATTCAATCCAACTTTGGAGATAGACTCATCAGACTTATTCAATTTTAATGATTCACAAATTTTAAGAGTCATGCTTCTACGGTTGTTTTCACTAATCGTTTAGCTTTCACCGAACGTACCGTAATAATATTTTTTTAAAAAGGCAACAACTTTAAATGAATTACCTGCTATTTTCCATGCTTGTGGTGATATTATCTCCGTACGTATTCATCTTGCAGTCTCTTAGTGTGAAAAATGGTTGTTCGATAAAATATCCAAGAATTGCACTTGTGAGTGAGGCACTTAACCAACCAACCGAATAGAGCAGAGTGTTTCGAACGTATTGTGCTAGTTGTGCGAAATATTGCAACCGTTGCGGCAAAGCCAGCAATAAATACAGAAACGAATCAAATGAATCGAATGGGTGGCGTGATGGCCACGACCAAGTCAGCGAACAGAACAGAATAACAGAGAACTAAACTGCTGCTGCTGATGCAAGCTTTGACTAATACATACACACGCGCGCACAACACTCAAACTGCACCTGATACCCACTGTCGACAACGCGGCTCGGTGTATTAGCGGTGGCGGCGCGGATCCGTCGCTTTATATGTGAGTGATATCAAAACGCGCGAGGTGGGGTTTTAATACACGCGCGTCTCTGCGATTCCACCCGACGTGCATTCGTTGTCGTCGTGCCCGACGCTCTCCCAACAAATAATTATAAACCAAATGAATTTCTATGTGGCATTTGTGGAACACACATACACAATGATTCAATTACAATTGCGTTCAACTCTTTCCGTGATCGTCGCATGTACGAAGCATGATGATGACAGTCTGTCTGGCTGGCTATCTGCTTCTTCCTTTTTGAATTTCAAGTTGAATAGTATGATAGATGTGTTGGTGAGTCACACCACGCGCTGGTTCTTTGCGTTCATTGGCCGACTGTCATCATCACCTGATTTTCGCCGGGAAATTCAAACGGTTTATTGATTTCAAGCGGATCATGCGCGCTCCAAGCAAGAAAGGCTAGAGGCAGCATCGCAGCCGACCGTGGTGGTGGCCTGACGACCGCGTGAGCCACAATTGTGTCATTCTTAATCATGTCTCGCATTATTTCTTCGTTAAGCCAACAATTGACTTATTGTCATCTTGACTCATAAGTACAGTAATTGAACGACAGTTGTTGGAAAGAGCATTAAAAGTCGGTGAATGCATTAACAGGAAGAAATTATAAGTATGCTGTTCTGATAATCTACTTTTTGTACAAGTCGAATTTCTCCATTAATATGCAAAAGTTTAAAGTCGACTTTAACTGTTTGCCATTTCGCGATTATTGATTTATTGATGATTTATGGATTGAGGTGTACGTAACACAAGGCGCGTGTTCCTCGGTTGAAGTAATTCAATTGTTGTTTTGTTTGGATTGAATTGATTCTCCTTTATTTTGAAATTGCATACGCATACGCGCTTATTATTGCGAAAATTAACGCGCGAGCCGGAAATGAGGAGTTGTTTGAGTGTTAATGGCACTTGGAAATTTTACGCTAGTATTATGTGTAATTGAATGGTAATTAAATAACTTTTACCAAATTTAATTATCGCGGAGTAAGAAGAAGTTTATACAATTGGCGAAAAAAAACTATGCTAATATCATGTGAGAATTAGATGAGAAAGGGAACATGAATAATAACAAATATTGGACGTACGCAAATAACAAAAATCATACCATTTTATCACTACAACACATGAATTTTTCTTGGCATACACTTGCAGTCAATTTGCTGCCAAGTTATTTAACTTTTTACCCTTTGATGATACAGAATTGTTGAATATGCGCTCCATGTATGAGTACATGTTTTGTTTTTGTATTGTAGAGTTAATGAGAAAGATAATCTTTTGCAAATGGTAGAATTATCATTGAAAAAAAATATTTTGCACAATCAATGCGATAAAAAGTTTAAAACAATTCGTGTTGCCATATGACATAGAAAGATAATATACGGAAAGAATTGTTTTGGTTGGTGATGATGATGATGCTATTTTTATACTCGTTGACGGTTAAACATATAAATTATAAGTGCTACTATTGATTATCGATTGGATAATTGATAAGAAGTAAACAGCTGATTCACATACAAGTAAATATTGCAAGTGCAATTCATTATCATTTCGTGCATTTATTATTTATCAAACGTGTTTCTTTGCAATTCTTGCATTTTTAACATTTGCCAACATTGCGCCAAACACTTGGATGTTTTCACAAGGAATGTTTTATTGCATAATTACATACAGACAATTTATTTGCGCCGCCTAGGTTTAATATTTATTTATTCGTTTTACGATGTAAACTACATAGGCTTAGGAATTGCAAATTTTATTTTTGGTTAATGAATAACTGCCATTATCTTAGATATATCGCGTAACACGGTAGGATTAATTTGAATTTTGGACAATTCGCATAAAAAATATTTGTTTCCGCAAAGAGAAACGATTACTTATCATAAATGGAAAATAGTGAAAACGGTTCCGCGAATTACTGCTGTTGTTGTTCGATTTCGCGTGTTCAATTTAAATTTACTATTTGCTAGTTACGAGCGTCATTTTTAAACGAAATTGTCAATAGTTCTAATGATGACAATTTGTATTTGTTTTTTTTGCCGCATTTTACTATTATCGTAGAATGATGATGATTTGCATATGACATTGTCGCCAGTGGACATTATTTACATATGCAATTTCTGATGCGATTTGCTTACTTTCCGGCGACGTTGTTGGCAGTTGTATTAAAATAAAGATAATTCGCGCGAATTATTTTTCAAAGATTAAAACCGGTCGCGGAAGAACTTTGTAAGTTATTTTCAAATAATTATTTGCGTATAATTGACGTATTTTAATTTTTTGCGCGCATTAAACAACTTGCACGATGCACAAGTATTTTAATATTTATATAATTTTGACGCACGCATGACTGGTGCAATAATAATGTCTGGCGAATGGAAAAATATTAACTATTTTAATGCATACCAAATATTATTAGATATATTCATACAAATTGCAATAAATAGCTGACATCGATATGCGATTATGGATATAGGTATAATTTATAAATTATTTATGACTTTTTTGAATTTATGGGTAAATGCATAGATTGCATACCTAGCTGAAATTTTTTAAACACGTCCATGTGAAGGTTTAGAGCTTATTGATGATTGATTGCTCGTGAAATAATTGCAAGTTAAACATTCTACGAGTTAGATATTTTATTAATTGGCAATACAATGCGAAACGATAATGAGCATGAAACCAAGTTCTGCTCTAGAAATTTTTGTAAGAAATGCGCAAAAAGTTACGGCCATTTTATGATTTTCTTCTTTTTTTTAGCTTTATTTTAACTAAGTGCCTCATAATAATTTGATACCGAAAAAATTAATTTTAAAATAATTAGCTAAACTGATAAATAAGTATGCAGTAATAACGTAACTGTTGGAATTTTTACGGTAGCGTAGATAGTTGGTAAGTTAATTGAGTTTTAATTGCGTTAATTTTTGCGGGAAACTTTAAACTTTGCGCCAACTTTTGGGTCTGCCAGAAAGTGAATCACAATAGGATGCGCAATGATGTATTACGCATGACCTAAGTGTTCGGAGCAAAAATTTTATTTATACTTATTTATACTTTTATTTAAATAATTATATAATTAGTAATTAAATACTCAAATATTTAATTATTGAAAACAATATCGTAATACGGTAAAAGTGAGCGCAAGGATATTACACGCATGAAAATAGCGTTGAATTTATTTTAATTAAGTAGTGTTTTTTGGAAAATTATTGGAAAATAAATTTATTGAAATTCATTAAATAAGCACATATGCACGAATAACGTAATTGTTTGAATAACGTATTTGTTTGAATTTCTGCGCTACAATTAATACTTTACAATTTTTTAAAAAATTAATTCAATTTCTGGAAAAAATAAATTTTGCTGAAATTCGGCATATAAGTAAAAACATATGCGCCAATAACATATTCGTTTGAATTTCTGCGCTACAATTAATACTTTTAATTCTTTTTTTAATAATTTAAATTTATTGAAAAAAATAAATTTGACTGAAATTCGCTATATAAGTAAATACATATGCGCCAAGAACATATTCGTTAGAATTCGTTGGAAATAGCATTAATAGTTTGAAAATTACATGACTTTTTTAATCGCACAAAGTTTTGGGTCCGTCAGAAAGAGATAGCAATAGCACCGTGGGCATTAGTTATCTCCGTGGGTATAGTTAAACTTCGGTAATCATCCTTGTACTTCGGCTTGGATATAATAACGCCAGAAAATGCGAATAGTGTTTTTTTGGAAAAATTATTAAAAAATAAATTCTGTTGAAATTCGCTTTATAACGCAATTCATATGCGCCAATAACATTATTAAGCGTTTATATAATTTAGGCGATTATTTTATTTCAAGCCATTTCCTCAATATAACTAAAATAAGTGAAAAATGGAATTTTGCTGAAATTCGAGATGTAAGTAACTAACAATGCGCTTATTAGATAGCCTTTGGAATTTTTGCGGTAGCGTTTATAATTTTAAAATCATTGAAAAATAATTAAAATTCGTGAAAATTAGTTTTGCTGAAATTCGTTATACAAATAAATACATATACGCTAGCAACGGACCCGTTGCAATTTTTTCGTTCGTATTAATAATTTAAAAGTTATTTGAGTATTTAATTGCGCAAACTTTGCTCAATGTTTGGGGTCCGCCTGAAAGAGAGAAACAATAGGATGCGCAATGGTGTACTGCGCATATGTTTACTTTTGGTGCTTAATTATTTTTCCAATATCGGTTGGCTTAGACAATGTTTATATCTTATTTGCATAAAAAAATGTAAAATTCTTTAAAATATCGTAATGCAACTCGCGTGTACGAAATGATTAAAATTTCAGAATTTATATTATGATTTCCTCGCAATATTTTAATAATTAAATTTATTCCAAAAAATAAATTTTATAAAATCTTTCATAAATTTGAAGTAGCGTGCGTCCTCTATAGAGAATATTTGTAGTTTGGCAAACTCTGCCTGTACAGAATGGATGGCGCTCCCCATACTGTCGCTTATTGAATGGGTGATTCCACTTTCGTTCGCGTGTGCTCTAGCGCTACCATAGTTTCATCGACATACGTAGGTTTTAAAGCGGCCAAGCAGTATCTGCCGTCCATTCGTTGTTGTTTGCCGGTGTTGTAATTGCGTGTGCGCGGGTACGCAGTATGTCAATAATCGCGTGAATTGCGAAATAAATACATCGCATCCGTGACGCGTTGTTGTACGAAACGATCGGTCGAGGTGTAAATGTAGTACGGGTGTGCGACAATGAGGATGCAATTGCACAACGCGATGTGTTATGCATAGACCGCGATCTGAGTTTTCCTCACACCGTTTTCAAAATGGTGGGTGTTGCATGCACCACAATAACAACGTCGCCGACGACAACGAACTCGACAACAACATTAATAACCACACTTCGACGTGCGGTGGTGATTTGCTGTTTAGCGTTGTTTATAGGAGGTGGCCCTTTAACTGTGCAGACGGCCGCGGCACCACTTCATTACTCGCAAGCGTGCATCTTTCTCAGCAATTCGGTGAGCTGCGTGAATAAGAATCTCACGGATCTGCCAGCCAATCTGCCCGACTGGACTCAATCATTGTGAGTACGCATAATGCACGCAATCAGCAGATAAGCGTTTGTTTTGTTTACATCGTAATTTTTCCATGCCGAAATCATTATGCGTTAAGCGCTTCTGACACATTCGCGCTGTGTGTTTATATAACTTGCGGTGCGAGCTTTAATGCGTAATAAGCGCACAGGTGTACACAGGTGCCGTTGCAGCACGTCATCATCATCGTCGTTGAACGCATTAGTAACCAACCCTTTAGATATTGCTACGCATACGCAAGTGAGCATCGAGACTTAATGCAATGCAAAGCGTGAAGATCATGCGGCGAGATCGGAATGCATTGCTCGCTTGTTTCTTTTCTTCCTGCGAGGCGCAGCAGCAGCGTTTTGTTTCTTTTGTGTCGCACGCACACATGTGCGACGCGTTTACCGGGCAAGGTGTCGGAGGGTGCATGTGTGTGCCGTACGTGAGTGGCAGGCGGACACTCTGAGGCGAGAAGAGGCATGTTATTGTTGTGTTCCTCGTATGCGCACGTCTTTCAATAGAGAATACTCGTCCAGCTGGTTCAATTCGATGCACGATGCACACAATCCGCACCAGTCTGCTCTTCTCGTTTTGTTGCCTACGCTACTTTATTATGTGCGGTGCCCACCTTATACGAGCACAAAAACACATTTCATTTAAATCGGATCCGCTCTGAACGTATACGACACGCGGAATACACGATGAGCAGTCAACCTATACGGGACGGGCCAGCCAAAGATGGCACAAAGGTCCATTTTAGTTTATAGGTTCTTTTGTTATCAGCATCACACGCTAGCTGCACGTCGCGTTGCGTCTTAACGACCGTAACGACCATTTTATTCAGCTCTTCCAATATATTTTTTTTGATCATTCATCTTGCTTTATGTATTACACATGCTGAATACGGCATTGTTAGACACATACCTGCATTCCGGAGAGCACAAATATCAAAAAACGGATTTTGTAAATGTAAATTATTCGAAATTTTGAATGGAATTTTCTTCGTAATTATAATACGACGTTTGTGAAATATTACAATTGATCGCATACAAAGATATATTTTGATGAAATTGGAAATTTTTTTTCTTCCAAATCCAGCAAATAAGCTAATACGTATGCGACAATAACGTACAAGCTGTAATTTTTATACTGGCATTCATAGTTATTTATAGTTTCAACGTTATTTGAGTTTTAATTTTGATGTAATAGGAAGTAAAGACCTATAAAATGCGTAACGTTACTTCGGCTACGATCGGGATAGCTCGTATGAAACATGCGAAATGCAAATACCGTGTTTTTTCAAAAATTATTCAAAAATAAATTTTGCTGAAATTCGCCTATATAAGTAAAAACATATGCGCCAATAACATATTCGTTTGAATTTCTGCGCCACAATTAATACTTTTAATTTTTTTAAAAAATAATTTAAATTTATTGAAAAAAATAAATTTTGCTGAAATTCGCTATATAAGTAAAAACATATGCGCTAAGAACATATTCGTTGGAACTTTTACGCTAGCATTAATAATTTGAAAATTACATGACTTTTTTAATTGCACATAGTTTGCGCAAAGTTTTGAACCCACCAAAGAGCGCATGCGCAAGAGCACCGTGCTCATTAGTTATCAATTTTTAAAAATAATTAAATCTATTGAAAAGAATAAATTCTGCTGAAATTCGCTATATAAGTAGAAACATATGCGCCAATAACATATTCGTTTGAATTTCTGCGCCACAATTAATACTTTTAATTTTTTTTTAATAATTTAGATTTATTGAAAAAAATAAATTTTGCTGAAATTCGCTATATAAATAAAAACATATGCGCTAAGAACATATTCGTTGGAACTTTTACGCTAGCATTAATAATTTGAAAATTACATGACTTTTTTAATTGCACATAGTTTGCGCAAAGTTTTGAACCCACCAAAGAGCGCATGCGCAAGAGCACCGTGCTCATTAGTTATCAATTTTTAAAAATAATTAAATCTATTGAAAAGAATAAATTCTGCTGAAATTCGCTATATAAGTAAAAACATATGCGCCAATAACATATTCGTTTGAATTTCTGCGCCACAATTAATACATTTAATTTTTTTAAATAATTTAGATTTTTTGAAAAAAATAAATTTTGCTGAAATTCGCTATATAAGTAAAAACATATGCGCTAAGAACATATTCGTTGGAACTTTTACGCTAGCATTAATAATTTGAAAATTACATGACTTTTTTAATTGCACATAGTTTGCGCAAAGTTTTGAACCCACCAAAGAGCGCATGCGCAAGAGCACCGTGCTCATTAGTTATCAATTTTTAAAAATAATTAAATCTATTGAAAAGAATAAATTCTGCTGAAATTCGCTATATAAGTAGAAACATATGCGCCAATAACATATTCGTTTGAATTTCTGCGCCACAATTAATACTTTTAATTTTTTTTTAAATAATTTAATTTTATTGAAAAAATAAATTTTGCTGAAATTCGCTATATAAGTAAAAACATATGCGCTAAGAACATATTCGTTGGAACTTTTACGCTAGCATTAATAGTTTGAAAATTACATGACTTTTTTAATTGCACATAGTTTGCGCAAAGTTTTGAACCCTACAAAGAGCGCATGCGCAAGAGCACCGTGCTCATTAGTTATCAATTTTTAAAAATAATTAAATCTATTGAAAAGAATAAATTCTGCTGAAATTCGCTATATAAGTAGAAACATATGCGCCAATAACATATTCGTTTGAATTTCTGCGCCACAATTAATACTTTTAATTTTTTAAAAAAAATAATTTAAATTTATTGAAAAAAATAAATTTTGCTGAAATTCGCTATATAAGTAAAAACATATGCGCTAAGAACATATTCGTTGGAACTTTTACGCTAGCATTAATAATTTGAAAATTACATGACTTTTTCAATTGCACATAGTTTGCGCAAAGTTTTGAACCCACCAAAGAGCGCATGCGCAAGAGCACCATGCTCATTAGTTATCAATTTTTAAAAGTAATTAAATCTATTGCAAAACATAAATTTTGCTGAAATTCGCTATATAAGTAATAACATATTCGTTTGAATTTCTGCGCCACAATTAATACATTTAATTTTTTTAAATAATTTAGATTTATTGAAAAAAATAAATTTTGCTGAAATTCGCTATATAAGTAATAACATATGCGCTAAGAACATATTCGTTTGAATTTCTGCACTACAATTAATACTTTTATTTTTTTTAAATAATTTAAATTGAAAAAATAAATTTTGCTGAAATTCGCTATATAAGTAAAAACATATGCGCCAATAACATATTCGTTTGAATTTCTGCACTACAATTAATACTTTTATTTTTTTTTTAAATAATTTAAATTTATTGAAAAAATAAATTTTGCTGAAATTCGCTATATAAGTAAAAACATATGCGCTAAGAACATATTCGTTGGAACTTTTACGCTAGCATTAATATTTTGAAAATTACATGACTTCTTTAATTGCACATGGTTTGCGCAAAGTTTTGAACCCGCCAAAGAGCGCATGCGCAAGAGCAGCGTACTCATTAGTTATCAATTTTTAAAAAAAATTAAATCTATTGAAAAGAATAAATTCTACTGAAATTCGCTATATAAGTAAAAACATATGCGCCAATAACATATTCGTTTGAATTTCTGCGCCACAATTAATACTTTTAATTTTTTTAAAAATAATTTAAATTTATTGAAAAAATAAATTTTGCTGAAATTCGCTATATAAGTAAAAACATATGCGCTAAGAACATATTCGTTGGAACTTTTACGCTAGCATTAATAATTTGAAAATTACAAGACTTTTTTAATTGCACATAGTTTGCGCAAAGTTTTGAACCCACCAAAGAGCGCATGCGCAAGAGCACCGTGCCATTAGTTATCAATTTTTAAAAATAATTAAATCTATTGAAAAGAATAAATTCTGCTGAAATTCGCTATATAAGTAAAAACATATGCGCCAATAACATATTCGTTTGAATTTCTGCGCCACAATTAATACTTTTAATTTTTTTTAAAAATAATTTAAATTTATTGAAAAAATAAATTTTGCTGAAATTCGCTATATATAAAAACATATGCGCTAAGAACATATTCGTTGGAACTTTTATGCTAGCATTAATAATTTGAAAATTACATGACTTTTTTAATTGCACATAGTTTGCGCAAAGTTTTGAACCCACCAAAGAGCGCATGCGCAAGAGCACCGTGCCATTAGTTATCAATTTTTAAAAATAATTAAATCTATTGAAAAGAATAAATTCTGCTGAAATTCGCTATATAAGTAAAAACATATGCGCCAATAACATATTCGTTTGAATTTCTGCGCCACAATTAATACTTTTAATTTTTTAAAAAAATAATTTAAATTTATTGAATAAAATAAATTTTGCTGAAATTCGCTATATAAGTAAAAACATATGCGCTAAGAACATATTCGTTGGAACTTTTACGCTAGCATTAATAATTTGAAAATTACATAACTTTTTTAATTGCACATAGTTTGCGCAAAGTTTTGAACCCACCAAAGAGAGCGCATGCGCAAGAGCAGCGTACTCATTAGTTATCAATTTTTAAAAATAATTAAATCTATTGAAAAGAATAAATTCTGCTGAAATTCGCTATATAAGTAAAAACTTATGCGCCAATAACATATTCGTTTGAATTTCTGCGCTACAATTAATACTTTTAATTTTTTTTTAAATAATTTAAATTTATTGAAGAAATAAATTTTGCTGAAATTCGCCTATATAAGTAAAAACATATGCGCTAAGAACATATTCGTTGGAACTTTTACGCTAGCATTAATAATTTGAAAATTACATGACTTTTTTAATTGCACATAGTTTGCGCAAAGTTTTGAACCCACCAAAGAGCGCATGCGCAAGAGCACCGTGCTCATTAGTTATCAATTTTTAAAAATAATTAAATCTATTGAAAAGAATAAATTTTGCTGAAATTCGCTATATAAGTAAAAACATATGCGCTAAGAACATATTCGTTGGAACTTTTACGCTAGCATTAATAGTTTGAAAATTACATGACTTTTTTAATTGCACATAGTTTGCGCAAAGTTTTGAACCCACCAAAGAGCGCATGCGCAAGAGCACCCTGCTCATTAGTTATCAATTTTTAAAAATAATTAAATCTATTGAAAAGAATAAATTCTGCTGAAATTCGCTATATAAGTAGAAACATATGCGCCAATAACATATTCGTTTGAATTTCTGCGCCACAATTAATACTTTTAATTTTTTTTAAATAATTTAGATTTATTGAAAAAAATAAATTTTGCTGAAATTCGCTATATAAGTAATAACATATGCGCTAAGAACATATTCGTTTGAATTTCTGCACTACAATTAATACTTTTATTTTTTTTAAATAATTTAAATTGAAAAAATAAATTTTGCTGAAATTCGCTATATAAGTAAAAACATATGCGCCAATAACATATTCGTTTGAATTTCTGCGCCACAATTAATACTTTTAATTTTTTTTTAAATAATTTAAATTTATTGAAAAAATAAATTTTGCTGAAATTCGCTATATAAGTAAAAACATATGCGCTAAGAACATATTCGTTGGAACTTTTACGCTAGCATTAATAGTTTGAAAATTACATGACTTTTTTAATTGCACATAGTTTGCGCAAAGTTTTGAACCCACCAAAGAGCGCATGCGCAAGAGCACCCTGCTCATTAGTTATCAATTTTTAAAAATAATTAAATCTATTGAAAAGAATAAATTCTGCTGAAATTCGCTATATAAGTAGAAACATATGCGCCAATAACATATTCGTTTGAATTTCTGCGCCACAATTAATACTTTTAATTTTTTTTAAATAATTTAGATTTATTGAAAAAAATAAATTTTGCTGAAATTCGCTATATAAGTAATAACATATGCGCTAAGAACATATTCGTTTGAATTTCTGCACTACAATTAATACTTTTATTTTTTTTAAATAATTTAAATTGAAAAAATAAATTTTGCTGAAATTCGCTATATAAGTAAAAACATATGCGCCAATAACATATTCGTTTGAATTTCTGCACTACAATTAATACTTTTATTTTTTTTAAAAAAATTTAAATTTATTGAAAAAATAAATTTTGCTGAAATTCGCTATATAAGTAAAAACATATGCGCTAAGAACATATTCGTTGGAACTTTTACGCTAGCATTAATATTTTGAAAATTACATAACTTTTTTAATTGCACATAGTTTGCGCAAAGTTTTGAACCCACCAAAGAGAGCGCATGCGCAAGAGCAGCGTACTCATTAGTTATCAATTTTTAAAAATAATTAAATCTATTGAAAAGAATAAATTCTGCTGAAATTCGCTATATAAGTAAAAACATATGCGCCAATAACATATTCGTTTGAATTTCTGCGCCACAATTAATACTTTTAATTTTTTTTAAAATAATTTAAATTTATTGAAAAAATAAATTTTGCTGAAATTCGCTATATAAGTAAAAACATATGCGCTAAGAACATATTCGTTGGAACTTTTACGCTAGCATTAATAATTTGAAAATTACATGACTTTTTTAATTGCACATAGTTTGCGCAAAGTTTTGAACCCACCAAAGAGCGCATGCGCAAGAGCACCGTGCTCATTAGTTATCAATTTTTAAAAATAATTAAATCTATTGAAAAGAATAAATTTTGCTGAAATTCGCTATATAAGTAATAACATATGCGCTAAGAACATATTCGTTTGAATTTCTGCACTACAATTAATACTTTTATTTTTTTTAAATAATTTAAATTGAAAAAATAAATTTTGCTGAAATTCGCTATATAAGTAAAAACATATGCGCCAATAACATATTCGTTTGAATTTCTGCACTACAATTAATACTTTTATTTTTTTTAAAAAAATTTAAATTTATTGAAAAAATAAATTTTGCTGAAATTCGCTATATAAGTAAAAACATATGCGCTAAGAACATATTCGTTGGAACTTTTACGCTAGCATTAATATTTTGAAAATTACATAACTTTTTTAATTGCACATAGTTTGCGCAAAGTTTTGAACCCACCAAAGAGAGCGCATGCGCAAGAGCAGCGTACTCATTAGTTATCAATTTTTAAAAATAATTAAATCTATTGAAAAGAATAAATTCTGCTGAAATTCGCTATATAAGTAAAAACTTATGCGCCAATAACATATTCGTTTGAATTTCTGCGCTACAATTAATACTTTTAATTTTTTTTTAAATAATTTAAATTTATTGAAGAAATAAATTTTGCTGAAATTCGCCTATATAAGTAAAAACATATGCGCTAAGAACATATTCGTTGGAACTTTTACGCTAGCATTAATAATTTGAAAATTACATGACTTTTTTAATTGCACATAGTTTGCGCAAAGTTTTGAACCCACCAAAGAGCGCATGCGCAAGAGCACCGTGCTCATTAGTTATCAATTTTTAAAAATAATTAAATCTATTGAAAAGAATAAATTTTGCTGAAATTCGCTATATAAGTAAAAACATATGCGCTAAGAACATATTCGTTGGAACTTTTACGCTAGCATTAATAGTTTGAAAATTACATGACTTTTTTAATTGCACATAGTTTGCGCAAAGTTTTGAACCCACCAAAGAGCGCATGCGCAAGAGCACCCTGCTCATTAGTTATCAATTTTTAAAAATAATTAAATCTATTGAAAAGAATAAATTCTGCTGAAATTCGCTATATAAGTAGAAACATATGCGCCAATAACATATTCGTTTGAATTTCTGCGCCACAATTAATACTTTTAATTTTTTTTAAATAATTTAGATTTATTGAAAAAAATAAATTTTGCTGAAATTCGCTATATAAGTAATAACATATGCGCTAAGAACATATTCGTTTGAATTTCTGCACTACAATTAATACTTTTATTTTTTTTAAATAATTTAAATTGAAAAAATAAATTTTGCTGAAATTCGCTATATAAGTAAAAACATATGCGCCAATAACATATTCGTTTGAATTTCTGCGCCACAATTAATACTTTTAATTTTTTTTTAAATAATTTAAATTTATTGAAAAAATAAATTTTGCTGAAATTCGCTATATAAGTAAAAACATATGCGCTAAGAACATATTCGTTGGAACTTTTACGCTAGCATTAATAGTTTGAAAATTACATGACTTTTTTAATTGCACATAGTTTGCGCAAAGTTTTGAACCCACCAAAGAGCGCATGCGCAAGAGCACCCTGCTCATTAGTTATCAATTTTTAAAAATAATTAAATCTATTGAAAAGAATAAATTCTGCTGAAATTCGCTATATAAGTAGAAACATATGCGCCAATAACATATTCGTTTGAATTTCTGCGCCACAATTAATACTTTTAATTTTTTTTGAATAATTTAGATTTATTGAAAAAAATAAATTTTGCTGAAATTCGCTATATAAGTAATAACATATGCGCTAAGAACATATTCGTTTGAATTTCTGCACTACAATTAATACTTTTATTTTTTTTAAATAATTTAAATTGAAAAAATAAATTTTGCTGAAATTCGCTATATAAGTAAAAACATATGCGCCAATAACATATTCGTTTGAATTTCTGCACTACAATTAATACTTTTATTTTTTTTTTAAATAATTTAAATTTATTGAAAAAATAAATTTTGCTGAAATTCGCTATATAAGTAAAAACATATGCGCTAAGAACATATTCGTTGGAACTTTTACGCTAGCATTAATATTTTGAAAATTACATGACTTCTTTAATTGCACATGGTTTGCGCAAAGTTTTGAACCCGCCAAAGAGCGCATGCGCAAGAGCAGCGTACTCATTAGTTATCAATTTTTAAAAAAAATTAAATCTATTGAAAAGAATAAATTCTGCTGAAATTCGCTATATAAGTAAAAACATATGCGCCAATAACATATTCGTTTGAATTTCTGCGCCACAATTAATACTTTTAATTTTTTTTAAAATAATTTAAATTTATTGAAAAAATAAATTTTGCTGAAATTCGCTATATAAGTAAAAACATATGCGCTAAGAACATATTCGTTGGAACTTTTACGCTAGCATTAATAATTTGAAAATTACATGACTTTTTTAATTGCACATAGTTTGCGCAAAGTTTTGAACCCACCAAAGAGCGCATGCGCAAGAGCACCGTGCTCATTAGTTATCAATTTTTAAAAATAATTAAATCTATTGAAAAGAATAAATTTTGCTGAAATTCGCTATATAAGTAATAACATATGCGCTAAGAACATATTCGTTTGAATTTCTGCACTACAATTAATACTTTTATTTTTTTTAAATAATTTAAATTGAAAAAATAAATTTTGCTGAAATTCGCTATATAAGTAAAAACATATGCGCCAATAACATATTCGTTTGAATTTCTGCACTACAATTAATACTTTTATTTTTTTTTAAAAAATTTAAATTTATTGAAAAAATAAATTTTGCTGAAATTCGCTATATAAGTAAAAACATATGCGCTAAGAACATATTCGTTGGAACTTTTACGCTAGCATTAATATTTTGAAAATTACATGACTTCTTTAATTGCACATGGTTTGCGCAAAGTTTTGAACCCGCCAAAGAGCGCATGCGCAAGAGCAGCGTACTCATTAGTTATCAATTTTTAAAAAAAATTAAATCTATTGAAAAGAATAAATTCTGCTGAAATTCGCTATATAAGTAAAAACATATGCGCCAATAACATATTCGTTTGAATTTCTGCGCCACAATTAATACTTTTAATTTTTTTAAAATAATTTAAATTTATTGAAAAAATAAATTTTGCTGAAATTCGCTATATAAGTAAAAACATATGCGCTAAGAACATATTCGTTGGAACTTTTACGCTAGCATTAATAATTTGAAAATTACAAGACTTTTTTAATTGCACATAGTTTGCGCAAAGTTTTGAACCCACCAAAGAGCGCATGCGCAAGAGCACCGTGCCATTAGTTATCAATTTTTAAAAATAATTAAATCTATTGAAAAGAATAAATTCTGCTGAAATTCGCTATATAAGTAAAAACATATGCGCCAATAACATATTCGTTTGAATTTCTGCGCCACAATTAATACTTTTAATTTTTTTTAAAAATAATTTAAATTTATTGAAAAAATAAATTTTGCTGAAATTCGCTATATATAAAAACATATGCGCTAAGAACATATTCGTTGGAACTTTTATGCTAGCATTAATAATTTGAAAATTACATGACTTTTTTAATTGCACATAGTTTGCGCAAAGTTTTGAACCCACTAAAGAGCGCATGCGCAAGAGCACCGTGCCATTAGTTATCAATTTTTAAAAATAATTAAATCTATTGAAAAGAATAAATTCTGCTGAAATTCGCTATATAAGTAAAAACATATGCGCCAATAACATATTCGTTTGAATTTCTGCGCCACAATTAATACTTTTAATTTTTTTTAAAAATAATTTAAATTTATTGAATAAAATAAATTTTGCTGAAATTCGCTATATAAGTAAAAACATATGCGCTAAGAACATATTCGTTGGAACTTTTACGCTAGCATTAATAATTTGAAAATTACATAACTTTTTTAATTGCACATAGTTTGCGCAAAGTTTTGAACCCACCAAAGAGAGCGCATGCGCAAGAGCAGCGTACTCATTAGTTATCAATTTTTAAAAATAATTAAATCTATTGAAAAGAATAAATTCTGCTGAAATTCGCTATATAAGTAAAAACTTATGCGCCAATAACATATTCGTTTGAATTTCTGCGCTACAATTAATACTTTTAATTTTTTTTTTAATAATTTAAATTTATTGAAGAAATAAATTTTGCTGAAATTCGCCTATATAAGTAAAAACATATGCGCTAAGAACATATTCGTTGGAACTTTTACGCTAGCATTAATAATTTGAAAATTACAAGACTTTTAATTGCACATAGTTTGCGCAAAGTTTTGAACCCACCAAAGAGCGCATGCGCAAGAGCACCATGCTCATTAGTTATCAATTTTTAAAAGTAATTAAATCCATTGCAAAACATAAATTTTGCTGAAATTCGCTATATAAGTAATAACATATGCGCCAGTAACATATTCGTTTGAATTTCTGCGCTACAATTAATAGTTTTAATTTTTTTTAAATAATTTAAATTGATTGAAAAAAATAAATTTTGCTGAAATTCGCTATATAAGTAAAAACATATGCGCCAATAACATATTCGTTTGAATTTCTGCACTACAATTAATACTTTTATTTTTTTAAATAATTTAAATTTATTGAAAAAAATAAATTTTGCTGAAATTCGCTATATAAGTAAAAACATATGCGCTAATAACATATTCGTTGGAACTTTTACGCTAGCATTAATAGTTTGAAAATTACATGACTTTTTTTATTGCACAAAGTTTGCGCAAAGTTTTGAACCCACCAAAGAGCGCATGCGCAATAATTCTGCTGTGCATGGTTTACCTATATCGGTTGAGCACAATGTTGCCCAATTTGTTTAATTACACTTCTGTTTCCATCGTTTGATTGGTAATGGATTTGTAAACTAGTGGACAATTTTTAATCTCACGGTTGTACAGCTTACGCATGTGACATTTTACAATTGAACAAATTAACATTTCTCAAAGGAATGAGATTTGATATATGTAGATTATTGAGTCGCAGTAGATGATTGTTTCTGAAGGCAATTGAGAAAAGAAGGCAACGTAATGTCGTTAGGAAATGTCGTTACAAAGCGAGAACAGTAGTTCATTATATGCTTGAGTGCAATTCTCAATGATATCAGCACAGCGATTACGCTGCTATTGCAGGAGAACATTTCATCACGCGCACACAGATGCATGCGTGTGCGTATTGCGTAATCAGTACATTATGATGAATGATTTCAAGCTTTACATTCAGCGTATTATTGCCGTCCGTGCAGCACTAAGCCGATTTGTTTTTGTTTATGTTGTTACTCTTTATGCGCTGCTACTGTGAGTTGTCATACGAATGAATACTGATTATGCGACAGGCAGCGTCGTGGTCGATTTGATTAAATTCAACATTTGCAGCCGAGGAGCGCACGTATCTCGTGAAGCGAATGAATGAATGCCGCAATTGTGAGTTTCATTGATAAATTGTTGTTGTTCGCACAGAACAGCATGTTCACAATAATGATGCACTTGGCGGGCGGACAACCAAGCACCGCGTGAGCGTGACTAATAATAATACATATTCATTGTGTGCGCAATCCGCTCGCGCGCTTTGGATTTACGTCAATGCAATGATGATGGCTTTTTAATGAATCATTCAAATTGCGGTGCAGGAAACACCAATTGGCCGGAAGTCAATGGGAATAACATTATTTCTGCGAACACCTGTTGACGCTGCGCAATTATATATATTACTATACCTGCCATTAATGCAGTTGTTTTTGATTTGCAGGAATCTGAATAATAATCACATACGACGTGTGAACAAAACGGCATTACAACAGTTACGAAATCTAAGCGAATTGAAATTGAATAAGAACCATATTAAAATTATCAATAATTCGTACTTTGGTAAACTGCCCAAACTTCAAGTACTGTGAGTAGAACACGCATCTGTAAAATTATCATTTCGCTCATTATGATGCGCGTGTTGCAGAGAACTGAGTCGTAATCAAATTGAGAATATTACGGCACTGAGTTTCCAATACTTGGAGGCGGTCACCGTCCTTCGATTGCGTCGCAATCGCATTCGTAAACTCAAGGATGGCTCCTTCTTTGGTCTATCGAGTATCAAACAATTGTAAGTACAGTGCGTGTGCGTGCTTATCTGTACATATTGAATTTGTATTGTTAACGCACAGGCATCTTGATAACAACCTTATTGAGACGATCAGTAAGACCTGGTTGTACTCCCTCGAGAATCTGACTGTTCTCACACTAAGCAACAACCGGATATCGACGATCGACAATGACGCCTGGGAGTTCTGCAAGCGTCTCGTCGAACTCGATTTGTCGTTCAACACTCTCAAACACTTGTATCGTGACAGCTTCAAGGAATTGTCAATGCTGCGTGTTCTCAATCTTCGCAATAATCACATCTCAAACATGGTGGATACGTCACTATCGCAAACGCCAAACTTGGAAGTATTGTGAGTTTAATTTAGTCTTTTGCAGTATTTGTTATTTCATTGCGTTTGCTATGCGCTTTAGGAATTTGAACAATAACAGAATGTCTTGGTCCATCGAAGATGCGAACGGCATCTTCAAGACTTTGAGCAGCTTGCGCAACTTTTCGATCGCCAACAACGAGATCAAGTCGATCAATACGAACGCGTTCGCCGGGCTAAGCCAATTACGCTATTTGGACTTGGGCGGAAATAATATTAGTTCAATTCAGTTGAATGCGTTCGAGGACCTGCAGCAGTTGGAAGTATGTTTGTTTTGCGATCAGTTCATTATCTCTTGACCTGCATTGTTTTTTTCTCTTTTCCTTGGCGTCGTCTCGTAGGTGCTTGAGCTGAACACGACCTCACTACTGTGCGACTGTAATCTGCAGTGGTTCTATGACTTCTTGAGCTCGCGCCGCCTGAACGTTACCACCGTCTGCTCGTATCCAGACTGGCTGCACGGGTACTCCCTCTTAAATGTGCCGGCGAACAATTTCACCTGCGACAACCTGACGAAGCCGCGTCTCATCGAGGAGCCGGACGTCGAGATGATGGCGCTGAAGAACGAGAGTATTACGCTCGCATGTCGCGCCGTCTCAAGTGCGCCGAGTGCTATGGTCTTTCAATGGAAGAAGGATAATCTGGAGTTGCGGCGCGCCAACGTCACCGTTGAAGCAACGACGGATGGCAATAATACGGAAAGCGTCTCCCTGTTGCATATAAGCCGTGTGCAGCACGCCGACGCAGGCAAGTATCAATGCGTCGTTTCAAACAGCTTTGGCACAACGTATTCGAAAAAATCGACGATCTCGGTGCTCATTTATCCGGCGTTTGAACAGACGCCGAGCAACGTAACGGTGATGGCCGGCAGCACGGCGAAACTCGCCTGTTCGGCCGCTGGCGATCCTCAGCCACAGATCGCGTGGCAGAAGGATGGCGGAAATGATTTCCCGGCGGCGCATGAACGTCGCGTGCAGATGATGCCCGCCGACGACGTCTTTTTCATTATCGGCGTCAAACTTGCGGACATGGGCGTTTACACGTGCACTGCAAAGAATCCAGCCGGACAGATAGTTGCCAAGGCGACATTGAACGTTGTCGAGAAGCCGTCGTTTGTCAAGCCGATGGAAAACATCACCGTCAAGGTGGGGGAGTCGATTGTTATTCAATGCATGGCGAGCGGATCGCCGAAACCGACAATTCAATGGTTCAAAGACGACGAGCTGATTACGGCATCGGAGAAACACTTTTTCACCGCCGAAGATCAGATTATGATTGCTGTCGACAGTGTGCTGGGTGATTCTGGAAACTATACATGCAAATTGAATAATTCGCTGGGCACAGAGACCGGCTACAGTATCGTAGTGGTCAGTGCGCGTAATATGCCCTACTCGGATCTGTTGGGCATCATTATCATAAGCGTTGTGTCCTGCGCTGTTTTCACGTCAATCATATGGGTCGTTATAATCTATCAAACGCGAAAACGGATGACCACAGCAAGTATGCGCAATATTCCGGACACTGTACTCTTGGAGTTCCCTGATAAATTGGGTAAGCACTATACGGATAATACTTCCGAGCATTCTTCCTGTAAGGATAGCGGTACTGGCGATTCGGCGAAACGAAGCAACGACGACCTGATGCCGCAAGATGAATTTACTCTAATCATAAACGGTAATAATTTATTTTCAGTTAATATTTATGGCATTTGATTACAATTTAATTGCTTTTCAGACACAAACACAAGGGATAATGGTGTTAGTACAATGCGTGCTGCCAGCCTAGTGTATTTGCCGCCGGCAGAATGTGAAGGTTCAGGTGCAAATTCACCACTTTTGCAACATAGCTCAGCGGGCAGTAGTGGCGTGCGATATGCACGTTCAACAAATCATGACCGGCAGCAGCTAAATGATGAAGAAGATGAAGAGAAGAGCAAGGATGGAGAGGTTGTCGTGTATGCCATTGGGCCCTCCACGCAAGTCTGAATTATGCGGGGTCCTTCATCCTGTTCCTCCATACAATGGTCCTAACTAAACATTTGTTGTGTTAGTTTTATTTTCTGTGATTGTATTTACCTTCTAATTAATTTTATTGCGCAACTAATTTTCATAGACGACAGAGTATATTGGTAGTACTCTACAGTAGGGACTATTTGGCTATTGATTCGTCGCCCTCGTAGAGGGTCGAATCAGCGTCCAAACAAAACAAATTTTGCCGAGTGCAGCTACTAGGGTAGACCGACTGATTTCCTAACGTCATCCAGATTTAGGTAATTTAATTTTGATTAATTAACATGAAAGCAACTCGAAATGCGTGTGATTTTCCAAAAACAAAACCAAAATAAGCGGCGACATTTTTTGTTATATCGCAATATATTTTATCTTATCAAATTTAATCGATTATTGTTGAAGTATTTTTCATTTGTACATATGCGTAGGCAGTTTAAAATATTCGCTCGCCGAGCCTTTGGAAATTCACGTGTTTATGATTGCGTATTTGTTTTTAAGTTCCTAATTATGTGCAAGTTGACTGTTTAATTAATATTTTGCAAGCGCATGTTTTTCATGCACTTTTTTTACAGTAGCAGTGCTAACACTCAGCAACATAAATAAACATACGTACTGTATGCAGCAGCGAAGTAGCAAGAAATTATGATGCCTTATGCAAGAAAAGAAATTTTGCATACGTAAGCAAAATGAAAAAAGAAATTGCTATTTGAATTGATAGTCCGCGGGAGTGCCTATAACTTATTAACGATCATGACGACTCGTTCCAATTAAACATTTTTCTATGGACCATATATATTATACATTTATGATAACGTAATGATAACCAGTGAAATTCAGCTTTTTGCCTTATCGTCGAGTAAGCAGAGATATATACAAATTAGTTTAAGAGTATTATTCCAGATGCAGATAAATTTATTTATAGAGGCATTATATTTACTTACAATATAAAGGAAAAAGCATTGACTACTAAAGAAAAAGGTATTATTTTATTAGCAATTTTATACGAGAAAATTTTTTAAAAACAGCGTTGCACATTTCTTCCAAACTAATTTCTTCAATTGTAGTTATCTCATATCTGTGTTCGTAATTGTGTCTTGCGTCGTGTAATTAATTAACTTATCTTCAACGTTGTAGATGTGGATAAAATAGCCCAAATATTAACCCATGTAGGTGAATAAGCGTACGCAGTTGATGATGAAATAATAGTAAGGTATAATGAATAATACCTTTGCAGCTAGCCCTTTAATATTAACAAGTATTGTTTTACTTTAGAACATATGCATACAATATTAAGTGGGTGGGAATGAATGCGACAAGTATTTATTGCCTATATGTATACAGTTTGTATGTTTATTGAGTCTTGTAGATTTACTAATTGTTCATTATCTCTTATAAGGAATATTATAGAGAAGAGGACAAGTAAGATGAGACAGTTTATTGCAAATAAGGCGAGACGGCCGATAAAAGTGCACATACAAAAACAGGCATGGAATACGCGTTTCAATTTAAATTGCAAACTACCTGCGGGTAAGCGCGCATTCCTTGAGAAGTCGTACTGATTTATATTGAATGAACGACATATATATATATTATAGATTTGTACAATATTTACATATAGTATTAACATTTTACCTCAATGTGATCGGAGTCTTTATGAGAGTATTAAAGCATAAAGGTGGAAAATATGCGGAAGAAAATCGTGTGTCTTTTAATACTCCAGTACAAGTATTATTAGTATTCCTACTAGTAGTAAGGAAGAAGTAGAAATGATAAATCATCATTGCTATCTGAGGAACGCTCGAGGTGCTGAGGAACGAGCACGTGCTAGTATAATGATATGAACAGGAGGTTTGTTAATTAGATGACCGACTTAATATTCATATATGTATGTAAACTACAATATGGGCCAATGGCTTATCAATCGAGGTGGGTAGTACCGCTTTTTCAAAGTTAGATTATTACAAGCAAACGTCACGTTTGCGCTACGCTATTGTACATGTCATGCGACAATGGGCCAGAAGCTGTCATCGTCATTATGTTTTTAGGCGTAAGGAGAAAAAACTGGCCGCTCAGTTTCGGCTAGGAGACCAAGTAGTGAGCGCGTCTTAGCTTATAAACAACCACGTGCGCACCGTCAAATAATTGGCTTCATTTGCTGTCCAATTTCATCAACAATAATATTAAGGGTAAAACGAAAAAGACGCAAACGGACAACGAGCTCACACTGGACAAAAAAATCTTGTTTCGAATGCTGCACATCAACTAAAATTACAGATACTACTTTGGACCAATGTAAGTAATTTAAATTTTATTATTACTTTGCGTCGAGTACGTTGCTAAGCAATGTTGCGCATAATCGAACATTTTTTACTAATGCGCTCTTTTCGGATGAATGCATTTTATATTCACGTGCTTTGATAATAATTCAACGTGCTGTCGCGTGTCTTTTACTTATCAGAATTAATTTTAACATTATCGTAGCGCAAAATATTTTGGTTTTACTTGTAACGAAGTTATTCATTTTATATCAATGTTGATTTATGTTACTGCAGCGACCGTGATCTAGATAGTATTTAAGTACGAGTTGATGATGATTGTTCGTTTTACTTGTATGAAGTTTTGTATCATAAAAGTTATGCGAGACATATAAATAGTAGGCATTTAAATCCGAACAGCACACAGTGTATACAGTGGTTACTAAACCACTGGAGGATATCGCAAGTTGCACGATTCGACGTAATAACGAAACAACCTTGGAGAATGTGTTCGGAACGTTTTTGTGAAACGTGAAAGTCAATTTTAATAAGGTTTGGTTTGCCGGTCGAGCAAGACGAACTAAATCACAACAAACCGCTGCAACATCGCATTGTTTTAATTTAGTTTTTTTTGCTGTGCGCTTCTTGTAAAAAATCAAAATGAGTCGCTTCGGTAACGAATATCAAGAGGTATTTATTTGATATGTATTGAATTAATTTGTGCGCTTTGTTTTAGCAAAAAGTGAGGATTGCTTGGACATTTTTCGCATGTCCCTGCGATCTAAAGTCATGGACCATGATGGCACTCATTTCGATTCGAAAATGCCGCATGTTTTCGTCATTTGTGGTGCATCGGTATGTAGTAATTTTCAATGATATTTGAAGGGGATTCGCGCAGGTTAAGTTGACCTTGTTTATTTATTTCCACAGGGCGATTTAGCTCGAAAGAAAATCTATCCAACTTTATGGTGGTTGTACAGAGATAATTTATTGCCCACGAAGACGTCGTTCATTGGCTACGCGCGCAGTGCGACAACCGTCGTAGATATTCGGAATAAGTGCGAACAATACATGAAGGTGCGCCCGGAGGAAAAGGAACTATATAATAAATTCTGGAGCATTAATTATTACGTCGCTGGTGCTTATGATAAGACTGAGGACTTTCAAGCGCTCAACAAGGAGATGATGAAGTATGAAGATGGTCTATGCGCTAATCGTTTATTTTATCTTGCCTTGCCACCATCAGTATTTGAACCAGTTACTGTTCATATTCGAAAATCTTGTATGTCGACGAAGTAAGTTTTATTTATTATGTTAGCAAATCATCACTGTTATGTGTTATGATTTTTTAGGGGATGGACGCGCGTTATTATTGAAAAGCCATTCGGACGCGACTTGGAAAGTTCTGAAAAACTTTCCAAACATTTGTCGAGTTTGTTCACGGAGCAACAAATATATCGTATCGATCATTATCTCGGCAAAGAGATGGTGCAAAATCTTATGACTCTGCGCTTTGGAAATCGAATCTTCTTTCCAATTTGGAATCGAGACAATATTGCTTCTGTACAGATCTCGTTTAAGGAACCGTTTGGAACTGAAGGACGCGGTGGATATTTCGATTCATTTGGAATCATTCGTGATATTATGCAGAACCATCTCTTGCAAATATTAACACTGGTGGCGATGGAACGGCCAGTTAATCTTAAGCCCGATTCGATACGTAATGAGAAAGTAAGTTTACTTAAATTTGAAGAATTACTGGTTTGAATACTTTTTGTTTAAATAGGTGCGCGTGTTGCAATGTATTGACCCGCTTCAAGTAGATGATGTCGTCTTGGGGCAGTACATTGGTAATCCAAAAGGTAAAGGAGAGGAAACACAGGGTTATCTGCAAGATCCAACTGTTCCAAACGATTCAGTAACTCCCACCTATGCCATGGGTGTTTTAAAAATTCATAATGAACGGTGGGATGGAGTTCCTTTCATTCTCAAGTGCGGCAAGGCGTTGAACGAGCGAAAAGCTGAAGTGCGCATCCAGTTCAAGGATGTGCCTGGAGATATATTTGATGGTAAATCGAAGAGAAACGAACTTGTTATTCGCGTGCAACCTGGTGAAGCACTATACGTTAAGATGATGGTTAAAATGCCCGGATCGGCTTTTGATTTGGAAGAAACCGAACTTGATTTAACGTATGGAAGTCGCTTTGCTGTAAGTTTCAACTTGCCTACAGTCTTTCATTGCGCACTGATTATTTAATTATAGAATATCAAACTACCGGACGCATACGAGCGGTTAATTCTTGACGTCTTCTGCGGTGCGCAAATGCACTTTGTGCGGTCCGATGAATTGGAACAAGCTTGGCGCATCTTCACGCCACTGCTGCATCACATCGAAAATACTCGCGTGAAGCCAATTCCATACATGTGAGTACAATGAACATTGAGGAATTGGTAGTAAATGATTTATTTTCAAGGCATGGAAGTCGCGGGCCGGCTGAAGCGGATACTTTACTATCTAAGAACGACTTTAAATACTACGGGTCGTATAAATGGAAACCCAATTTGTAAAGTATGTTAGGGGCAGTGATGGAAACAGGTATTTTTATTAACAGGTGATGAGTTTAAATTAGATATTTTTATTTATACAAACACAATGTTTTGTTACATATATAAGTAGAGTAATAATACTTGCTCTTCAAATAAGTTTGAATGTTCTGAAAACGAGAACGACAAAAATATATTACTAATGCTGAATTTTATTTTTAATTTTAGCGGAAAGTAAATTTAATTATTGGTTTAGTCAGCAGTGCAGGACAAAGCATTGATAGATCATTTGTTGTATGAATACGCGTATTCATTCCTAAAGCGGAGAAGACACGTGCAATTAGTTATAGTTAGATAGAATGCGGCACTCATCACCGTAAGCAGTTAATACAATCAACAGATTTCTTACCAGGGTCTTGCCTCTGAGCTGACAATATGATCAATTATTCTTTGTACAACGTCAGTGCTTGTATTGGAGCCACCCAAGTCTGGTGTTTGAATACGATCTTCGCAAATTGTTTTATGGATGGCGTTTTTGATTGTATTAGCATGATGCTGATGACCCAAATGATTGAGCATATCAACTGATGCATTTAGCATCGCTACGGGGTTTGCAACATTTTTTCCAGCGATTGCTGTCCCTGTATTGCGTGTACCAGGCTCAAATACAGCATACTAGAAAAAATCATTCATAGATCATTGTGTGAATATTTAATTGAAGACTTACATGATCGCCATAATTTATTCCGGAGAGTAATCCAGCACCGCCCATTAAGCCACAGACCACATTGCTTACAATACTGCCATACAAGTTGGTCATAATCATAACATCAAATTGATGTGGATTACTTACAAGTTGCATGCAGCAATTATCAATAATCATTTCATTGTGTTGAATGTCTGGATATTCTTTCGCAATGCGTTTGGACGTTTCCAAAAAGAGGCCATCTGATAATTTCCTGAATTGATTTAAACATTTTAATTATAGCCTAATGGAAACACTCAGGAAATAGTAATACTCACATAATATTGGCCTTATGAATGGTTGTGACTTTTTTGCGCCCATTGCGCTTGGCATACTCAAACGCCCAACGGCAAACCCGTTCAGAATTGATTTCTGTTACAACTTTCATGCTCTCCACAACGCCATCAACACTCTAAAACAATGCAGTATTGTAAAGATAATACTGACTGACATACATTAGTAGCTCTTACTTGATGCTCCAACATGGCATATTCTCCTTCAGTATTTTGGCGCACAACAACAATATCAATATTGTTTTGTCTTGATCGAACACCAGGATAAGACTTACAATTTAGTACACTGACATATAAGTCAAGCTCATTTCGTATGGCCACATTTCTTGACTGTACTAAGGTATTTTCACTCTTTGTTTCTATGTTTCCTTTCAGGGCAACACCATTTCTTTTAATTGAGGTGATAGCATGATTTAAGTCATCACTCTCATCACTCTTTGGATCAATTTTGATAGTTTCAAAATCAACTGGTGCTGCAGCATATCGAAATACATCTTTAACATATCCCATTAACTCAGGACCAATGCCACTACCAGGCAACAATGTGACTGCATGTCGGCCGCCATATAGGGCCACAGGAATATGTTCCTAAAATTACATCAGACTAATTTAATGTTTTACATATAATTGTAGATTCTACCTGTTTTCGCACAACAGGCGTTTTATGTTGAATTTCAAATTGGGACACAGTAGCTGTTGATGCCTAGCAAACAAAAAATAGTCAGAAAAATTACTGATTATCTAACTACATATTCATACCAAACGGATGGCACGTCCAATTTGGGCAGGCTGCTTGAAGAATAATCTTGTAGACATCTTTAACAGAAGCACTTTCATAAGACTATGCACGACGCAAGTTGAATATCATGTGCTACTCCACAACAATATGTATTTATTTTCACAAGCCTCACGCTATAGAGTACATGAGGCTAATAATAAATGGAATGGAGCAGAGTGGAGTGGTGTGTGTGAGCTGCGTAGTCATATGGCATAGATAGATGGCACATTATAGTTACCAGAAATGCCGAGACGTAAGAAGCCCTTGATATGCCGAAGAAAACAAGCGTTGTCATAACATCTTAACTCTACTTATTTAATTTTTTATATTTTTAGATTTTACTATTTCTTTTAGGAAAATTGTCCTCCCCACCATTCTATAATTGAGCAGGTAGTCTGTGTTGAAGGAGATAAGATTCAAATACAAGGCCTAATAGTTGCATAAAACAACTTGTATATTTGCAACAAAGGCAGCTGTTGCAGACATTATTAACTCCCTACAAACTGAAGTTAGGACAGAAAGACATCAAAACTGATATTTCTACAAAAATATACAAAATTAATTAGCTGCCAGACGAATAGAGATGAGGACATGCTTACCTTACTTCTGTTGTTAAGGGGCTACTGGCTCCTAAAGTTTGGAAGTTATGACTGCCATAGAACAGTAGTGAAGACCACAATAGAATTAAGGAAACGATAAAATGCTCGCTTTGCTTGAGTTGTCTCTGGCAACTTGCTCTTAAAGGTCAAGAGTTATATCCTTTAAATGTAATTCATATTATATTGCAATGTATGTATACAATCAAATGTGATGTGAGTTGTTAACTTCTATTGCATTTGATTTGCGTCTCTAGAATTTTACCATAAAGGGAAGATCAAATTTTCCTATAGCAACAACACTCCATAGCCTAGTGGTATAGGCTATTGAAGTGATCTGTGCGTCTCAGGTTCGATCCCCGAGAAGGCCGATTTAATTTTAAGTTTTCAATTCAATTTGAGAATATAAGGGGAAGATCAAATTTTCCTATAGCAACAACATTCCATAGCCTAGTGGTGTGGGCTATTGAAGTGATCTGTGCGTCTCAGGTTCGATCCCCGAGAAAGCCAATTCAATTTTAACTTTTCAATTCAATTTGAGACTATAAGGGGAAGATCAAATTTTCCTATAGCAACAACACTCCATAGCCTAGTGGTAAAGGCTATGGATGTGGTCTGTGAATTTCAGGTTCGAATCCTGACAATGGCAACTCGAATTTATTAAGTTTTAAATTACTTGTATGTTCGGGGGGGCTTCAATGGACTTAACTGTATGTCCAATGGGGCCCCCGGAGACGAACAAGAGCCCCATTTTTAATTTTTGAAGCCCGTACGTTAAGATTGTCTTGTGACGGCCCACCCCGCCGCTTCGCTCCCCGGCAGTAGACTGCCTCCCCATTCCCGATTTTCGTTAGCAACAGGCCGATTTTCCCCCACTTTATTACAAGTGGGGAGGCCTGCCGCCAGCAGACCAACTTCGGACTTAAAATTATTTTCGAAGTGCATAGGACTTTGGATTACTCCTCTAAGTCTTCTATTGGCTTTAAATGGCCATCTTTACAAGTCAGATGGTGCTTCGTAGTGTGTTAGGACATACTTTGAATTAAATTTGTGGAAAAATTACTCAAATGTAGCCCCTGTCCGGGACTCGAACCCGGAACGTCTCGGTTGCTGTACTAGTATACTAGCACTGCGCCACCGATTGCTTGCTCAATATAAATTAAAACTTATACTTGTAGGATCAATTTTGAGAATTAATTTTGTTGAAAAATGCGCTCTTGTGCACCAACTGCACGGGATTCGAACCCGAAACTTCTCGCTTGCTACACTAGTGCTGAACCAACCGTGCTATCGTCGGCCTTTCTTATTGCAAATTGAAACTTATCCATTAAATCCAATAGCTAAGCAATACATATAAGTTTCCTTAAGTTGCATCGTTGTACAAGCAATACAACTAGTATTAAGTTAATAATGTTAACTATTCGTATTGGAAATACGCCCGGAGCATATAGTAATTCACCTATAACTATTTAATTATTGTTTAGGGGCCATAAATGTTTTATGCGCATATTTCTTTATCCCTATTGATCTGATCTTTCATTGCAGTAATGTGCTATCCTCGAGGCAGGGCTGATTGAATGATAACTGTTTAACACAGTGAATTTATTGCTTTTCCCCTACCTAGCTTCGTTTGTTAATCATTACTCCTACCACTTGTTAGTATTAAGCAAAATGGCTACAGCTGGTTATTGTATGTAGTGTTTTTATGTGTTTAAACGAGTGGGCACGCCGTGTGCGTTTATAACTTTCGTGTAGAAATAAATAATTCTTTGGACTTACCCATTATGAACGACGAAAGTGAAATTAGGACAGACGCTTGTCCAAGTCCGCCTCGTGATGCACCAGAGGAACCTGAAGTGTTGAGGGAAATACCAAACGCGAAAGCTGGCGGTTCAGATCCGGTACCGCCACAGCATACTCCAAAGATTCATCCAATATTCACTGGCACCCGCGGGAAATCGCAATACTCCAAGAAAACTCCGTCGAGAACAAGTAAGAGAATACAGATATAAACTATTAACATGCTAAAACACTTATTGTTATTACAGAATGTGAAAATGTAATATATATTAATGGATCAAAGGACATTCACATTGGTTCGACGACAAATTATACGGTAAATGTCGCGCCGCCAAATAATAAAGCAAATGAGTCCACTCATGCTTGGCAAAAGTTCCACAAAACAGAAAAAATTAGTAAACTTATGTGTTCTGATCTTACCGTCACTCGAGATCATTTAATATTCCTCTCCACGCACATTAGAGCCTCAAATTGGAAGTTGATGGCCAGACGACTTGGTTCTTCCGAAGGCCAGATAGACCAATTGTATACCGATCATCACGAGTGTGGCATAAAGGAAGTTATTTACCAGTGCCTATTGGATTGGACACGAACTGAAGTCCAGAAAGCTACAATTGCAAGATTGGTTGATGTTTTATGGATTTGTGATGAATGTGAAGCTGTTGAATTATTTTCTCATTATATGTATTCTGATAAATGAATAAAAATCAAATTTTGTAATATTAATTAAACTAAAGTATTAATTACTACCATAAAACATTACCCAATTAATGATAAAAGACGTTAAAATGATTGACGATTATTTGAAACTATGTATACTTACAATTGCTGCATAGAAATCGTTGACTTCATTATTAAAATGAACTTTTTCATTATTCCCATCTATGATTAACACTGAACCAGGCAAATTGGCTTTATTTGCAATCCATTCTTCATGAATATTATGAATTTGTTCAATGTAGTCATAAGGTACTTTGGATTCTTCAACTCGCCCTCTTTCAAGTATGCGTTTGAAAACAATATCTGGAGTTGTACGAAAATAGACTAGAAAAGAAAATAATTATTCATAATGTGTTGGCTTCCAATACCCATTCAGTGATGTATTACCTATCAAATCCACATCAATTGGAAAATTATGAAGTATATAGTTAAACCATTTATCCAACACAGCTGCTGATGGACCTGGCAGTAGTTTTTGTCTGATCATATTTTCAATCATACAATACCTGTACCACATAAATGACAATACTCAATTAAAAATCAATTAGAGTGATACAGTGGTCAACATTCATATAGAAAGAATGCCATACACCAGAATAACACAACACATTTGTGCATTACCTGCCACTGAAAATTGATCTTTCCATTATTCTGACTGGTGTACTTGGCTGCTTCAAATGAATTTGCATCATTGTTAACATAATATAAGATTGCAAAGTTGATGCCCACTTGATAGGATCCTCATATTGCAAAGCCTGGATCATGATACATGAGCTGATAAAAAGAAAGTTCTTGCCATAAACTTTATGACACTCACCAGTAAATTATATCCACCGCAGTTTATCCACATATCAAGAGGCTCTTTGTCGATGTGAACCATTTTCATATTGTTGAAATGAGTGAGAAATGTTGTCTTTCCAGAGCCAATGTTTCCCTCCAAAATGATGTTGAATGGCCGGCCTCGTTGCTGACATGCTTCTTTGGTAATTAATTGAAGTAAATGTCCTAACAACATTGACATTAATTCACCCACAATGCACCATTATCACTCACTTACTTAAATTACTCCCCATTATTAATTATTAGATTTTAAACACTAACTGGAGCCGAGCAAACTACCGGATGGACAACTGATGACAACTAAAATTGCTGGTAACACTCGGCTAAACTCGTGTCTTATGCAGTGGACTGACACTGCAACAGGTAGTGGTCCCACACCCGCGTTTGTTTATATGTGTACGTATATTGCCACTGTTTACATTCAGTAGCATGCGTGTTTTAGCATCGGGGCGTGTGCACTAAATGTCCAAATTGTGAGTCAGCAAGTGCTGTGCTTTAAATACGGGATTAGCAACTAAGTGAGAAACTAATTCACCATGGTTCTCCTCGATTCTTGTTGGTCTCCAGTAATTTGGACCGATAGCCTTTCATCAGGCACAAAAGCAATCGCTTTCTACACTGTGTCGATAAGCATTGTTTTGATGACTTTCATCGTCTTTGATATGACTGGTGGTGATTCAACTCAACTCTATAATCCGCTATTCGAAGCAGATATTCGCCTATGTACGTCGATTTATCAAACTGCACCAATTAAATTTTACATAAACTTTATTCTTTAATAGCCATGCAAGTAGTTGGAGGAATCTTGTTGGTCTACTTTATATTGATGATTGTGTCTGCCAGCCTGCTTGTTCTGAGCCTCAAGAGAATGAATCGAGGTTTCATGCTCCCCTGGATGATTATGTTTGGCCTGGCCATTCTATTTCAACTTGTATTTGGCCTATGGCTCTTAGGTGGTTACTACATTTATGTAAGTATTCTCCTACCTCATGCACTGCTCATCTAAGATGTTCACTAAATTGCTTTCAGCTGGAAGTAGTATTCTATACATTTGTGGATTGGATTTGGATGGTTTATAATGTAAGTATTCACTATCTATGCAATCCCTAATAAGTGAAATAATCCACATTGTTTTAGGGCTATTGTTGGCTGGTTGTTTACTCACAATTCAAAGTCTTTGAGGAGATGCAATCACCAAATATTGAATTGCTATGGCCCTAAGAGTTTTATAATGCATAAAACACATCAGTGTTTTTTAGAATCTCTATTTCTACTAAACTTTAAAAATTGAGTATAATCTAGGCACTCAATTTTGGATCTGAGTTACTTGTAGCAATGAGTACAAACTAGCATTATTCAAAATACTCAACACATGCCTTGGATCTTCACTAGCCAATTAAAATACTGCCACAGCTGAAAATCAAAATCATCATGAGAAATATGTATGGCAATTTTTTAATGGATGAGATGAATATTATTCTTTGCAATTTTGAATTCCGTCCTCTTTATACAACTTCTAGATATATATTTTTTTATATCAATATACAATGTAATAAACTAATAAAATATACAAATACATAATAATTGTGATGCATTTTTTGTTTCTGACTCGATATACGTCGGCAACGCGATTTCTATGCAAAAAAAACAACAAACGTGTATATGAGGTATGGTATATAAATTAGATAATATCCTTGCACAAGAAAAATACATAACAAACAACTAAAAATAAACATTATCAATAATAATCTCTGGGGTAAAGAGGTTTGTTCGAAGAAGAAAAAAATACGCGAAAACTGAAAGAATAATAATTGATCTACAACCATTCGTGATCCAATGCATTACCTATATTAAACGCAGCTAAACTTAATACCGTCATCACTCGAATAACAATTGTGGCAGTGCAACTTTTGGTTTCTCACTCGTACATCAGTGCCCATTAAGCCATCGCCCAGCTCCATATGACACACGCAGCATTTAAAGCATTCCATGTGATAGAATAAAGAGAGACTTTCAATAATCATAGCCGCCCCACGACCTAAAAACGAATTGTCATTATCTTAATGAAAATATTCGTAATAAGCCAGAGCAAACGATTTAAATCCGCCGCTGGTAATTGTAGGAAAATTCACACATAACAAGCACTACATACCTAACTCTTTATTGCAGAATGAACACTTCTTTTTACCGCTAACGCTGAGAATTACATCCTGTCCTTCTTCGACTGCCATTGGCTGAGAATAGGACGATATTGGTAATGCGTGACCGTACGACGACGATGCTGACGACGAGTGATGATGCTGTTTATTCATATATGGTACATTTGCGTAGTCTTTTTGTGCCAGCGGATCGACGCTGCGACGTAAACTTAGTTAATTGCTTCAGTTTAAAAATGAGTAGCGTATCACTACTAATCTACCTGCGCTTCGGCGAACTCTTTTCATTAGGAGGCCTTCCTGATGATTCCATCATCGACTTATCATTCATGCGATGCTGCTGCTGCTGTCGATGTTGCAGAGCAGCCACTTTTTGCTGATCAGCTAGTCGTCGTAATTCAGCTTCCTGCATAGATATCACGGATTTAATTTAAATACAGCCATCATTTACGGTTGCCGTTTTTACCTGATATAGCCAATGCTGATTATAACTCTTTTGCTGCGGGTTGGCCTTTGGTTGAATCCACTGTTCGCGTGGCATTGATCGTGACCGCAACATTGCAGGTGGTTGCAATTGGCGGGCCACCCCTCGACTTGACTGTTGTCGCATGTATGCATCCGACTCGATAGGATTCTGGCTGTGTGCATTTAAATTGAAATCATTCACCATATTCATCCCAAGCGTACAATGTCATTGACTTACCAAATGTACCTATCCTTCTTTTCGATAGGCATTAATGGCTTGATTGGCATTAATAAATTACTGCTGGACGATGACGACGTTGGCGTAAATGCAGATTTAATACTATGCTCCAAGTCTGGCATGGACTTTCGATGATTCACAGGTATGCCAAGATCGTAATGCGGATGATGCGGCGAGTTGTAGTAATCATAAGGTGGTGGTTTCTGTTGTGCATATTGTTGCTGGATATTTGGCATTGACTTTTGATAGTGCAGTTTCTCATGCACAGGCTGCGGCTGGAAGACGTATGACGCATCGTGCTCCATTACAGGCACTTGATTTAGGTCGGGCATTGACTTCCTAATATCTACATTACGTGGATAGCGCATATTTTCGTACAAGTTGGAAGACTCTCTTAATTTGGCACTTCGCTCTTGAAATAATAAATTATCCCTCTGTCGTTTCAATTCCTCCTTCTCCAATTGCAACAGTTCATGTTCCACCTTCAGTACCTCTGAATCTTGATCAGCCAATACATCATAACATGGCTAACATGTAGCAAATTAATTCAATCATTTAATAAACATGTACCAGCAACGAGATTTTATTAATTAACTCACCTCTGGATAAAATGGCTCGTCAAATTTCTTATTTCCTAAATATATATCGGTCGATTCGCTTGAAGTATGTACAGAATTACTAAGAAGATCTTTGGATTCTAATAAAGTACTCTTGCTCTCTACGTCACTGTCCTTGAATTGCTCTTCTTTCTCCACCATTTCGATAATTTCTCGTTCCCTCTTCGTTATCTCATCATCGTCGTCATGGTTTGCAGCCACAATTGCAGACAGTATTTGTTCCTGCTGTGCCTGCTGTAATTGCAATTGCTGCTGCTCACTCTCTCTTTCCTTCTCTTGAATTTCTAACTGTTCTAATTGTTCATTAATGGCAGATTCCTCCAGTCCAAGAAAGCTTGAACGCTTGATAAGCAGTTCTTTTTTGATGCGCATTGTTGGATTGATGCTATTTACATTCAGATCGTTCTTATCATCTGCGAGTGGAGGCGGCGGTGGAGGCTTTTCCGTTGGTGGCTGTAGTTTGAACGATCCCCCATTGACGAATATATCGTTGATGCTATCCATCGTAAAGGGTGTTTTCGCATTCTCATAATAGTCAAAGACTTTATCATTTTCGGCGACCAACGGAGGCGCCACATCTTGAATGGTTTGCGCAATGTGCTCAACAAGAGGCGAGTGTGCAGCAGGCTGTGATGGTTCGAATACGGCATGTGTTTTATCAGCAAATTCCTTTTCGGCATTTAAAAACGCATCGGTTATTGTTTTATAATTGGGCATATCGTGCCCGTTCACGTCGGCATCCTCGACCGGCTCATCCGACTGACTCACCGAGCATGAAACATCCGCCGTATGTATGCCGCTGTCTTCGCGATCCGACGATGACGATGCCGCAATGAGATCAATCGATGCAGACGTTGACGGAAATCCATTCATATCTTCCGGTTCGGACTTGTAGTTTAGCGCGTCCATGTGCACATTTTTGATTTTCTCAAAGTATGTCTCGTACGCATCGTTCGACATTATGTCCATTGTGGGCGTTTGCAGGACGACCGTAATCTCTGAGCGCGCTAGCGAGTTGTTATTATTTTTGGCATCGGCATCACCACACGTTGCGCCGTTATTGAATTGATGCAAACGCGTCTTTAAATTGCCCGTCAACACGTCTTCGGTGCGCGTGCACAGCGGCTGTTCGGTGCATTTCTCCAGCGATTGCAGCCGCTCCTTGATGGACTGCGCGTTGATGAACTCATCGTCAAGATGCTTTTGCGTTACCGATTCGTGCGCGTTATTGTTCTCAAAGAGCTTCTTGCGCTCGCACAGCGTGCCTTTGGGCAGCAGCGATTGCACCTCTTCAAACTCTTTGCTCTTGCTGTTGGTGCACTCTACTCTACCAGCGGCTGTCGTCGGTTCATTGATGTGGATTTTGCTTCGTATACGCGATCGGTAGTCTTCAATGGCGCCTTCATACGTATATTGTTCATTCGGAGTACTTGCCGCAGCGGCTGGCGTGCACTCGTTACCGTTTTCCTTTTGCTGCGCGGTTTGCGAAATTACGTTGTTTGATTGAAGTGCTGTATTGTGCGGCGATGCATCAGCAACTTTACTTACAACAGATGTCGTCGTTGTTACAGCGTCATCAAACGTATTATCCTTTTCATCCTGTGCGAAGAAAGCCAAAACGAGCGCGTTAACAACCTAACTGCGCGCGGCACTTGGAGGAATACTTACTAATATACTACTATTATCGTCCGTGTCCACGTCCTTTATGCTATTCGTCTTTGAACTGCTGCTTCCAATGCCGTAATCACTCAAGTCATTCGAATCATTATCGTAGATGGGGATACTAAATCGGCCTTTATTTCTATAAAGCAAATAGATGTGCAAACATAAGTAAGTATGTACGTGAACGGCTGCTGAGTACAATGCCACCTAAAATGACTGCAAATTAAAATTCCTCACCTTTTTTCTAATATTTCACTAAACGTTGTACCGCGCCGCCTGCTGCGCTCGTGGTCTTCCAACTCGAGCTTTTTCACTTCTTCAACGCGCTCGATGATGTGCTCTTGGCGTTTTCGCCGACTGCTTTTCCAATTATCCAAATTCTAAATATACACAAAAAAACCAAGCCCGCCATGAATTATCGCGTCGGCAAATGTAATTGAATAATTTAATTCAACACGTACACTCTGCCAATCTTCTGGTTCCTCCTTGGCCTCCTTGCGCGCTTCTTTAACGACCTCGACTTTTTTGATTTGCTGCTGCGCCTTTATCAATAACGGATTCGGTTTGACCGCCACAAATTGCAAAGGATTAGTCGCCGGTTTCGGTGGCACCGGCTTTGTTACTCGACATTTCGTCGGTAGGTAGGCCGTATTGTGCGTCTGGAGCAATAAACAAACACGTAAACGCTCATCATCAACATCATTATGCGCGTAATCAGACAGCATGCCGATACGGTTGTTGATGACTTCACTCACCTTTCGTTCAGAGTCCTTCTCCATTGTGAATTACATTTCCATGACTCGTGATTTCATGTGGCATGGAAACATTCCACCTATAATACAAAACAGTCTGTTGTTAATTTTTATCGGACGCGCAACGACGACACTATAAATGGCAAAAGCGAGTTGGTCTTATTTACGCGCGCACTTTGCGTTCCCAGTTCCGCGTTGGAATGTAAATTGCAATGATTTGTCGCCGTATAGTATAGTTGTAAATGTGTCATCATCGCTGCCAATGCACCAACATGCAATTTGATGTTCTGCAAGCCGGACGACGACGACGCAAAGCAAGACTAATCGTATTTATTTGTACGCTCCTCTCCGTCCTCGCAAGCAAGGTGTATATAAAACTGCAATTTGGCATTGCATTAACAACGACAACATCGTCTCGTCGCATTCGCGTCGCCTTGTTAATTTCGCGTACGAACCGGTGCGCGCATTCAGCCTTCTTGTTACGCACATTTTCCTTCTTTCGCATCTCGAACCGCGGCCGAATGAATGTGCATATAATGCAAATGTTGTACAATGGCAGCATAAAATTAATTCACCTGTTAGCATTTTATAATAAATGACACTAACATGCTCCTGTTAAATAATGAAGCGAAATGGTGCGCGCAAACAGGTTCAACCAGATGACGACCGACGACAACTACTCTCAACCGAATCTAATGAATGTAAAATTGTGCATTTCTTATTTAGATTAATGCCAACCTCAGCACGCCCGTACACAGTAGCGTCTATTGATTGATGAAGAATGGCGTGTAGCCTCGCATTGCAAAATATCACTCGTTCTAAGTTACGACCATACTTGGTAGGGTAACTTATTCCATCATGGTATCGATAAAACTTTTGCGGTGCAATGCCAACTTTCTACACTGTTCATAAATGTGTAACTTTTTCTCTAGCTAGCAGGCGAGCCAGCGCAATGCATTGCATTCGAATAATACAAATATATATATCTATATGAAACGTATGTAACTCGAAGTATGATGGATGATAATTCCACAACATTATAGTCGTGAGAAACCCCCGGCGCGCCGCCACGACGTAACCGCACAATGTCCCAGCATTGTATTTCGTATTGTTGTTGCTTCAACAACACGCACGAAAATGTGCTAAATTGACGGTAGCCAGACAATGCAAATAACAATTTCGTAAATCGCCAACACAACGAGCCAAAATCATTATGCAAAAAGCAGCTTCACATAATAATATTTCTAATGCATATAATTTACGCGTCTGGCTCTTACTTGCTGCATGCATGCAAGTGCGTGCCAGGTTCACGCATGTTCAAAGAGGATGCAACAAACTGCATTCCAATTCCAGAGGTGCACAAACGCTCGCAATTCGCGCCTGCATATCATTGCGTTCAAATTTTCTTTGGAAGCAAACACACGCGCTTTGGAAATTGATAGCGTGGTGCGCGGCTGCTTGACTAGTTGGCTGTACGCGCCCGTAGTCTCATCTCTTGATGATGATTATTACCGCCGGCAGCGCACGCCGACATGGTCGTCACGCTGATCTAAATTATAAAAATACAACTCGAAATACCAAACGACACACACACACGACACGTATGCGTGTAGAGAGTGCAATGTCTTTATTAGCTATGTTGTGCGTGCGCCCGCGCGCGCTCTCGCCGAGCGTTTCATTTACCTTAATGACAACGACACGCGCTCTTCTGGCACAGATACGCCGCGAATAAAATTCAACTGAGTGCCTTACCGATCGCATTACTCATTCCTCTCTGTGGACATGTCCGAATGCAACTTGTCAGCCCAGCACTACTGGTAATAAGTAGTAGCAGTGCAGTAGTAGTAGTCGTCGCGCTCTTCTCTTATTGCATACCTTAACGCGGAGGGCGCTCAAAATAACAATTTTACTCGTACGCGAGGCGCATTGCATCGATATAATTATGTCGACGATGTAAAGACACGTTTTGAGCTTGTGGTGCGTCACATGAACAAATAATACCGCAATAACAACATTCCTAAGAACAATCTATATACAATTAAAATGTGTAACATGCATGTACCAGCAACAAATGCGTTTGACACCTTCTAACAGTAAAATGCATTTCATCCACTTTTCATTACCATACAAGGTCAAAAGATTTTATATCTGAATAAAATCAAAATCTTGGCGCGCATATCGGTACCGACACAGTTATGAAATGTATTTACCTACTTGTAATGTAATACATTAATTACTCGGCTCGCGTACGGTGAAGGAACATATATAAACAGGAAATTATTTGAATGCAATCAACCTAAATTATCGACAGGCGGCGAGCATGCTAAAACAACGAAAAATTATGCATTTAATTTAATTATAGTATAGCGAAAACTTTTGCGGTCGTACGACAAACGCCGAGCGCCTCTTTGTAGACGCTATGATAACCGAAGTACAATCAACCAACAATTGCTGAGCATAGTGCATCCTATTGTCATCTTTCTGGCGGACCCAAAACTTTGCGCAAACATTGTGCAATTAAAAAAGTATTGTGATTTTCAAACTATTAATGCTAGCGTTAAAGTTCCAACGAATATGTTATTGGCGCATATGATTTTACTTATATAGCGAATTTCAGCAAAAAAATTTTTCCCATAAATTTAATTATTTTTAAAAATCTTTTAAACTATTAAATGTAGCGCAGAAATTCAAACAAAAATGTTATTGGCGCATATGTATTTACTTATATAGCGAATTTCAGCAATTTTTTTAAATAAATTTAAATTATTTAAAAAAAATTAAAAGTATTAATTGTAGCGCAGAAATTCAAACGAATATGTTATTGGCGCATATGTATTTACTTATATAGCGAATTTCAGCAAAATTAATTTTTTTCAATAAATTTAATTATTAAAAAAAATAAACTATTCATTGTAGCGCAGAAATCAAACATTTATATTATTGGCGCATATGTATTGGCTTATAAAGCAAATTTCAACAAAATTTATTTATAAATAATTTTTCAAAGAACTGCATTTTCTTGCGTTATTATATCCAAGCCGAAATACAACGATGATAGCCGAGCATAACTTCGGCCACGGAGATAACTAGTGTGCAGCAGAATTATTGCGCATGCGCTTTTTGCTGGGTCCAAAACTTTGCGCAAACTTTTTGCAATTAAAAATGTCATGTAAAATTTAAATTATTAATGCTAGCGTAAAAATTCCAACGAATATATTATTGGCGCATATGTATTTACTTATATAGCGAATTTCAGCAAAATTTATTTTTTTCAATAAATTTAAATTATTAAAAAAAAATTAAAAGTAATAATTGTAGCGCAAAAATTCAAACGAATATGTTATCTCCACCGCTTTCACGTGATGATATGTAACAAACTGTAATTGATAAGTTGCATTTGTGATCAGGTTACAGGTACGTAGGTATATTCGTATGCAAACCATGTATGTATAAATGTAAAATAAATTTATACGTGTAAATAAATATGTAGCGCGTCTAGAATTCCACCGAATACATATTTTGCTCTTGTTGTCTTCACAGCTGTGAGCGTCAGTCAACAACTCTCGAGTCGTTTGAGCGATTTAATTACATTTCCGTCTTACAGCAGCAAACGCACCGCTCTCACAATTGATTTATTTCTGCATTACACAGACACGGCGCAATTGATTTTTTAATTTACCAATTCGCCTGCGCAAATTTAGACTTTCTCGACGTCTTGACGTATTTTGCAATAATCGTATTAAATTATGAAATGAACTTATTAAATTATTAAAATTTAATTACTGAATTATTTTTGAAGAAATTACTTAATCAGAATTATCAAAATGGGCGCATCGTAATTTTAATTCGTGGCAGCATATCGTCTGAGCCACATATGCCGCATTACCTAATTTTCAATAATTAGTAATCTGAGTAAGTTCTAATTATGAATTAGTTTTAGCATCTTTTTTATAGTTTTTTTGCATTGTCCTCAGATGTAATATAAGCCAATGCGGAAAGAATGTTAGGCAAAGTAAATTTTAACTCCGCAGGTAAACTAATGCGCAGTACACCATTGCGCTCCTATTGTTTTCTCTTTCTGGCGGACCCAAAACATTGAGCAAAGTTTGCGCAATTAAAAAACTAAATTAATTTTCAAATAATTTAATTTTTAAAAGAAGTGCATTTCCTAGATTTATTATATCCAAGCCGAAATACAACGATGATAAGTATAACTTCGGCCACGGAGATAACTAATGTGCAGCAGAATTATTGCGCATGCGCTTTTTGGTGGGTCCAAAACTTTGCGCAAACTTTGTGAAATTAAAAAAGTCATGTAATTTTCAAACTATTAATGCTAGCTTAAAAGTTCCAACGAATATGTTATTAGCGCATATGTTTTTACTTATATAGCGAATTTCAGCAAAATTTATTATTTTCAATAAATTTAATTTATTTAAAAAAATTAAAAGTATTAATTGTAGCGCAGAAATTCAAACGAATATGTTATTGGCGCATATGTTTTTACTTATATAGCGAATTTCAGCAAAATTTATTTTTTTCAATAAATTTAAATTATTTAAAAAAAAAATAATATTATTAATTGTATCGCAGAAATTCAAACGAATATGTTATTGGCGCATACTTTTTTACTTATATAGCGAATTTCAGCAAAATTAATTTTATTCAATAAATTTAAAACATTTAAAAAAAAATAATATTATTAATTGTATCGCAGAAATTCAAACGAATATGTTATTGGCGCATATGTTTTTACTTATATAGCGAATTTCAGCAAGATTTATTTTTTTTCAATAGATTTAATTATTTTTAGAAATTGATAACTAAGGAGCACGCTGCTCTTGCACATGCGCTCTTTGGTGGGTTCAAAACTTTGCGCAAACCTTGTGCATTTAAAAAAGTCATGTAATTTTCAAACTATTAATGCTAGCGTAAAAGTTCCAACGAATATGTTATTAGCGCATATGTTTTTACTTATATAGCGAATTTCAGCAAAATTTATTATTTTCAATAAATTTAATTTATTTAAAAAAATTAAAAGTATTAATTGTAGCGCAGAAATTCAAACGAATATGTTATTGGCGCATATGTTTTTACTTATATAGCGAATTTCAGCAAAATTTATTTTTTTCAATAAATTTAAATTATTTTTAAAAAAATAATATTATTAATTGTATCGCAGAAATTCAAACGAATATGTTATTGGCGCATACTTTTTTACTTATATAGCGAATTTCAGCAAAATTTATTTTATTCAATAAATTTAAAACATTTAAAAAAAATTAATATTATTAATTGTATCGCAGAAATTCAAACGAATATGTTATTGGCGCATATGTTTTTACTTATATAGCGAATTTCAGCAAGATTTATTTTTTTTCAATAGATTTAATTATTTTTAGAAATTGATAACTAAGGAGCACGCTGCTCTTGCACATGCGCTCTTTGGTGGGTTCAAAACTTTGCGCAAACCTTGTGCATTTAAAAAAGTCATGTAATTTTCAAACTATTAATGCTAGCGTAAAAGTTCCAACGAATATGTTATTAGCGCATATGTTTTTACTTATATAGAGAATTTCAGCAAAATTTATTTTTTTCAATAAATTTAAATTATTTAAAAAAAAATTAAAAGTATTAATTGTGGCGCAGAAATTCAAACGAATATGTTATTGGCGCATATGTTTTTACTTATATAGCGAATTTCAGCAAAATTTATTTTTTTCAATAAATTTAAATTATTTTTAAAAAAATAATATTATTAATTGTATCGCAGAAATTCAAACGAATATGTTATTGGCGCATACTTTTTTACTTATATAGCGAATTTCAGCAAAATTTATTTTATTCAATAAATTTAAAACATTTAAAAAAAAATTAATATTATTAATTGTATCGCAGAAATTCAAACGAATATGTTATTGGCGCATATGTTTTTACTTATATAGCGAATTTCAGCAAGATTTATTTTTTTCAATAGATTTAATTATTTTTAGAAATTGATAACTAAGGAGCACGCTGCTCTTGCACATGCGCTCTTTGGTGGGTTCAAAACTTTGCGCAAACTTTGTGCAATTAAAAAAGTCATGTAATTTTCAAACTATTAATGCTAGCGTAAAAGTTCCAACGAATATGTTCTTAGCGCATATGTTTTTACTTATATAGCGAATTTCAGCAAAATTTATTATTTTCAATAAATTTAATTTATTTAAAAAAATTAAAAGTATTAATTGTATCGCAGAAATTCAAACGAATATGTTATTGGCGCATATGTTTTTACTTATATAGCGAATTTCAGCAAGATTTATTTTTTTCAATAGATTTAATTATTTTTAGAAATTGATAACTAAGGAGCACGCTGCTCTTGCACATGCGCTCTCTGGTGGGTTCAAAACTTTGCGCAAACTTTGTGCAATTAAAAAAGTCATGTAATTTTCAAACTATTAATGCTAGCGTAAAAGTTCCAACGAATATGTTATTGGCGCATATGTTTCTACTTATATAGCGAATTTCAGCAAAATTTATTTTTTTTCAATAGATTTAATTATTTTTTAAAATTGATAACTAAGGAGCACGCTGCTCTTGCACATGCGCTTTTTGGTGGGTTCAAAACTTTGCGCAAACCTTGTGCATTTAAAAAAGTCATGTAATTTTCAAACTATTAATGCTAGCGTAAAAGTTCCAACGAATATGTTCTTAGCGCATATGTTTTTACTTATATAGCGAATTTCAGCAAAATTTATTTTTTTCAATAAATTTAATTTATTTAAAAAAATTAAAAGTATTAATTGTATCGCAGAAATTCAAACGAATATGTTATTGGCGCATATGTTTTTACTTATATAGCGAATTTCAGCAAGATTTATTTTTTTCAATAGATTTAATTATTTTTAGAAATTGATAACTAAGGAGCACGCTGCTCTTGCACATGCGCTCTCTGGTGGGTTCAAAACTTTGCGCAAACTTTGTGCAATTAAAAAAGTCATGTAATTTTCAAACTATTAATGCTAGCGTAAAAGTTCCAAGGAATATGTTATTGGCGCATATGTTTTTACTTATATAGCGAATTTCAGCAAAATTTATTTTTTTCAATAAATTTAAATTATTTTAAAAAAAGAATAATATTATTAATTGTATCGCAGAAATTCAAACGAATATGTTATTGGCGCATATGTTTTTACTTATATAGCGAATTTCATTTCAGCAAGATTTATTTTTTTCAATAGATTTAATTATATTTAGAAATTGATAACTAAGGAGCACGCTGCTCTTGCACATGCGCTCTTTGGTGGGTTCAAAACTTTGCGCAAACTTTGTGCAATTAAAAAAGTCATGTAATTTTCAAACTATTAATGCTAGCGTAAAAGTTCCAACGAATATGTTCTTAGCGCATATGTTTTTACTTATATAGCGAATTTCAGCAAAATTTATTTTTTTCAATAAATTTAAATTATTTTTAAAAAAATAATATTATTAATTGTATCGCAGAAATTCAAACGAATATGTTATTGGCGCATACTTTTTTACTTATATAGCGAATTTCAGCAAGATTTATTTTTTTCAATAGATTTAATTATTTTTAGAAATTGATAACTAAGGAGCACGCTGCTCTTGCACATGCGCTCTTTGGTGGGTTCAAAACTTTGCGCAAACCATGTGCAATTAAAAAAGTCATGTAATTTTCAAACTATTAATGCTAGCGTAAAAGTTCCAACGAATATGTTATTGGCGCATATGTTTTTACTTATATAGCGAATTTCAGCAAAATTTATTTTTTTCAATAAATTTAAATTATTTTTTAAAAAATAATATTATTAATTGTATCGCAGAAATTCAAACGAATATGTTATTGGCGCATATGTTTTTACTTATATAGCGAATTTCAGCAAGATTTATTTTTTTCAATAGATTTAATTATTTTTAGAAATTGATAACTAAGGAGCACGCTGCTCTTGCACATGCGCTCTTTGGTGGGTTCAAAACTTTGCGCAAACTTTGTGCAATTAAAAAAGTCATGTAATTTTCAAACTATTAATGCTAGCGTAAAAGTTCCAACGAATATGTTCTTAGCGCATATGTTTTTACTTATATAGCGAATTTCAGCAAAATTTATTATTTTCAATAAATTTAATTTATTTAAAAAAATTAAAAGTATTAATTGTATCGCAGAAATTCAAACGAATATGTTATTGGCGCATATGTTTTTACTTATATAGCGAATTTCTGCAAAATTTATTTTTTTCAATAGATTTAATTAGTTTTAGAAATTGATAACTAAGGAGCACGCTGCTCTTGCACATGCGCTCTTTGGTGGGTTCAAAACTTTGCGCAAACCATGTGCAATTAAAAAAGTCATGTAATATTCAAACTATTAATGCTAGCGTAAAAGTTCCAACGAATATGTTATTGGCGCATATGTTTTTACTTATATAGCGAATTTCAGCAAAATTTATTTTTTTCAATAAATTTAAAACATTTAAAAAAAATTAATATTATTAATTGTATCGCAGAAATTCAAACGAATATGTTATTGGCGCATATGTTTTTACTTATATAGCGAATTTCAGCAAAATTTGTTTTTCAATAGATTTAATTACTTTTAAAAATTGATAACTAATGAGCACGGTGCTCTTGCGCATGCGCTCTTTGGTGGGTTCAAAACTTTGCGCAAACTATGTGCAATTAAAAAAGTCATGTAATTTTCAAACTATTAATGCTAGCGTAAAAGTTCCAAGGAATATGTTATTGGCGCATATGTTTTTACTTATATAGCGAATTTCAGCAAAATTTATTTTTTTCAATAAATTTAAATTATTTAAAAAAAGAATAATATTATTAATTGTATCGCAGAAATTCAAACGAATATGTTATTGGCGCATATGTTTTTACTTATATAGCGAATTTCATTTCAGCAAGATTTATTTTTTTCAATAGATTTAATTATATTTAGAAATTGATAACTAAGGAGCACGCTGCTCTTGCACATGCGCTCTTTGGTGGGTTCAAAACTTTGCGCAAACTTTGTGCAATTAAAAAAGTCATGTAATTTTCAAACTATTAATGCTAGCGTAAAAGTTCCAACGAATATGTTCTTAGCGCATATGTTTTTACTTATATAGCGAATTTCAGCAAAATTTATTTTTTTCAATAAATTTAAATTATTTTTAAAAAAATAATATTATTAATTGTATCGCAGAAATTCAAACGAATATGTTATTGGCGCATACTTTTTTACTTATATAGCGAATTTCAGCAAGATTTATTTTTTTCAATAGATTTAATTATTTTTAGAAATTGATAACTAAGGAGCACGCTGCTCTTGCACATGCGCTCTTTGGTGGGTTCAAAACTTTGCGCAAACCATGTGCAATTAAAAAAGTCATGTAATTTTCAAACTATTAATGCTAGCGTAAAAGTTCCAACGAATATGTTATTGGCGCATATGTTTTTACTTATATAGCGAATTTCAGCAAAATTTATTTTTTTCAATAAATTTAAATTATTTTTTAAAAAATAATATTATTAATTGTATCGCAGAAATTCAAACGAATATGTTATTGGCGCATATGTTTTTACTTATATAGCGAATTTCAGCAAGATTTATTTTTTTCAATAGATTTAATTATTTTTAGAAATTGATAACTAAGGAGCACGCTGCTCTTGCACATGCGCTCTTTGGTGGGTTCAAAACTTTGCGCAAACTTTGTGCAATTAAAAAAGTCATGTAATTTTCAAACTATTAATGCTAGCGTAAAAGTTCCAACGAATATGTTCTTAGCGCATATGTTTTTACTTATATAGCGAATTTCAGCAAAATTTATTATTTTCAATAAATTTAATTTATTTAAAAAAATTAAAAGTATTAATTGTATCGCAGAAATTCAAACGAATATGTTATTGGCGCATATGTTTTTACTTATATAGCGAATTTCTGCAAAATTTATTTTTTTCAATAGATTTAATTAGTTTTAGAAATTGATAACTAAGGAGCACGCTGCTCTTGCACATGCGCTCTTTGGTGGGTTCAAAACTTTGCGCAAACCATGTGCAATTAAAAAAGTCATGTAATATTCAAACTATTAATGCTAGCGTAAAAGTTCCAACGAATATGTTATTGGCGCATATGTTTTTACTTATATAGCGAATTTCAGCAAAATTTATTTTTTTCAATAAATTTAAATTATTTTTAAAAAAATAATATTATTAATTGTATCGCAGAAATTCAAACGAATATGTTATTGGCGCATATGTTTTTACTTATATAGCGAATTTCAGCAAAATTTATTTTTTTCAATAAATTTAATTTATTTAAAAAAATTAAAAGTATTAATTGTATCGCAGAAATTCAAACGAATATGTTATTGGCGCATATGTTTTTACTTATATAGCGAATTTCTGCAAAATTTATTTTTTTCAATAGATTTAATTATTTTTAGAAATTGATAACTAAGGAGCACGCTGCTCTTGCACATGCGCTCTTTGGTGGGTTCAAAACTTTGCGCAAACCATGTGCAATTAAAAAAGTCATGTAATATTCAAACTATTAATGCTAGCGTAAAAGTTCCAACGAATATGTTATTGGCGCATATGTTTTTACTTATATAGCGAATTTCAGCAAAATTTATTTTTTTCAATAAATTTAAAACATTTAAAAAAAATTAATATTATTAATTGTATCGCAGAAATTCAAACGAATATGTTATTGGCGCATATGTTTTTACTTATATAGCGAATTTCAGCAAAATTTATGTTTTTCAATAGATTTAATTACTTTTAAAAATTGATAACTAATGAGCACGGTGCTCTTGCGCATGCGCTCTTTGGTGGGTTCAAAACTTTGCGCAAACTATGTGCAATTAAAAAAAGTCATGTAATTTTCAAACTATTAATGCTAGCGTAAAAGTTCCAACGAATATGTTATTGGCGCATATGTTTTTACTTATATAGCGAATTTCAGCAAAATTTATTTTTTTCAATAAATTTAAATTATTTTTAAAAAAATAATATTATTAATTGTATCGCAGAAATTCAAACGAATATGTTATTGGCGCATATGTTTTTACTTATATAGCGAATTTCAGCAAAATTTATTTTTTTCAATAGATTTAATTATTTTTAGAAATTGATAACTAAGGAGCACGCTGCTCTTGCACATGCGCTCTCTGGTGGGTTCAAAACTTTGCGCAAACTTTGTGCAATTAAAAAAGTCATGTAATTTTCAAACTATTAATGCTAGCGTAAAAGTTCCAAGGAATATGTTATTGGCGCATATGTTTTTACTTATATAGCGAATTTCAGCAAAATTTATTTTTTTCAATAAATTTAAATTATTTAAAAAAAAGAATAATATTATTATTTGTATCGCAGAAATTCAAACGGATATGTTATTGGCGCATATGTTTTTACTTATATAGCGAATTTCTGCAAAATTTATTATTTTCAATAAATTTAATTTATTTAAAAAAATTAAAAGTATTAATTGTATCGCAGAAATTCAAACGAATATGTTATTGGCGCATATGTTTTTACTTATATAGCGAATTTCAGCAAGATTTATTTTTTTCAATAGATTTAATTATTTTTAGAAATTGATAACTAAGGAGCACGCTGCTCTTGCACATGCGCTCTCTGGTGGGTTCAAAACTTTGCGCAAACTTTGTGCAATTAAAAAAGTCATGTAATTTTCAAACTATTAATGCTAGCGTAAAAGTTCCAAGGAATATGTTATTGGCGCATATGTTTTTACTTATATAGCGAATTTCAGCAAAATTTATTTTTTTCAATAAATTTAAATTATTTAAAAAAAAGAATAATATTATTAATTGTATCGCAGAAATTCAAACGAATATGTTATTGGCGCATATGTTTTTACTTATATAGCGAATTTCATTTCAGCAAGATTTATTTTTTTCAATAGATTTAATTATATTTAGAAATTGATAACTAAGGAGCACGCTGCTCTTGCACATGCGCTCTTTGGTGGGTTCAAAACTTTGCGCAAACTTTGTGCAATTAAAAAAGTCATGTAATTTTCAAACTATTAATGCTAGCGTAAAAGTTCCAACGAATATGTTCTTAGCGCATATGTTTTTACTTATATAGCGAATTTCAGCAAAATTTATTTTTTTCAATAAATTTAAATTATTTTTAAAAAAATAATATTATTAATTGTATCGCAGAAATTCAAACGAATATGTTATTGGCGCATACTTTTTTACTTATATAGCGAATTTCAGCAAGATTTATTTTTTTCAATAGATTTAATTATTTTTAGAAATTGATAACTAAGGAGCACGCTGCTCTTGCACATGCGCTCTTTGGTGGGTTCAAAACTTTGCGCAAACCATGTGCAATTAAAAAAGTCATGTAATTTTCAAACTATTAATGCTAGCGTAAAAGTTCCAACGAATATGTTATTGGCGCATATGTTTTTACTTATATAGCGAATTTCAGCAAAATTTATTTTTTTCAATAAATTTAAATTATTTTTTAAAAAATAATATTATTAATTGTATCGCAGAAATTCAAACGAATATGTTATTGGCGCATATGTTTTTACTTATATAGCGAATTTCAGCAAGATTTATTTTTTTCAATAGATTTAATTATTTTTAGAAATTGATAACTAAGGAGCACGCTGCTCTTGCACATGCGCTCTTTGGTGGGTTCAAAACTTTGCGCAAACTTTGTGCAATTAAAAAAGTCATGTAATTTTCAAACTATTAATGCTAGCGTAAAAGTTCCAACGAATATGTTCTTAGCGCATATGTTTTTACTTATATAGCGAATTTCAGCAAAATTTATTATTTTCAATAAATTTAATTTATTTAAAAAAATTAAAAGTATTAATTGTATCGCAGAAATTCAAACGAATATGTTATTGGCGCATATGTTTTTACTTATATAGCGAATTTCTGCAAAATTTATTTTTTTCAATAGATTTAATTAGTTTTAGAAATTGATAACTAAGGAGCACGCTGCTCTTGCACATGCGCTCTTTGGTGGGTTCAAAACTTTGCGCAAACCATGTGCAATTAAAAAAGTCATGTAATATTCAAACTATTAATGCTAGCGTAAAAGTTCCAACGAATATGTTATTGGCGCATATGTTTTTACTTATATAGCGAATTTCAGCAAAATTTATTTTTTTAAATAAATTTAAAACATTTAAAAAAAATTAATATTATTAATTGTATCGCAGAAATTCAAACGAATATGTTATTGGCGCATATGTGTTTACTTATATAGCGAATTTCAGCAAAATTAATGTTTTTCAATAGATTTAATTACTTTTAAAAATTGATAACTAATGAGCACGGTGCTCTTGCGCATGCGCTCTTTGGTGGGTTCAAAACTTTGCGCAAACTATGTGCAATTAAAAAAGTCATGTAATTTTCAAACTATTAATGCTAGCGTAAAAGTTCCAACGAATATGTTATTGGCGCATATGTTTTTACTTATATAGCGAATTTCAGCAAAATTTATTTTTTTCAATAAATTTAATTTATTTAAAAAAATTAAAAGTATTAATTGTATCGCAGAAATTCAAACGAATATGTTATTGGCGCATATGTTTTTACTTATATAGCGAATTTCTGCAAAATTTATTTTTTTCAATAGATTTAATTATTTTTAGAAATTGATAACTAAGGAGCACGCTGCTCTTGCACATGCGCTCTTTGGTGGGTTCAAAACTTTGCGCAAACCATGTGCAATTAAAAAAGTCATGTAATATTCAAACTATTAATGCTAGCGTAAAAGTTCCAACGAATATGTTATTGGCGCATATGTTTTTACTTATATAGCGAATTTCAGCAAAATTTATTTTTTTCAATAAATTTAAAACATTTAAAAAAAATTAATATTATTAATTGTATCGCAGAAATTCAAACGAATATGTTATTGGCGCATATGTTTTTACTTATATAGCGAATTTCAGCAAAATTTATGTTTTTCAATAGATTTAATTACTTTTAAAAATTGATAACTAATGAGCACGGTGCTCTTGCGCATGCGCTCTTTGGTGGGTTCAAAACTTTGCGCAAACTATGTGCAATTAAAAAAGTCATGTAATTTTCAAACTATTAATGCTAGCGTAAAAGTTCCAACGAATATGTTATTGGCGCATATGTTTTTACTTATATAGCGAATTTCAGCAAAATTTATTTTTTTCAATAAATTTAAATTATTTTTAAAAAAATAATATTATTAATTGTATCGCAGAAATTCAAACGAATATGTTATTGGCGCATATGTTTTTACTTATATAGCGAATTTCAGCAAAATTTATTTTTTTCAATAGATTTAATTATTTTTAGAAATTGATAACTAAGGAGCACGCTGCTCTTGCACATGCGCTCTCTGGTGGGTTCAAAACTTTGCGCAAACTTTGTGCAATTAAAAAAGTCATGTAATTTTCAAACTATTAATGCTAGCGTAAAAGTTCCAAGGAATATGTTATTGGCGCATATGTTTTTACTTATATAGCGAATTTCAGCAAAATTTATTTTTTTCAATAAATTTAAATTATTTTAAAAAAAGAATAATATTATTATTTGTATCGCAGAAATTCAAACGAATATGTTATTGGCGCATATGTTTTTACTTATATAGCGAATTTCTGCAAAATTTATTATTTTCAATAAATTTAATTTATTTAAAAAAATTAAAAGTATTAATTGTATCGCAGAAATTCAAACGAATATGTTATTGGCGCATATGTTTTTACTTATATAGCGAATTTCAGCAAGATTTATTTTTTTCAATAGATTTAATTATTTTTAGAAATTGATAACTAAGGAGCACGCTGCTCTTGCACATGCGCTCTCTGGTGGGTTCAAAACTTTGCGCAAACTTTGTGCAATTAAAAAAGTCATGTAATTTTCAAACTATTAATGCTAGCGTAAAAGTTCCAAGGAATATGTTATTGGCGCATATGTTTTTACTTATATAGCGAATTTCAGCAAAATTTATTTTTTTCAATAAATTTAAATTATTTTAAAAAAAGAATAATATTATTATTTGTATCGCAGAAATTCAAACGAATATGTTATTGGCGCATATGTTTTTACTTATATAGCGAATTTCTGCAAAATTTATTATTTTCAATAAATTTAATTTATTTAAAAAAATTAAAAGTATTAATTGTATCGCAGAAATTCAAACGAATATGTTATTGGCGCATATGTTTTTACTTATATAGCGAATTTCAGCAAGATTTATTTTTTTCAATAGATTTAATTATTTTTAGAAATTGATAACTAAGGAGCACGCTGCTCTTGCACATGCGCTCTCTGGTGGGTTCAAAACTTTGCGCAAACTTTGTGCAATTAAAAAAGTCATGTAATTTTCAAACTATTAATGCTAGCGTAAAAGTTCCAACGAATATGTTATTTGCGCATATGTTTTTACTTATATAGCGAATTTCAGCAAAATTTATTTTTTTCAATAAATTTAAATTATTTAAAAAAAGAATAATATTATTAATTGTATCGCAGAAATTCAAACGAATATGTTATTGGCGCATATGTTTTTACTTATATAGCGAATTTCAGCAAAATTTATTTTTTTCAATAAATTTAATTTATTTAAAAAAATTAAAAGTATTAATTGTATCGCAGAAATTCAAACGAATATGTTATTGGCGCATATGTTTTTACTTATATAGCGAATTTCTGCAAAATTTATTATTTTCAATAAATTTAATTTATTTAAAAAAATTAAAAGTATTAATTGTATCGCAGAAATTCAAACGAATATGTTATTGGCGCATATGTTTTTACTTATATAGCGAATTTCAGCAAGATTTATTTTTTTCAATAGATTTAATTATTTTTAGAAATTGATAACTAAGGAGCACGCTGCTCTTGCACATGCGCTCTCTGGTGGGTTCAAAACTTTGCGCAAACTTTGTGCAATTAAAAAAGTCATGTAATTTTCAAACTATTAATGCTAGCGTAAAAGTTCCAAGGAATATGTTATTGGCGCATATGTTTTTACTTATATAGCGAATTTCAGCAAAATTTATTTTTTTCAATAAATTTAAATTATTTAAAAAAAAGAATAATATTATTAATTGTATCGCAGAAATTCAAACGAATATGTTATTGGCGCATATGTTTTTACTTATATAGCGAATTTCATTTCAGCAAGATTTATTTTTTTCAATAGATTTAATTATATTTAGAAATTGATAACTAAGGAGCACGCTGCTCTTGCACATGCGCTCTTTGGTGGGTTCAAAACTTTGCGCAAACTTTGTGCAATTAAAAAAGTCATGTAATTTTCAAACTATTAATGCTAGCGTAAAAGTTCCAACGAATATGTTCTTAGCGCATATGTTTTTACTTATATAGCGAATTTCAGCAAAATTTATTTTTTTCAATAAATTTAAATTATTTTTAAAAAAATAATATTATTAATTGTATCGCAGAAATTCAAACGAATATGTTATTGGCGCATACTTTTTTACTTATATAGCGAATTTCAGCAAGATTTATTTTTTTCAATAGATTTAATTATTTTTAGAAATTGATAACTAAGGAGCACGCTGCTCTTGCACATGCGCTCTTTGGTGGGTTCAAAACTTTGCGCAAACCATGTGCAATTAAAAAAGTCATGTAATTTTCAAACTATTAATGCTAGCGTAAAAGTTCCAACGAATATGTTATTGGCGCATATGTTTTTACTTATATAGCGAATTTCAGCAAAATTTATTTTTTTCAATAAATTTAAATTATTTTTTAAAAAATAATATTATTAATTGTATCGCAGAAATTCAAACGCATATGTTATTGGCGCATATGTTTTTACTTATATAGCGAATTTCAGCAAGATTTATTTTTTTCAATAGATTTAATTATTTTTAGAAATTGATAACTAAGGAGCACGCTGCTCTTGCACATGCGCTCTTTGGTGGGTTCAAAACTTTGCGCAAACTTTGTGCAATTAAAAAAGTCATGTAATTTTCAAACTATTAATGCTAGCGTAAAAGTTCCAACGAATATGTTCTTAGCGCATATGTTTTTACTTATATAGCGAATTTCAGCAAAATTTATTATTTTCAATAAATTTAATTTATTTAAAAAAATTAAAAGTATTAATTGTATCGCAGAAATTCAAACGAATATGTTATTGGCGCATATGTTTTTACTTATATAGCGAATTTCTGCAAAATTTATTTTTTTCAATAGATTTAATTAGTTTTAGAAATTGATAACTAAGGAGCACGCTGCTCTTGCACATGCGCTCTTTGGTGGGTTCAAAACTTTGCGCAAACCATGTGCAATTAAAAAAGTCATGTAATATTCAAACTATTAATGCTAGCGTAAAAGTTCCAACGAATATGTTATTGGCGCCTATGTTTTTACTTATATAGCGAATTTCAGCAAAATTTATTTTTTTCAATAAATTTAAAACATTTAAAAAAAATTAATATTATTAATTGTATCGCAGAAATTCAAACGAATATGTTATTGGCGCATATGTTTTTACTTATATAGCGAATTTCAGCAAAATTTATGTTTTTCAATAGATTTAATTACTTTTAAAAATTGATAACTAATGAGCACGGTGCTCTTGCGCATGCGCTCTTTGGTGGGTTCAAAACTTTGCGCAAACTATGTGCAATTAAAAAAGTCATGTAATTTTCAAACTATTAATGCTAGCGTAAAAGTTCCAACGAATATGTTATTTGCGCATATGTTTTTACTTATATAGCGAATTTCAGCAAAATTTATTTTTTTCAATAAATTTAAATTATTTAAAAAAAGAATAATATTATTAATTGTATCGCAGAAATTCAAACGAATATGTTATTGGCGCATATGTTTTTACTTATATAGCGAATTTCAGCAAAATTTATTTTTTTCAATAAATTTAATTTATTTAAAAAAATTAAAAGTATTAATTGTATCGCAGAAATTCAAACGAATATGTTATTGGCGCATATGTTTTTACTTATATAGCGAATTTCTGCAAAATTTATTTTTTTCAATAGATTTAATTATTTTTAGAAATTGATAACTAAGGAGCACGCTGCTCTTGCACATGCGCTCTTTGGTGGGTTCAAAACTTTGCGCAAACCATGTGCAATTAAAAAAGTCATGTTATATTCAAACTATTAATGCTAGCGTAAAAGTTCCAACGAATATGTTATTGGCGCATATGTTTTTACTTATATAGCGAATTTCAGCAAAATTTATTTTTTTCAATAAATTTAAAACATTTAAAAAAAATTAATATTATTAATTGTATCGCAGAAATTCAAACGAATATGTTATTGGCGCATATGTTTTTACTTATATAGCGAATTTCAGCAAAATTTATGTTTTTCAATAGATTTAATTACTTTTAAAAATTGATAACTAATGAGCACGGTGCTCTTGCGCATGCGCTCTTTGGTGGGTTCAAAACTTTGCGCAAACTATGTGCAATTAAAAAAGTCATGTAATTTTCAAACTATTAATGCTAGCGTAAAAGTTCCAACGAATATGTTATTGGCGCATATGTTTTTACTTATATAGCGAATTTCAGCAAAATTTATTTTTTTCAATAAATTTAAATTATTTTTAAAAAAATAATATTATTAATTGTATCGCAGAAATTCAAACGAATATGTTATTGGCGCATATGTTTTTACTTATATAGCGAATTTCAGCAAAATTTATTTTTTTCAATAGATTTAATTATTTTTAGAAATTGATAACTAAGGAGCACGCTGCTCTTGCACATGCGCTCTCTGGTGGGTTCAAAACTTTGCGCAAACTTTGTGCAATTAAAAAAGTCATGTAATTTTCAAACTATTAATGCTAGCGTAAAAGTTCCAAGGAATATGTTATTGGCGCATATGTTTTTACTTATATAGCGAATTTCAGCAAAATTTATTTTTTTCAATAAATTTAAATTATTTTTTAAAAAATAATATTATTAATTGTATCGCAGAAATTCAAACGAATATGTTATTGGCGCATATGTTTTTACTTATATAGCGAATTTCAGCAAGATTTATTTTTTTCAATAGATTTAATTATTTTTAGAAATTGATAACTAAGGAGCACGCTGCTCTTGCACATGCGCTCTTTGGTGGGTTCAAAACTTTGCGCAAACTTTGTGCAATTAAAAAAGTCATGTAATTTTCAAACTATTAATGCTAGCGTAAAAGTTCCAACGAATATGTTCTTAGCGCATATGTTTTTACTTATATAGCGAATTTCAGCAAAATTTATTATTTTCAATAAATTTAATTTATTTAAAAAAATTAAAAGTATTAATTGTATCGCAGAAATTCAAACGAATATGTTATTGGCGCATATGTTTTTACTTATATAGCGAATTTCTGCAAAATTTATTTTTTTCAATAGATTTAATTAGTTTTAGAAATTGATAACTAAGGAGCACGCTGCTCTTGCACATGCGCTCTTTGGTGGGTTCAAAACTTTGCGCAAACCATGTGCAATTAAAAAAGTCATGTAATATTCAAACTATTAATGCTAGCGTAAAAGTTCCAACGAATATGTTATTGGCGCATATGTTTTTACTTATATAGCGAATTTCAGCAAGATTTATTTTTTTCAATAGATTTAATTATTTTTAGAAATTGATAACTAAGGAGCACGCTGCTCTTGCACATGCGCTCTCTGGTGGGTTCAAAACTTTGCGCAAACTTTGTGCAATTAAAAAAGTCATGTAATTTTCAAACTATTAATGCTAGCGTAAAAGTTCCAAGGAATATGTTATTGGCGCATATGTTTTTACTTATATAGCGAATTTCAGCAAAATTTATTTTTTTCAATAAATTTAAATTATTTAAAAAAAAGAATAATATTATTAATTGTATCGCAGAAATTCAAACGAATATGTTATTGGCGCATATGTTTTTACTTATATAGCGAATTTCATTTCAGCAAGATTTATTTTTTTCAATAGATTTAATTATATTTAGAAATTGATAACTAAGGAGCACGCTGCTCTTGCACATGCGCTCTTTGGTGGGTTCAAAACTTTGCGCAAACTTTGTGCAATTAAAAAAGTCATGTAATTTTCAAACTATTAATGCTAGCGTAAAAGTTCCAACGAATATGTTCTTAGCGCATATGTTTTTACTTATATAGCGAATTTCAGCAAAATTTATTTTTTTCAATAAATTTAAATTATTTTTAAAAAAATAATATTATTAATTGTATCGCAGAAATTCAAACGAATATGTTATTGGCGCATACTTTTTTACTTATATAGCGAATTTCAGCAAGATTTATTTTTTTCAATAGATTTAATTATTTTTAGAAATTGATAACTAAGGAGCACGCTGCTCTTGCACATGCGCTCTTTGGTGGGTTCAAAACTTTGCGCAAACCATGTGCAATTAAAAAAGTCATGTAATTTTCAAACTATTAATGCTAGCGTAAAAGTTCCAACGAATATGTTATTGGCGCATATGTTTTTACTTATATAGCGAATTTCAGCAAAATTTATTTTTTTCAATAAATTTAAATTATTTTTTAAAAAAATAATATTATTAATTGTATCGCAGAAATTCAAACGAATATGTTATTGGCGCATATGTTTTTACTTATATAGCGAATTTCAGCAAGATTTATTTTTTTCAATAGATTTAATTATTTTTAGAAATTGATAACTAAGGAGCACGCTGCTCTTGCACATGCGCTCTTTGGTGGGTTCAAAACTTTGCGCAAACCTTGTGCATTTAAAAAAGTCATGTAATTTTCAAACTATTAATGCTAGCGTAAAAGTTCCAACGAATATGTTCTTAGCGCATATGTTTTTACTTATATAGCGAATTTCAGCAAAATTTATTTTTTTCAATAAATTTAAAACATTTAAAAAAAATTAATATTATTAATTGTATCGCAGAAATTCAAACGAATATGTTATTGGCGCATATGTTTTTACTTATATAGCGAATTTCAGCAAGATTTATTTTTTTCAATAGATTTAATTACTTTTAGAAATTGATAACTAAGGAGCACGCTGCTCTTGCACATGCGCTCTTTGGTGGGTTCAAAACTTTGCGCAAACCATGTGCAATTAAAAAAGTCATGTAATTTTCAAACTATTAATGCTAGCGTAAAAGTTCCAACGAATATGTTCTTAGCGCATATGTTTTTACTTATATAGCGAATTTCAGCAAAATTTATTTTTTTCAATAAATTTAAATTATTTTTAAAAAAATTAAAAGTATTAATTGTATCGCAGAAATTCAAACGAATATGTTATTGGCGCATATGTTTCTACTTATATAGCGAATTTCAGCAAAATTTATTTTTTTCAATAGATTTAATTATTTTTAGAAATTGATAACTAAGGAGCACGCTGCTCTTGCACATGCGCTCTTTGGTGGGTTCAAAACTTTGCGCAAACCATGTGCAATTAAAAAAGTCATGTAATTTTCAAACTATTAATGCTAGCGTAAAAGTTCCAACGAATATGTTCTTAGCGCATATGTTTTTACTTATATAGCGAATTTCAGCAAAATTTATTTTTTTCAATAAATTTTAATTATTTTAAAAAAATTAATATTATTAATTGTATCGCAGAAAATCAAACGAATATGTTATTGGCGCATATGTTTTTACTTATATAGCGAATTTCAGCAAGATTTATTTTTTTCAATAGATTTAATTATTTTTAGAAATTGATAACTAAGGAGCACGCTGCTCTTGCACATGCGCTCTTTGGTGGGTTCAAAACTTTGCGCAAACCATGTGCAATTAAAAAAGTCATGTAATATTCAAACTATTAATGCTAGCGTAAAAGTTCCAACGAATATGTTATTGGCGCATATGTTTTTACTTATATAGCGAATTTCAGCAAAATTTATTTTTTTCAATAAATTTAAAACATTTAAAAAAAATTAATATTATTAATTGTATCGCAGAAATTCAAACGAATATGTTATTGGCGCATATGTTTTTACTTATATAGCGAATTTCAGCAAAATTTATGTTTTTCAATAGATTTAATTACTTTTAAAAATTGATAACTAATGAGCACGGTGCTCTTGCGCATGCGCTCTTTGGTGGGTTCAAAACTTTGCGCAAACTATGTGCAATTAAAAAAGTCATGTAATTTTCAAACTATTAATGCTAGCGTAAAAGTTCCAACGAATATGTTATTGGCGCATATGTTTTTACTTATATAGCGAATTTCAGCAAAATTTATTTTTTTCAATAAATTTAAATTATTTTTAAAAAAATAATATTATTAATTGTATCGCAGAAATTCAAACGAATATGTTATTGGCGCATATGTTTTTACTTATATAGCGAATTTCAGCAAAATTTATGTTTTTCAATAGATTTAATTACTTTTAAAAATTGATAACTAATGAGCACGGTGCTCTTGCGCATGCGCTCTTTGGTGGGTTCAAAACTTTGCGCAAACTATGTGCAATTAAAAAAGTCAGGTAATTTTCAAACTATTAATGCTAGCGTTACAGTTCCAACGAATATGTTATTAGCGCATATGTTTTTACTTATATAGCGAATTTCAGCAAAATTTATTTTTTTCAATAAATTTAAATTATTTTTAAAAAAATTAAAAGTATTAATTGTGGCGCTGAAATTCAAACGAATATGTTATTGGCGCATATGTTTTTACTTATATAGCGCATTTCAGCAAAATTTATTTTTTTCAATAAATTTAAAATATTTAAAAAAAATTAATATTATTAATTGTATCGCAGAAATTCAAACGAATATGTTATTGGCGCATATGTTTTTACTTATATAGCGAATTTCAGCAAAATTTATTTTTTTCAATAAATTTAAAATATTTTTAAAAAATTAATATTATTAATTGTATCGCAGAAATTCAAACGAATATGTTATTGGCGCATATGTTTTTACTTATATAGCGAATTTCAGCAAGATTTATTTTTTTCAATAGATTTAATTATTTTTAGAAATTGATAACTAAGGAGCACGCTGCTCTTGCACATGCGCTCTTTGGTGGGTTCAAAACTTTGCGCAAACCATGTGCAATTAAAAAAGTCATGTAATTTTCAAACTATTAATGCTAGCGTAAAAGTTCCATCGAATATGTTATTGGCGCATTCGTATTTGCTTATCTAGCAAATTACAGAAATTTATTTTTTCAATAAATTTAATTATTTTTAAAAAACTTTAAACTATTAATTAAAAAACCCTATTCGCATTTTCTTGCGTTATTATATCCATGCCGAAGTACAAACGATGATAGCCGAAGTATAACTTCGGCCACGTAGGTAACTAATGTGCATGCTATTGCTTTCTCTTTCTGGCGGACCCAAAAGTTCACGCAAACTTTGAGCAATTGTAAAAATGTTTAAATTTGTTTTGAAACGAATGTATTTTTCACACGGTTCGCAAATATTTCGCATTCCATAGTGTCTGCTGCAATTTCATTAAAAGTAAGTGCACCTTAATCCGAATTCAATGAAAACAATTGCCCAATTATAGTTGGCGATTGCAATCAAGCATTTATTACTTATTGATAACACTATCAACGTTCTCTCACGAATCCACTTATCATAGCGAATGTAATCAGTTTGTTGAAAACTACAAAATTTTAAAATTAAAGTTACCGACGTTATTTTGCGTAACTAATTGCCCTTTGCTTTCCCGAGTTTTCACGTAATAGCGTGGTTTTTAAATGCCAAGGAGTCATTCATGTTGCTTGTTGGTGATATTAGCACGTATAATATTAGTTAGCAGTGACATTTCATTGCATTTCATTCATTCATTGTTTTATACTCTTGCTTGAGTGAATTGTAAGCGTGCAATAGTACTCTCTAATTTGTTTGGTAAATTCAAGATAAATTTAGTAAATTTGCGCGACGCTGCAAATCCGCGATGCGCAACGTAAAAATACGCAGCATTAGTATGGAAAGTCGAACGCAACGTTTCGCGGCATTTCGTTTTCAGCGATGCTACGCAATCAGCCAGCCCACAACGCACGCGACTCGAAACCGTTTTGCCTATCAATTATCTGCGCATACTTGCGTAGAAACCAATATTGGGTACGTCGCATCGTGAGAGATGCTTAATCGCTGATACTACTCTCTCTCCTTGTACCCTATTAAAACCAACAGTTAATACAAAATCTACGCGACCTTAAATAAAAATTAAAGTAGTACGACGTTATAAGCGAATAGATGTTATGAATAAAATTCTTTACATTAAAACATGAGAAATACAGCGCTTGACCTTTGGCAACCTTCGAACTCGGCGCTTTTCTTCGTTCGTTCGTATGTGGCGGAAAAAAGAAACCCAAACCGCCAGGCTTTGAACAAGCGCTCATCTCGCCGCGTGCACTTGCGGTGCGTGGCAATCATTACCGAAAACGCGCGTGCAAGACCAACCAACAACTCGTAGCCATGCAGAGTACGCGCGAGTGTACGATGATTTTTACCTGTGCAATGATGCTGGTACGTCTACGTCGTTTTTTTCCCCCCCGACTGTTTCCTCTATTCTAGGAATTGTGAAACTTATCCATATGTTCTCATATATTCTTCACGTCACCATTGGAAAAGATTTCACCTGCGTTTTCTTTCATCAACAGCAGTTTGCATTCAAATCAAAATAAATTGTCAATTTCACGTAAATAAATAAGTTTTGCATGATCGTAACAAGGAAATTGAAAATGTTTCAAATTCGCTATAACCGCGCCGTATAATAAACACAATCGAGAGCCATTTCCTCAAGGAAGGCTTTTGTTCTCGTTATGACAAAACACTCAACGCGCGCGCGCGCCGCACGTGAGAAGTACTTTTTTTCGCCATGTGTAGTAAGCGCACGCGCATGCAATGAAAAAGTGAAACAATGTAAAGTATGTAAAGTGCCGTACGTACGGCATACACAGCCACACACACGTGATTATCTCCTTTCCTTCTGCTTTGCTAGCCGTAAACCGAGCAGGGCTCAGTTATTAAAAGGTCATTCGCGATTTCACAGAACGCAATCGCTTTGCTTGCACAGCCCGAGAACAGCGCAACATTAAAGAAAATTCATTTGTATGCAGCACTCGCTGACCGTCGAACGTTTTAAAATTCACATTCAAAGCGAATACCAAAAATGCGAAAGTCCAACTACAATTTTGTCATTTTTATCACGTATGCCGCGCATATAAAATATGAATGATATTAAACGTCATTTAAACTTAACTCAATTAATATTTTATTCGACTTTTTTTTTTAGAATTAGTTCAAGCTTGAAATTTCTTAATAAGCATGACTGAATGAAATAATTAATTTGTTATGCCAACAGGTGAATAATATACATGAGAATGATTTTTAACTTTTTCATTTTCGTAAACGGATTCGCTCTCTTATGTAATTACAAAACTCGTTCGTTCTATTGGTTAGCTTCCTATTGATACTGAACACACGGCCGCACCGTGAATCAAAAAATCATTCGACTGCAATACAATTGCAAACCGGGTCGAACAAAGTGAAACATGGCACACGCTCTTTGAACGCATTACTTTCTAAACAAAAAAGCTTGCCAAACAACGCACACCGGAAAGACATTTTTATTCAACAATGTCCATGAAGTACTGATTAGTCTGCATTCGATCAAACCTGATAATTGAATACAAAATATCCATGACCAGAAAATAACTTGCTTGTTTAATAATATAATAATAACCTAAAACGCACACGGACTAAGATGCTGCTCGCTGCTCAGTAATAATATTGCGTCTAACTGGATATTCTATTGCACTGTTAGACGACGGCAGTCGCGCGCGCTCAGAGGCGCAATAATAATAACACTACGTCGCGCCGCAAATCTCTTTGCAAATTAAGTTAACGGGAAAAAACGTTCCGAACGGCAGCCGAGGAGCCAAAGAGATTCAGTGTCTAACTGCTGCGACTGCCATTTGTACAATTTCAATCTTTGATGCTTCGTAAAAATCGCAGCCCCGTAATTTCACAACTATTACCTATAAACTACGGATGAGTGTCACGTATGGTACTAAAAAACCATGTTGTAAAAATTAAGTTCTGATAACCTCCTAATGTAGCAATGACACCGAATTTCGAAACTTATACTGCGATGAAAATTAATTTTAATATGTCATATTATGTGTTAATTAAACTGATCCGTAAATGTGTTTTAAATATACCCATGTTTTCATAGGAAGTGAGACTTGAAACCGTGAAAATAATAATAAAAGCCATTCGAATTCTACTTTTACGTTTTACATAATAAATTGGTTCATGAAAATTGCACTCGAATTGCAAACGAACCTTTCTTAAGCGGAAATACACATGATTATAAATGACGGCCTGCATAAGTATTACGTTCTCGTCTGGCTTGCAATCCCGCATACGCTCGCGCACTATTCTTAAGCGGAAATATCTCCTGAGTGAATTTATAGCATTAAAACAATAAAATAAAAAATAATTAAATCATTATAACACGCATAATTGACGTTATATAATTTTCACATGTTGATTTTATTATCACTTAAAAGTGATATGTTATCAGAAACAATAAGTTGCCTCATGAAATTAATGAATTGATAATTAAACTTACGATGCATCAAAGGCGCGCATTTAAAGATAATGATAATTTAGATTATTACGTTCTTTTTCTGTGAATTGCAATTGCGAAATATTGCAGGGATTACTAGTCTCTATCACTGTGTGTGTTCAAATTTATCTTGCTATTCGATCATCTTTCTGATTCACCTATGTATCTTATCGCCCGAAGTTTTCATTTATTTAATGAATTCAATCATACTTCATTATGTGCGTGAAATTTTGAGTATTTATAATTATCACATGTATTTTGTATTCGCATTGTCTTCGAATATTCTATGAAGCCGAAGCTGAAACGATGATAGCCGAAGTGAACAGTTTTCCTCGATGGTTATAAATAGACAAAAATATGCGCGCAGCACCATTGCGCATCCTATTGTTTTCTCTTTCTGCCGGACCCAAAACTTTGCGCAAAGTTTGTGCAATTATAAAAGTAAAATATCTTTCAAACTATGAATGCTAACGTGAAAATTGCAATGAATATATTATTGGCCCATTCGTATTTGCTTAGTTATCGAATATTAGCTTTTTTTTAAATTTATTTTTTCGTAATTTTTTTAAAATAATTTTCAAAATATGAACCATATCGCAAAAATTTCAAAAAATAACTTATCGGCGAAGACGTTTTCATTGATTTGTCAAATTTCAGCAAAATGTGCTGCATGCCGTAACAGATCTGCGATGCGCTAGTCGCGTCGTGAATCACTCGATATGACGCATTGTATAAGTGATCATTTCGTGTAGCAACAATCAAAAAACATATTGCATTTATAGTGACGTGTGTTGCTCAAATCGATGTCTTCACTAATTACGGATAATTTACATCATCATTGGTCTTCGCGGAAACCAGTTTACCGATTGCTAATTCATTTCTCGTTACTTTGATTGAAATAAAATATTTCGTGTATAATTATAAATTGTACTTGACTAACGCACCTCGTAAATAATTCATAAATTGAAATCATTCAAAAATAATTTGTTTCTAAATATATTGCGCGCGCTATGTTGCAAACCAGAACCAAACCGCGTTTCCGGCTGTTATTCTATAACAATTCATAGAATTTACGTGCGGTGCTGCACATGCGTATAAAATTGTATGAGTTTATTATGGGTCCGCCGAAGCAACTTTGCTGCTGATCCAGCCATGTGTGCAGTTTTGAAACAGGGATTTACACATTTTTTCCAACCTCCCAGTGATATTGACAAACATCTGAACCGTGCGTTCTTTATGTTGTTGCACTAGTCCACGGATGATTGCTAGCTAGCTAATTATTCTTGTTGTAAAATACTATGCAACCGACACGAAGTGCGCAAAATTATTTTTCTCTAGGCAACTCAAAAAATAACAACGCTGCTGCCTAATGACGGGTAAACAAAAAACGTTCCTACTTTATATACACTTTCAACTGCAACAACGTCGCAGTTTGTTTTCGTTTCGAAATCCTTTTTATGCCCTTGCCGTGCGCAAACAACACGTCTCAACATCGCTTCCAGTCGAAGCATTAACAACTTCCATGTTATCCGGTGCGCTGGATTTATGGAAAACATGTGTGCTGCGTGCAGCTGCCGTCATATAAAAAAGCGCTCTCGAATCAACGCGTATACAAATAACAAATCCGCTCCGCGTGGTAATTAAGATTATTCCCGAGTGATGTTTAAAAATAAAATATTATATTACCAACTTATTGATCTCACGTAATGAATCACGAGCATATGAGATTGATCGAATAAATTTCTCCTTATATGTCCAATCCATAACTTATTCTGAACATATGATCGTTGCAATAATCAATGCGCCCTCTACGTACTACTCCAATTTTCGGGATACTAATAATTTCACGAACCTTCTCGACCGTATCCGAACATAAATAACAATTGCGCTCTATACCTTAAGATAATAACTTTTGAAAGTATTGTGTACTTCTGCAAGTAAATATTTAGATTTTTATCTGATTTCACACCTAAGCGCACCTTTTTTTATCGGTACTGTTTTTTTCTAGATAACTGGTTCATGAAGACACAGTTAAATTTCACGAAATTTTAAACCTTATCGTTGTACGCTTATCGTGAACTGCATTAATTTTCAAACACTGCCGCTGAACGAACCGCAATGATGAAATGAAGAGAAAATAGACGCACTACTGTGGGAAACGCATGGGTAGACGTGCGCCGACGATGAACCTATTAATATAAAAGAATCTGTTCACTCATACCTGTTGTTATTACTGATGCTATTCGACGATGCTGCAAACCCAAAGACAATTATCCAGGTGTTCGACACTGACGATGGCGAAAAACTGTACGGTAAATTTCCACAGAACCACTGTCCCGGCGATTGAATGCCGTTTGTTGGAAGGGTAGCGCCCGATGCTGCCAGCCGAGCCTGCAAATTGAACGTTATGTCACTGCTACTCTCAGGTGTGCAGCTATTAATTCGATTTGCACAACACAACAATCGCCCGGCTCTATTGCACACAATCAACTCATGCAGAAGGTGCAACTATCTGATGGCCGGGGAACAACAAACGCATGCAGAGCATCCTTGCCAATGCAAAACGCACATACGTTCTGTCAAACACACACACGTTTGCGAATTATAGTAAGCAAATGTACTAACCAAATAAATTAAATCACTCGAATAACTAGCGCAGAATAACCTCGAAGGACGTTGGAAAAAGACTAACGGCGCGGCTGCGGAACGACTACAGAGAGCCTTGTATGCGGCTGCGCAATGGCGTACTCGAGAACTGGATGCGCACGCATCCTAGAGCGGTGCAACACCGGTGCATTCCGTTACCAGCCAGGTAGGAGGCAACACCTGGAGGGGTGGAAAAAAACAAACAATTAATTAATGTATCATCATAATAAATAAAATGTTTAGCTATGTCTGATTTTCAAAATCAATGTGAACGCCAAAATTTCAATCAAAAAGTAAAAATTACCGATTTAAATTTATCGTAAAGTTATTGTTATTAATTTCAAATAATATACGTTCAAATGCCAAATGTAAAGGTTACTCTAATATTACTTTTACTAACTCTAAGCCACTGAACCGCGTATGATCATAGGTTAAGTTGTTCACTAGGTATTATGATGCAGCATACTCGAGATTTGTGTGTACGACTGATAAACAAACCGATGGAATATCTATTTATAACAGAAAAGAGAACCTTCGAAGGTCGCATTCTCACATCGTTAACGCTTGAGTACTTTCTGATGGACGCTAGAATGCTGAGCAAGAATACATATTCAATATCCAACCCAAATAAACTTAGTAAATTTACAATAACCGTCTGCTTCGCCCCATGCTAATTTTTCACTAATGAAATCTTGATCGCCAACAAATATTTACGCGAAAATTGCTAAATGAAGCGATGAGTAAAATTAATGTAAATATTTATCACACGTGAGGAAATCGTCGGCGGTGAATGAATTATGTAGAGCCGTCCACGCACCAGACAAACACTACACAACACCAACGTGCAATGCAATTTACCTTAATCGATAGAATGCCGACCATTTGCACACACTGTAAACACTATAATGTTGTTAAAACACTATCTTAATTACCATGAATTTATAGACTGATTAATATGCAATGACGTGTTGACGTTTCTGTCTGATTTCAAAGATGTACTACACACGCAAAATTTAACCGTACCACACTCATACGCCCTTGCATATAGTTTCTACAGTATGTCGCATCTACAGCAACGCCCGTTAACAGCGCTGTATACGACAGAAAGAAAATTACTCACCGACTGTATTCGTTCATCCTATCGACGAGTTGCTACATCCAATCAAACGCTGCCATACCACGGTAAACTAGTGCTGGCGATGATGTTGGAAGTTGAAAATATGTGGAAAAACGTGATCATCGGTTTGCTCCTGGTTTCAACACTTGCGAGTGCTGAAACATTCAATAAAAATTTAATAAACAAAAATGTGGAACGCTCTATCGATCTTACATCGCAATTGGTAAAGGTAACAACCACGGTTACTCTAGAAAATGCCGGTAGTGAAGCGGCTCCTGTGTTTCACCTCCTCGTGGAGCCGGAGCATCCCGGCAAGTTGTCGCACATCTTGGTAAAGGACGCTCACAAAGATGACTTGAAAGTCCAGTCTGTCAAAGTTGACGGTAAAGATGCATTCAGAGTGAGATTGAACCAGGATCTGGCACCTGGAAGAACAGGCAACTTTGTAATCGAATTAGTGTTCACACAAGCAGTCCTGCCATATCCATCAAGCATTGCACAAAAAGACAAGCAGTTGGTGAGATATTTTGGCAATCACTACTTCTACTCACCTTACAAAACCATCAAGCAGACCACTGGTGTAACACTTGCAAGCAGGAATATTGAGAGTTACTCCAAGTTGAAACCTGTTAGCCAGTCTGATACAACTATCAATTATGGAGCATACAATGATATTGAACCATTTTCCATTGATAGCATGGCCATGCATTTTGAGAACAATGCACCATTCCTTACAGTCACCAAATTGCAGAGGCATATTGAAATTTCACACTGGGGCAACATTGCAGTGCAGGAAGATATTGAAATTTTACACACTGGAGCCAAATTGCAAGGCTCATTCTCACGTTATGATTATCAACGTGACACTACTCAAGCTCATCATAGCATTAAATCATACAAAACTATTTTGCCAGCAGCAGCTCACAGCATTTATTACAGAGACAGCAATGGTAACATTTCCACGTCGCAAGTACGTCCACGTAAAGATTGGATTGAATTAGAATTACGTCCAAGATTCCCAATTTTCGGCGGCTGGAAGAGCTCGTACACTCTAGGCTACAGTGTACCCAGTTATCAATACTTATTCAAACTACCCAATGGGAATTACAAGTTGAGCATGCGTTTACTGGATCACGTCTTCGACGATATGAATGTCCAAGAGCTGGAGACTGAAATTGTGCTGCCTGTTGGTGTGCAGAATGTGAAAGTGCAATATCCATTTGAAGTAGAAAAGCTTGATAATGGTGTTGCTTATAAATTCCTGGATACCATCGGTCGTCCAGTAATTCGCATCAAGAAGGGCAATCTGGTTGAGCAGCATATCCAAGATATGGAAATTGTTTATGAATGGGCATCACAACTGCTCTTCCATGAGCCGGTCATTATCGCAGGTGCATTATATATTTTATTTCTAGTTGTTATTGTTTATGTGCGATTAGATTTCTCTATTCATAATAAGAAGGATTAAAAATTCCATTTCCATCTGAAGACTCAAAGAGTATTTGTGTGGCTCATAATATGAGCTGCTGAGCATTTTTATAGAATGGCACTGTGTGTGCATTGAAGTTTGGAATACAGTAATTGGAAATGAAGTAATCAGAACGCAGAAATTAATAAATGTTTGATAAAAACAATCCAGTGTGTCATCAGCCATCGTGCTATATAAATCTTTACAGGATGAGATTCAATCTCTCCCAACCCTCCTCCTTTATCCGGGCTTGGGACCGGCAATGACAAAAATATTGCCACAGGCGGAGTTACGAATACTTTTAATGAAACCGTACAAGGCAGGCCCCCTACTGACCTGTTTACAAACTACAAGTGCAAATTAAAATAAAAGTGAAAACAATAAAAATACGAATGAATAAAGCGCAAACCGACCTTGAACATTAAACGTTATACACCCTTCAATGACGTAAGACACGTTTTTAGCGTCATCGTCACGCGACAGCAGAATTCCCAAAAAATAAGCGCATTAACAAATGATGCGCACATTAATTTTTGGTGCGCAAATTATGTTTACTGCAATTAAAAGACATGCGATGATTGGTCTCTCAATGATGAACTAATCGCTAATTTTGTTTACAAGCATAAGAATGAGTTTTCAAATCCATTTGGCAAAAAGAGTAAAGTATTTTTACGTTCAGGTAAAACCCCATAGCCAACTCGTGAAACTAATGACTATATTCAGAAAATGTTTTATACTTTCTCTGCATACATCCTTGATCTAATCTACGATATGAAGAACGCATGCTATAAAATTAAGTAATCACGCATAGGTCACGCAAAATCAGGGTCAAATCATATGCCAACGTACTCGTCGCGCTTTTGCATTAGTTCGCAATAATCCGCGATGAAATTATCTTAAACTCTCTAGAATATGTTCGCTTGATGCAAATGCGAATTATGTTCGACAGCGCTTCATAATTATCAGATAATTGCGGCAATCAGTGAGCAACATGCGAGACGAGCCCCTCGAGTGTGAACGAATGAACGTCGAGCAAAGCAACCTCACCTCTGAATGCCAACCGAATCGAGCACATCGTCGCCGTCTCCTGACGTTCTCGCAGTGCGCTTGGAGCACTTTCGTTTCACGTATCGTTCACGTACAGTCTCTACACGACTCACAGCAAAATATGTCCGTGGATAAAGTCATCGCACCTGTAATTATTTAATTTCTTAGTGTCTTTTGTTTACGCACCGCTTTCGATTCAGACATTGATTTCACGTATCACACCACATACAATGGGACTGTATCCTTGTTTCTAACGTAAGTATTACCAGCATGAATCACAAATAATTGTGCCGCGAGTGCTTCTTAGTGCCCCCAACGAAAATTACATAACCTCTACGACATTTGCTGTGGGATACGAAGGAATAAGAATTTCCGCATGCATTCAGCAAATATCTAATGTCACGTATATGGGAAAGCATTTCTAATCGCACGTATAAAAAACGCGCGTGCCGCGACGGGTGTAAGTGATATTAAAAATAGATGCTTCGAATATTGTGCGAATGCCAAATTGCGAGAGCACATGTGAATCCGTGTCGCGTTCAACACGCATTTATCGCTTGTTTAGCATCCAGCCATTGTCTTTGTTGTCGTAGTGTCGCCTACACCTTCATCTCTTGTTGCTTCCAGATACGCCAATTGAATCTCTTTTCTGTTAGTATGCAGTGGAAGACAGAACAAGAAACATGAAGAACCACACGTCCAAGGGCAAAAACAATTACAACAACGGCGGCGGCAGTGCGCTCAGCCTGTTGAACCATGTCAAGTACGAGCATCTGCTTGCTGGCATCTCGGGCGGTGCGATTTCAACGCTCATCCTCCATCCGTTGGACCTCATGAAGATTAGATTTGCTGGTGAGTTCATTATTCACGTGCATTCAAAGTGTCCTGACGTTGTCTTTCATCGCTTTCAACAAAAGCTACTTGTTGCCATTTATAGTTTTCGTTTATTTTAACTTGTACGCGTGTAATGTTCGTATGCGCTTAGCAACACGTTTTTAATATTCCGAGGCAAATGCCGTGCTTTGTATATACAGGTACTATGCTTGGACAAATAAATGCAGCGTTCAAAATACTCTAGGAATTCAAATTATTTATTCACTTGGTGGATGATGGACCAGTTTCGTAAACCGAAACAGGTCTAAGAACTCAATTTCTATGAGTCATGTGTGCATTGGAGAGATGTGAACAATAATGTTTCATTGCATGACATGTCACAGTCGTGTGATGGATGCATTGAGTTGCAATTATGGCTTTTTTGAGTAATGATATCGAACATACATTCGATCGTATGCTTGTGTCTTGAATCAATACTAATTCAGGTCGCCTGCATGAATTATGAGTTCGCAATGTCATTGTCGGTAGCTGTTCAATATCGCTGTAATTTATCGGCACGCACATGCATCATACTTCAATATCAATTATCACACATTAGTCAATGAGCTAAAAATTCGAGATGTCAGTTATTTCCTGTATGTAATCATGATGTTTGAATTCTCAATTATAATTTGTAATTATAGTGAGCGATGGTCGGTCAGCTGTTCCTCAATATAGCAGCTTGACGAGCGCCTTTTACAGCATCGTCAAGCAGGAGGGTTTCAAAGGCCTCTATCGTGGAGTTGCGCCCAATGTCTGGGGCTCTGGCAGCGGTTGGGGATGCTACTTTCTATTGTAAGTACTTTCCACCCTAAAAAAAACAAAACACAAGCAAGTACTCCAATTTTACCCTTGATTTCCACATAGCTATAATTCGATTAAGAATTGGATCCAGGCGGAGGACGCTGATCAGCCGCTTGGTGCCAAGTTGCACATGCTGACCGCCGCCGAGGCCGGTGTGCTCACGCTTCTAGTCACGAATCCCATATGGGTGGTCAAGACTCGTCTCTGCCTCCAGTACGAGTCTGAAGCGAGTGCCGGCAATAACAAACTGAAAAGTATTACGTACTACAAAGGCATGACTGACGCCCTCGTCAAGATTTATCGACAGGAAGGCATCCGTGGACTTTACCGGGTGAGTGATAAACACTTCATACACGCATAAGTATAATCTCTATAACTTGCGCATTTCTGTGCTAATCAGGGTTTCATTCCGGGCATGTTTGGTGTGACGCATGGTGCCCTACAATTCATGACGTATGAGGAAATGAAGGCCTTCTACAACCAATACCGCTCGTTGCCGTTTGATAATAAACTGGTAAGTTATAGCTGTGGCAATTAGGTTTCGTGTGTTTGCAAAGTCGCTACAATTGTCCATTTAACCTTTGAGCTGTATCTATCGAAAAAACTGGCGCAGACCGCTATAACTCACATAAAACGATATCACTTATCAATGTTTAATAAAGTGTGTGTTTACGCGCCGGGGAAAGTTTCAATGTAAACACTTTGCAAATTAATGTAGCGCTCCATTCTTTCTTTTTATCCATGTGTAATTCCGATTTTGCAATATCAACAGACAACAATGGAGTATCTCTACTTTGCCGCGACGTCCAAGTTGGTCGCCGCCGCCGCAACATATCCGTATCAAGTGATTCGAGCGCGTCTGCAGGACCAGCACCACTCGTACGAGGGCACATGGGATTGCATCTCGAGAACGTGGCGATACGAAGGCATGCGCGGCTTCTACAAGGGGTTAGCACCCTATCTGTTGCACGTCACTCCAAATATATGTCTAGTCATGCTAATCTATGAGAAATTTACTAATAACAATTAACTCTAAGCGTCATTCAGTTGCTGGCAAGTGTAAGTAACTTAGAGAATTTCTTTCGAACCGGGAGGTGCTGCTCCTACTCAAACGGACCACAGCTCGGCCTTACTCCTTCTTAACTTGTCGCGTTAAGTAGCCAAATTTTCTTTGACTTACTTTATAAATATTTATTTCATTTAGTTACTAGTGACACGAGCGCACACGACACGCGACTAGCACAATTTGTTACTTATTTTCGTAGGCGAAATTTGTTACTTCCCAATTATTTTGATGAACGGACGGGGCGCATGATTTACTGAAAGTGCATTTCTTTTGATGTGATTCGAGAGTGAAGAGCAGAAATGTACTTAACGTTTGGTTAGTAGTATGAATATATTTCTAGTGTATGTATGAATAAGGCTAGCAGACTAAACTAGACTAGATGATTTCCGTTGTTATTAGCGTAATGAATGTACAAACATTGCAATCGATTTTATTCTCATGTAAATTAATCTGTCATCTCAATGTCTAAAAGAAAGTCTTGCCTCCTTAGCGATTACGATAAACTTATGAAACTATTGACTCTCGATGATTTGGAGTACGATGAAAGAGCGCTGATTTTTTATTCTTTTACGACTAGAAATATATTTTTATTAAAAATTTATATGTGAATATGAATGTATATTTGTGTACGACCATAAAGAGCATACGCACGCAGTAATAACTCACCGCGATAGGTAACGTGTAATTATGATAAAAGTTTGTTACTTTTGTTTCATTCCAGAAAAAGGCAGAAAACGTAAAACTATTTTTGTTGTCTGTTTGTCAATCCCGAGCAAAGCAAAGCAACGTGTTTGAGAGCGCAATACCAATTGTAATCAAAAATTATCAAAAGTATTTTTCTCATCTCATCGATAATTAGCTAAGATGATGCACGCGCAATAATATGAAACGTGAACTGATATTATTATTCTTATACACACTTATAATAATTATTAGTTTGAATACTGCAATAATAAATTATCATCATTGCATGTGATTTCGTTTTATGCAAATAAATTTGGGCAACCAATATTTATCAAAATGAATAAATAAATATGTGTAATAAATAGTTGTCATATGTTATGTTGGAACACGCTAGAAGAGAGAGGCTTGCGTAAATTCGCAAGATTGTTGTTGTTGTTAAATACGTTTCATTGTTTTATCAAAAAGAGAACATATTTTCAACATACAATTCAAGTTATTGATTGATTGTGTTGGGAGCAAATTGAAATCGAATATAATAATAATACTACTATTACATAAAGATGTGAAATCTCAATGAACAATAATAAAACTTGTACAACTTCTGTGTAACTTGTGTTTGGTTGTTTTCTTCAATTCTTTTCCTCATCATGTATTATTGATGAGTGTGTAGTGTGTAGAGAAATAGAAATATTTCAAAGTTTACAACCGCATTTCAAAAATAGTTATCATTATGCGTAATTCTATCGCGAAAGCTAAATGTATGATTAAATTTCTTTTCGTTTTTTACTTTTACTGGCAAGAATTTTCAATTATTGCGGGCTGGGCATTGTACATAATAAAGAAACGTCTACTAGAAATTAACATGTCCATAAAATACAAAACACGACAATTAAACGCGAAAAAAAAACAATAATAAACCTTTTAAAAATCAATCTAAAAACGTTGTGCTAGCGTTAATTAAAATTAAGTAACTCGCAAATAATTGGATAGAGAAATACCGAATAAGATACACGCATTAGAAAAATAGTTGAACCGAAACCGCGACGTTCCAAAGTATTCTAGTTAACAATGGTATATACATAAACTTTCATAAGATAGACTTGTATCATTATTATTACAATTTTACCATCTACTTTACCGCAGCTAGAATAAAGCTAAAGATGCTAGCGCCTCTAAAAATGTCTCAGTAACAATTTTCAAATGATTGTTTAGTGCGTAAAGTTTTCAACGTGAGTAATAATAGTAGTAGGAAGGCGGCGGGCGTGTATGTGTGTGTGATAAGAGAGAGAGTAGCAGCAAATATAAATATCATATTTGTGCCATGTGTGTTTCTGTGACGCAAAGATACACGCATCATTTGCTAGTAATATTGTTGTGGTGGATATCATATCATAGATTAAAATAATTGTGCGACGCAATTGCAGGTTTAATTATTCCCAAAACTTAGCGTTGTCATTGTGTTGCGCTCTCTTCTAATCACGAAAGAGGCGCATTTGGATCACCAACATCATTTTGATATGAGGTGTACGTGTATTCAACGTAGTTAAATAATTTGGCAAACAACTGACAGAGTTCACACACCACTCGCTTCCACGCGACCTAATCGAATTCAATGAATCTCAACGCAACGCTCAGAGTGTTTTGTTTACGTATCGCAATCACTATTTCCAATTGATCAGGAAATAAATTAAGAGAGCTTGAACGACAAAGAGTCCGCACGCGAATAGTAAATAATCGTTGGATACAACATTGGAGCGCAGCGCTTGTTTCTGACTTTGCAGAATGATCTGATGTAAATCGTCTCGTATCTTGTCGAGTTTATCGTCATGCACTTTGAGCGCTTTTTCCAGGTTTTCGATTGCCGTTGTAAAACTGCAATTTTACCAATTGCGAGTATTCGTCAATAGATGCGAAATTAAGTCAACTCACCTAGAATTATTCTCCGGCGATGATTTCGGCGCCGATTGCGTCGAGTCCGAATGGTACTCGTCCGATTCGCTCACACTCTCGTTGACGTCAACATCGGAGGAAACTTGTTTCATGGCGGCCTTACGCTTAACTTTACCGCCAACGCGATGTTCTGCCTAAGATTCGATTATAATAAATTATCGTAAACTTGCGAAAAGCGCACATTAAATTAATAATTACGTTATTCGGGTCGACGCTGACGATACTTGAAGTGCGTATCATCGGCGTAGGATGCTTCGTCCGGGTAGCAATAACATAATTGTGCTCGTACTGATAAAGATCATTCCGCGGATCCCACGGTCGTAAATCCGAGTGTTTGTACACCCACTGACCGGATTTTAAGTCTTGTTGAAAGTACCTAGGTATCCAATCTTCGCGCTTCGCTTTGCGCTCTTTGGATAACGTGCGTTGCGTTTCTTCCAGCGAGGTTTTCTCTTCAGTAGCCGCATTCATATCGTCTCGAATTATGGCGGCAGATACGTGCTGCCAAAGTCTTTCAGACTCACACTCATCCTGCTGGTCCAATGGGACGGTGAAACGTGTCAAGCGACTTTTACGCACATTGGGCGTTGGGTTCCAAAATATTTTCTGCTCATCTGTACGACGATCTTTAATCACAATTACGCCATCCCAATAACCCTCAAGTGTAGCTAAAGTTTCCTTTCCCAATTTTAACCGTCCGGTTATACAATTTGTTTGTTCTACACCTCCCAGAAACGGCTGTAAAATTAACTCTTAGTACTTACTCATGAAGAACACGTCGTAAATTTACCTTAAGTTTAAATTCAATCTCTGTATAATATCCAGTCTTTTCACATTCAATGGTAACCTTTCCGCCCAACTCCATGCTCAACGTACCCATAAGAATACCCTTACAATGAGCGTACGGTACAGTCAGCGTATAGTTCTCTCCGCGAGGCAACAGTGATAAAATTGCAATGCCATCCAGAATGGCCGATGTTGAATTGCCATAGAATTTCGACTTGGCCAGAATCGAGGCGGTCATCGAGAAGCCCGCTTGGCGATTGGTGACGTAAAACGCAGACACTGGCGGATGATGCGACACTTGCTCGGCGATGTAAAACGTTTTCGAGCCGTTCGGGTGCTGCCAATAGCACCGAAACATTTCGCCAAGGATGGGATTGTACGGTTTCTTTAATCCTTTCGGCTTTTTATACAATCCGGACAAATACCATTTAACGACACATTTCATACGTGTGAAGGCATCATCTTCAGCAACGGCACTGTTAGAATTTCAACACGTGAATACTATGTACAATACAGCAGAATAAAATTACCTTGACAAGATATCAACGTGATAATAGGAATCTGCAAGTTTATCCAGAAATGAACGCGGCTCCAGAATGAACGTCGGCAGAACTACTTTACTCAAGTCCATTCCAGGCCGCACTTGCTTAACCAGGTACCATATGAGTGATTTGTGTTCATCAGCCAGTTCTTCAACTTGTGCACCAGCCTAAATAATAATATTACTTAACGTGCAACCGAATAAACGTATTTACATACATCTCCAAATTCCTCTTCGTTATTAGAAATGTACGAAGTCTCTTGCGGATCTTCATCCGTTTCCTCTTCCTTGACAGACACATCAGATTCGGTTTCCGAAACATCTCCATCACCCGCGCTCAAATGCGCACCGTTATCCAAATGACTACCATCGCATAAATCTAACCGCCAACAAAACCAATTATTCAACCTTGACACGCACAATACAAACAATGATTAAGGCACGTACCATGATCAAAGTGCTTTTCGTAGTCCGCCTCCGACCATTGCGTTTCGTGATTCGTGCTGCCGCTGTGACTCTTATTACTAACAGACCTTACGAGCGCCGAATCATTGCGCAGTGAAATCTCCAATGCGTCTAGCCAGCACATACCCGAAGCCTGTGAGGATGCGCGAAATATCGTGTGAGAATTTGGAAGAGGTTGTATCACAGCACCTGATAAACAAACAGTAATTAGTTTAGCAGGTGCGACGCTCATGAATAGTCAAGCACATGCAAATGCAACCATGCCGCTTACCGATGGTTTCATTTTCCGGCCCTCGTGGCGCCCATATTGACTGATCCAACGGATTATACAATTTGAAACAGAAACCGTCCTTTTTACTCGGTCGCTCAATCACTTTGCAAGAGTTTAGCAGTATTGTGCCCACCCAATGCGCGCTCTAAAATAATTCGATACAAGGTCATAATTGCCATCCAAATACTCGCCGATAATATTCATTTACCTTGCATTTCGGACTTTTGTATAACAATAGCATGCCAGGCTTGAGTACACACCACAATTTGGTCCATGATTTGAGCGTGCCACGCACTTTGAGCCAGTCGGCAAGCACAACAACGGAAGGATCTTTGAGTGAATTAAGCAGCTCGTTCGTGACGCGCTTCTTCTCTTTGCGATAGTTTTTGCGCTGCGCCTTGTATGATTCCTTCCGGGTGAGTTTACTCTGTGACTCAGCCATCTACAAACAGAGCAACCGTTTTTTACGCATGTTGGTAATAGACTAATAATCATTACCTTCTCGACTGACATGAAGTCCATTGTTTTCTCAGCCAGTCCTGCAAAATAAAATATCTCATTATATAATGACATCAAACGCAAATTTTGCAACGTGCAATCTAACATATAATTAGAGCGTTCATGTTACGAATAAAAACCAACGCATGATTAAAAGTTTTGTAATGACGAGGCTTATTACCACGCATTGGCAGCGATGAACTTTTGCTGTGTGCCGAATTCATGTTCGGTGATAAGATAATAATATTAAGTAAGCCTGATTATACCTGGTGATGCGGGCCCAGGACTGTGGTGCTGATTTAATGAGTCATTGGACGGCAGTTTGGGCAACAAGTTTAAATTCGCCCGCAACTTCTTATCGTCCAATTTTGCCTTTGATTCACTTAGATTTGGGGTGGATGGTGTTGTTGGAGCCGGCGTAGCCATCACGAACAACCAGCAAAGTCTATTCCAAAGACTTGGAGGGATAACAGTACTAGTGCGAAATAGATCTGGCTATCAATGTATTACAAATACTCGCGCTGCGCTCGCTTATTTCACAATTGATAACGGAGGTGCACTCCGTCATAGGATCCGATCAGCCAATGAGTAAACAAGTCCGACCTCGCTTGTTTATGGCGAAAACACCAGAAGCACAACATAGTTCATTCGCGTGTTGTTTGTTTTATTGAGACATCGTTGTCGCGCAAATAAACAAACGCATTATTATAGCACAGCACGTTCAGCTCCTTCCGACGTGGTTGATGCAACTGACGGCACTGCAGGTTTAACCCTCCCGTTACTGCCACGACTCCTGCGTGGCGAGACACAAATGTATGTGTATGAAGTGTACGTTTCTGCTGCTCAATAACTAACGTAATGTTTTTACATCTCACCCATCACAAACACAGCAGGTTTAGCAGGTTACTAGTATTATGTATTCGGTCTTGTGCGCAACGTCAAATTCATCAAAACACTAGCGCGACGAACGACATTCACTGCGTGTTTCGCTACCTATCGTTGTTCTAAAGCCACCCAACACAAATCCAATATAATTACCATCGTACACTTTAAACGAATCGGTAGAGCGTAAATTGCACGCGAAATGCTGGAAAATTTTGTCAACGTTCTTCATTTTTACACATTGTCAAAGCCCAGCTGACTTGATAGGATGACCTCCACTGCGCGCCAAATTTAAATGCATTGCGCGATGTCCCAAATGTTCAATAAACATTTCATGTTGATTTTTCATTGTGTTATTTAATTATTTAAATTTCAATATTGATCTTCCAGTTCAAAGTTTGTCCATTCGTAGAAATTCCATTATTCCTGCAATTGCATCGCTGAATTAATGTAAAATAATAAATAATAGAACTTAAAGTCTAATTTGCTTGAATATACGATAAATATAAATGAGCATCATTTACATGAATTCCTCACAAATGGTTTTATGAATAATGTATTCACACCATGCTTCTAATACTTTAATACTATTAGCGCACAGCAAGGTTCAAGTAGTAAATTTACTTGTTACTTGTGTAATTTAATTATTAGCGCTCCCAACTGCCCATTTGAATTCATGTACTATATTTTTCATGAAGCAATCAAGTGAAATATGTCGCTGGCAATAAGATAACATTTAAATTCATTTAGCGTTTTTTCGTCGATCAAGTTGCCTATGTCGAACACGAACTTGAATTTAATTTCGAAAGTGCGCGGTATCAAACTAATGAAATTAAATGATTCGTAATAACCAGTCTGAAATCTAATTTGTCCATGTAATATCTAACTAATTTAGACTTCTTGGAGTGGATTGTTTCCCGTACAATATTGATCCAAGTAATTAGAACAATTGCGGTGCATTCATGGAAAATTGCAAACGTTTCTCATGGGAATGAACGACATATGGCTTTCAGCGTATTATTTTTACGTTAAAAGTAATTAATATTGTTACTAAGTATCGAAAATGATCAGTAGTATATTAATTTCATTCTGCGTAGATATTTTGAAATATTTCTTACTAAGAATTACTATTTAAATATTTTTGCGCTATTATGTTTCTTATCAAGTTATTCCACACTTGATCTCCAAGTGTAATGTTGGAATTTCCCTAATACGATGAAAGTGTATTGCGATAATACTTTTTTTTAGCTTGGTCTCAATCTCTTAATTATTATTTGATTGATTAATAATATCATTTACTAATGCAATCTGCAGTTATTTCACCTTGAAATCAGCTAAACAAACAATTTAAACTTTCAATCAAGTTGATAAGTTTCTTGATACATGTAATGATTGATTGCAACAAACAGAATCAAATCATCCAAGTTATTTTGTTTCATTTCCGATTATCAGCCGATATATGTAATTGATTTATCACAGTTGATACGACGCACACTTTCAAAAGCGCAATAACTAATTGATTTTTATGAGAAGAGCTACTTGAGATGCTCTCAGTTCTGTAAATAGTAAATGAGATGCTCTCAATGATAATTAATAAATGCGTGCGGCAAGTAATCAGCGTTTTCCAACCAGATAACAGATATTTCCTAGCAACTAATTGCTGTTAACCGTTATAGACTAGAAGCGCCTGCTGTGCACGGTACAGGCAACAAGGATTAATCGCACATCTTTTACATGCCTCCGCAATATCATTTGCTTTTCATTTTATGTTTTTGATATATCTCTCATGCCAACGGACCTAACTAATATTTATTTTTCATTTTGGAACCCATCTACGTTGGAACCAGTTTCATGCACGAATGCGGTCATTGCTCTGGCAATATATGCGCATTGACATACAGTTAAGTTCTTCGTACTTGAGGATTTAAAGATATCCAACTCTCCTCTCTTCATTTACCATTTAATCGTCAATTAATAATCTATATGAACGCGCAATGAGTTTAGTGTGCGCGTGACATGATGCCCTAAAATGTTTGAAATATTCAAGCTTGGACGTTTATGATATCAAGATGCAAATCTGGCTGGTTTTGAGTTCCAGGTAAACGCACAAAGAGATTTTTGGGTGCCACCGAACAAGTCTCAAGTTCTTTCTGGCTATAACGACTCTCCACAAACTTTGGTAAAAAGAATGAAAAGTAATTGAATGTGTTAACCTTTTGTTGTTTTCTTTGTGAATTTCAATTCCATAAAATAAGGTAACAAGGTCGAGTGTGTTTCGTTTCTTATCGTCGATTAAGTATTTGACTCCTCTAAGACTTCCATAATAACTAGGAAATAAGTAATGAACGCATTAGTAATCAAATCGAATTTTGATATCAAGTTCCTCGTGCGCGCTGCATACTTATTTATCTTGCGCATTGTGGATGGTCACAACGCATATACTCTTTTTTAATGTAGCAACAATTCAATCAGGTGAACTTGATTACGCACACCGACAAGTAGTTTGTTTGTGCTTGCATCGCACGAACGCATCGGCTGATTGATGCGTTCAAATTTCGTCGCAGCCACTTCCCCGCTGATCGAATTAATTTTAAAATCCAGCGCCCGCTAATGACACGAAAACCGCATCCTCACACTCGCGGCCCCCGCGTATGCGTATAAAAGCTCCTGAAGCCATCCGCAAGGCGTTAGTCATCGTCCCGAAATCACAATAAACGCATCAACTCGAAAATGCGTGCCTTGCTCCTGTTTGGAGTCGTTCTCGGTTGCGCACTTTTCGCGCAAGGTATAACTTTATCCGTAAGGCAGCTCCATTGCTTAAGCATTTGTTTGAAACTTTTCAGGTACGCCTGCAAGAAGCGTGTGTTACTTCAGCAATTGGGCAATTTATCGGCCGGGTCATGGAAAGTATGGTATCGATGATATCCCAGTCGAATTGTGTACGCACGTTGTCTACTCCTTTATTGGAGTGAATGACGCAACTTGGGAAGTTTTTGTCATCGATGACGATGTCGATATTAAGGATAAAGGTTTTGAGCGCTTTGTTGGTTTGCGCGCTAAATATCCAGACACCAAATTCCAAGTGGCCGTTGGCGGTTGGGGCGAAGGCGGTGAAAAATACTCTGCAATGGTATCAGAAAAATCGCGTCGTGATACTTTCATCCGCAGCGTGGTGCAATTCATGCACAAGTATCAATTTGACGGATTTGATTTGGATTGGGAATATCCAGGCGCCACAGATCGCGGCGGTACTTTCGCTGACAAAGATCGCTTCTATTACTTTGTCGAGGAATTGCGGCGCGCTTTTGATACAGAAGAAAAAGGCTGGGAAATTACCATGGCTGTACCTGTTGCTAAATTCCGATTGGACGAAGGCTATCATGTTCCTGAACTCTGCGAGTCCGTATTTGCTATTCTCCCGATTAATTCGATTGACCTTTAACGATTTTCCGTTACAGCAACTTGGATGCGATTCACATAATGTCCTACGATTTGCGCGGCAACTGGGCCGGTTTTGCTGACACGCACAGTCCACTCTACAAGCGCAAACATGATCAGTGGGCATACGAAAAGTTGAACGTCGTAAGTACTCTTACCTTTTATTCGCTGTTTGTTTATATTCAGCCGACACTCATTAATATTCCATGACAGAACGACGGGCTATTGTTGTGGGTCAACTACGGCTGCTCGCCCAAGAAACTGATCGTTGGTATTCCGTTCTACGGTCGCACGTACACGTTGAGCCAAGGCAACAACAATTACGAATTGGGTACGTATATTAATAAAGAAGCAGGAGGCGGCGACCCCGGCAAATATACAAACGCCACCGGCTTCCTCTCGTACTACGAAATCTGCGAAGAGCTAACAACCAAGGATAACGGCTGGACGCAGCGTTGGGATGAGCTTGGCAAAGTGCCCTTTATGTACAAGGGTACACAATGGGTGGGCTATGAGGACCCAGTGAGCGTCCAAATCAAAATGGACTTTATCAAACAAATGGGCTACGGTGGTGCAATGACTTGGGCCATTGATATGGATGATTTCAATGGCTTATGCGGTCCTAAAAATGTCCTCATGGAAACTCTATGGGCCAATATGAAAGATTACGATGTTCCTGAACCGCATGTATCAACAACTAAGCGGGTAATGTTATTAAACTGCTGGCTTTGGCAGAATGTTTATGTGAATTGATATTTCAGCCTGATTGGAGTCGTCCACCCAGCACAACTGCTTCAAGTGGTGGCGAACCTGAACCGTCAAGTACAACTCAACGTCCAGCAGAATCCACAACAACTGAAGTGAGTTCAAGCACGAGCAGAACAAGCACTGCCAGACCAGGATCAACAACTACCTCAAGTTCCTCTCTTGCACCAGGCCAAAATTGCAATGGTGAAGACTATCTGCCACATAAAGACTGCTCGAAGGTAAACATTACTTTTTCTTGTTAAATACAACTTCTATTAACAACTCACCATTGTAGTACTACCGATGTGTTCATGGAAAACTAATGGAATTCAGCTGTGAAGCTGGACTAATTTTCCAAGTGACAAGTCATATCTGTGATTGGCCGGCAAATGCAGATCGTGAAGAATGCCGTGAAATATAATTATTTCGACTTTGAGACTTGAATGCTTTCGATTTTATACTAGGCGAAATGTTGCTATGAATAAAGACTTTACTATAATAACAAGTGTTTTATCATACTTGTTTAATTCCTTCAAAAATAAAACCTATTGGACTTATAAAATTAAGTATTAGTTTGTCTTTTTGCCCGTTTCACGTTCTTCTTTGCACTTCTTTACGAGATTTTGAAAGTGCTTAATGTAGAATGAGCAAATTAATCTACATGGCCCTAGAAAAATTGCTTGGGCAACAACTTCGTAGAAGTGAAGAAATGGTGACATTCCAACGCATAAAGTCGTCATCAGCATGCTTTCGAAGCCCACACAGCTGAAGAACTTGCCTTTCTGCACAGAAACAACACTCTTACTAAGTTAAATGCAATATTTAAGATATACTAACCAAAGCATCATCAAGTAACTGACGAGCTACTACTTCAGGCTTTACAACACCAGCTGCACCAGATATCAGTTTAGTTTCAAGTGGCTTACTTAAATTTTCAGTCTCAAAGCCAGGTGTATCAGTATCAGGTGGCAAACAGAGAGTCACTGAGACATTATACTCTCTACATTCCATGCTGAGAGTTTCCGCTAGACCTCTCAATGCAAACTTGGTGCTTGCATAAATGGAATACCCATAAATGCCACACAAACCTCCCTGTGAACCAGTGATAACAATAGTACCACTCTTTCTCTGTTTCATTAGAGGCACAACTGCTTGCAGTGGATACACAGTTGCAAAGTAATTGACATCAAACAGTTGCTTAATATCCTGATGGCACATCTCTTCAAATACTCCGCACTTTGCAAATCCCGCACAATTGACAAACATATCAATTGGAAGTACTGCATCAGCCTGCTTGATACTCTCTTCAACAATACATGCATCCGAGCAATCAATGCTCAGTATTTGAAATCGTTGATCCTCATATATACGTTCCTTCTCAACATTATTAAGCGCATTTTCTAACCGTTCTACGTTTCTGGCGATTATTGTTACGTGAGCCCCGTTTTGAGCTGCTATCACAGCTAAAGCATTACCAATCCCACTGGACCCACCCGTTATACAAACATGTTTGAAACGAATACATTTCTTTGGCGTACCTTTTATTACCCTCCACGCGAAGCACACGACGAGCACGGGAAACAGTAGCACAAACAACATTATAGGCACCTTAATTAAACAAATTACTCACTAACAAAATCACGATACTGTACTTTTAACCACCACTATATTTGTGGTTAAGTTGCCGGTGCCTAGTTTCTGACAGTGCCCGCCGTGCGCGCCCTACTTGTCATTGAATTTCTAATTGCACTTGGACACCCAATGTAAACAAAACATATTGGGAAAATTTTGAGCGAAAATAAATTTATTCTGAAACGTAACGAAATGATTTCAAATCACTAAACAAGAATGGCATAACATGGCCTTGTTTATGTCTAGCTCAAACACTGCAAAAATATGTACTCTGTGCATACATAATTTAAATATGCTTCCAACATGAATGAGTTGTGCAATAGTTAATACTCTATGTTATTACAATATGACTTGAATCAATCTAAGCGTCATCAGATTCAGCGGTCTTCATCGAGACTGATTGGTTCAACGTAAAAACATGTTTTATATCTTGGAACCCTGCACAGTACTTGCAACTGTGAAATCACAGCCAGCAACATTTTCAAAACTTTATACACATACGTAAATTGGTTCTGCACGCATGATTCAATAACTAACTAAGTTAAAACGATCGTTATTAATTGAAGAGCTTAAATTGCATGTATCTCTATATGTAAATAAACCTATCCAAATGCAATTCTCCAGAAACGTAACCTAAGGTGAGAATAGTTGCTTTGGAACATAATCGTAAGTAGCGTTACAAAAATTTTAGTCTAATGTTCCACGTACGTAATAAATTTGTGATGAAATTGATATCGTATCAAAGCAATTCTTAATTAAAAAGTTATACTACCTCATTCCCTACTCCTTCTTCAGGAAACAAGGCTCATCCGTATTAATTTGCGGAGTGGTAATTGAGCCAGTTTCATCCAATGTTTCATTGGCAATAGGCAGATCAGAGTTCAATCGTAACTCATCAGACGAATCTTCATCAAATAATTGACTAAAATCCAAATTCGGTTCGTAAGTCGTAAGCTGAGAACCACCCATCAAAGGATCTAATAAACAATCAATCAATAACCATCATTCAATCTATACAATAACTTACCAGATTTTGGAAAGTCCTCACCGTTATAACTAAGACCATATGGTGGAGAATCATCAGAAAACAACTACAAATCAACCACATTAATTGTCGGAAATTGCAGGCAGTAAATAACTTACTCCTAGAATTGCATTTGCATCCACACTTTGAACACCGCCCAAGAGCGGATTTAAAATGTCTTTGAGTGAATCCAACTCTGTTTGCGTGTGCTCTACGTGCAAATCCATATCTTCACTGAAATTTAGATTGCCAGTTCTATAACCAATGTGTATTAAAACAATGAAGAGTTTTTAACTTAAGATGTTAGAACGTCAAAGTCGTTTAAAGAATTTGAAGTGGTAAGCGAAATCTATACAAAATCTTACACTGAATTCAATCGCTGCAGTCGTCGACGATCCCTTGTTGCAATTGTTTTACTCTCATCATTATTCGCCGTCTCCTCTTGCGTCTTCTGAGGTGTAGTACTTGTTCCCGCAAGCATTGCATCGTTCACGGACTTTGCATTGTAATTGCCATTCATTAAGTTGCTGAGCAGTGTGTCCTGCGACTGCGAATTCAGAAACACTTTGCCCGCCAAGTCCAGAGGCTGTTCGGTCAATTGCGTAGGAACTTCTTCAATTATTTCATCAGGCATTTCGGTATCAGACAATAACTCAACAACCATATCACGATTCTAAAAATAAACGTGATTAGACATATATGTAATTTATTCATACGGCAGGTTGACAACGTACAAATTCAGGTGATTGAATAAACGCTTCCTTTTGATCAACCTGAAATTGAATGATTCGTTTAATAATTTTCAGCTGTAAGCTTTAGATAACAAACCTCTGGTTCAAGTAAATCATCCTGTAGAAATTCACTGTTTTCAAGTTCATGAATGATTGGTCCTTCAGAAACATCTGATTTACCAGATTCACTCTTTGAGGACTTTGCCTTCTTGGGAGGCTTCTCATTGATCATAAGTGGATAATGTCGTTTTGGTGGTAATCCACCCATGCGTGAAGAAGGCTGGACTAATGTCACCAAGAATTGAATAAGTTTATTAACAATTTTCTGCTGTTGCAAGTGCTTTTGACGTAGCAATGCTAACTCTCGCCATAGTACAGCATTCTCCTGCTTCATTGCACTCAGCTGAGTGTCAACACTCTGCTGTCTGCCTTTCAATTGTGTAACATCTGCTAAGAACTTTGATAGATTTTCCTTTTTGATAAGTTGATCAGCCTGATCTCCTATTTTATGTGAGGTAACTTTTCGCTTGATATTCTTGAGCATCTCTGGTTTATTCTTTTGGAAACATGGATGGAAGAAGTGTAATTCATCCTTATCAATTTCCACCACAGTGTCAATTGACGCTATTTTATGAAAACCATCTGCAGGCCATACATTAATTAATCACTAACAAGTTATTAGTGTAGAGCTGGAGAACTTACACATATTCAGCTGTCTAACAAAACTACTCATATTGTTGTGTTTGTAATACAGGGGCAGTAGTTCGTACCAGAACTGTGCGCGATTTTGTATAACAAACGTCGTGCCCATCTACGGAGCAAATAGTCGAATTGATTCAGTGACATAAATGGTCATTTGTTCTTGACTTACCAGGCCCCAAGATATCAATTGGTCCGTTTTTGGATCGTTGACCATTTTCCACAGCTTATTCAAGAAAGCCGGAACGTTTAAGGACTTTTCGTTGCTGGACTGCATCATCTTGCACGATTATTTAAATAATACACCCTTACTAATTGTCTGTATCGCTCAGCAAATCCTTTTACGCGTCGCAGCACCACACTCTGTAATCACGACCATATTAATATTCATCGAATGGTGTAATAGGAAATGTAAGTCGTACATATTGAAGGTAATGGAGTAAATGGATACTCAGTTTCAAATATGATCGGGCACTCAGCAGTCGAATAAACGCCGCCGATACCTTGTGCACAATATATTTTCCACTATAACTTTAAACCAACTAATGAATCATAATCTATCTTTAAAAAAACGAACGATTAAATTATACGTCAGAGACAATAACCAACAATAACATGTGTTTCTATTGCACCATCAAAGGCGCTGCAAAACTTAACGCTAGCGCGCCCTCGTGACAAAAGAGGTAACTTCTGTAAGCGAAATAGCACGAGTGAGTTTCTTCGTACAATTCGCTAACAGGTAGACTCTTCATACCAGGGAAGAGTACTCACTAGGTCGCGGCGCTTCGGCATTGAGTAACTCGCCTGGTATGGATATGCTGACCATTGATTACCATTAATATTGCGTGCGTGATTATTAAATACGAATAATATGTATTTATATATCATAAAAATAATTAAATAACTCTAAGAATACTTTTAAAAATTATTTTGAAGTTGTTAATGTGGTATTTGATCTGAAACTTTTATGTGTTTTGAAGTAATATTTCGTCATATGAGTACGTCATTTACTGATTAGATAAAAATATTAGAAATTACTTGAAAGCTAAATAAATCAAACAAATATGAAATTTATGCAATAATAATGTGCGCACTATTGACTATAGTTAACAAGTCAATAAAACTGAAGTATTTGGCAAGTGATGAGTTAAAAAAGGAAGGTAATAACAGCAGGATCGTGGCAGACGCTTAAAAAATTTAGTTACACGATCGTAAATTAAAATAGAGATAAATCGCACAAGATGCCGATCTAAATTTGAGCCAATGTTACCTCACGGAAAGTACCGCAAGCGGAACAAAGTGTCAGCAGGACACAAACCAACACTGCTTGGATGCAGTTCGTAATTATAAGTTGCGCGTGTTACGTTACATTACCGTTCGTTTTTTTCTATAATGCATTCAACGGTTTCATGTGATATTAGCAGACGTACTGTGAGTGTATTGTGTGAATAATAATGAACGTGTCTGCAACAAATAAATATAGCAACTTGGCAGCCGCAAAGCTCTCTTATTGATTTTTTTACTGTTTACCTTACTTACAATGAATTAAAAGGTAAATACAATGTATTAAAATTGATAACGATTTCCCACATTCCAGAAGTTAATAATAAACATATTTTTAGCCCGGTGCGCGGCAATATTTATTTACTTAAACAAACCACATTGAAAGCCGCTAAAAATGTGGAGAAAAGTGTTGGAAAAACGGAATTGCAAGAAATTATTGCAACTAAATTATTCTACAAGTAATCTACCGACACAAGCGCGTGTTATTATTGCAGGTGCTGGAATTGTCGCAAATTCAGTTGCGTATAATCTCGCGAGAAATGGTTGGCAAGATGTTCTTGTCCTGGAACAGGATAAAATAGGAAGTGGTTCTTCGCATTTTGGTTCGGGCACATTGGGCTTGTTTAAACCAATAGCCCAACGTAATTTGATATGGGCAAGTTTGAAAATCTATCAGGAATTACAGGAGCAAGGATATGATATTGATATGAAGCAATGCGGAAGTCTTAATCTTGCGCAAACTAAAGATCGCCTGATAGCATTACGAAGACGCGTCGCATACAATATTTCAACCGGATTATATTGTGAGCTGTTATCACCGAAAGACGTACAGAAAATGCATACCTATCTATATACTAAAGACTTGGAAGGCGCTGTTTGGGTGCCTGATGACGCAGTGGCCGATCCACTAGCCATTTGCAATGCGCTAGCGCAAGTTGCGCAAAAACTTGGCATTAGTTATAGAGAAAATGTACTGGTGCAAAAGATACTTACACAAAATGATCGTGTTTGTGGAGTTGTTACTGATCAAGGAACAGTGATATGCGAATTCTTTGTTAATTGCGCTGGAATGTGGGCCCGCGAATTGGGATTAACTTCTGAACCAAAAGTGCGCATCCCCGCTTATCCTGCTGATCATTTCTATGCCACCACTGGCGATTTGAATATCAATGAGAATTTACCATGTGTTCGTGATTTTGATTCGCATTCATATTGTCGTGACTTCGTTGGCGGTTTCTTGGTCGGTTGGTTTGAACCTGAAGCAAAAGCTGCGTTCAATGCGTCTGCGACAATACCGCGCAATTGGAAAGATCACATTAAGCACGAATGGGACCACTTTGGTAATTAAAAATTAATAGAAAATTAAATTGTGAATATGAATTAATATTTCAGGCACTTTTTGGAATAAAATCACACATCGCTTTCCGATAATGCAAGATGCGCAACCGGAATTGGTAAATTCACCGGACAATTTCACACCGGATGGAAGATGGATTCTCGGTGAAAGTCCTACGGTGAAAAAGTATTTTGTGGCCTGCGGAATGAATGGAAATTCTTTACAAGTAATACAAGTAAAAAATTGATAAAATCTACCATGTTAATTCTGGATGATTCTAAGGGCGCTGGAGGTATTGGTAAAGCAATAGCCGAATGGATAATAGAAGGACGACCAACTCAAGACCTTTTGCCTTTTAATATTCAAAGATTTTTAGACGTCCATAGTAGTAGGCTATACCTACAACAACGTATAAAAGAAGTAGTTGGAAGGTAATTATGCTGATGCGAATTGCATTTCTAAATTGTTTTATAATGATTCCCAAGTATTTTAGGAATTACTCCATACTTTATCCCCATCAATGCGAATACAAGTACGCTCGCAAGTTGCGCTGTTCACCATTATACAGTGTGCTGCAAACTCGAGGAGCGGTCTTTGGGATAAAGATGGCTTATGAACGTGCCTTATATTTCGATTCCAGCCATTCTGAAAAAGAACCGGAAATGCCTCCGGGAAGTTTTTACAAGCCTGCCTTCTTTGATTTCATGCGCGAGGAATATGTTGCGTGCCGCGAAGGTGTTGGCATCATAGATATGTCATCCTTTTCGAAAATTGAAATTAAGGTAAACTTCTTGCATGTAAATCACCTGTACAATAATAATATTCTTGTTAGTCAGATAAAATGGATGAACTACTGTTGTACTTACAACGATTATGCACAAATGATATTGATATACCAATTGGCGCAATTGTGCATACCGGAATGCTAAATGACCAAGGAGGATACGAAAATGATTGCATGCTTGTGCGTCAAAGTGATAAAAAGTTTTTCATGGTATCACCAACTAGTCAGCAAACGCGTATTTACGAATGGATGCTTCGGCATCGTCCAGAAGATTCGCAAATTGTTCTTAATGATGTCACATCCATGTACACAGTCATCAATGTTGTTGGTCCTAAAACTAGTGAATTATTAAGCGAACTATCCAATACGAACATGACACTTGCGCCATTCTCCTACAAAAAAGCAAACGTTGGATATGCTTCTGATGTCATGATCATGTCCTTTACACATACTGGAGAAGCGGGATATTGTTTATATATACCATCCGAATACGCACTGCACGTTTACTACCGGTTAATGAAGGTACATTGCGCGCACGCTAAAAATATAATCAAATTAAAATTTATTCGTCTCCAGGTTGGGGAAGATTATGGTATTCGTGATGTTGGCACACTTACGCAACGATTCATGCGAATCGAGCGATTTATCCCATTCTGGGCCGAGGAACTTACCAGTTTCGTAACGCCTTTTGAGGCCGGAAACGGTTACATTATAAAACTCGACAAACGCGAGGAATTTAAAGGTCAGCGCGCATTGCAGCGCCAGAAAACCAAAGGAATAAAAAAGCAATTAGTCTTTTTTCAATTGGAAAATATTGATCCAGATGTAGATATTTGGCCATGGGGCGGTGAACCGATATATCGCAATGGTGAATTTGTCGGAACGCTCACGTCCGCAGGCTACGGTTTCAGCAGTGATAAGCTAATCGGTCTTGGTTTTATCCGCAGACCAGTATCGTCAGAAATTCGCACAGTCAATCTCGACTATATCACATCAAAGGATGCCAAGTTTGAGGTCGACATTGCCGGTCAGCGATTTCCAATGAAACCGCATCTTCATTCGCCAATTGTCGAAACGAACGCGAGCAAACGTCGCAAATATACGCCGACTGTGGTGCGTACTGAAAGTGATATTATCTATTAGGATACCACTCTCATCTAAAAAGAAATGCTCATTCACATCTACATACGCATACATATATTTATACTTTAATACTGAATTCATATTTCATCATAATGGCCGTTCGTCGTTTATTCACATGCAGCATTCCGCTCGCTTCTTATCATCATCATCATCCTCCTCATGTTCATCACAAATCTCTTATGAAGTAGATAATAGTAATAATAGATAAAAATCAATACATTGATTGATTACTATGTATGTTATAATATAGCAATAATCAAAGTGAACAATCACAGCCAGTGTAACTCCTTAAGGAAACGAGGCCTATAAACCAATAAATATGTTTACAATGTAGACGTAGTACTTTCGTTATCAGATATACATATATATAAATATTTGTGTGTGGCGCACACACATACACACGGTAAAAGATAAGCACACACGTATTTCGTTAATTTGAGAATAAGCACACGCATCGGGATGCTTGGAGATTAGTCAAACAATCAATCGTATCTCTCTTCTCGCTGAGTGCGCTCACACAACACGTTTATCAGCTATGGTTTGGTTTGTTTGCATTTTGAAATTAGATTTGGTGACCGCTGATAGCAGGTATTGACTGAAAAAGGTGTGAATAACGCATAAATCATAAAGCATTTCACAGTAGGTCGGGGATGAGATTATTTCAAATAGAGTCAAATCAATATTGAGATCAGAGAGAGATAAATTAAAATGTATCGTAACTTACTCGATTTGCAGCACTCAGTTGCTGAAAAGAGGAACGCGAATTGTCATTATCTACTATACACAGATCGGAATTAGAGTCATGCAGCATGCCGCCGCCGCCGGCACCCTCCTGCGTTAACTGCTCGGTGGTGGTGAGCAATCGCGCCACCGGATTGCAACACACCGGCAGCGTTTCCAGCAACGTGGGGCGTGAATGCGTTAAGAGCGGTTTCATATAATGCGTGTCGAACGAGGTCCACAAGCGTGCCAAGCGCGCTTTCTCGTTCGGCAGCGGTGGCGGCGGCGACGCGCACTCGCTGCCAAGACCTGACCATTCAGTTGCGCTGCCAGGCGTTATACTTCCCTGAAACAATACCGCGTCACGTAAATAAAACTCAAACTCAAGCGATATTAGAATATATGTATGCGTTACGTTTCGTTTACTGCGCATCAGCGATTCCGTTTCGTCGTCGACGCCAACGCTAAAAATACATAAGAAATGTTAATTTTATCGCCAAACAAATAACGCGCAAACTTTGCACACTCACGGTATTTGAAACCAATGAAGAAGATTTAATGCCGCACCTCCTTGAATTATAACAGTGATTATCACAATCATTGAAGTTGTCGTTAACATTGCCTGGCGAATTTCAGATGCGGTATTTCTGATCGCGAGCGCAAATGACATCGCTCCTCTTAGACCTAAACAATAATAAATTTAGTATCTGTAAATTGTAGCCACCATTCTACTCACCAGCAAAAAAGAGCATATGTTGAAAATTAGTTGGTATCTTTGGCTTTCTTCCCAAATTCAATAAATACGATAATGGATAAATATTCACCGCACGCCCAATTGCTGCGCATATCTATAAAATGGCTAAGGAATTAACAATTTATCAAAGGTTTAAAATACGTACAAATCCAGTGAGAATGAATAACACATCAAAGTGGTGTTTTGGAAACGTAAACATTGAGACTCCGATATAGGAGAATATGAAATTCTCCGCTAAAAAGTTGAGTAGCTCAAACATTTGCTTGGTCCTTGTTCGCGAATCATTCGATAGATTATTGTATGTGTAATGAGCCTGGCACATTCCACAAAACAATACAGCAACTACTCCGGTCAAATCGCTCGCTTCGGCGATAAGAAAAGTGCTATAGGACATAAGCACAAAGAGTGCCGACTCCAATAGGGGGAAATCGCGAATATGCGTAAACTTGGTCAGCAATGCTGTGAACATTCCCATTGTCGCTCCGATTACCAGGGACAGCATGAATATGCCAAAGAAGTCGTACACGGCTTTGAAGAAGGCAACGGTCTCAAAACCACCTGAGCCGGATTGATACTTTTCCGCATAGTTCTGAATCGACCTGCAACAGAATAACCAATGAATAGCTTATCAAATGCGGACGCAGGCAGTGCACACATAGCATTCCTATTCGAATTCAACAAAGCCCAACCACAAGAACGAGGACTCACCCACTAAGTACAATGGACACAGCGTCATTTAACACACTCTCTCCAAACACAAGAGCGTATAAATTGACATCAACGCGTAAGTCGTTGAAAATTGCCAGTACTGTAAGTGGGTCCGTCGAGGAAATGAGTGCCCCAAAGTACAGCGTGTCGAGAAATGTGAAGCTGTTTGCCATGTGCGATGGCAACATTTGCACGCAGCCGTACATTAACGCACCAACAACGAACGAGGAGACGGTCGTGCCGATTATGGCGAATGTTAGTATTGCACCCAAGTTACGGAAAAAATATTTCTGAAAATTATTGCGTTATACATTGTTATGGTATCGTGATAGTAATGGGATGAAGGCAAAGACCTAATCTGCATTCCATTGCATTCAGTGTCAAGTGTCAGCTGTGCAAAAACCTACCCTCTTTAATGAGTATCCAGCATGGAATATGATGGGTGGCAGTATGATGTTAAAGAATATTTCCGGATCGAATGTCGCTTTCAAATCGATTACGTTATCGCGCACTTCCTTGATCTCCCCTCTGAATACATACTCAAATGATTTATTCCTGCTGCCAAAATGCATGGACAGTGCATCTGGAGGCAAGGTGCCATTGTATTTATTGTCATTAGGGACAACAGACATTCGCAGTATGGGCTCGGAGCTTCCCGCATATCGTATTATTGCACCCACAATCAACCCTAAAAGGAAATAAACAACAACAACATAAACAACACCCACTCAGCCCACAACAACAACAATGCTCTCACCATATATAACCGCAAGTCCAGTCTCGTGTAGGAAGCTAAGTCGGCGATGTTTAAACAACCAAACAGTCAGCACCGTCAAGATCAACAATAACGTATACGAGAGCAAGTTCAACGAGTCGATGCGATGCAAGGATTGTGCCTTTGCGTCCAGCTCAATGTCGGTATCAGCTGCATTCGCACAGTGATGAAATACGATGAAACACAGCAAAATCGACAACACCGATGCCATATTATCATCGATCTATGAATGCACGCTACGCTCTTATCAATACGCTGTTGAATCAGCAAGCGTTTCACTAAAACTGTCCCGTTCACAATTCGCAATTGCTATTTAGGTTAGGTACGTGCTCACTAATCGCTCACTGCACGTAAACTTTGCAACAATTCACATAAATAACAATAGTACGATTGCAACTTGAATTATGCTTACGACTGCAATTGTACATTCCACAATGTATTCACCGCACCGTTTTTGTGCAATTTATCGCCCATCAGGGCTACGTTTCCATGCGCAGAACGTCATTGAAGCGCTGTAACGGAAAATACCATCACTAACACCAGGTGATGGTGATACATGCGCTGATTAAACATTCGACTTAATTATTAATCGCCTGATAAATGTGCTTGAACAATTACCTTCTTCTAGACCAATGTATTGATAACAATTGCGTGACTAAAATCGTCAAATGCAAACATCAATAAGTTCAATACTAGCACTTCAGGCAGCATAATAATATCTGCAAAATGAAAACCAATATTATATTAATACAATCTCATTGTTTTATTATCTCAAACGCACTTGTAATAATCACTTAGAATTCATATCTTGTTTGGTGCATAATGATTTTTGACAAAACTCAATTGTTTGCAGTCTGACTAATAAATTATTTTACTTAAAGGTACACAAAGAAATGAATGGACATAATTAAAAATAGTAACTGATCGCGTCACGAAGAGGAATCTAAAATGTTTAATATTAAATATTAATTACATATAAGCCAAGTGTCAAAGTAGAGAACTAAGTATGTTCAAATTAGTTTACACGAACGTATTAAACTGAATGAATAAATGAAACGTTTGGGCGCGCTTCGTTTCGCTGAACTCATAAATTACCAACGAATAATTCGCGATCCATGATCAATCATCACCCACCATATTATCTCGTGCGACTGCTCGTTTCTCTTATAGCTAGTTATCACAAAAATAAAAACAAAAGCTGCCCCCTCATAAGTATCATTCTTGTTCGTTTATCACCCTTAGCGTTTATGTATATATCATTAGTTGCTCCGTTTAAAAAATATGCGAATATTTATCAAGTTATAATCACTAGTGTCTCTTTCCCATCGGTCGGTGATGTAATAACGTTTACTACGCTTAAGTACAACTCAAATTGTGTATGCGTGTTGTATGTATTTTACTTAGAAGTGAACACAGTCCATGACTAACTGTCCGTTGATAGATCGCCATGCATCAAGTTGAGTTGTAATTGCGCACACCTGAAGCCTTGCGTTAAGTATACAACAATTGGAGAAGTACTATGTACATGAGTCGTGTCGTTTGCACCCCCGGAACAGTTTAACTTGATTTGCCTTCAATTCCTGCATTAAACAATTGAACGTTAACGAATGACCAAAAAGGCGCCTGGCGAAAATTGATTCATTCATAAAATTTCATTGTTTTACCCTGCCTAACTGAAAAAAGTACGCACGTCGAATTGTGTGTTCTGTATGTGTTTCCTTAGTTAATCGATCAACTCTCAGCACACTATGGATATGGTAACGTTAATACCTAGATTATTATTATCAGCAAACAGCTGGGCTATCGACGTATCGAAGACGAGGCAGTCAGAACCCATGATGGCAGATGCGACACCTTCGTGACTCGATCGGGGCATTGCTTCCCATGTGAGTCGACGTCTATTACCATTTAACTCTAACCTAGGATCAATAAACCAATTGGTTGCAATTACGACAACAACTTCAAGTCTAGTTAATCACCTGTAGGCAAAATGTTCGGCTTGTTTACGCGAACCGATGAGTTGCACGATTGCAAAGAACTGCGTGTGCCCATCGACTTTCTCCTGTTTCTCCAGAATTAGCATGAAATGGTGCCCAAAGCAGCTTTGCATCATCACCCAGTCTACTGCTCCAGGTAGGTTGATTTCTGTAGCTAGGAAAACAATGTCTTCGCCGTTTAAGGTTGTGATATTTTGGTGTGCATGCTTGAGATGGATCATCACCTTTTCCAATTGACCCTGAAGCAAGTTTTGATTTAAGTTCTAATTTGATTAAAGGCTATGTTCATATATAGTACCTGCCAGGAACATGAAGCACCAGGGCAAGGACAACTGTAGGGGCGAAATTCACAAATCTCTTCATGCTCTGCTTTATGACTAAGGCCCAGAGACATACGGCAGCCATTCTGCTTGTGTTTGCATGGAAACATTAAATTGTCGGCGACCTTCTCCATCGCCAGATTACGAATATCACCTACAATGTTTATCAATACATGTATTAAATATGAAGATACATAGCATTGATTCCAATATAACAATACTATGTGGCCTTGACATTTCAAGCACAATTAATAATTAATAATGTTACGCATGTAGAGCGTGCCCGAAAAGTGCTTACCCAGGGTGCCTCTGCATGTTGGGCAGCATGTGAGCTTTGGTCTGCAACTCGCACACACCAAGTGCCCAACTTGGCATTGCATGATTGGTGGCAGGACCATATCAAAACAGACAGGACATTCAAATAGCGCAGCCAGTTCATCGGTGAGTGTACCGGGGTTGGCAATTGTTGCGATTTGGTTGCTCGCTGGAGACGAGGTGCTTCCTGAGGCGGAGGGCTCAACAGCAAGCGCAGCTCGTGTGCGCTTCTGGCTGGGCAACGGAGGTTGCGCCATTCTAGATATAAACATATCAAATCACTAATGTGCATATTGTCAACACGACGATACACACCTTATGATTAAGCTGTTCTTTGACGCCAGTATTGCTGTTATCAAGTGTTAGGTGTCTGTTTGTTTTTTTATTCGTACGTTACGAGATCTCGGGAAGCAAACTTCGATGAGATATGACTACGCAGATTTCGCGAGGAGGGCGTAAAAGATTGCGTGCGCTTTGCTGGCGTTGCTGCTTGTTTGGTGTTAATTGGGAAGTAATTGCGTAAATTATTCTAATCAGCGTACACCCCGTACACCCATCCGACCAAATCGCTATCACTTCTTCATTAATTCGCGACACTTCTCTCTCTGACGGTACGTGTAGAACGTGGTATACATTATAGGCATCGATGCACTGGCGGACATACGCAAAGATAAAGGATACGGACCTCGATTTCTTGCTGATTATACGCTGACTTTAAGGCTCAGCGATACCAGGATACGTCAAATGCACACTGCACACGGCCTAGTGGCTCACGACTGTTGACGCCATTTCACCTTCTGTACAAATGTCAACACTAAACATTTGTTTTCTCCACCCTTGCCGCATTTAGCCAAATAGAGCGCAATCGAATATTGCTATATTACACTGTTTATTTACTGTAGAAGCACTGGTAACACCACGTAATCCTCAACAGTGAGTGCACTTTGTGTAACTGCACTGTGAATCTAATGCAATTCGATTGTTTTTGTAAGGTTAAACGTGGCCGAGCTGGCAACTGTGGAGACTACCCACTGAATGGAAATGGCGTCTGACAGTAAACAGGTGATTTGTTAGATCAATTCGTGCTGGTGAGCGAATGTCCTGAGGGAGTTTTTCAATTGTGCATTTTTCCTGAAGCGAACACGCGGTATGTACGTAGCTAGCCTACTGTAGCAGCTCGAGTGAGTGTCGTGTTAGTGTGTTGTGGTAGTGATAATTATGGATGCCGAGTATGTGGACCAGGAGGACTCCGACATGGAGTGCTCTGATAACGAGGCCTACGACGACGACGTCTACTACAACCAATGGAATTTAGATGATAACGACATGGAGCAGCTGGATCCATCCATACGTGACCCGGAACATTTCTCCTATGATTGCCTGAGTGAAGAGCAAGTTGAACGTCTGCTCAATGAGTCCGTGGAAACTCTTAGTAATAACGTACACATAACTCCTTCGCTAGCCAAAGTAAGTCTCAGAATTCAATTTTGATCAATATGTAATATGTGATGTGTTTAGTTACTTCTGCATGCACATAATTGGGCTGTGCAAGACATAACAAAAAAGTACCAGGATGATGCCAACAAGGTGCTTATCAGTTCAAAAATTAAGCCGCCGTCAATGCTGCCCATGTCAGGCAATCCACCGCGATTGTTGAGCTGTAGTGTGTGCGTAACGGCGCAATTTAGTGATAAGTTCTACAGTTTGTTATGTGGTCATATGTTCTGTAAAGATTGCTGGACAATGCACTTTGAAGTGCAAATCAATCAGGTATTGTACTACCTTCTGAGCGTTACAGGATGATTGTTAATTATGAGTGTTTCATCTTTAGGGAATTTCAACTGCCATCAGCTGTATGGCCCGCGATTGCGAGATGCTCGCACCAGAAGACTTTGTGCTCAAGCACCTGACACAGCCAGAGATGCGCGAAAAGTATCAACAGTTCTCATTCCAAGACTATGTCAAGTCTCATCCAGAGCTGCGATTCTGCCCTGGCCCCAATTGCACTGTAGTCGTGCGCAGTCAGGAGTGTAAAGCAAAACGTTCTGTCTGCCAACAGTGCAAATCGGTTTTCTGCTTCAAGTGCGGCATGGACTACCACGCACCAACCGATTGTCAAGTGATCAAGAAGTGGTTGACAAAGTGTGCTGACGATAGCGAGACTGCTAATTATATTAGCGCGCATACAAAAGACTGCCCCAAGTGCCACATTTGCATTGAGAAAAATGGTGGTTGTAATCACATGCAGTGTTACAATTGCAAGCATGATTTCTGCTGGATGTGTCTTGGCGATTGGAAGTCGCATGGCTCTGAATATTACGAATGTTCAAAATACAAGGAGAATCCGAATATAGCACATGAATCTGTTCATGCACAGGTATGCTAGATGAATTAGAAATGGCTTGTACTAAAGATAATTGTTTTTCTAGGCACGCGAAGCACTTAAGAAGTATTTGCATTATTACGAACGGTGGGAGAATCATTCGAAATCATTGAAGCTCGAAGCGGAAACGTTAGAGAAGCTTAAGGAACGCATCAACCAAAAAGTGATGGCTGGTTTGGGCACGTGGATTGATTGGCAGTATCTGTTCGTGGCGGCTACCTTGCTGGCCAAATGTCGCTACACGCTGCAGTACACCTATCCATACGCCTATTTCATGGAGGCAGGACCGCGGAAGGAGCTCTTCGAGTACCAACAGTCTCAACTGGAGGCAGAGATTGAGAATCTTTCGTGGAAGATTGAACGCGCCGAGACGACAGATCGCGGTGATCTCGAGAATCAGATGGACATCGCCGAGAAACGGCGCATTACACTATTGAAAGACTTTTTAGACGTGTGATATATATTCCCATTTATTTTAATTCCGTAACGTACTTGACGACAATGGGGATCCGGACGATTGCCAATTCGCGGAGGAAACTTTCAAACTATTTTTATATAGCTTCGGACATTTAAGCGTAGTACGTGTGGTCATTAATAAATCGATACGCTGATGAAAAACCAAAGTGCCACTCTTTGGCCTATTGCGCGATGGACAAACGAAGCGCGTCGCGGAAAATTTGGTAAAGTTAGACGCGCACAGCAAACAAGTTTAGCTCGTGCTACCGAAATAGATAATAAATAAATCAAAAACAAATTGCCATAGACTATTCCATACAAAAGCGTAGAGCGCCATTGACCCATGCCCATATGTGCATTAACTTAATTACACTGCAATTGCAATTCGTACCGAATTTTGCATGCATTCACAGAGCAGCTTTTGAACTTGATAATGATGTGTACGTGATAGAGGACGAGAGCTAAATAATTGATTAATTAATTGTGTATTTCTCTGAGGCTGAAGCAAAAGTATGTTTAAGTTAGTAGTTTGTATTAATAGAGAATCGTTTGCAAAACGTTCTCCGATTTAAATAAGTTCCTTGGGTTCGCGATGATATAGTTTGTAATGATACGTAGCGGCGCGTTGACACAACGAATATTTATTTATTGTAAATCTTTTAGTTTTAACATTTTGATGCACCCCGGGGTGCCAGCAAATGTTAATGCAAACAATTTGTGCTGTTTCATATTTAGTTAATGAAGAAACCGTTGTTTATTTTATTATAATGTAACAGCTGAACTGACGATAATATTGATATTTTCCAAACGTATTGTATATATACTTATGTAGGGTTCTAAACAAATTTTATAAAATTACTTCGAAATTAAATGAAACCAAATTATCTCATGTGTTTTATTCATTAGCTATTTAGGTTTTATCCTAAGCCAGCAAGGATGTTTTTAAGGTGCAAGTTTATTATTTAAAATTAAATATAAGTTTTAAGTTCTAAAGAGTAAAGAGCTTAAAACTTATATTTATGTAGCTTCCACACATCGACGGTGAAAACGACATTTCTGCAAAAGAAAAGAAAATTAAATAACTCATAAATTAATAGAGATAAGGAGATGCTAAAGAGCTTCCCTTTTTGATGATGCCAAGAGCTGCCCTCTTCCCAAATTGGGTATATGTCACCCCTATTGAACGGGGGTTGAAAGCGCCATTTCTACAACAATCATAATTATAGTTCATAATCGAATAACGATTAGAAGATATTAAAGTCTTACGTTGTGTGCGATGACAAGGGCCGATCACTCCGCTTCACCGTCGTTCTAAGTCCTAAGTCCTAAAGAACGACGGCGAAGGCGGCATTTCTGAAAAATACATAAAATTAATTATAGCTCAGAAACAAATTACGAGCTTACCTTTGCTCAAGATGCAAAAAATTGTTCTGTCTTTCCAAATTATTTGCCGCCTCATACGGCAACGGTAAAGGCATTTCTACAAAAATACATAAATTAGATATAGTTCACAAACGAGTAAAGATAAGAATTTACCTGGCTAATGATGAATGCGGCATTTGTTGATAAATATTAAATATGCCAAGAAATATCTTGAAGAGTGAAAATGGAAGAGAAGCATATTTTATTATTGCTTTATTTATAGTAATAATATTTTGTAGTTGAAACAAATGAGAGGATATTTGATATACAAGGGAAGTTTACAATAGCACCCTACATTCGAAGGATGTCTTCGTATAATGTTTATTATCAATGCTTTTTTCTTAAATCTTCATTTCCTTGTTTACGTAGTCTGTTTCTCATACTATTTTTTATTAACGTGCGATCTGGTTTTCGAGCACGACTGTTAAAATGATTTGCAATATGGCAATATGTGTTTAAAGCACACTCAAAACTTCTAATGTCATGTTTTAGAAATTAATTGATATGTAGGATTATATTCCACGATTATTATTAGGTATTATTATTATCTCATCATCTCATAGGGAAGTGCGCTAAATGTTGGTTCATCATCATATCATTGGCACGCGCAGAACGATTGCATTATTGTAGACCATTGTAACAGCTTTGGATGATTTGTTTTGTATGTGAACAACAACAACAAACACAAGAAATGCACTGGAATCTCGTGTAGAAAATGAAGTTCATTTCGTTATGCGTTCATTTCTTGTTTTCTTCTCTTTTTTGGCTTATTCACTAGCTATACTGATGCCCTAAGTAAGTAATTAATTAATTATTAATTAGATAAATTGTTTCAAACTAAAGTACTATCACATGTATGCGAATGTATGCTCACTTCCTCTCTAACTTATTCCTTCTTCTCACATTCTGGCTCTGAACCTCTTACATTTTCTTGCATATTCGTTTCATTTCATTTTATATTTTGGCAACAATGAGATATGAATATTGTTCATAAACTAACTTTTACTTAAGTATTAAACGGTTATTCTTCCTTGCCTCGAAACTTACGCAATATTATACACGGTGTGCGTTCAGTTAATACAATTAATAAATAAATCAACAAATCTTGCTGCATTTTATTATATAAAATTGGATTCGACATTCAAAAAAGTCTATGATTTTTTTGTTTGCTATATGTTTATTACTGAAACATGGGAGACGTGGCAAACGAATGAAATAAATATTTTGCAATTGGCATATGATGAATGCTATTTTGTGAGGTGGTGGTGGTGGTGGTGGTGGTGTTGTTGACTTGACTAACAACACGTCTCTCTTATGTTTCCTATGTTTTTCCATATGTATTATATATATATATCTTTATATATTAATTCATAATGAATGCGTTTTGTATACGAAAACCTATTCGTAATCATTATCCTTCTATAGCTAGACTTTTATGTATTTTCATTAAATTTATTTATACACTGATATATGATTTATTCCGTTATTCTTTGCGTTTTTCTCTTTTTTCTTCATCTTCTACAGCAGCAGCTCGCCTTTTCTTCGTTCCTATATAAGAGTGATATGGAATAATTTACTCCCGACATTCCATTATTATTATTCTAGAATTATTGATGATGTCATTTTTAAGTGGATTACACCAATATACACGTATTGCTTTTTTGTTGCTACTGTAAAACATTTTTTTCTCAATTATTTGTTTCTCTTCGTTTTGTACGATGATAACGATGATGAAGATGGAAATAATATAAACCTATTCATATAATACTTGTGTTTCTTGTATGTATTTGGATTCTTTCGCGGAGTAATGACATTTTAATACCGATTATTGGTTAACGATGTAATCTACATTCACACACGTAATCCGTTGTCGCCTAAACCAATGCAAATTAAATTTAAACCGTGTGTGCCTGTCTTCTTGAAATGCAATGAATTGTACGTCGTTTGAACCGTTCTAAATATTCGATAATAATTAATTATAATAAGTACAGTGCAGAATAAATGCATACGTAGATAACAAATAACCCTGTAGTAGTAGTAGTAGTTGAACGCGCAAACAAACCCCCTTCTCTTCTCACGTTTCCCACCCTTGTGATTCAGCAAAGTGATAAATAGGCGATGATTAAATGACAAACATTCGACAACAAACGTTTAAGAGTTGCTAAACAATTAACAGTACGTAACACACTTTCCATCCGTCGTAACATCCTCATCCTGCTCATCTTCTGTTGCATTTGCAGCCAGCCTCTTCTATATACACACAGCTGTACAAATATTTAATAGAGTCTTATGCACAAAACTTGATTCGAAGAAAAGAAACGTTTATCAGATATGCCGCTAATCAATTGTCATCTTGTTACTTCTTATACAATAACCTACAAGTTTATTTCTATATTCCTTCGCCATCCAAATCTAAGTACGATATCTGAGACTTGGTCTCTTCTCGTCTCGCTTGTCGCTTGGCGCATTGAAGACATGTTGATGATCCTTAATCGACACGCAAATAAGTCGTCTACGCGTCAATTGCGTTCGAATGTTGATCGGAGCCTCCTGTATGCTCCTGCCCCACGGTGAGGTCTTCGGCCATGCCGTCACCATGTGTATCCTGATCCATATCATCATAGTCGTGATGCATTTCACGTTTGATAACGTGATGCATGGAAGGCGGATGCTGCCCGTGATGTCCTTGCTCGGAATCTTCACGTTGCGACGAGGACGAATGATGCAGCATCGCTTGAGAGTGTAAAAGCTCCGCGGACATTAAGGATTCTTGCTTAATATGCAGTCCTCCATTCATGGATGATCTAATAACGCATTCAAACCTAAACATTTATCCTCTGACTTGACTTTGACGCAGAATCAACTTGCCTTAAGTGATCCGTATTTGGTGATTCAGAACGTTCACGCTTTCGTCCCATGTTTGCGGCGCTTGAAAGAAACGCTAAACTATCCTCGAGCAACGGCCCCTGCGAATACTTGACACACACAACGAGAAAAGTTAATTAATAACGCGTAATAAAAACGTAAAGAGAGTGGAGAAATAAAAGAAAATGATTCGACAAAATACCTGTAGATTTGATGCTAACGACTCGCCGTACAACGTCGGGCTGTGATTCATCGTTGGGCTTTTCGACGCACCCCTACAGCATAAACAATCTCGTAAATACGCCGCGCAACAAGTTGCATTCACATCAAAGATACAATCAACAACACCAAAAATACATGGAGATTGAAAAATGTATGTATAAAATGGAGTAAAACGTTTGGAAATTTTACACAAATATTCTACCAATTAGTAAATATTATTTTAAAGAGACACAGAGTTAAAAAGAGTGAAAGAGAGATTAAAAGAGATAGTAAAAACATTTACTTATTGTATAAAAGCGATAATAGATTAAAATTTTTTAAAGTTTCAAAAAACTTACTTTAGACCAGATTGCGTTTTACCTTCTCATTTCGATGAGAATGTGGTGGGAATACTGAGAAAATGGCCACAGAGACAGAGAGTTTTTTGAGCATTGCTAAGCAACTGTGTATACAATTCGTCCATTGCTCATTTGTTTATGCGTCAATGTTTGAAAAGCATTAATGTGTGTATCGTTTGTATTACACCGAATGTATACACAGCTAAAACAATACGCATTTTACAGGCACCAAGAGTGAAATGTATTGACAAGTACCAGAGAGAAAAAAGAAAAACGAACAAAACAACGTCGAAAATAATGGCTGCAAACAAAAAAACTGGGTTCCTGTACAAAATTACCTGATGCTTGATTTGTTGTCCAGGTTTAGACCGACTGAGTTTTGAGTAAAAATATTTAAAAACTTGATTAATTAATCAAGACTAACTACGAATTCAATATGAAAAGATTAGAAAAATTGATTATGATACAGGAACCTTACTAAAGCGTATAAAAGACGTGCAAGATTGAAAAACATCAAGATTTGTTAAAAGAGAGTGAAAAAAGTAGTAGATTGAATCGAAATGTTTAGAGATTTTTGGATACCTGTGTTAATTTCTTACACATTCTTTTTACAGTTGACAGAAGTCGAAATCCCCATCATCCATTTTCCATATTAGAGCTTCACATTCATTCCATAAATTTTAAGATGCATTTCAATCGAGCGAGCGAGCGCTCAAACGCATCGAACGTTCCAAGTGCAAATTGCAAATGCACAAGTCTATTGTTCCAAGGATATTGCAATTTAACTATTTCGAAACAGTGATTGTTGTTGAAGGAGGAGTATTATCCTTGGCTTGCAGTCGCAGGAAGCGGCAAGGAATGTTCGATGCGTTGACGCCGCCCACCATAATAAGCTAACCAAACATTCTAAAAGCCGGCTCATCTATGATCTAGTAATATCGCTCGCAGCCGCCTCTTTGACGTGCATGAGATTGACACAGAACTATGGACACTATGCGGATGTATGGGCAGTCTGATTAAATATAAGGGTGAGTAGTGAGTGTTTCATGTGCGTCCAATTTATATCAGATTAAGAGTATCCTTGATCGTATTTTAATGAATTTGTATTATTGTTATGATTATGTTTGTTTTCGATTTGCCTTGTGCGTTTCAGGATTTTGTTTCAGGACTATTCTAAAGCTTGAGCAAAGCAGCTAAGCGAAACTACTCGCAATGGGGTCAGTCAGAAATGGGGGAGTTGAAATTAAAAAAGAACTAGATGCATGAAAATAATGTAAATTTGAGAAGAGAAAGTTTTTTAATTGAACATGCAACTATAATAGCCAGGCGAGCAGCACGAAGCCAACCAAATAAGGTAGATTATAGTTTTGCAGGGGGGTGGGTAGTAGTAGTATGTTTTTTTTCAATCGTTTGACTGACAGCTGTCAGGCGAAGAGAAAGAGGCTACAGATAGACAGCTAGAGAGACAGAGCGAGAGACAGAAATAGTGGTGTGCTTACTGTAGTGCGTACTGGGGTGGAGTGGGTGATGGGGTTGGATCGTATTTCCGCGGGCGACCACGCGACAAGTGGCGCCGCTTCACGAATTCAGCATCATCCACCATCCAGAATGACCCAAAGTCGTCCTCGTAGCGCACAAAACACTTGTGGAGTGAGAGATTCGTGCGTATCGCATTCTACGCACACACACACAGAGAGAGGCACACACGCATAGAAATGATGGATCAATCATATGTGTGTGTGTGTGATTGGTGGTGGGTGAAAGTGGTGGTGGTGTGACCCAAGAAAGAAGAAAGATCACAAATCAAGTGAAGGTTAGTACAAACAAGACGTCTTGTCTTAATCACCACGCCATCGCTGGTTGGCTCTGTCTTTCTTGCATTTTGTACATAAAATATTTCAATATTATCGAATAACAATTATTAAAAAAGTTATGTGTGAAAAAGAGAGAGAGAGAGAGGGAAAAAACACGCCTATATACATATAAGATATGTAAGATGTAGACATATTTAAATCACGTCATTGGAGATCAAAAAGAGAGAGAGAAACATGATTATAAACAAATTTTCTACGAATATTAATTAATAAATAATTAAGTATTATACCTTCTTTTCAAGTCCTCAGCATCGCCATTTCTTAATCAAAACTCTTTAAATCTGCGTGAGAAATTGATCGATTGATTATTAATATTGCTTTTTGTTTTGGTTTAGTTGGCGAAAGCGAGCAGGCTGCCTCTGCATCTTCATCATGCGGTTAGGATAACTGTACTGTACTTGAACCGGCCCCAAAATTCATTCATTCATCGCTCTTATATCCTCTTAAATCACTCGACCCGTCAAGGATAATGACGAGCCTTACTAAAGCCAGACCAGACCAGACCAGACCACACCACACAATAAAAGGTTAGTAAAAATTGCTAGAGATTAAAAATCGGTGGAAAATGGTTAAAGATTAGAATAAAATTTATAACAAAATATATACAAATCACAAAAACAGCACGTCACGCGCACACCCACGACACACACAACTCTATACAAGATTTGATCAAAAAGAGAGTGAAAGAGAGTAAGAGAAATAGTTTTCAAAATAGGAAATAATTGATAAAAATAGTGAGAGAGAAATTGTATAAAGAAATGGGCCTCGTTTTGGGAGACGTACCCGACGCCTGGTGGGGCCAGCGTGCCCGTGGAGCATCGCTGCGGCCGCCGTTTGCAGAACTCGAGCTCATCGACGGTCCAAACCGCCCCCTTAACGTTCTCCACGCGCATGAAACATTTGTGTAGCGATAGGTTGTGTCGCACTGCGTTCTAATAAAAATAAAACAAAATCTATAAACGCTTTCTCTACGCTGCCATTCCATCATCCTCGTCTTCGTCTTCGTGTTGTTCAAGATGCTTTATTGTTTCTTGTTTCGTTGCGATTGATTACCATTAGTGGACGAGCAGTAGCAGCACGAACGTGTCACTTACCTTCGTGCAACGCTGACGCAATTTCAACAAAACGAACCAAACAATAACCAATAATGCAAATCATAAACAACAACACCAACAACAGCGATATAAGTAGTCTTGAACAGCAGCAAAACAAAAATTGAACATTTAATATTATTATTTTGTTTTCAAGTGTGGCGTGTATATTGCGAAATACAAATCTATTTCTGAAGCGCTATATCAAAATTGTGAACTCAAAAGACATTTAAGATTTTTCATCAAATAATAAGAGAAGTACGTAAAATGTGGTTGGCTAAAGTACGTTACCAGGACGAGACTAGCTTATTCAGTTGTTCACATTTGATACAAACAGCTTTAAAAGATTTATATCAACATCATCATCATCAAATTATCGATCAATTATCAATTATTTAGCATTAGTAAAGGCGCACCAGAGGCTAGTTATATGCATTACATAAGCATTTCACATTTTGCAAGGATTTTTCCCCCCGAACAATAATTTTCATGTGTGATGCTTTGGAATTCCAAGAGATGTTTATGTAATTGATATCAACTAAAACACTCTCGAGCCGCATTTACTTCGCCGAATCGACGCGTACTTAACGAGGGGTGGAAAGTGATAATCTTACCTTCCATGTTGCTGCATTATGCCGAAAGTATTTGAAGGTTGATTGGAACCAATTGTAGATTTCATTTAAGGTGAGCTGTTTATCAGGTGATTCAATAATAGACTGCAATTCGAATAGAAAAATATCGCGTGAGATTTTAAAGTTTGCTGAAGTTGAGGTAGATTTTTGAATTACCTGCCGAATTAACGATGCATACGTGAAAGGAGGTCGAACATCATGCGTCCTATAAAACTCCCTATTTCGTTCTATTTCTGAAACATGTAAGTTGTCTCAGACAAATCATGCGTGATACGTTGGGGTGTGGTACAAAATATGATTGGATAATAATATACCTTGCTGCACGTCAAGTCCAGCTCGTTCTAGCATATATGGAAGTCCTGAAGGTAAAAGTTTGTTAGTGTGGCGAAAAGTGGTTAGCAGTCAAACGAAAAAGGTAAAATTGTTGAAAATGTTTCGTACGCGAGTTAGAGAAGTAGAAGAACTCACCGGCGCCAATATTGATTGCGCACTTGTCACTGATGCGTCGTCGAATTGGGCCAGCGACGTTGGGCGCGTGTGGATTGAAGCTGGGTGATCGGACGGCGGTGGCGAGATTGCTCAACGACACCGGCGGCTGTGACACCGTAGGCACCGGTGTTAGTTTCGCCGACTTTGAACCGCCACCATTGCCTCCCGTCGCCCCGAGTGGTACGTCCCCTAGTGGTTCCGGGGAACCCAGCTGCTTGGTGAGATGCAAGTGGTGCATCATCGCCTGAAGGCGTGCGCGTTCCTTTTGCAACTGCAACTCTAGCTGCGAAACGACTTGCATCTGAACACGTGCCTGCGCCGTCGATCGATCATCCAGGACATGTTCCGTGTTTAAATGCCTGCGGATGATGCAGAAAGATTAAGATTTTTCAATTTAGCTTAATTCCTGACAACAATGTACATTAAGCCGTTAAATACATCAAAGCGGGGTGGCAAAAACATAGAGGCAAAACGTCAACTTAACCTCGTTAACGATACAATTAATATGTAAAGCCGAAAGAATTAAGTAACTCACGACGAACAATAAAGGGGCGGGTGGTGCAAACACGCGCAAAACTGCGAAATTACATGTTGTCATGGCTGCACCGTCCCGCCACCAAGAGGGAATAATGAATTAGGGCCAAGCGCGCGTCGCGGTTTATACTAACAAGACGGCAAAAAAGTCTAATTACGCCGCCGCCGCCGCCGCCGAGCCCGCCTAATTATTATGCAAGGCATTTGAATGCCGAAAGATTTAAATGTTAATCCTCGCCCGTTCGCAAAAAAGTGTGAACACTCACTTCATAAACGCCTGCAGGTCGTCGCAGATCGCCTCGCATCCGGGCCATTTGCACACCCCGTGCCCGTAAAGGTGATGTACCAGATCCGGAGTGGTGTTGGCGGTGCGATCCGGCTTTTCATCACTATTGCCGCCGGCATCTTCACGACTAGTTCGACTCGGCGTCAAAGCCCCGAGTCCAAGCAAACCTTGAGTAACAATTAGTCAAACAAACTACTTATCGAAAAATCATCCCTTATTTACCATTGGCATCCGTGGGTGTTTTATTGCTTGCGAGCAGTTCGCGGTCGGCGTTTGTTTCCTTCCACGGACTGAGGACGTCCCTCGAAGGTAAGCCTGCGCAAACAGTAAAATATTTGTTTTGTGCGAATGTTTCGTAGTGTACAAACAGATAATGTATATTCTCATTCAATTCGGTTGGTTATTGATAACCAAAGACCAACTTTACCTGTGGTCTGCGGCAACATCAGTGGTTGCATTCCCATTCCTTGATGTACGACGTACTGTCGTTGAATGAGCTGCAATTGTTGAATGAGTTGATGCTGTTGCATACTCAATTGTTGCAATGAACCAGTACTCTTTTTCTTGTCGCCGCTTTGCAATATATGCGTTTGTTGCAGGACATTGAGTTGAAGTTGTTCTTGGAGTTGTTGAATCGTTTGCTCCATTTGCTTCTTGCCAATTTCAGCCAATTGATGTTGTTGCTTAAATTGTTTATTAATCTTGCTGTTTGCCTGCCACTTGGCTGAATGAATAAATACCTGATGATGCTGTTGCTGAAGCAATGAATGCTGTTTCATTAAATTTTGCAATTGCGAGGGATTAAGTACATGTTGTTGAAGTAATTGCTGCATGTGATGAAGTCCACTTACAGGTGAAGACATCATTGGCGGATGACCACCTACTTGAGCCTGCTTGGTTTGCAAATAAAAGTCACTTAAGTCATGAGACCAAGTACAAACAGGAGAGATGAAACACTTGCCTGCGATACAGGTATTGCCGCATTGAGTGCCTTCTGAGTATCAGTGGTGATGGAAGGTAGAGGCGAATGGTCATGGAGTCGAGACTCCGAATTCGGACTGGTGCTGCCATTGCCCTTTGCATCTCGATCGAGATCCCAGGCGCGCTCCAGCTCTAACTGCTGCTGTTGCTGCTGCTCCTTAAGAACCTTCTCAAGGGAGGCAGCCTGCTGCACGAACAAGAAAACAAACCATCAGTCTCGCATGTCGAATTCGCCGTCGTCATCATCATCATAAAAGTGCGCGTATTTTATTACGAGCGCAACGAGACACGGCGATAAAAGTGAGCTTGTAAAAATAAATCTCAATATTAGCCAATGAATCGGCGAAGGTGCATTCGCATTTATTGCCCAACGAGTTGAAACTCGCGTTCTTCGTTTAATGTTGTCCGCATGCACACATCCGGAGATAAAATCGACTAAAGAAGGAAGGAAAGCGGATGAAAACGTGTGCATGTTTTCACGTTGCGTGTGCTATCTCTGCACCGACGGCGGCGGTAAATGGGGTGGGGTTTGGTCTCTCTTCTTGTGCATGTGATATATGTGATTGATTCCCCGTGCGCGGGGTGGCTACGAATGGCCCGCATTAGGACCTCGGAAGCCATCTGTCTTAAGGCAATGGCCCGCTCATAATACCTGCACACCGCACCACAAACGCATTGCACCTTTAACTCCATAGAAAATGTATTCCGCGTGTGTGAGCCGCACAACAGTTATTCACGTACGCCTGCCAAGTAAGTGGCAACGCATTAGAGAGGAGGCAGGAGCTGAAGCAAACGCAGGACAGCGTGCAAAGACACGTTCGTTCTGCATGATTTACATTCGGGTGCCGCCTGTCGTTGTGTGCATACCTCTTAGTTAAGGACCTCGTCGTACTTTATGGGCCTTTTACTCAGTTCGCAGTTATATACGAGTTTATTTTTGACATTTGTATTCAGAAGCACTTGCCGTCTCTCGCGTCCTATCCGCATGCGTAAATAATGAAACTTAATTCGTACCGTCGAAGCGAGGATGAGCGAAAAAAAGGATAATGCCATTGAATGATCACGCAAATGCAATATAATCTTGAAAAGAGAGACGCACACACAATTGCAATCCTGATTAACTGCCGCAATGAAATTGAGTGATATTGTCACCTTAATGTTGGCTTCACCCTCAACCGCTTTCGCCGCCTTTGCCGCCCTCGACGCATTTCTTTCACTGCGCGAGGAGATATTGCTAATCAACGTGGACATCAAAACGTGTGCGGGCGACATTCCTGCTGAGCTATACACTCGTACATTATCCAGAACTATCTGGCGCGCGCGCTTTCATTTGCAAATACGCTCGCTTGAAGAAAGGAAGGAAGGAAGGAAAAAAACGAGGAGAGCACAAAATGAACTGGCGAACCAAGTGCAAAAAATAAGACTGTACAACACTGGAATTGTCTTCATGCCAAGATTACTCCAGACGTTGTAATGTAATAAGGGGCGATCTTGCTGATGCTACGTAAAGTTGATGGGCTCTGCACCGGCGGCGGCTGCTGGCATTCGCGCAACCCCCTTTTATTGTGCGCGTGCCTTATGAAAACAGCAGCGCTGCCGCCGTCGACCGCGACGCAGCCCATTCGCTTCTTCGCTGTTTCCGTTCATATTAATGATTCAAAATCAATTAGCAGTTCAGTAGCTGAATACTGAATTATAGAAACGCAATCTTGTTGCAAGCAAATACGTCTAAGAAATTCACCGCGTACAAGTGTATGCATCTTAAATAATCCACCGCCTCCTCTTTCATTCATTTTCGCCTGTCGTCCTTGTACTTTTTACTTCAATGAATTCTAATTGAATATTGCTTTACAATAATACAATTAAATTATAATTTTATCCTTTGTCAAATCACAATACGCGTTTCGTATTTTCTGAAAATTTCCTCAAAATATGCGACCTGCCCGTCGCTTTTATGTAAACAAAAATATAAAACATTTGTTTACGTACATGAAAAAAAGGGGTGTAAAAGCTACAAATTAAGTTATCACATATCGCGTTATCAGAATTTTGAAAAATTAGCAAACACCTACAGGAGATGTCGGAATAAGGGATGGAAATTAAATGCGAGAGTGGTGATTCACTGTATACGCATGATTGCTATTATTGCGCGGCAGTGAGTGATGTGAATGATACAAGTCAACAAGAGGGGTAAATGCGATATCAAGCACGGGCGCGCAGGGGTAATCTAGGCTCGCGAAACGCGCCGCGCCGGGGGTGAAGCATCATCGTCGATGTTTGTAAACAAGTGGGGTTGTTGTTTAGCCGCAGGGCCAACAGGCACGGATGGACACCCTTACACTGCGTGGATGTATAATCTATACACGTGGATAATGCGCTTACGCAACTGGGCCAACGTCAGGTGCTGACACCACCCACCCTTAGCATCCAGAAATATTCGCATTTTTTCCTCTTGCGAGCGAGTACGAAGGATGTGCACGTAGCATGCTGATAAACTTTGCAAAAGTACAAGCGAAAGAACCCTTTTTCGTCATCCTGGCACGTCTGACGATGGAATAATTAAAAATGTTGGAATAATTTAATACGGTTTTTTGCCATTTCCCGGCTGTGCGTCCTTAAAAATGTAAATGCATTCAATTTGATACAAAATTTGCGAATTGTACGACATTGCATATTTATTACGCGCGGCGCATGTTCGTCGAGTTTGGCCGGGGACGGCGAAATGTTTATTCAAAAGGCGATTTAATAAAACGTCAAGAAGATGACGACCGACCGACCGACCGAGCACACACAAAATATTTGCGGCTGTGGTTGAGAGAAAAATGAAAAATCAAGGACCACCCTCGACTAAGGGGTGCGTTGTATTTAACCTAAAATAATTCCGATTGAAAAAGAGTACATTGGAGGCGGCAGCGGTACACAGATAAGAAACAAATCAACGAATCCTATCGCGAGAGGTGTGCGAGCTCAGAATATAAATTATGCGAAACGTGCAAGCAGTCACTGTGTGTGTGTCTGATGTGTCGCGCGTTGTTTCCTCGTTAATGCTGATGAAACATAGCTTGGCGGCGGCACAATGTAGCAACTTTTCACCGAATTTCGTATTCACGACGTGAATACATCTGCGATATACTTATGCGCAAGAAAAACGCGCCAAACACCGCCCGCCACCCTCGATCACATATTTCATGCGCGCAACGGACGAGGGCGGCGGCGGCTGCTGTTTTGCTTGCCGAAGCAATATTATTTCCATATTTTTCACATAATGCGCCACTGTATATGGCTTTTATTTCATGTGACATCATGGTAATGCATTTTAACGTCTTATCATTCATTGCGGCGTCTTGGCAACTCTTCTTCTTCTGCTTCGCCCGCCTGCGAGGGGGGCAATCATATATGTGTTACGGTAAATATTTGTTAGATGGGGGTCGCTATGAAAATTTATAAGGTTGCGTTAATAACGCACGCGGAATTGTAGGTTACGCTGAATATATTCGCCCTGCATCATTATGGCATTCGGGGGGTGGCAGCGCAGAGTCGTCGAAGAGACCAAGCGGAAGATGAAATACCGGACGTGGAACTCACTCGTAACTTATATAAGAAGTAGACGAAGAAGATGCATGCGCGCTCGTTCCACGCGGCATAAAATATCCAACTAAGGGTGAAAGAACAATGAAATTAGATGCGAGTGGCTGGGCGGCAGCGGCGTACGAATATAAATAAAGTAAGAATGCGCGTAGAGCGAAAAAAAAAACGTAGCGGCGAAAATAATTCTTCTCTTCGCTCGTTTTCGAGCCAGAAATCGCTGTGTTGAGTAAATAACCGTTACACTGATGAGCGCGCATGCAGATGGAAGTTGATATTTACTCGGCCAAAGAGCGAGCGAGCGGGCGGCGGCAATGGCAGCAGTGTGGTGGTGTTGCTTCATTGCTTATCCTCCACTCGGCATGCGCTTATCCGGGCTGCTCTGATTTAAATAAAGAAGGGGCCCGCGCCATCGTCGTGTGCGATTAAACGAATATTCCTTGTTTGTGCATTGGGAGAAAGAACGAATGGACGGGAACACACTCATCCCCCCAAAAATGCGAAACGGGAGCGTGCGCGCACCCATACACACACACACAGTTAACAAACGTCCTGATATAATAAATATTGGCTCCCTTTGCTCTTAAAAATAAGTAAGTGCGAAAGGGACTCTCCTCTGCAGTTTCCTGCGTTTATACACGAATAAATTTAAATGCAAAAACAACCACGCCATGACGCACCACCCCGCGAAATAAGAGAAAACAATCGTAACGATATTAATTTTTTACGTTCTTAGCATATGAGGGTTGTATGCTTATCAAAAAAATTATCAATCAAGAATATTTTAATTTCTCTAACGAGTTAAGTGAATATTGAAAGTATTAAAATTACAAACAATCTGTCAGATGTGTATTTATTGCGCAAGTAAAACGTTTGGACGGAGGCGGCAAGTGGTGACAAATGTATTGTAATTTTCAGGAGGAAGTTTGTTGGCTAACGCGCGAAATGGCGCACTCAATAATAACACGCAAATGCATCACACGCTAGACCGGTTGAAATTCGTACATTGAATGGTAAAGTGAACGAAACGCATGCAGTTTACGAGCGCCGAGGACGAAATTTACGAGCGTCCGGCAAAATCTGTCCCAAGGACCAAACCGGACTCTGCACATACACGATGGAGGTTGTGTGCCCTCCTGGCGGCGACAGCCGTCATTTGTAACTTCTTCGTTTTGTTGGCCGGACAACGCGCTTGCCTGCTTTATAATTCAATCGCCAAAGGGGAACCATTTGGTTTGGTGCTAAATAGCGAACCGGCCGCCGTCTGGAATTGCTAAATATTAATAACACCAATTATCCGCACTGCCACCGTGTAAGTAATCACCGTTCATATTTTCTCAATTTCTATTATTCCACCCTCGATTTCTTCATTTTATATTTAAACTAAATCCGTCATCGTCAAAAAAGCGCCCGTTTACGAATCGGGACAACATTACATATTTGTGGAAGGCACGTTGCCGCCGTCGCCGCCGACGCACGCGGTGTTGCGCAATGGGAAATTGGGGCGCATGTTTAGATGTTGTTGTGTTGTGATGCGCGCACACCGTACACAACACAACTGTGTACAAACTTGCAGTGAGGGTGGGTCGTGGATCCGACGCGTCAGTTGAGCGCCGGCAAGCGCACAGTGAGTATCGCCAGGACTTTGCCGCCGCCGCCGCCGCACGAAAATTCTATGTATGTACCTTATATGCTGTAGCACTTCTCGTTTAAACACCCAGCACTTTGTTTATATTTTCGTATATAAAAAAACATTATTTACACCAAATGATGTGTGTTTGAATATGCGTAAATATGTGCGATGATGATGATGATGATGATGCAATGTAAATCATTGTGAAAGTGCACAGACGTAATGGATTTCCAGCATTATTTAAACAAAAATCGAAGCAAACAAATTAAAATAAATACTTTGAGCGGATGCCGAAACGCGAAGTGATGTTTATTTAGGGCGCACATGAATTCTTCGAAACTTGAATAAATAAATCATCACCAAACCAAGCAAGCAAGCAAGCAAGCAGGCGAGCGGGAATGGAATGATGTCAGTCAGTGAGACATTCACACGCGCATCGCTGTTTATCTTATTGTACGTACGCACATTGACGACAATAAACAATGAGTAAACAAATGACTAAAACGCGGCAAACTTGTTGTTTGGTTTTATGCGGCGCACACACAAAGTCCTTCTTCTGCTTCGCACGCTGAACAATTCGAATTTTCTTCGCACAAGTCACGATGAGTTGGCAGAAAATGAGAAACAAAACACGAGCCCGTTTGCGAATTTGTTTATCAATTCAAGTGATATTAGAGACTCTGAGAGTACCTGAGCAAAGGAAGCCAGCATCCGTGTCTCACAGTACTTCATAGGTGCGGCGGATAGTAGCACAACACGCACAGCACAACACCTAAACACAACTAAACACATAAATGGTAACAGCGTCTATTAATTATTTCTTTTTCGGTAGAAAGAACAAGAGTTAGTTGTGTTGTTGCGCAAAAAGGGTAATTGAAGTCGCCCGCACAGATGCGCGAGAACAGGACGAATTGGTAGGCGGTGCGGAGCGCGCGCGCCTCCGATGCGCCGCCGATGCCTGCAGTTTGTGTTGTTTGTATGTGTATATATATACAACGACGACGGCGGCAGTATAGCGCGGCGGCGGGCGGTCACGGCGGCGATTCGCCTCCGCGGCGCGCAACATCGACACCTCTATCGCGCCCGCCGCCGCTGCCGCTGCCGCCAGACTCCGCTGCTGCTGCTACTCCTGCGCCCCCGCCGCCTCGCTTGCTTATGCCGCCCGCGCGCGTCTCATTGCTGCCGCTGCCGCCGTCGCCGCAGCTACTCACGCCTGCTGCTCCGCGTCGTTGTCGACGGCCAAAGACGTTTACATATCACCATCACCGGGAGCAGCAGCAGCAGCAGTAACCCCCCGCAGGGGTGCCAGCCATTTTGCAAACTCAAGACTAAAAACCCCCCGCGGCGAATACTACCAACCCCACCAAACAATCAGCCGCCGCGGCCCAAGATTGCATTTGTGGTGAAATTAAAACGCAGTCTGCATGAAATTTAACCTACTTTTCGCAACTCACCCCCCAGGATTTCAAAAATGCGTATGCAAGCTGTCATAACAAATAAGCATCCATAAACTATCCCTCATATCACCTGCCCCCTTCATCCTTCGCATCCCCTTTCAATTGAATGACCAGGTTCTCATCGAAATTTATTTCTCCACCGAAAACTATAAGCTAAAGTCATTGTCAACCCATAGATGGGCCCGGTGGAGGCTGAGTGCAGAGTAAGGGTAGGGGATACAGCAAACCCCCCCGCCCCGAAGGAGTTTGAATAGCACAGTCGCGCATTTCCCCACCCCTGGATGACGATATATCGCCGCGCATATATATACAGCAAAAGAAAATCTTAGTGTGCGCGCTTTATTTTATTGAATATTGCCTATATAAGAAAGCTAACTCGTAACTTTTCTCATGTTATTGAAAATATTGCTTTAGCCGTGGCGGGCGTGAGGCGGTTTTTGGTTTATGTACACTTTACGCGCAACTTATAGATTTTCATAATACGCATAAATCCACGCCGAACAAAATTGAAATTTGATTCCAAATTTATTTGAGGTTTGCTTCAAAGGACATCGCACAAAAAATTATTGGAAACAAAAAGAAAAGAAAAACGCACCGTACGCATATATTATTGTAACATATGCAGTGCAAGGGGGTTAAAGTCACCACCCCTCTCAAATATTGCGCAGCTAGTGGCCCAACAAATAATCGGCACAAGTGTCAACGCCGAAATAAAAGCAATTTCCGAGATAGAATCTTTTCATTTTTCTTCGGGTCGCTCCTGGTCGGTTCAATCAGATATTTATACGCAGATATATGTTGAAAAGGGCGGCAATACTGCAAAATGTCAGCAGGTATTTCTTCAGGAGCGGCAGCGGCCTGAGAAAATAATATATACCCATGTCTTTTCGAGAAAGAAATCGAGTAGCATTATTATCGATTCGATAAATTCGGGCCGGTGATGGCATTTAAATTATTTTCCATTAAACTGCGCTGACGGTGTTTAGCCGGCGGGCGATTGCCATCTCGTTACAATCCGCGTTTGCCGCCGTTGCCGCTACCGCCACCGTCGTCGTTTTTGCCATCCTTAACAATTTACTGGATGGCGCGTAAGTGGCACCCGTTGTGCCATTAGCAAAGTCAAAAACGGCAGCGCGCTAAATTGCTGCGTTTGTGTGGAGGGAAGACACACGCCGCCTACGATGAGGAACAACGTCCATTTAGTCATCGGTGGTGCGGTTGCCTTTTCCTGCTTGCAGTGTCAGCAGTCTGTCCGATCGTCGTCGTCGTCGTCGTGGGTTCCTTGGTTGTTCATGTACTGGCCGCCGGATTGCGGTCTCTAGCCGCCCCTCATTATCATACCGTGTGACGCGTTCGCACTCTTCGTCCGCACACCCAGCCACCCATACACGCAGAAGAATAGGAGAGCGAGCGAATTCATCAACATATCTTGCGAGTTTTTATTGATCCGAAGAGCGCGGGGCGACAGGAGAAGTAACAGTAGCAGTCGCAAACCCCGCGAATCAAATTTTAATATTATTGAAGCGAAAGTCAAGTGCATACGTAACGAGCTGCGGTGCGCGCGGTTTCATGTACGATTGGCACTGTTGCCGCCGCCGCCGCAGCATTTGGCACGCTTCATGCAACACGCACATATGAGGGGAAGGTATATAAACAGTAGTTATGATAAATATGCACACGACGGCGGCAACGGCAGCGGCAGCGGCAGAGGCAGTAGCAATAAAGCAAAAGTAACGCGTGCGGAGGCGCGAACCACTCAACCATTGCGACGCGAATTGCACATGAATTGGAAGCGAAAACAGCAGTGATGTCGGCGGCAGCTGCGACGGCGGTGGCTGTGGCAGTAGCGGCATTATGCTGGAAGACAAATATTTGTGCTCGGTCGCGTTGGGAACCACCATTGTCATAACATAAGACAATGCGCGATGCTGTATCTCATTTTTCATCTGGCCGATCTTTATAATCTGTATTTGCATCAGCTTGTAGCGATCTAATAATAACTCTGGGGAGCCGCCGCAGTGCACTGCGAGTTTGCAATGCAATATACATCCGCCGCCGTCGCTGCCGCTGCTGCTACTGCTACTGCCGCCGTCCACATCGCTTCGAGATACAACGAGATTCTTCAATTAAAACTTGTGTTTATTTAGTAGCGCGAGGCGAGCGAACGCGCATTGCGAATGTTTAACCGAAATAATAGGAGACAGTGACCGGAAGCGGCGGTGGATAAAATGCGAGCGCGATTGCTTCGCGGATGAAAATTCTTCGCTTGCTTGTGTTTACCCCCGAGCGCTGCAATCTAGCAAGCAAAACGAGAGACCACCTTCATCGCATCCTGCATACGTGCTTTTTAAACGTTTGTTTGCCGCCTCCACGCTTTCAACACATGCCTGCCGCAGTAGTTTAAACAAATAGCGTGTAAAAGCCATCAAACACGAGGATGCATGTGTTTAATTTAAATTTGACGCTTATCAGAAAAAGATAAGAATAAATCGGAGGCCTTAAACACTTTATGAGAGTTGTTACACTTCTCGTGAAGAGATGCTTGTCACAAGCAACTATAAAAGTTTGCTCCGGGCAGCGAAATAGAGAGATAAACTCAAAGAAACACAGCTCTCTGGGCGCAGTGGGCGCGCAAAAAAAGCGCAAAGCATTAGTGCGTAATGTCCGAAATCGGTCTCGAAGCGAACGAGCGAACGGCGGTCAGCACGAATCGCCGTTAACATTGATTGCGGTCCTTCGTCAAGCGTCACCTCGCAAACCTCACCAGATTACTGCCGCCACGGCTGCCTCCACGCAGGAACAGTCAGTCAGCATAACACACCCCACAGTTGTGCGACGGGGTGGCTGCGCGAAAGTGGGAAAAATGATAAAGAAAAAACACGTTCAATAAAACAAGGGGGTTAACTCTCTAGCGCAGCTTGCAATGCAAAAACTTGTGAACGAAGGAGATTTTCATTTGATTAATACTCATCTTAGTGCCGATAACATATGCAAAGGAAGCACGGGCAGGAAGGAAGGAAGGGAAGGACAGGTAATCACGAAACATAAGCAGGACCCAAATAAATATCCAATTATACTTTACGCTCCACTGCCTTCCGGGCTAACATCTTATTATGCTCCGCGTGCTGCGCGCACTGATACAACTCAATTGCGCAATAATGCGATGAGACGCTGCTTTTCTTAGAGACCCTTTCCCTGTGTGCTTGTAGTGGTTGCGAAACAAACATCTTGCGCTTTCCTTCCTTCGGATATTCTCCATGCATTGTTTACGCCACGCGAGCTAATTGGAAGGAAAACATGATTTCCAAAATTGTCATAATTAATGTCTTCATTTACGATAATGGCTCTAGAGAATTTGCCAACCAGAAAAAAATTACTATCATCTTTACACAATAAGCGCAAGTTGGTGACGTATTTTTCAAAACGTCTCGCAGGAAAATGTCTCTCAAATGGAAATTGTCAGTTATAAATCGGCAAAAAAATTATTTTCATGTAACTAAATACTTGTTTAATAATATATCCAAATTTCATTATCCTATCAATATTAGTTCCCTCCGAAAAAAAATATCAAAGTTGTACTTGAACCCGCATGGCTACTTTCATAAAATTGTTTTTGTCTCTTAATTAGTAAATGGCGAATGAGAAATATTGTTTGTGCGCCATTTATTATCAACGCAGCGGTTGTAAATAATGAATCAATAGCTAAAATTAGTGTCCATCCGCTGTATTATGAAGACGTTCTCCCGTTCATTCCGCGAGGATATTTATTTGTTTACGTATTCTCTCTTCGGTATTGCGTTTTGTTCGCGCCGTTCGTTTATCTGCGATGCAAATCAGCGATATTAGCTGATATTAACAGAAATGTGGAAAACACGCGTCGTTCCCCCCAAGTGCTGAGCGATGGAAAAAAAGAAAGAAAAGGGGGCGACTGTTCGCTCCAGGAAGGAGAAATCAATGCATAAATGGCCCAAAGCTTCAGCATCGGGTCCGCTAATGCGTACCGCATATGGAGTTTCTTTGCTTCCTCTTCTTCCCGTCTTTGCCTTTTTTTTTAAGTGCAACCAAGATAAATCTGTTGCCGTTTACGGCTGAACATTGACCACGCAGCAAATGGCTTTTGGTCAAGAGAAATCTGCAATATCTTCCCGCAGGGCTTAACACGCACGCACGTATGAAGATAAAAAGCGCAGTTGCCTCATGAGAAAACCGACCAACAAAAAAAACGAACGCAAACGATCTGTCGATACTTCTTCTTAGCCAGCCAGTCCACAGCCACCCTTAAACCGCATTACGCGCATTTTCGTCATTTGGTGGACCGAATTAAAAGGCGACAACAACAGGGAGCGCGAACGGGCGGCGGTGGCGTATTTATTTCTATAACAAAAAGACAATAAGAGCGTCCGCCTGACAGGCGTATTTGTTTTGCAGATGGATCTCGAAACCCAAACACAAATACGGCTCTCGCTCGCTTCGCTTCGGAGTCGCTTCGCTTGCTTACCATCGGTTAGGGAAATGCGGCTAATCCAGTTGTGAGAAATAAACGCAAACGTACAGAGTCTGTGTGTACTCTACACCCCCATGCCATCCCCCCTTGCACCCCTCACACGCTCCACGCGGTATCTCGCTACCCATCCATCCATCTGACTGTTCACGCGGCCGCTAGCTGGAATAACAGTCGAACGGACGAAGAAGAAGCATTTCGTGTTTTCGCCAAACACTTCTCTCTCCGCCTGCCGCCGCCAGTGGACATTGTTTATGTTCGTGTGCAATTCTTTTGTTTTAGCGGTGCGCGCAAGCCATATAAATAATCGAAGAGATGAAACACAAATATTTAAGTTTCATTAATTCCATTCAAGTGCCCAATAAGAATGCGTGTTGTTCAACTGATGGATAAAGCGGCACGGGCACGGCACCGAACGGCAGCAGTGAGAGAAGATGACAACATGATGTGAAAATCTTATAAATATCATTCAAGATAATCGAACGCATAAAAAACTAGTTTAATGGCATTTTGCATGTGAAGTATTGAATGTGTATATATTGGCGTGCAAAAAATGGGGGGCGGCAAGCATGCAACGCTTCAATGTGTCGCTCTTTGCCTTTCTTCTTTATTTCGATGGCAAGCCATAACTTGCCGATAACAAATTACGTATATGTGTGCGCACAAGGGGGAAGAAGGGCGCTCGTCGTCGGTCTTATCGATAAAGTACGAAATCTATATTGCTATTAGCAATTTTTTGCGTTATCGCACCAAAATCTCTCTTGTCATACGCGACGACAACGCGTGCTGTACGGGGAATGCTTTCTTCTGCATTCTTGCGCACCGATTGCACGATATATTTTCAACGCATTAAAATTTGACACATTTACGGTGATTATATTTGAATTGCCCAGATGCCACACATTTTTTTCTATCCTGTTTGTATTTTTTGCTTAGTCCACTATAATTTATAAGTACAAATTACACGTACTCAAAATTTTATTATCTGAAAAAGGACTATTTGAGATAAATCTCTATTTTAACTTTTATAAAATTATAAAATAACTAGATGTGTATTGAAATTCACAGACATAATCCATGACGTGTGTAATCAGACTTATTGAAAGAGTGCATATGCGAAGAGAAAAAGAATGATATTTGTGCAGCGTTGATTGTGAAACGTCGCAGATCGGAAAAGCTTGCAGTGCTCCCCAATTTGAAGAGTGCACAGCGGAGGCGGCAGGCAAAAAGAGTGCATGCAAGTGTGAAAGCAATTAAATGGCGTATTGTTTACCGAAAGTGTGGCGCACTCGATAGCCTCCCCTACGAAAATACTGCCGCTGCTGCCGCCGTCGTCGTCGCCAAGTCGCATCTCGCATTTGCATTTACTTTTCGCGAATGTATAAATATTCACCGGAGGAATCGGCACACAGCGCATCCATTTATCTAGATAATGCGAATCCAGTGCACGCATTAATAGTGCGCGTGTACGTGGATCACGCGTTCGTACGTCTTGCTTAAATGCTGCTGCTGCTTCTTGTTCTTCTCTTCATCCTAATCCCCCCGAAACGCGACTAGGAGACATTCCAGTCTCCGAATTCAAATTGTTTGCGTCGTATACGTAAATTTATCAACGTTTTTACGCCAAGGTTAATTTATCAATTCCGGTTTGCCGCCTTCGCCTTCATCGTAACGCAACAAAAACACACGTTTTGTTGTTTTAACATCGCGGCTTTTCTTTCTTTCGCCCTCGTCACCGCGCGTTCGATTGTTTTGCATGTGTCCAGCGTGCGTTCGCACACCTTGCGTCGTGGTCGAGGAAAAGAAGCGAGGTGTTTACATCGCACATCGCGCGTTTTCATCCCCCGCAGCCAACCCCTACGGGTATCCTCGTCGTCGTCGCGGGCGGCTCTGCTGCTATTTCAAGGCAGAATAAACACATGGCTGTTTTCTTTGTTCCGGCAAACTAAACAACCATCGCTCGAATCCAAACAGCCGGACGGCCAGCGCCGAAATTCAATTTGGTCTTTGCATCATGCCCGGCGCCGTCAATTCGTCCCTGCCGCCGCCACCGCGATTGCAATACGCAAAACGTCAACACACGAATAAGGGTGTTCGCATTTCCTGCTTTTCCGACTCGCGCAAGTAGTCAGTCAATTCATAAAGTCACCATGTTTCAATCAATCAATAATAAAAATCATTAAATTAAGAAAACGTCTCGACTTTTAAATTGAATGCCGCCGGTGTTCATCCCTCGCGACGCGCGTGAAGAGAAAGGGTCAAAAATGCAACGTGTTCAAAAATTATTTGCTTACTTTCTATTCAAAGTGGATTACGGCCGGATGAAATCCGCTATAGAGGGGCGGCGAGCGAAAAAGTTTGAAGGGAATTTATTGACGACGACAGAAGCGTGTGCTTTCGCTTTGCGCGTTAGTAAACGCGATTCATTTGCCAAATGTATCGCGTAATTACAGGATTTCGTGCTGATTCTTCATACTAATTCGCGATGCAAATTTCTTTGCACAAAAGAAATATTAATTCGCACGCGCAAGCGTCTATTTAAATTGGTATTAAATGCACTACTAAGAAATTCAGCACAGTGAGATCGAGAAGAGATCAATAATGGGAAATCCACAAAGAGAGTAAAAGTAAAAAAATTGAAGAATTAACATGAGCGCTTCAAGTTAAGAATGCTTCCAACAAATTTGCGATAGACCAATTTACTTCTTTGTAAGACTTGTGAAAAATTCAAGAAATTTTATGATATCTGTAGTACTTTTCGAGATATTGATGAAATTAGAACACAATTCTTATGAAAGAAATTGTAATTTTGAATTAGTGATTAGTGCTCCAGACTTCATTACCTTCCTATATTCTAGTGGACAGAGATTTAAGTTTTTCTGTAATGCTTGAACATGTAAGCAAAACTAAAAGTTTAAGAATTAACATTATCGCATCAAGTTAAGAATACATCCAACAAATTTGCGATAGGCCAATTTACTTCTTTGTAAGACTTGTGAAAAATGCAGGAATTTTGATGATATCTTTAGTACTTTTCGAGATATTGAGGGAATTAGAACACATTTCTTATGAAAGAAATTGTATTTTTAAATTAGTGATTTGGAGCTCCAGATTTCATTACCTTCCTATATATTTTTTTAAGTTTTCTAGACTAGAATATCCCCTTAAGTTTGTGAACGGTGTGTGAGTGTACGTTCTGGTGACGATTTCGTTTAGTGGACGATTAAATTGTGGGACGAGGGGGTGGGTTAAAGTGGAATGGATGACTGCTACCGTCGCCGCCGCCGTCGGACTAAATGGACTCTCGAGTGTCGATTTAAGCAGCCATTGACCACCCCGCTAACGCACTCACTAATACACATTCGTAGAATGCGTCACGCTTGCCACTCGGCATGCCAATATGCAGCAAAGCAGGCGGCAGCTTCACGCACGTCAGCGCCGCACACGCCACCCCACAACCCCATTTTGCGCATACACTACCGCTGCCGCGTCCAGCATCTAAAATATGTGATTGCACCCCATACGCGAGGGTGCAATCGATACATATTGCATTCTCGTCTCAGAATTCGCCTCCTGGTCATTTGTCGCATTTGTCGCCCTTAGTTGTATTGCTTTTTCATACACATTCTTTTTGACAAATTAGTGCGCAACTTTTCTATTTTCAACTGCATTATTGCTGCCCACGTAAAACTCAAACAAAAATACAACTTTTCGTTGTCGGCAAGTTTTTAATTTAAACGCGACATTCTTCACGTCGCTTCGAAGGGTGGACGGAAGTTGACGGAAGTTCACCAAATTCGCGTACAAATTACATTTAAAAACCGCTACGTTTTTAATTTCGACATTATGAAAGTTGAATAGATACACATGCCGCCGCCGCCGACTGAGTTGGGGAGGCGAGGAGAAGTGAAAAAGGTGTGAAAAAGACGGTGGCACCTGGCATTTGTTAAAACTCCCTTAATTAAAGCCGCCTGCCAGTGGAAAACAAAGAATACGAAAATTAGCTTCATTTCTAATTATGGTGCCGAGCGCACGCGAAATTAAGATATTTGCGAGCGAGTGCGCGCGCGGAAAAACTTTATCGAACGCATCTATCAAGTGGCAAAAGGCGCACACGCCGCGGCGCGGGGCGGTTTAAATTATAGTGCAATTGTGCACGCCGCCTCTTTCCGTCTTACATCCGAGTGTCGTCTCACTTTATATTGGAGACAGCTGCTGGCCCCCGAAACTCTTTCAATTAAGATGAAAAATCCGAATGCATTAGTAAAACTCTACACAGCATCAGCATTCGAGGGGTGAGAGTGAGTTGGTTTTATCGAAGGGATGCTGGCGAAAATATCGAAACCCGCAGGTCGCTTGATTAGAAAAGACACATCGTCATCTCAATGAACAACAACCCTCGAAAGAGCGCCTTTAATAAAAGCAAGCACGACGAAGCACGCGCTTGGTGGCAAGTAATAAAAAATCTGAAAATTAAACAACATACTTGCTCGACGTCTTCAACAGGCACGATGCCATCGTTGGGCGTCGTTGCTGCCGATGGCCGTTGTGACGTCGAAAGGTTGATGGCACCATCACCATCTACGTCATGATCCATAATGCCATCATCCTGCAAATAAAAGAAAAAATATTAGCAACCCCCGCCCTGCATGAAAAAATATGAGAGAATGTGCAATTCATTATTGCAGGAGATAAATTTTGAAAAAATATTTTGCATGTGCGGACAGCACATCCTTTCGGTTCTTTTTCCGCCTGCGCGCGTGGGGGATGAGAGTGGCGCGCGTGGCCGGTTGCGATATAATTTTATAAGCGACAGGGGTGTGAGGGGCAGAAGCGCGGCGGCGCACACCTAGGCATGATTTTATCGCTCTCCGGACACTCGTCCATTTCGGATAAACTCCCTCAGAAGCATTTACAATCCTTAGGCTAAACGCTCCTTTTTACGCCTGTTAGATATGGTCATTTATACGCACATATATACCGCCACTTATCGCGTGCGCAAAGCTCGAGTGGACTCTGGACAAATCCACTCGGCCGCCGCCGACAAATGCTCGAAGGAATAAAAAACAGCAAACGCATTTAATGTCCGCCAAAAATTACCCCAAAAATTCGGCTTGCGTTAACGACGTGCCAAATATTTTGATAAACTTTTAATTATTACTTAGTAAGGCCTGAATTTTAAAATATTAATAATTCGAGGAATTGAAATTACAAATGACCTAATAAAATTTATGTCAAAATCACTTTGGCGAATGAGGTAGTGCGGATTAAGTCGATGGACAGGGCAAATCGTTGGGGCGGCAGTAATGTACGCGAAACGGCTTTATGAAAAATTGAAGGCGATTTGGCGGATGTGTAAAAGGCCAACAGATAAGTAACAACCACCACCAGCAGCAGTGAGACGTTTCGCGGTCATTTGTTCGAGGGCATTCGAGGGATAATCTGCTAAATACGAATGGACGAATGCGTTTGTTATCTCCACTGCAGCAAGTAAAAAGTCTGCAAAGACCCTTGAAATCCCCACACACGACTGTTAATAATATTCGACGTCCTGTTGGACATGTATAAATAACATGCTATTTCGTCTCTTGCGTCTTCGTCATCCCTAAAAAGGTGCTGCAATCCACACTATCACGATGCAGAGCAGTCGCCTGCCGTAAAGCACCCTCATTTCTCAAAATTGCACAATGGCCATCTCGGACATTCGACTTGATTATCAAACAGCCTCACACAAAGTGAACTCTCTTATTTACAATTTCAGCATCAGCAATTCGAAATTCTATTGTTGACTGAATTACTTTTCCCTCTTCTTAATCTTCAAGTTCAAGCCGTGTGCTGTTTAACGCTTATCTAAATCGAGGACATCCGCATGTTTTACATTCGTAAATCACGCCAGCTGTCACAAGTGATATAATAACGCAATCATAACGTATGCTGTGCGACGTTCAGCTATTGATTAGACGCGAGCCGAAAGGGGTGAGGAATCGCTCCCCTGCGTCGCCAAAAAGGAAATCTTTGGCATGGCCCGGAGGCGGCGGGCGCAAGATGCAGTTTCTTACGCACACTCGCCCATTTGTTTGCAATGAATAATAATCCAGCGGCATGTTTCTTATGCGTCGCCGCCGCTGCCGCTGCCGCTTGCCGTCGTCGTTCTCATAGCCGGAAACCCTTTTGCCTTTTGAATTATTCCGCACAATACACGCATATGCCTCGCAATTATACGTTTAACATCATGCAACAATTCGTGAATTAACTAGCTAACAAACGCCCGAAATTATGCTTCTATTATATCATGTTTTCAAAGCATATACAATTAATAAATTTATAATTAATTTGACCTATAAAAAAATAAGCACTCTTTAAATTTTTGATGGCGTTTAATAGATCTGCATTTAATTCCGGTACAAACTCGAAGCAGATTTACCAACAATAAAAGCCATGATTAAATATGCGAGGAAGGAAAAAAATCAAGGATGCTTCGAAACCGGATGGAAGAAAAGAGCAGTGCGCTTATAAATATTCAAAGGCTGATTTGTCGTGGCCAACACACAACCCACCCCTCGTACCTCACTACCCTGCTGTGATATAATTGCGGCGGCATTAGAAATAAAAATCAAATTATCACCACACAGTCTTCGTCTTCTTCTTCTTCTCTCTGCTTGCCTTGCGTGGCGAATGTGATACCCACTCAAAGAGGGACGCAAACCGCGCGCTCGCAAGCTAAATTAGGGGATGATGGTATGATTATGACATTTTTTATAGCAAAATAGCGTGCGCCGCCGCCTTCTTTAAAAATATCGCCTACGTGATGCGAATTTAAATGAAATTTATATTGTGTACAGTAAAAAACTCGTAAGCGCTCAAGGTGCTGATGCGCGCAAGGTATCGATGATGCCCCCCGCCTGCCGCCAGCCAAATTGCATGCACATAAATTTCCTGCTTTGGCAGGTAAACCCTCAATCTCTACGTTTTTTCGCTGCTGCTTCAGGGGATGGCAAAATACGCACACGTAAGATTACGCATTATGCACACATTTTTCTCATTATTAAGTTAATCCAACTACTTGCTAATAAATCGATAAATGAATAAAGAAATTTAGATTTCTTGCGACGACCACAGCCGGAAGAATCAAGACATAAATAAACGCCAACAAGAATCGGTCTGTGATGTGGAAGGAGCAGATTATGCAATTAAAAGCATCCGCAGGCTTTTCAGAAGAACGTGATCTATAAGCCGTGAAGGAGGTCGCAGTACCAATTGTTCGGCGGCGGCAACGAAAAGAAAGAAATTGGGAATCGAACGGCGACGCACAATTCGTTTCTTGCCGCGCGCAGCGACACGAAATTAAAGTCGAAAACATAAATTAAAAGGAAAAAAGGACGAGCGCCAATGAAAAGATCGACGACGAAGACGGCGGCGGCAGTGGCGACCATTTAATATTCATAGTGAGCGCTCAATGCCAGGGGGTTGCACGCAATTACGATTTCCTGGTCTTCGTCCTCGTCGATGCTCCGCAATCGTAAATTCGAAGGGTGCTAATTATATGCTGCACAATTCTTCAACAACTACAAGAAATTTACGCATTCTCATTATATTAATTAGTGCATTTCCTCATCATCAATAATAAGAGGAAACGAATGAATTTAATTTATTGCCGCCTCACTCTGCGCAAATGTGTTGTTAATTTGTAGCAATCTTGACACGAATTAATTGCATTCACATTCAGTTGATAGCGTGAAAACATTAAGTTGAATGGTGGCTCTTTAAGGTGCACGTACACCCCTCGTGTACCTACTTGAGAGGGTGAAAAATGCGTATCGCGAAATAGCCGCAAGTAGCATTTTAAGAAGGAGGCGTCGGCAGTAAACCGCATTTGCCGATCAGATATTCCCATCAGAGACACGGGAACGAGAGACGAGAAAAACACGGAATTGCAAATTAGCATGCACGATGCATTCATCGCCACCACCGCCAGTGCCGCCGCCAATGCTGATTTTGCTGATTCGCAACGCTACGATAAAACATTCTTTTTCTCTGCAAATAAAAGCAGCGCTGAAGCAAGCACTGATTATGGAATCAAATATCGATTTTTCTTCTCTCCGGCGCTATTTAGGTAAACATCAACGCGCATTATTGTGTCGAACCGGATCGAAGGGGTGGCATGAGATGCCCGCCTACCGCGAGAAGAGAAGACTTTCGTGTGCGCCACACGAGGCGGAAGTTACGATGGAAGTTTGATTGTTTCACGCTGGCGTACATATAAACGAAGACATATTGCTGGGCGCGGTATGTGCTACTGCTACTGCTGCTGCTGCTGCTGCTGCTGCCGTTGCCGCCACCACAGTCGGAAATACACACCATCCGAGTAAAATTGCTGCGGCTTGCTGGCTATTATGTATTTCCGGAAATGCGCTGGTGGTGCGCACGTAGCGTTTATTTGGCTGTTTTGCAATAAAGCAGCCGCCGCCGTATCGGTGGTTGTATTGGCTCCGGAACGTTGGGCCGGGTCTTGGTTGCGCGCCTGTTGTACATAGCGCTACATAACACACAAGGCGCGCATCTCTTTTATTTTGTTATTTTGCTTGCGCGCCGTCGACGAACGGATGCGCGCGCGCGCACTCTCCGTTGTTTGTGTATGCTGCCGCTGCCGCTGCCGCGTCTCTCGGCACTTCGCGAATCCGCGGATTCCTGCGATTGGGCGGTTCGCGAACTCCTCGTGCCAACCAGGTGGCGGCTGCGCAATCTTCCACCACGCCTCCGCTGTCCTGCAGCGGTCAGAGAGACGCGCAAATTGTGTCCACCGCCGCCACTTGCATCGATCATGCATGTGTACGCTACACTCGTCTTTCGCATAACCTCCATCGTTATCCTGCGCAAAAACGACGAATAAAACGCACTCCGAGGGGTGAAAACTGGGTTAAAAGGATGCACGACTCCTTCCACCCCTTTTATGCGAAATGGAAGCAACAACTATTCAAATTGTTGCAAATGCTCCACCGTTATTTGCTTAAGAATGCAATTATTACGGAAACTCAATATGCAAACTTTCCCAAACGACAATTGCAAACATTTTTCCGGCATGTAAACATCCCATTCTCATTCTGTTCAATTCGCCTCAAACATATCGCATTGTCGTACATGACACCCTTATCCCAAAGTAAGTATTATTAATATTCGATATTGAAAAATGTGTTTATCAGGCGAAGAGTAATAAGGGTGGATTACATGTGTTGATTTCACGTTATTTAGAATGTAAAGAAATGATGTGCGCCCTTTTCCGTGGCCATATGGACCAGGAAAATGTTTTGCAACGTTCGTTGGTTCGTTGGACCGAGATGAGTGGCGGGAGACTTGCAATAAACACAAAAAAACACATCTATTCGATGGCTGCACCAAGAGAGACCAGCCAGGGTGGAGGCAAAAATGTAGCATCATCGTTGTTTACGCACAGCGCGAGATGCGCTATGATCCTCAGGATCTTGCAAAATACGGTCGAGTCATCTTCAGATACATTAAGAACGTAAACACTCTTCTCATCAATACCCATAACATGCGCGCAATTACCGTGTTTATTTTTATATTTTTCTCCCTGGTCATTTTTTACTTGAAACGTAAATTACGCTGTTAAAATCTACTTAAAGCCTATTAATCCTGAATCACTGAAAAAATTACAGTTCATTGACCGTCTAGAAGGCGCTCTTAGTGCATTGACAGTTTACTGAAAATTATCCTGAATAAAGGATAATGAAAAATAGACGTGAGAATAAAATCAACATCCATCCAGATATTAATAAAGAGTGCGCTCGAAATTTTTTATGCTGAATTTCATATTTGTAATACTTCTTCACATGATTGCAGGAAAAGTGCGGAAAAGCACGGATCCACATCAAACCGCATACAGTAGCAAAAAATAAATAAACGCCGGTGTTTGCGAGATCGCAGTATAATCACATCAGAAACGGTGGCGGCAGCGGTGGCAATGGATTCTTAAATAGAATATTATTGTCGCAATCTCGTGCCGCTGCCGTCGACGGTACGTGTTTAATTTGATTGCAGCGGAAGTCACGCAGAACTTCACATTCCTTTAAATTGGTTTTTCAGCTTTGCGTTGTGTGTTGTACCGCACGTGAGTGCCGACTGCCTGTGCCGCCTCCACCGCCCGTGCATTCATCATACTATAATTCATGCTTTATTCGCATTTTTAAACTCAATTCAAAATCAGTAGTGCATTGCAGTGCGATGATAAATTCTATTGTAAATTGAAAATATTTAACGCTTTGCTTTCCGAATATTACGCAAGAGACATTTAACTTGTATATAAAGTAGTTAAGTTAATTTCATGACGATCGTAACTATACATCATGTAAGTAAAGTAAGTTGTATGTTTGGATTGCAATTTTTATGATGCTCAAGTTATTAAATTGATTTATTATATTTTGTTATTTGTTTGAAATACCTTCAAGTTCTAACTTAGTTAATTTCATTGATTGGTTATCCTTGTAATAAACATTAATACTCAAATAAATCAAATCAATTGATTATGCTTGCCCCCCAAAATTCAATACGAAATTTACATAGTCCAAACTTTATAGACACTTTATAGATAGCACCTATCCAAGCGAAATTTGATGACTTTTAATTATATTTGCATACTGAGAATTTCGATAAAGTACCGACGTTTAATGGGCCATCCTCTAATAACAAATATAATCAAAAACAATTTAAGGATATACTGATAAAATAGGAGTAGTCTCAGCCTAGAAAAATTTTCCAAAATTATATTGTTTTTATAATCTTTGATCCCAAAATAACTGAAGTACTTGAATTAAATCCATGTTGAAATCATCAGGGAAATTTCAAGATAATCTTGAAATTATATCATCATTAATTTCACCATGGATTTTTAAAAAACCCACAGAGAAGAATATTGAGTACAACTGTATGAATCAATTATTTAAATGATAAATTCAAAAACCCCTTGAAACTACCCCTAAATTCATAATTTACTGCAATGCAAAGATAGAACTTGTGCTATAAGTTATTAATCGCGTATGTAGGACTCGCGTAATAATATATTTATTGTATAAATGTACATAGGGCGGCACAGTCCGCAATCGAACACATTGGCGCAATGCTGATTGAAAATTGACAATCGGCAATCGACACAAACGACAGCCGTAGCGGGAATTTGGTGAATGCATTCCAATTAAAAGTCATTATATATTAATGCAGTGCATTGAGGCATTCACTGGCGTAATTCATTTTTCTCTCTATTCAACCACCGCTCGCCGGCTCTCCACCACCCATCCCCCGAAACACCAACACTTTGCCAATACAAAAAGCAATTCAGTGACCTGTAAAATCGCAATCAGATCATCACTGAAGGCGCTGAAACAATGGAATATGCGCGCATTTCTGGCCTCTTTGGCAAAATAACACGCGCGCGCTCGCGCCCAAGAACACTTTTCAACCTCTTACGTTTTTTATTACGATTATTTCGCCGGCAGTCACCTCACTTCCTTCCTCTCCCCGAGGGCGCAATGCTTTGTCTGTTACTGCTGCTGCTTAGCCACCACTGTTATTGCCGTCTCCGCCGCGCCGCCTTTTTAAAGAGGATTTAAAAGTGATAATTAAAAACTCTTGGAGCATCTTGAAGGCTGCCTGTCAATGCGTAAAGCCGTTTTCATTATTTCCAAAATTAACTCTAATCGATGGATATTGTCTGCGTCTTTTATACGCCGTTGCCGCCGCCATCACAATGTGTTTGTTATTTGTTAATATTTACACGAAGTGCGGCATTCTCATCTATTTATTCTCTCGCATTGCGTTCGCTGCTCAAGAAACCGATGATGAATTTAGTACAAACAATCAGCAAAGAGTGCGCCAAGCTGACGGAACGATGTGAAATTAAACACAAACCGCTTTTACGATTCCTGTTTTCGCAGCATTAGTGCTGGTTGCGTCTAATGAGGGACCGAACCACACCACAATCGACTATCATCATTTGCATGCAGATGTGTTGCACCTGCCGCCTCTTGAAATCTAATCGGCCCACATCTGCCGCACAACCCAACGACGGCGCTCGCGTTCGTCAGGATAATAAGACTTTGCAAGGATAATGACGAAACTAATTCAACTCACATGTCCATAACGATTCGTAATCAATGTATATTTCATTCGTCCAAATCGATGCGTAACATATCCGCAAATATATCCAACGTGTCACCAGCAATCATCACACACGCAACACAACACAATTAGCACGTTAAAATGATGTAGGAGTACTTTACGCATTGCTCAGATAACAGATCCGTATTAATTTCACTCTATTTCACAGTGTCTTGCGCATAATATATCCTTTGGATTTCATTCCTGGTTGCCATGGTGATCGAAAATCTTATTCAACTTGCTCAGTTACTAAGTACGAAAGAATCGAATCTCGGCTCGGTCGCGAGTCGAATTTACGCAGGTTGCCGGCATGCGTTACGTGCGTAAAGCGAGTACGTACTATTCGCGAGCAGCAAGGACAAAAGCGAGAGCACATGAAAGTGTAGAATGGAGCGAAAAACCGCGCACAAGGAACAAACACCACGCGGCGTGCTCGACGCGCACCAACTACTCAGCGCACTCACTCCAGCGCGCTGGTAACGCGTTCGCGTTCGCGAGCGAGCAACTATGCTGAGAATAATAAACATCTTTTATCTACACATCGTGTTTATTTGTTTATTATAAATTTACGTCATTTGTTTACTCGAGATGACTGAATTAGAAATATCGGAAGGTTACGCGCCTTGCCGCGCGCGCGCGTATAATGCGTCCGCATCAGTGTCTGTGCGTATATCGCGTACGTACGAATTGTTTTTCGCATTTGTTTAAGCAGCGATGATGATGATGATGATGATTTTTTTCGCGTGAGTTGCTTTTCTCCATAACCTCACTAAAAAAACGGCTAGCACGAAGGAAACGAAGCTTGCAGCGAAATAGTAATAAATCTATGCGATTGCCAATTGTTCTACATTTTTGTTGATGTTTTTATTTCGCACACACTTGCACAATGTGCACAGCGCACATTTTTTGCATTCAACTTTGGTTGCGTTTGCTTCAAACACATTGGCGAAATCGGCAAACAAAAACAAAAAACAGCGGCGCAAGAGAGAGACCGAGCGTCATACACGCGCTCGGTAAATAAGTAAACAAATAAATAAAACAACGCCATTGCAAAACAACACAACACATCAAACTCAATTCATATCCGACTATATGTGTGTGTGTGTGTGTGTGTGTGTGTATGTACCCGTGTTACTCATACACGTGCAAGGCATTCAACGCGCAAACAATGTGGTATGTTTCTAGGCAAAGTTGTTATTGTTGTTTATTTTTACATTCGTTTCGTTTTTATTGTCGCTTAGTTTTGTGCATGCATAAGTTGTAAAGTAAACAGATAAACAAGCGAGCTACCTCTCACTCGCTCGCTCTCTCGCGTTCGCTGGTAATTATTACTCGTTCAAGTGCAATAATAGCGTGCAATGTGTGCTACTAACACGCACACACTTGCCCTATGCGTACAACATTCGTCTATTTTATATGCACGAAAATAAACGAACTCGTTAAAAATTCCAGCTTTATTTGCGCATGCAAAACGCAAACAATTTTTTCATTCGTGTGTTCACTCACACTCTAAACTTATTGCAGATTTCAATTTCGCAAATTACAATTACACGCCGTGGTCGTAATTTGGTATTTGTTAAAAATAAGTAAGAAGATGTTTAAAAATACGGAAAGTAAAATAAGACAAACATGCAAAACAAATAACGCGCGTGATGTAAATGAACTACTATTTTGATAAAAATAGCGCGACGTAATGCTGAATAACGCTTGACGGCGAAAATGTGGCATGATGATAATAATTTCATGCGTAACGCTAATAATTATTAATAAGTTGCGTCTTTCTCTTTGCCGCGCATTGTTGATACCGAATTATTTGGCATTATTATTATTTTTTGCGTATATGTTTATCATATGTACTGCTGCTGCTGCTAGTGTCGCTTATCACCTTATCACCTTACGATATTTATGCGATTGCCAACGGCTAACCGGGCGGCGCTGCCGAAATGTGCGCGCGCGAGCTACTCGCATTATTTTTTTTCGGCGCTAGTTTAGCACCAAGCGCCAATCAACTGATAACCACCGTCTGTCTCTTTTCTAATCGGAAAGGTACTTACTCGATTTACTATCTATCAATCTGTTACAACGTGCGTACACACGTGTTTACTCTCTTTTGATAAAATTACCTAATTCTTTTCTACTATTCATAAACACATTTAATTCAAAGTATTAGATAAAAATGAGAGAAGATTATCATCGCATTGTTATCATTAAAGACATGTGCGGATTTGTAGACAAGGCATTTCCGTCCGAAGAAAATGTGATTTGAAACACAATAAGATTGCATAACTAACATTCGCTTACAACTCATAGGAATTGTATTCGATGATGATGGTGATGATGATGCGATGCGCAATGTGTTGTTGATTTGTGCATGTGTATGTGAGTATGGGTTTATTTTCGAACAAACACAGATAAAAAATGTTTACCCGCAACACACGGGTGCGTTCTCTCTTTCTAGCTCTCTTATTTATTTGTTCAAAAGCGTTTGTTTGCTTGTTGCCTGCCTGCTTGGCGCGCTTGTTGTTTATGAAGCAGTTGTTAGAATGCTTTTGTACTCGATGATAAAATGATAATCATACCAACCACTTCCACTTTAATGAAACGTTATAATACGTACTCGAATACTGATAAATAAAAATAGTGCGGATTTCCAATGAAAACTTGGGAAAAACCAAGCAAATTTTAAAAAATCCTTTCCGTTTCAATATTGAAAAAACTCTCTGGTGTGCCATAACAGAAAGCTATTTCTGAAATACGAGATTCGCAATGTAATAACGCGAAAACTTCTGAGAGAATTGCATCGATATTTTTCAGGAATTCACATTAATTAAAAAATGTAGAGAAATTAACAAATATTTAGTAAGTTCTAGTAGATAATTTTTAAATATCTTAATTATTTTTCTAAGTATCACGGGATGAATGAATTTGAATGAAAATATGTCTGATAATCAAAGGAGTAAACGCGAAAAAATTATGTCAAATTAAAGAAGAAGAAAATAACATAAAAATGTAAATATGCATGGAAAAGCGAGTGCTAAACGTTTCATGAGACGTAAAATGCGGAAAAATTAGCTTATCATCTCGACGCTATCGTGGCAAACACGGCGTGGCGCATTTATCAATGAGTGGCGGCGGCAACGGCGGTAAAGGTATAAATAGCGAGCGAAGCAACGGCGGTAGCGGCGGCAAAAAGCGTGGGCTTGCAGAATGCGTAAACAGCTCGCGCGTGTTGTTGGTTGTGGGGAGCGGCGAGTGTTTTCCAGCTCAAGAATGTAAGCGCTTGTGCGTGCGGATTTGAAAAAAGGGGGAAAAGACATTTACTGCGGCTCTTCTTCGCTCCTTTGGAATTCCGCCGCTAACCTAGCCGCCCCTTGTTTGTTGTTTACACCATAATAGTATCATAATAAGTTGGACGATACTCGAGGGGGAGAAGAACGCCACCGCTCGGGAAACTCGTTTGCCGTCTAACCGAAACTATTTGTATGCAATCAGCGCACTTGTAATCAAAAATGTTGAGAAAGCTGTTGATGACGAACTTATTTCTACAATTTCCTCCTACTTATCTCTTTTTACAAGGGCTGCTTAATCAACCACCTTTAAAATTTTCTATTCCAGAAAAAAATATGAGAAACACTTTCAAATTGAAAAGAAAAGTATTGTTTGTCCCGCGGATTTCCGGATGGAAAAATATAAGGGGCCTGCCTCTCTTTTCTCATCGATTCATCGACCGAACTAGCAACCCCCCGGTAGAGGATGCAATAAGATGCCTGTTTCTTATTTGTATATGCGCCCATCTTAACTCTTGCCGTGGCGGCGGCAGCTTGAAAGTTTCGCATTTAAATGCCGTGTGCCGCCCCTAAGGAGCCGGCTTACATGCTCAACAACTGCACTCCGTACATGTTTATTTACTTTTCGCTTCGTTCTTCCTTTTTATCGCCGTTTATTTTGCATGCGGGACGTGACTTTAAGTGATTTTCCCTTTTCATACGCGCCGCTCCCGGTCTTCCGATTGCAAACAAGTGCTTCAAACGGCGAAATAAAACTTACTTTTATGTGCGATTATCAACCGAATGTTACACGCGCATTTACAACATTTCCAGCGTGTTTTAGTTTGATTTTTTTCTATATTTAAACCCAATATTTAAATGCCATCAAACAATGAATCTGTTTTCTCATTGTGTCAAAACGTAATAACTAAAAACAAATAATTATCATGAAATTAGTCATGTGTGTTGAATAACCATATAAAGTAAGAAGTGTCTTGGCGAGCGCGCAAAGGATGTTTATTCAATAACAAACGATAATGCGCGTAATCGCATCACAAGTAAAGTAATATTTGCAGCTTGCGAGAGAGTATGCTCTGGCCGGCTTGCTAATCTTGGGATGTTTATATTTGCGCGCTTTTAAAAACGTGCGTGCTTTTACAACATTGCAATAAACAATTTGATCCCAACTGCTGACCACGCGTTGCAACGCCGAGTGCAACGAATGCATACGAATCGCAGATTATTCACATTGTGTTTCAAATGTCGCAAATAAAATTAATACTTGTAATAATAATAATAATAATAATCAAATGATCTCATTGAGCTCATTGCAAGGTCAATCATACTCACACTATATCTGGATTGACGCAGTGGGGGCGGCCAACTGGGAGTGGAGGCAGCAGAATAATGATGATTCTTGCTCCACTCAACGGCTGCGTCAAAGGGATTTTCGCCTAAGTGGCCCTGAAATATCAAACGACAAAAACTATTAACAATCTCCTCATTTCCTCCAAAGAAAAAAAGGGGTGGAAAACAAAGGGTGAAGGTGAATTTAGGCATCAACAAGAAGAGCAAGAATAAAAAGTTTGTTGCAAATAATGAATTGATTTGATTAATTTGACGCACGCGCTGAATGGCATAAAGTTATGCGAAACTTTTGCACCCTCGGCGCGTAATAAAAAAAAGTTGCGCCGAAAAAAATAATAAAACACAAACCAAACACGTTGCGCGCTCAAAGACACTTTACGCGCGCATCCGAAATAAAGCAGAGCGCGCAGAGTTTGCGAATAAAGAAGAAACGCCACGCCGCGACTTCCGGCCAAAAGGGCACACGCGAAAAAACGCACGAATAAAGCATAAGAATGCTAAACTTAAAAAGATGCAGCATCAACAATGTGAAGACGAAAAGGAAGAAGTCGACCGAGCAATAATAGAAAGAAGACGATGGAGGGTGGAGGAGGAGGGTGGAATGAAAATAAAAGCCCGCTCTCGTCCGCTCGTTTCTTCCAAGGGTGGATGGGATAAAACGCCACCACATTCATCAACGCTTTCGTCTTTAACGAAGTCAAAGAGCGCACGAAATTTGCACGGGCGTGCAGTTTATTTGACGAAAAAGCAACTCTAAATCTAAATAATTCACGCAAAAATTTCTAAACTTTCGTTAATTTTCGTATACTTGCATGCATTTGATGGCTTGATATTTCTCACTCAATTATTATCACTAATCACAATTACTTAATCCGCTTGAAGTCATTGAACGTATGCTGAATGCGTGTGGCAAGAATAAAAAAAAAACTAAGCAACGAACGAGTTGAGATGGTTTCGTTGCAAAGCAGTGCATTTGCAATTAATGTAATAAACAAACGTGATATCGAAAAAAAAAGCAACGAACACCTGCAATATGCGTGTAATAAGAGTAGGAGATAGTTTTAATCGTCAGCGAAATAATTATTGTTGTGACCGAGCGAACGAAATGTGCATCTGTTGCACATTCAACAACACTTGATAGGACGCAACGTATACTCTGGATAAGCAAAACAGAAGCGTGCCAGAATTGCATAAACAACATGCACAATTCTAAAACAACAATTCCAATCGGAGATGAAAACGCACCAAGAAGGAGAAAAAGTTTCACAAAGGGGAAATCCACACTTCATTGCGGCTTCATCATTCCCTTTTATCCGCGTATTTATTTAGGCGGCGCGCATTACAACGCGCGGGGGGTGGACGCGCTTATCGGCACTTTTTTCTCATTCTGCTGCTGCCGCCGTTGAGCGTGCATCCATCCGGTAAAATTCGGTGCAACTTTAATTTATTTCCCTATTGCCAAAACCGCATCTCATTACACGCAGTGCAATGACACCCAATGAATCTTTCTTCAACTCAAACTCGAAAAAAGAAAAAAAAAGTTCAAGAATCAATAGCTACTCTCAAGTGTTGGCTGAAGCTGTTTTTTTCAGCGATCGTGATTCGCCGTATTCTTGATTCTTTCCAATGAAGATGTTACTTGTTTGTCCGCATGACCGACAAATGGCCAGCGACCACCACCATCATCATCCCCTCGAGGGATGACGCAATACGAACATCGCTCAAAAGCGCTGGATGCGCACCCTTAGCAAACATCCCCGAGAGTGGACACACGCTCTTCATCGAGCGAAATAAAATAAAGTTTCATCATTGTTTCGTATTGAACATTAAGCAGCTTTCTTCTAGCTTTTAAGAATGTAAACAATGGAGGAAAAAAAATTACAATTTCTACTTGACAATTAATAAGTTGTCCTGGAGAACTCTAGCAGGACAATGAAATCAAAAGCCGGTTTTTGTTTGTAAAGTGAGAAGAGAGAGAACGACCTTTTTACCGTCCCTTCTGATGTATGAATGCAATGCGTGCATATGCGTGTATTGAGTCGATAAACAAACGTTGACGACGTGCTGCATTTCTGCGCTTGCTGAGCAATCTGTTTACACAATAGTTCTCCAGAGGCGGACCAAGTAACTAACCGATAGATGATATCAATTCAAGTATATAAATTCAAATCAAATGCACTGGCGAAAGGGTTGGTGGTCACCGAATCCTGCGGTGGCTACCGGCGCAATCCCATATAGTGGACAACCGCAAGGCGCAAGAAGGACGAACACGAAAAGGATAAAGAATAATCATCATCAGTCCGGATATCCGGCAATTTCTCGGGCATGTTAAGCATGTAGGTAGGTAGTTGGCAACCCTTTAATGTAAATCCGATTCTGATAATTGCTGTTTGTTAGTTTTGGCTTTTGGTTGCGTTACAGTTGAACGTCCCGAGCGCGCAGACGCGAATACAAAGGAAGCTCTTTTTTCCATGGTAAATGCTCGCGCACATTTCGTGTAAACAGAAGGCAGCAAAGCAGCACTGGCAAGCAAATACAAACAAACATTCAAACCGGCCCCGAACGGCACACATTTTTCGGTTGGCAGCCGTTTATTATACGCTACACACTACTATTATGTATTGCATTTGTGCCACAGCCCGTTGTCTTGCATCAAGCGCCACTCTCTATCCATCGTCCAGATGCAAGTTTATTTACTTAAGACACACGCAGCCAGAAAGCAAACAGGACTCGCCCGACGATTGCTATAATTCGAATCCTACTTGATAAATATCCCGCGGAATTAGCAATACGCGCCGCGCAACTTTGTTTCATTCGCGTACGCGATTGTTTGTTTATTGTATTATCGATGTTTTTCAGCCGTGTGCGTGAGAAGAGGGGGTTGACATACGCACGCAACCTGCGCAAACAAAGAGGCAAATTCATCAACCCCGCAAACAACCCCGGATGACAAGAAAACTTTTTTAACAAGTTTGACATTTAGCATTATTTGAGAGAGGGCAACGCGAATAACGAATTCGAGGTTTAGCAATAAAAATATATACATCACCTATAAGCGCAGAAGCAATTTATATAACAAAAAACCACAAACGCCAAAGCGGGAAAAGTTTGCGCTGACATTTACGATGGCAAACAAAACAATGACATTTCATTTGCGCGCGCGCTCAAACACAATACAATTAATTAAATACATTATTCGTTGGGGAAAATGTTGAAATGTTAGCCAATTCATAATAATTCCTACCCTGATGAAGAGTGCGCAACGTTGGCGGGAAAATTCAAAGTGTGCGCTCTGCGCGGTGAGTTGGTACGCGATTTAATTACGTAGAGAGATGATCACACACACGCTTGTGCGCGCATTAAGTCAGTTGAGTTAAGTAAGTATTCGTTCACGAGACGTCAGTCAGTCAGTCAGGCGACACACGGAGCACGGCAAAAGCAGCATAGCACACCACACATATCACAAGTCGAACGCGTACTGAGTGCGCAGCAACACGCTTTCCGTGCGGTGCTCCGCGCACACACATAATGTTGTTTACTGTTTACATGTCTACCCGCCTCGCCCGTATGAGAGATGTTGTTTACTTAGTTATATTTAGAGTTTAGAGAAATGCAAAAGCAAACCAAACTACACCTGCCTCTCGCCTGGAATGAAACGCAAACTGCTCAAACACCACACCAGAGAGATCACCACACCATGATCATGTTTTATCTCGCTAACTCATTTTTCATCCATCACTTTTCCAAACTAATTCACGCAATTACTCTCATTAATTATGCGTGTGTTGCTTAGAATTTAGCATCATGTTGAGATGATGATTATATAATTGTTTGTTTGCAGATTTGAATCTCTCGCGTTTGTAGAGTATTATTGCATAATGTACGAGTTCAAGACGCTCGCAACTTTTTGCATGAATAAGCTAATAATAGCCAAATAAATACTGCGCATGTCTAATACACTTTGTAGTCGCTAAACTATTTATATAATATCTCAATATATTCTAAACATTTAAGATACTTTTTTTCTTCTCAAATTATTATTACTTAGTATGAATAAGTGCGGCATCTGTTTTTAATTATTATACTCTAGTTGTTTACTCGGAGGTTTCGTTGAATTATGCAAAATATTTATGACACGTAAACAAAAAGTAGCAGGCATTACATTGCTAGAGATTATTGGTGTTAATTCTATTGCGGTTACAAGTGTTTGAAAACCACCCCCCAAACGTCAATCAATTCGAATGGTGTTTGCGCTTGCAGTAGTCGCACACAACAATTTGCACGCAGCTCGAATGTGACGCGAACAATAATAATAATAACAGTAAAAAAGTATGTAATAGCATGGACAAACAAGGTTTACGATCGCTCCGGTCAACAAATATAAACAAATTGCATAATAAAATGCAACGACTCGTGGGCGTATGTAATTAATGTGCACGATTGTTACACGTTTCTTTACCATAAGAATTCTAACCCCAGAATTATATTTGAATATTTCTTTTACTTCAAGTGCAAAAGTCATATTTATTTTCGCATGGCGAGAGTTGAAAATGAGGAAAATGCGATGAAAGCGACTGAAAAGCGTGAAGCGAAATAATTTTGCTGGAATTTGACCGCGTTTCGCTTCTGTTTCAGGGCAATAAGTTCTATTATGATAAAATACAAAATAAATTAAGTGTAAACAATGATCATGATCATGATGTGGCTGCTGCTACTTGGTTAATTTTAATCGCAGAAGGTTATTTGATTAATTTCGCACAAGTCACTTTTTTTCATGATTGAATGAAATCGATAATTTTTAATTAATTAAATTTCGAAAGCAAAGTATTTACAAATGGCAAATGACAATTTTCTGGAGAAAATCATAGATTTCGAGAATCGCGGGTGGGCGCACATTGCTGTAAACTTTATATTAATAAAGTTTGCGCGCCGCGACCGTGGGGGTGGCACGAGAGGATGGATGGCAAATTGTAATAATTCGACGGGGCGCACGCGAGAGCTGAATGAAACAGCAAGGTGTCATTCCCTGTGCGCTCGATTCGTTCGTTTTTGCATTAAGCATTGGCGCGAAGGGTGGCAGCGGCGGTAGCTGGACTCAATCCCTATCCGACTGAATTTTCATTCCCATCCCGATTACGCGTATTTGGGAATCAAAGTGTCGGCGGCGGCGTGTATAGCACAGCAGCAGTTGAGATAACGCAGCAACGGCAGTGGCGTCTTAGCCGCCAGTTTTATTCATAAGGTGTCTCTTTTTATTATTAGGCAAGCTTTCGTAGTCTGTTACACAGTCGAGCGCACACACTGTGCTGGCGTGTCAGTATCAAGGGTCTCGTAACGCTCAACCCCCGCCCCCTCCGCACGCGCGCACACACACTTATTATATAACTTTGCACCTTTCCATTGAGGGTGGCGGCAGCAGCGGCAGCGGTAGCGGTGGTAGTTGAGATTCGATGGATTGCCAAACGTCGAAACGAAATGCACACGTCGAAGACCGGAACTGTCGCAAACGCGATGCGAGACAGAGAGCAACGATCACGTGCGCATTGGCGGCGGCAGCGGCAGCGGTAGCGGCGTTCCTGAATTGCAGGCTAGTTAATGCGAATGCTGATTTCTTATTCCCCGCCGAGAATCAACGGCTTCGTATCGATAAAGGTTTTATCACTTCTTTGCATGCTTTTTCTAAAAGCTCAATCGAAATTCAACTCAAATTACATGCTATTTTGCATTATTCCATTTCTAATCGCACATCAAACAATAAAAACGAAATGCCTACTTTCTCTAAGTAGCAGAAATTTGATTGAAAATATCCGCACAGTTGCGAAATAAAATTATTGACTGTGGCGAGAAATTGAACGCGAGCTGCATACGAAATAAGCATTTTCTTTCAACCCTTAAAAAGTATGGAAATAGTGCGAATCAAGCAAGTTGACACATGCCATATCCTTACTGATGAACGCATTCATCCGATCGGACACCGGAAACCCTGATGGTCACTGGTCAATTTTGTGTTTCCTGTCCGCAAACATGAAATCAACCAAAAGATTCCCTTAATGCAAAAAATTCCCTCACTACTTTAAATCTACTCTAACCCACCCCCTGCTGCATGACTACTAGACGAGAAGGCGTTGTAAATTATTTAAGTGTTTTATTCCGGGGGGCGGCAGGCAGGCAAGCAAGCAAGCAAGCAAACGCGCTTGAGGTAAACTAACATAACACGAAGAACGAGCGCATCCAAGATTAATTCGGCGCCAAATTAAACTCGAATCGGCAGCAGTAGTAGTGTTGTTGGCGGTTCCCTTGTGTGTGCACATACAACATACACATATGCGAGTGGGGCAACTGTTTGCCAAGAAACAGTATGACAAGTCAGCAAACTTAAAGCGAACTTTAACAACAGCGTGCGGCGGTTAGTTGTTGGAGTCAATGTAAAAGTACAAATACAACGGCGCGCGCGCGCGTTCCCTGGAGCATAGAGATGCACATTACCGCCGCCTCCGCACGTAAAACATCTCAATACGGCGGCGCATTGTGCCCTTCTTACGTGTGTTTGGCGGTTGGCGGATGGCGGCACACACGTTAAACGCCGAAAAGGATCCATTCAACCCTTCCTTCTTTACAACTGCTTGTTCTTCGTTATGGAAGGTTGGTTGGTTGGTTGGTTGGTTGGTTGGTCGTGTGGATGTGTTGCTTACCCAAGTTTTACTTCTTTAGGGGTAACTTACCCACTGCCACCGCTACCGCTACCGCCCGACATGTAAGTAAACGTCTTTCAATATACATGTCGGTAATTTCAACGTTCACGATCACCCGATGAGATTGCCAGCCGCCTTACCGCGAGTTTGCGCTGATTATTCCCCGAGGCGGCTGTTAATTGTAAGGTAATAGCGAAAATTTTCTTGAAGAAAATTGAAGAACATCAATATCAAGTGTATACGCTTCTTGTTTTTAATAACAAAACTTTTCAATGACAATAAAACTCGAAATAATGCATTTCCTTAATTTGCAGTCATCTCCGGTATGCCGCCTCCGCGCCTGCACCGGATGACGGATCAAGAGTTGATTGTATACACAAATGACACGGCCATTAGAGCCGAACAGAGAGAAGATTTCGGCCAATCTTGCAAATGCGCAGCAGCCGCACGAATTTTGATACTTAACGCACTCGAGCAGAGCGGCAACGGCGCAACAACCATTCGGATCGTAAATTTTAATGTGTGCGCTGCGGTGCCCGCGACGGCGGTGGCAGCAGCGTTTCTTCCCTTCTTCGCGCACGCGAAAGTTATCACAATAATTTTAGAGGACCATAACGTTTAATTAGAACTTCAAACAGCGATAGGCGTACTTCTAATAGCGTACAGGATGACATTAATGAAAATTGTTGATTAAGAAATATTGATTATTTTTGTCATGTTTTTTTTTGCAAGCAACGAATTTTAAATGTTCACCGCATTTGAATTCTTTCAAAGTCTCCCTTCGTTCGAAATGAAGAAAAAGACGTGGAAACGTTTAGCGTAATGACGGGAAGCGCAGCAAAGTTTTTCTCTCGGCAGTGCATAAAAACTTCTTGCATAGTGCTAGGGGAATGCTGGCTTTGCCGTAATAACATGACGTAATAACATCGGCTTTAGTTTTATTGCTTTGTTTCTTTGCTCTGCTTGTTGTTAGTACACTCACTATATACATTTTGGCTTTGGCAAGGAGCAGCAGCAGCAGCTTTGCCTTTTGGATTTAGATACTTTCAGGCTAAAGATCGACTGCTTCAGGAAAATAACAAAAATTCCAAGTTTGCTTTTCGTCTTATTGTGCTGCATGTTATTGAATTGAATTCTTTTTGTGTATCGCAATATTTTCAAACATTCAAATATTCCTAGAAGACGAATAGAAATTAACTCTCAACCCTTGGCATTAACGCATAAAAGTTAAATTTTGAGCAGGACGAAAGGACGAAAACGACAGTATCTTTGAATGAAGTTTGTACGTTCTTTGCATTCGTGGCAGTGGTGGCGTTGTTTTCTTATTGCAATCTTTTACGCGGCGTTGCAAATTGTTATGGCTCGCCGGCGTGGCAGATAGCGGGGAATATTACACAGTTAACCTCAGGGCGCAGGCGGCGGCGATGGAAACGGCGATTAAAATGCGTACGCGACCCTAATGAAGTAACCATCACCGAAAACTTTCTGACGCTCTTTAATGTTCTTTGGTGTTTTTATAATGACACGCTCCGCCGATGATGGCTCGCAACGCTACAAGAAACGGCGCGAAAAATGAAGCAAATTATCCCAACCACCATCCTCCCCCGCGACCGTCCCAGTTCATTGATCGCGCTGCTGACGAATAGATTATGACTTACATTAAGCACTGGCATCCTTTGCCACTCGTCTCGTTTAATTTTTCATTTTATCCAGATGTTATCACTTAACGAATATCGACTTTATCAACTTTTTCTCAAAATCAACAACGAACGCATTGTAATCGAGTTGAACGAAACGAACTGCGAAAAACGCGAACGCGTGTGTAATGAAATAATGTTTGTCGACGACTGTTAATGCAGTTGCACATGTATTTCCTTACACGATATGCACCACCACCACATGAAATCGGGGGGATGATCGTGATGAATCAATACACGGCTGACCCATCCATCCATCCAGAGGGCACGAAAACGCGCAAAGGGTGAGAAAGAAAAATAAACAAATGTGCACACACACACACACATACTCATGCTCGTCCTTGTTTTCATTTCCAAAAGTTAATTAATACGTTCTCATCATAACAGACGATTGAATAAATAGTTTTCACTCTAGTTTTCCGACGTATAACGAAAGAAGAAAAAAATACAAGTCGAGGAATCGATTTATATGTTGGGTAAATGGTGTCAACATGTCACGCGATAATAATTCCACAGAGTTTGTGCATTCAGTGCGCGTGCACAAAAGGGTTGCTTGTTGCAAAAGGGGTGGGCCGATGAAAAGAACGAGGAGCGCGCGCGAGATCGGATCTGACATTGATGTTCATGCATGTTGTATGGACTGTCAGCTTTTAATGAAAAAATATTCGTCGTGTTTTTTCATTTCGTTGAGAATTCCATTCTCGTCTTTGTACCAAATTTCCCTCTGTACTCTACACAGTTTTTCTCGTTTTTCTCATGCGGAAATGCGATATATACTTTATGATATTACATGTTTCGTCTTCAATTAATAGTATAGAGTTTCACTCATGAAAAATCATTAATTAACAACAGCAAAATTTCTTAAATTACCTAAATGTAAAGTCGCATGAAATAACGAGATTTAATTAATTGAAATTTAAACTTTTTCCATTTTAAAAATAGGAATGAGAAGAGTAAACAAGCGATAATAACGTAAATAGAATATTTGTTGGTCGTTTGCGGAACGAGGTCATTAAGTTGGCCACGAAACGAGCGACATCCACTCAATTGGGGGCAGTTGTGCGGCGCTTGTTTATACTTGCCGGTAGCGTGCTGATGCCGCCGACGCGCGAGTTAATAAGCCGGCACACGCAGCAAGCGCAGTGTGCACACCACATGTGGAGGCGGTTGGCGGCGGGCGGCCTGGTGTAAATGCCACATAAACGGGACACAACACAACAAGAACCACCTGTGGAATGGATATCCGTCTGGCGGGCCGTAGCGCGCGTTACGGTGTTGTGTACTGCATCGCATCGCGCGTTGTGTACTCGGTTTTAGTGCCCGCATCAATGCATCCCTTCGGCCTACTGGCGGCAGTGGCGGTGGCGGCGGTGGCACCCGTATAAACAGCACTCCGGTGCCGGCAGACGCTTCAGTCGCTGCCGCACGAGCGTTCGGCGCGGCCGCTCCGTAACGTTTTGCGATACACGCTCGTTGCGTAAACTGGCGAATGGATGATAAACGTTCTTTACGTTCTCGCATGCTATATTCCCTCTAATTTCCTGTTCAACCGCCACCAACCACCACCGCCACCAACCACCACCGCCACAACCACCACTCTGCCGCCATCTCATTTCGTATTTATGTCTATTCTTTTGTCGCGCATTACACTAAATCTTGCCCGGCTTTCAATTGCCGCTCACTTTTTGAATGCTTCTTCCGCTTTTCCAAAAACGATTATTACCGTTTACAACTTTGCCCGCTCTTCCGCTTCTTCCGTTCAATCTCACCAAGGGAAATGCTTTCTTCTTTTTTTGTTTACCGCTTACAAATTGCCATATAAATTATATTCGATATTGCCTTAATGTTTTTTCCGCAGGATAAACTGTTTTTAATATTAAAAAACTATCGCTTCTCTGTTATTTTATTTCCTGATAAGTACTGCAGTAAACACATGAAAATAAATTGCTATACGAAGGTGGAACGTCAACAACAGGAGATTGTGATATATGTAGTGTTGTTGGTTGGTTGGGTGCTAATGAGTGGTTGTGAGCACCTCTCGCACACTACACACATATATCTCAGCATTCGCTTCCTTCCTCATTGGGGGTGATAAAGTGTTTACCAACTGTTTTATGTAATTCAATTTGCAGCGTGTTTTTAGAACTGCTACTGCTGCTACTACTACCGCCCCCGCTATGTGCAATAACAACACGCATTCAATTCGCTTGCTTGTTTGTCACTGAGTAAACACAATCAATTTAGTATTAAATCTTTGGCGAAACTTTAAATAAACCAAAACTTGTTTTGCGCATAACACATAACCGTAAAAAATGTTCAGCGTAACCCTTTTTCCCGAATACATTTCCTCTCTCACCCTCCCCGAAAATGGCTTTTGCACCCTTGCACAGAGAGAGGGTTTCGTTGGCAAAACACACGAATGACTCATTGTGTACATTTGCATCTTTGTTTGTGTTTATATTTCTTCGGCGTACATTAGACATTGCTCGCCGGTTGAACAAATATTCGGCGAAAGAAAAACAAACGTTTGTTTTCATTTCCAATTATTAAAATGCACCACGCGACCAATGCCCCCCTTTCGCTGATCTTTTTCATCCGTCGAAGAAATACTTTGTTTGCATATTCCTAACACGCGATGCATGTGTCTGCGCATATAACTATTCGATCACAACCTACCATTACTCTTACTCAACGCTTGTGGCTTTCAGACGCAACTTGAACATCTCTATCACCGCGTGCGTATGCATTAAGGTGGATTGAGTCTAGCGAGCAAGCACCACTCGAATTATTAATCTCACACGCCCGGATATTGCATCAATCTCGCACTTATTTGCATACATTACCAAAACGCTTCAAAACTATTTGCTTCGTATTTGTGTTACGCGAATTACATTAGACGAACGACGAAAGATGTTTTCAGTTTTGTACTCACCACTTGCTACTACTCCTAATGCGCAAATTTCCCTTCCATATCCTACTTTAATATACCATACGATCTTCCAAAAGGATAAAATAATACTCCAAGTAACCATTACAATGGTAAAGATTCCACAGTAACCTAAAAAATTGCAATAGCACTAACTGTTTATTACCACGAATGAATTCAACGCGAGACTTTATTTATTTATTGATAAACGCGATCAGCATACTTTACTGACTACTTGAATCGATTTTTTAATCAATACTGTTAATTACTTAAGCTTATAACTACCGAAAATAACACAACCGCATGTTCAACTACTCGGCACAAAACTACGACTGGCTATGACTATCATCCGACAAGTTTATGCAAGTATCTGTTTGCAACATTTAATAAACAAACCCAAAACTACCTGGATTTCATGCAATACGAATTGCCTAAAGTATTGTACTTCAAAGCGCGCATAAATTATTCGAACTTGTAATTAAATTTCATACTTTGACAATGATTATTTATGATCTTTGAGTTTGGCATAAAAATCATTAGCGTTTTTAATTTCGCCCTTCTTATCCGCATTAATCAATAAAGCATAACAGCAGCTGTCGTACTTCCCGTATTTTCTTCTTCTTTGTAACTTAATTAGCTTGGGCGTTCATTATAATCGTCGAGGCATTTTTGGCGTCTTTTGTACTCGGGGCGGCGGGCGATAATAACACCAATGCCATCGGTGGCGCGCCGCAAACAAAACGAAAGAGAGAAGAGTGCTGCAACTCTCTCCTCGCAATCTTTACGCTTGGCAATTTAGCTGCTCTCTAATTGTAGGTAAGTGTAATTGCCATACACACAGCCAGACTGAGAGAGCAAAATGCGAGATAATAAACGAAACCAAGTTGTGTTTTCCCTGGCAGTTAGCGTCTCAAGTCAATGAGAATTTAAAGCCGAGCGCGTTTATTATATATTATATTATATTGTTAGGTATCAGCAGTGATAATCTGCGCACTCAACGCGGGGATGGGCGGCAAAGTGCAAGAAAGACACGTACACACAAGCAAGCAACTTGGAGGCAAGTGGAACACGTCGGAATGAAATGTAATGCGAAAGCACGCGCACCATTCTTATTTACTGTTCGCGACGCGTGCGTGTGAGGAATTAATTAATGTGCACTGTGCAGACGGGCGTGTAAAGCAAACACAACAAGTGTGCGAAACTTTGTGCGCTAAACGCTTTTTTCTTCACCGAAAAATCGCCCAACTTTTAAACGATTTCGTAGTATTATTACGAGAGCTACACTTTCAACTTTTTTTTTGCTATACTGCGCCGCACATCTATTACATTAAGTGCTCGAATTTATTGCTAGTGTTGAGACTGCCAACATGTTTAAAATTAAGTGAGTTTTGAATTCGCTTAACGTCTAAGGGTGAAATTAAAAATAGTCAGTCAGCCACCCACCCAGCTAGCTAGCCATTATCGCTACCGGAATTCTCTCTAACCACTTCAAACTTGAATTGCTTTCACTGCGCGTTTCGTCGTCGACTGAAGCCGTTAATTTTTGTTCGATGCATTTTCGTTTTAACCCTTAAAGAGGGGTAGGTAATGTTTACGTAGTATGCGCTTTAGTTCAGTTAAGTGTCCAGACGAATCCTTATTGATCTTTAAATTTTTAAAATTAAAAATACCCCGGATGCTGGCAGCACAAAAAAAATAAAGATACCCCATCCCTGAAAATGGAAGGCTAATACAATATAACATTTGCCAGGACATTAAAGAAAAAACGGCATTAGAATGAGCAGGATAATCGCATTTTAAAAGTCAAGTACGCGCGCATGAAGGTAGAAAGGACGGTAACAGTTAGCCACCCCCGAAAAATAGCACGCTTGAGAAGCGGTGGTGGCGGAGAGAGTGCAGGACAATATCCTCCGTCGCTTGTGACATCGTTTTTATGCGCCTTTTCGTACGCGAAAAACTTTTAATTATTAGGGTCGTTTATTTATGACGCGCAGATAAAAAGCAAGTGAATTATGAGGACAAAAATATTCTTTTCAGTGAACGCCGAGTGCATTCTTCTTGGCGTCGCACAGCCCAGCGTTTGCATATTTTTTGCGCCGCCGCTGCTGCCGCCGCTCGCGTTTAATTATTGCTGCAGACGCCGATTTATTGAAATTCATAAGCGCGCGATCTGCCGAAGCGATATGGATTTTAAAATATTGCAAACGCTGCCGTCGTCGCCGCCGCCAATGTAAATACACCCCGTTCATCGGCAAAAACTTGTTTGTCTTTCCAAGACGCGCCCGCGCGCGCGAACGTAATTCAGCATAAAAATTCAGCGCGAGTAAGCAACAGCCCCATAAAGCGTGCTGATAAAACTAAAACAAATCAAAATGCTCTCCAAACACATCCCGAACGGAAGACACCGTCTTCTTCGTACTGCGTTATTATTTCATCCCCGAACATTTTCATTTGCATTCGCACAAAAGCAACCCGTATTATTAAAACTTAGGAATAAAAATAGGTGAAAAATAAAATTGGTTAGATTCTCAAACTAATTTCTATGCATAGTCGATGAAAGTGAAGGGTCACAACATGCATTGTGTCTTGTAGCCGACAATAGGGGTTCGAGGGCTGATGGCGAAGGAAGGCGGATGAGAGTGCTCGATTGCCTTAAACGGATATGGAAGTGAATGTAAACGTCTCGGGGAAAACTCCTTAGCCATATTACTTGCACTATAGAGAAATTCAATGTGTATATAAAGGTCGGCTGTGGCGGCAGCAGCAGCAGCAGCAACGGCCTCCCGTGTGCCGTACAGATAGGGGTAAACGCTGGAATTGCGACACGTGTCTCTGGGTTGATAGTTTATGAGTCCAAATGCTATTAGGTATCCTCGTACTACATGTATTTCCATTAATATTGTGCGAGTTGTGACTTGAATTAAGGGCTTCAATTTCTATTCTCTCTGCTCCTACAAACTCAATATGCTTCCCTAAGATTGCTAATATTAAACGTGCATAACTTGTTAATTAATTAATTCACTAATTAACTCGTTATATTAATATCATTTTATTAATCTCTGATTATTCTGGTTCATGAATTCCTATAAAAAACGGGGGGCGGATTTCAGATTTCGGGTTTTCGGGGGTATTGAAGCACATCTATCGGAACTTCCGAATTAACAAAGATATCCTCGGCGGTAAGGGAGGATACAAAGCGGTAAGCAATTCGTTTGGAACGCGTGTCCGCACCATGTCCACGTCTTGTCAATGGAGCAGCAGCAAAGCGGTGAGAAATGGCCCTGGGGGTCCGGCCTTTGTCATCCGAATAATGACTCCTTGGCCGATAAGGTTTTCGCGCGCGTACACTGACCAGTTCCGCCGCTGCCACCGCCGTCGAACGTCGTGCGGCCGCATTGTCCGGCGGGTAAATGGAGTGTGAAGCGATAGCGCCGCGACTGACCACCACCATTGCCGCCCCCGAACTTATCTTGCCCGACAAACAAACAATACACTCAGATAATGCGCACAAGGCATGCGCGCACGCGCACACACGCTGATTAATTATTAATTCGTGCCGCATGAATTATTTCGTCCTTCTTTCCCTTTTGTCCTGCTGCACCAAGCGCTGCGAGTGTATGTGAAATGTAAATTTCATTTCACGTAAATGAAATAAAGGAAATTTTACGAGCGCTGCATACTTGTGCTCGGGAATAAGAAGAAGACACGTCACGCCACGCCACGCCACGCCATGCCGGATTGTAATTTGGTTAGGTGGCACCCACGTTCGCGCTTTTCATTCAAATACATTTCCTCATCTCATTACTCGTGCAGTTCATCACACACACCTGAATCTGCATTACATCCAACGCGTCGCGTCGCGTGCTCGTCAACACCGTTATTGCCCAACTATAACGCGACGCTCGCGACGCATTGGCATCTCAAACGACTGCACGACTTCCTCTTCCTTCCCTTTTGCAACCCAACCCTGCAAATTAGGGGACTGAAATTTATTCGCATAACGCATTCTATATTTATCTCTTGTCTTCCTGTTGCAAAATGACACTGAATGCTCAAATTTAAATTTCGACAAACTTCTAAGAAACTTTTTGCGAAATTATAGCATTTTTGAAATTGGCGTTTGTTGAAATTTCAATTATTCAAAAAGTACTGAGCATGATTTGAATGTCATCTGAATGACCCTAGAGAAAAACAGCGACAAAGCACATGCATTGAAATTCGCGACAGAAACAAATATCGGACGTGCGAAAGGGATTTACGTGTAAAGCACGTCGTGAAGCAATCGTCCTGCCCGATTAATATCTCCCTGAGGTGCCCTTAGGACGCAGGCGTCCCCGTATTCCCGTTTCTTTTATCAGCTGCAGATCTGCATGATATTGATATTCTAGTGTTTTCGCGCGAGCGGCAGCAGCAACCGCCTCCTCCCCTCACGTACGCATCCCTGACATTTCCCATGACATAACATAACATAATCTAACACACAATGATAATAAACCATTACGACAATATTGTTATGGCATTCATTCTATTTTATTTTATTCGCTTGCCGCTGAAATTGTTTCCTTCTGGTGTAACAACAGGCAGTGTGCGAATAAATAACTAATCCCGAATGGCAGCACAGCCAGGAATGGGGTGGCGGGTGGTTTTTCGTTGAATTGGGAATCGAACTCTTAACGACCTGTGCTGGTTAGCTCTAATCTCCTGCAATGCATGCCATTGCCGCCACCGCCGCGCCGCAGTCAGCATTCGGAAGAAAGCAGGCAGTTCGCCCGCAGCGAACAAAACAAACGAAATAATGCCGAAAGCAATACCATTATCATTACCTCTCTGCCCAGCTCTATTTGTATTGCGCGCTCTCTGCTATAAACGCAAAAGTTTCCAACTTCTCAATCGCTGAGCGCGCGTCGAACGGATAAAAACAAGCTCCCGATGGATTTTATGAGCAATTACAGTTTGCTCCACAAAGCAATGATCGTCGCTGATTGATGGTTTTCTTCTTCTTCTTCTTCTTCTATTCTTTGCGACAATTAATTACAACTAAATAAATGCAATCCTTGCAAATCTAACTCAAACTTACGTGTGCAACATTCGCAATTCAAGACAGCTAGACAGTTGCCGTGATAATTAAGGTAGGCAAGTCATTAAAGATTCATTTACGCCGAAAATGCACACCGGCGCTGGTGCAAAAGCACGTGTAACAAGTCGATATTTATATTCATTTTCGCATCTCGAGTCTTAACTTTATCCTTCTCTCTATGCTAATCCCTTAGCGAACAAAGCTTAAAGTTTCTCACGATTTGCATGCACGCTCGCTGAACGTCTGTGCAATGTCTAATTAATAATATCCTTGCTTGCGCTGCTCGTCTGGCAAAGGGGTGCACTCTCAAGCAAAAATGTAGAGAACGCAAAAAGAAGCGCAAATAACCAAATGGCAATCAATATATTGATGCAAATCCCTTTGGGGGTTGTTTCCGAATATGGGACTTTGTCTGGCGTCATTGACACTTTCATCCCCCACATGCACGCGACACCCTCGGATGCGATTTGCGATTTTAACAAATGATCTTCTTATTTTTAAAATGCGCATCATATTTTCCGTTTGAGACCGACTTCTTGTATGCAAATTAATTACTGGAAGGCTGGGGATTAAATGAAAGTAACAACTCGTGTGCGCTCGCAAAGCCAGATACTCCTTCGGGATAAACGACGTTGACTATAAACATGTAAGTGGAAATTAACGCGCTTGTTATACGTCAGCAGAGAGTCATACTGCAAACAGCCACCCCTCACCGGCGGCAGTGATTAACTTGCTTATCACTAAAGCAAGGACAATGCGCGTGGGTATGATACGTATATGCAAATTAATTAAAACAAAAACTATCAACTACTTGAAATTATTTCGTCGCGAATCATTTTCAACAGTCAATCAGAGAGATGGACGTGGAACGAATGCGCGGCAAGCGACAAAGATAATTGAAGATTTTCGAATGATTGTTTGGTTATTCGGGCGAAACGTGATTCGGATTTTTTCGTATACGCGGGGGCGGCAATGGCAGTAGGTACTAGTGTAGTGGTAGTAGCTGAATTAGCCAAATAAACAGACACGCTCGAGATGCGAGACGGCATGGTGTGAGGCGGCTGTGCCGGTTACATATCCGCATCACTCAATGCGCTTCTTATGCCCCCGCCTGGCAGTGTGTCTGGCCGGGCAGCACGCACCCTTGATCCAATAAAAAATTGCATATGCGCGCACGGCGGGCATTGTTCGTGTGTACATCGCCATGAAATATTTACCCAACTTCGACGGCCGCCGTCTGCTTCGACCGCCACCTGCCCTGCTGCTACTGAATTCCAAATAATGCTACAAATCCAGCGTGTTCCATCATTTGAATAATCCTCAGATATCAGCTACGCGTATACTGTATTAATATCGTACTTGTTTTGCCCGGAAGTTTAGAATTTCCTATACCTACGCAAAGGGGGGGGCGAATAGTCTAAAGACTTTGACCTAATGCTTTTCCTAAACCACTCTCATTTCATCCAATGTCAAATTTACAAATAATTTAGTTTCGGAATAAATAGTTGAATTAGAATTAAGTGCAGCATTTATCACAAGGATTATATTGTTGTATCTCTCCGAAACAGGCAAATGCGAGCGTAAAATCAATGAAATAATAAATTACACACGAATGCAATAAGGGCGGAGTCGGAATTAATTAAAATCGGAAGGATTTCGACGAGGTAAAGTCCTCTAACACCTCTCCACATTCGGGAAGGGTGCTGCTCTCCCGCTTGCCGCCGCCACATACATTGCCGAATACCAATACGCGACGGAAGAGTTGCTGCTGCTTCTGCTGCTGTTAAGCGCATTGAAATATTAAACACGTTCGTTCTTATCTTAATTGCCCTTTGCAGATTATTTATGTCGTTTCGGTCAACGAGGTATTAGTCCTTGTTTGCCATCATGCGTTTGCGCCAATAGATAATAGAACATTACTCGCATACCTGCGTGTCACGCAGGTTGTTCGCAAGAAGAAGCGACTAGACTAACTTTACCAGTTTAGCAATTTAACTACATTCTTAACACTTGCGATTGTCCTTGCAGCTATTGCTGCGAACTTGGAATAGATGAATAAGCCATTTATCAGTTTACTTTTGCGGTTCGCAAACTATTTTCTAATGAATAAATATTTTACGCTAACAAATGTCTTCAAGTTGCAGATGCGTGGCTTGAGCACCCCCTAAAGAAAATGATTCAAATTTCAAGTATTGTTCTGTTGAAAAGCAGAGTTTGATGCGAGTTAAATGCTTGTTAATTAGTTAAATAATTAAGGCGGGCTAGCCGCGCTCTGGCTCAATTCGGCGTGAAATTGCGAAACGCACGCACAAAGCCGCATAAGCGCCGCGAATGAGGTATCGCTCGCAGCAAGTGTTGTTAATGCCTGCTAAACACTGTTTAAGTGATAACGATGCCAGTGAGTGCACTGGCGGCAGTCAACGGTGGCGGCAGTGGCAGTGGCAGTGGCAGTGGCAGTGGCAGTGCTAGCGTGCCGGCAGCCGCTTGCTTGTTTTGCGCATTCTGCTTGTGTCTCGTCGTTCGCGTGCGCAATCACAACAACACGTGCGTTGCGCTGCTTGCCTGCTGTTATTGCATTCATGCGGAGGCGGCGGCAGCAGCAGCAGCAGCTTAAACGTTTAGCGCGTGTTGTGTGGAATGTTGCAACATGCTGCTTTCGACCACTGCTATACTATATTCATTCTGTTTTGTATTCATTCATGCAAATCCCCTTCTTTCTCCGCAGAGAATTCACCAAAACAAACAACTTTTTAATTACACGCTGTCAATATATGTATAAAAAGTATTCAATTAATTCAACTCTGATTTTAATTAATAAATTTAAAGGGTAAAGGAACAAGCACAAGATTGAACTTTTAATTATGAAATTGGAAATTTGCGAGTGTAGTTATTGCGCTTTGTTTGCGCGCAGAAAAAAAAGCAAAAGTAAAGCGCGAATTTATTTTCTGCGGCGCGCAGAATAAAGTGGAGAGTGGAGTGGCGTAAACATAACGGCATCTAATAATATTGTAATTAGATTGAAGTAGACGGGCGGTGGGTGGCGCCTATGTGAATATAAAAATCGCGCGCGCGATGGATGTATTCGCGCGAAAGTGAAACGGCGCTCGCGGTGGCGGCAGCAGTGGTCCTCGCTCAGCATCCGCTTGACGGCGGCGGCAATGCGAGTGGGCGGTGGGAGGAGCCGTTGCGGCCAAGACATGCGATCCTCCTAAGAGGTCGGACGCGCGCATGTTGCTGCTGCTGCCGCCGCCAAAGATCAGGTGTCTCTCTCTCCAATGGGTTTTTTGCAGCCCCCCGTTCAGGCGCCCATTAAAAACTAAAATAATAGGGACCAGATGGTCTCACCTGCACGGGCCTCCAGCGCGGCTCCAGCATGGGGGTGGTGGTGGTAGCGTTGGCGGTGGCTGCGCGCACTGAGTAACCGGGACGCGGGCGAGAATTGGCGCACGTGTATCGCTGGTGCCGCGCCACAAGCCGAGTGTATGTAGTACACGGCGATACTGAAGCTGATGTTAGACTGTGGACGCATGCCGCGTTGTCTCGCTTCGCGACGGCGACGTCGTCGGCGGGCGCGCCGCTAACGGAGGTGGTGGCGGCGGCGCACTCAACACTAACGGCCCGTGCCACACACAACACATGCCAATCACGGGCCCGAAGCACAATAAGGGTTTCGCTGGCCAAGCCGTGCCATCGTTGCCGCCGCCACCACACGCGATGACCATTCTCATTCCACCCGCCAAACGACTGACTTGTTTACTCATCTCTGATCAATACTTTTGTTTGTCATCACTCCAAAATATAATTGCCATAAATAAACAAACTATTTCCGTCGCATTATTCCCGAAAATACTTTAAACACCCCTCGAAAAAATACCGTCGCATCATCCATCATTCCCGTGCAAAAACACTGTGCAGATTTGTTTGACTGCCACCTGCTTCTTCCGCATTTTTCTTTTCGCCTAGATGCAATTCTTCAACTTTGCTAGCGCTGCATTGCAACATGTCAAAAGAGGGGATGGGATGATGCTGCCCGCCATCATCCGGGCCATTATTCTTTGAATCGCGCGATGCATTTTGACAATAGGGGATTTTTAATTAATTATCTCTTGGCTGAGCCAGAGCGGGGCGCATGGTGACCTACAATGTAGATTTATATTAGCTTAACGGCAGCGGCGGCAACGACGGCGTGACGTCCACGTCCGCAGGATTAAAAACGCCGTCGCTCGCACATTCAAATGCATTTTGATTGACCTGTCTTCACCGCCTTCGTCATTTTTCTCTCCCTTTCGCGTCTTCGACGGCTGCTTATTAAACTCCAATTAACAGCGAAAAAGACGCGCGCACGCGAAATTAATAAAAATCTCAACGAATAAGCTTCAGCACTGACAATTTTAATTGTAATTAAATGCCATGAATAATTTTCATTTTTAGTCCTACTGATTGTTTTCCCCTACGTTCCTTCATTAATATTAATTAATCAACTATTTTATACTTAATGAAATGTCTTATCAAACGCTCTTAATTAAATCACAAATATTATCATCCGAGATCCGAATAGTGTGTTGGCATGTCAGATGCGATAAGAGAATAGTGCGACTGCCAACAAGGATACTCTAATCATACTCTTGCATATGACGGCGGCTAAAGATCCTTTGATGGGACACCCGCATCCGCATCTGCCCACGGCGATTAAACCGAAACGCCGCCCGCAACTCTGCGTAATCTGCAAGACACTTTTGTTGCTGCTTTGCTTTACTGCTTACGCCAAACACCACGTCCTTTTTATCTTTGTAGGACAATAATCAGCAAACGATTTCAAAGGATCTTGAGAATATTCGCATTCGCTCGCAACTTATTACAATTGACAAATTGCCGGATCCATTAAACAAACGCGCATCCGAGACGTAAAAATTAACGCAGCATCACTACAATACGCGCGGGTGTGTAAATGACAGTGAAATTATACACGAGGGTGTCGTTGCATATAAAGGTGCGACGCGTGAATGCGACGTGATTCCTGAACTTTTCAACTTAACTGAAGGAAGCGTAAACGAAGACGCATTAAAAACCAACGACACGACATTATTTATAAACTCCCTCGGGCGTAATTACCTACATAATTAAACGACAATAAACTTGTTATTGCATTCGCTATCCTCGAAAATCTCTAATAATATTTAAACAAACCTTACTTGCTCGATATTTAAGCATAAATATTCATCAATTTTTGTTTCAGGAACTTACTAATCCTTTTTATATGTAACCCTGTTTTTAGCATTCTATTATATCAAATTGTGTATCCTATATTTTCATATGGTGAATAATCCTGCTCTTGGACACAAGGATAGAGGATAAAATCGGGAAACATATACCATACAGCCATCTTGAGGCCATGGGGCAAACGAAAATCAACTTACCAAAACTGAAAACTGCAATCACCTTCATAGAATTGCAAAACAATGCAAAACATCCAAGTACTTTTCTTCAATGGGAAAAACAGACGAAATCTTATTTGATTTAAATGGAATCTTATAAGTAGTAGTAACATAATTCATTTAAAGCCCTATTGTGACTTATTACTCTTATTCACTGTACGGGAAACGGTCGATATGCCGTCAATAAACTTGGTACGGAATAATACATCGGCATTACTAAACATGCCATCCTTAAGCGATACCACGATAAACTAGAAAAAACAAAATGCATAAGTCATCTATCATTCGCATAATAATCCAATCGAATTACCTGGCTTTGCTTAAAGTAATTTTTAAGCATCATGCCAATATTTTGAGTATGCGACAAGTCTAGAGCAGCATCAACTTCATCCAAAATATATAAGGGTGCTGGTTTAAATAGCAGCATTGCCAAAATCAATGAGAGTGCAGCAAGGGATCTTTGACCACCACTCAACTCACTTAAATTCTCTTTCCATATTCCGCCAAGACTCACTTTTATCTCAAGTCCATCGAGAATGGATTGGTTGGGACGTAGGGGCGCCAAAGTCGCATTAGCGCCAGTAAGCAATGTACCGAAAATTGCACTAAAATCTTTCTTAACTTGTTTGTACGCAAGTTCAATAGCTTCTAACTTCTTGCGATCGAGATCGTCAACCATGTCAATCAAATTCAAGCGATCTCTATCAACGATATCTCTCTGCTTAATAAGTGTCGCATACTGCTTCGCCTCATGATCGTACATCGATTGCGCATCTATGTTAAGCGTCCGTTTCACCTTTGCATTCTTATCCTGACATTGTTTGATTTTCATTTGCAACTCTCTTGCAGTTGATTCATCCATTTCTTTTGCTTTCGCCATATCCCTCTCGCTAATACTATCTGCATTCTTGCTTAGTTCTACATTTCGATGCTTCAGTTTTTTCAGCTCGTGGCTGAGCTGGTCAATAAGATGCTTATGTTTCTGCACTTCCAATTTCGTTTTATTAATTTTCGCAATTATTTCATCCTCTTGTTCATTACATCTGGCAATTTTATTCTTTGTGCCTGACATTTCATCATTAAGCAAATTAAATTCAGTTAGCACAATCTGTATTTCGTCCTCTAGTTTGGTAATTTCGTCAGTCAAACGATCGCGTTCCGCGTTAATCTTGTCCATCTGAATGTTTATATTTTTAATTTTGCCACCGCTCTCTAATGAACCAGTTTGTAGTTCATTTATTTCATACTTAAGCGTATCCATGTCAGCTTTGCTTTTATACAGTCTTTCGCGTGTGCTCTCTGCATCAGCTTTCGTCTGCATCATCTCCACCTGAGCTTGTTTCAATTGTCGATCGTGATAGCCAGTGCTGTCTTTTTGATTTGCCTGAATCTCTTTAATTCTCGCCTCGCACTCTTTCACAGCCTTCTCGGCATCGGCGATTGCCACATTCAAGTCTTGGATGCGGACCTCTAAATTCTTGCAACTCTCAACATCACTGTGATACTCGGTCATCGCCAATAGCTTTTCAGCGCTTTGCAACTCGACAGTCTTTACTGAGATCTGATGCTGGAGCTCCTGATAATCTCCACAGACTGATTCCATTTGCTCATACTTTTGCTTAACTTGTGACAATTGCTTCCTGACCTCATCGGTTTTCAAGTATTCCACAATCTGTGAATAAGTCGATCCGCCTTTATTAATCGCACCGCCACTCATCGAACCACCTGGATCGGCCACATCGCCAATCAGCGTAACGCATCGCGTCATAATCTGTGGATGAAATGCTACTTTTTTGGCAACATCCATATTCACGCAGACGAACACGTTGCCGAACATGTACTGCATTGCTGCTTCCAATTCGGGCTTATAATTAATCAAATCCATTGCTGGAATTGCATTGCCTGCTCCAACCAAATCTTGAGCAGATTTGACCACTCTTTGCGGAATGCGCGAGCCTCGCATTTTCGTCAAAGGCAGTAATGTTGTCCGATATTGTAATCTGCCTCTTTCCAACAGCTGAACACCCACATTCTCGTCCTTGCATATTACATTAAACAACTGCAAGAAATTCAAATTGATCATCACAATTAACAGGCGCAATCTATATTACATACTTTGCCACCAGCTGCTGAGTCAATAGCCGTGTAATATTTTGGATCCTTAACAGTAAAAAGACGACAAGCTGCACCATACACTTTAGATCGATCAAAGTTGGGCACTGGATCCGTATAAGAGAAATTGATCCATGGATACCGTGCACAGAACGTCTGAAAACGTTGAGATTCATTGTGCAGCTTCGTCCTCAATGAGTGGCATTCTTGTTGTAGTTGATCGTAATGCTCTTTGGAGAAGTTTAGTTTAGCCTTTGACGCCTCCAAACGTTCAAGATCTTTTTTGAGTACTTTATATTCTTGCTCCATTCTCGCGTACCCTTTGTCGCCGGCAGCAACATTGGATTTTTTACTTTTATAACACTCTTGAGCATGTGCTAATTGTGCCTTTAGTGTCATTACTTCAGTTTTCTTTTCTGTTGCCTCGCTTGTAGCAGCTGAAATAAACAAAGCAATGCTTGTAATACGTATGACTGCGAGATGACATTGAATACATACTCGTCAATTGTAATTGAAGTGATTGAGCCTGGCCATGTTCATCAATCTCAAGTCCACAACAAAGTGCATCAAGTTTCTTCTTAGCAAATTCATGTAACTTATTATTACGTTCATATTCGCTATTTAACGATTGATAATACTTTTCGACGATTTCCAATTCGTCTATTTTCTTTTTCAACAACCCCTGGTCCAATCCAATAGACTACAAAAGATCCAAAAGTTTGATAAATATTTCCACTCAATTTACTATTTTTCTCATTTACCTTTTCAATGTTCTTTAATGCATCCTGTTCAGTTTCACCCTCCGCCTTCTTGAGAGCTAGCAATTCTTTCAAATTTGCATGCTGCTTGTTTTTAGCTTGCAAATTCTCCTGCAATTCTTGCAATTGTTTCTGTGTCTCCTTGCTGAAACTCTGTTGCAATTGCTCTCTCTGTTTCTTGATTTCCAGTGTTTGATTTTCACCCTCTTCAATGATATTATGGAAATTAGCAAACTGTTTCTCAGCTAACTCTAATTTCTCTGATGTATTTACAACGCGTCGTTGTGAGTCGTAATACTCATAGGCCTGATATTGCTTCTGCAGAACCCGCAATGCTTGTTCACTATCCAGATATTCAAGATATGTTTTGTGTTCTGCTTTTAGTCTATCCAACTTTGGTTGTAAAGTCTCATTCATGGTTAAATGTATTTCATCTAGTTTTCCCTTCTTTTTGTCAATAGTACGAACAGTTATAAGCCTTTTTGCATCATACATTGCAGTTCCAGCAGCTTCTTGAATCATGCCAAGTATTTCCTTGGGTTTCATGTTCAATACTTTAGTTATCTTGCCCTGCATGATTAGGAAGTGTGGATTGTTTACATTCAGTGAGACTGAGCAAAAGAAATCCTGCACAGTTTTAACAGGAACAGTAGACCCATTGATCAGGTATTTATTTTTGCCGTTAACGGAAATCTGCCTGGTTACAACAAGGTCATCTTCTCTTTCATAATTGGGTGGTGAGTTATTCTTATCCCTGTTGTCAAATATGATTGTGACAGTGGCAGTTGTTATTCCTGTTTGGCCATTCTTAAAGATTAATTCTTGCATTGTCTGGGCGCGAACCTTTAGAAGAACATCATAAGTAAATGATAGGCTGGTCAAATAAACAATTCATTGATTGGTTCTGCTACTTACATGGGTCAAATTGGTGATACCAAGCACAAAACATACAGCATCAAGAATATTGGATTTGCCAGAACCATTCAATCCCGTTATTGCATTGAACTTGGTATCAAATCCTGTGATTTCAACTCGTCGGCCGTATGATTTAAATCCCTCAATATGTAGCTCTTTAATATACATTTTTACGCTGTTTAAGGGATCTAAAACGTCAATTAAAATTAGACTTCACTGATCAATCAAAACAGGTAGTGTGTTTGACATGCCTAGCGCAACAAGATAAACATATCAACAGAGTGGAAGTAATAAACAATCCCTGCACTGACCTACACGCTAAGGAACGGATAGAAACCGTTGACTGAGCTGGACTGAGCTTGTCGTGTGCGATCATTTGGCGGGAAACAGAATTGGGAACGTCAACAACATTGAACGTTGACATTGGCAATCGATATCAAATGATCAGAAATTATGTAAACAATGAGCATTAAATAATTGGCCAGAACATATATAGCAAATTATAAATCTAAGGAATTCTAAACATTTCAGCAACCTGTAAAAGTTGAAATGTTCCATGATTGGTGCTCATGTAGCCGTATAGATTTATGCAGCATTTAAATAAATGGATGAGGACTGATTCACGAAATATTACTTATGTTTATATCATAAAAATTTTATTCGATTTAACGCAGTGCTCTGTATTCGGAACTGTCAAACTAAAGCCAAGCCGACCACCATATTTGCGTTACAGTGAACTTGTTCGTTTCGCTTTACGTTATGGAAGATCGCGCTAATGTCTTACGTTCAATGCAAATCTGCAGGATATGCCTGGACGAAAAAGGACCTTTTACAAATATTTACTCCTCTAATGAAACATTAACTATACCACTACCGCTTCAACTCACGGCCTGCCTTGCGCTAGAGGTTAGTGATAGTAATAACAATAGCTGTTATTTATTGTTTACATTTTGTTTAGGTATACGAAAGCGATGGATTTCCGCAGCTCATTTGCTCAGCGTGTAAAGAACACACCATTAAAGCGTATGACTTTAAAGTGGTGGCTAAGAAGTCAAATGATGCCTTTAAAGCATTCCTGGCAACTGGTAAGCTGAACAAATCAGTCCCTGCAAGTCAATCAACTGAACAGCAGCCTGCCACAAGTAAACCAGCAAGTCCACAAGCGATTGTGGTTGATAAGGAACCATTGCCAGCTGAGTTGCCAACAGAATCAATTCAGGATCAAGTTCAGAAGATATTTGAAGAAGAACAACAAGCAGTTACACTGAACTTTGCTAAAGAATTACCATCTCTTCAGCCACAGCCAGATACATCAACAGATGAAATCACTATTACTCCTGTGGAGGAAATGGAACAGGATCCTGTGAGACACATCACTACTGATGTGTTTCCTTGCACACACTGTGAGCGTACATTTCCTCTGAAGCAATTGCTTGAATTACATTTGAAAAACCATTTTCGAGAGAGAACTTTCAAGTGTGATGAGTGTGATAGAAAGTTCTTCACAAAGTATGATTTGGGAAAGCACATTCAAACACATGTAGACTCCAAGCCATTCATTTGTATCATTTGTAATAAGACATTTGCAGCTGAGAATTTACTTCATCGCCATGAGAAAATCCATGTTGATGTACCCAAATACATTTGTCCAGATGAAGAATGTGATAGAACATTCTTGACAAGAACTGACCTAGACCAGCATGTTGAGAAGCATAATAAGAAGCGGCCGTATACGTGCAGAATTTGTGATAAGAAGTTTGTTTTTAAGCAAGGTCTTCAACGCCATGAAGCTATTCATAATGATGATAAACCCCATAAATGCAACTATTGTGAAGCAAGTTTCTCATCGCCAATTAAACTAATGCGGCATATCACTTCACACGCTGGATTACGACCTTATCCATGCAAGCTATGTGGCCGCACATTCTTGCTCTCGCACCATCTAACTCGTCATATGCGTGGACATTACGCGAATAAATCGCAAGACCTGCAGCCAATCGGTCAGTATAAATGCGATGTCTGTAGTATGTCTTTCCGTAGAAAGGATTCGCTCATTAATCACAGCGCAATTCATTCGATGGTCAACTTGAAATGTGTGATTTGCAATACAGAATTTTCAAGTGCAAAAGCAGTCAAGGAACACATCACCACCCATTTATCTGGTCTGCCTTATCCATGCGATAAGTGTGATTATTCATTCGAAACACAGGACCAATTGGAAGAGCATGAACTCAAACATGCAGCCATGGAATATGAAGAGCAAATTGAGCAAGAGATCAAGAACCAAGAACTTCAAGAAGAGTACGACATGGACGACGAGGATGACGGAAATATTACTGAATTTACTATCACCACTGATGCCGAAGATAATCCACAAATTGTACGACGGCCAAGAAATAAAAACAAAAATTATGCGCAATTTCTCAAGGATGAGCTAGGCTCTGACGTAGAATATGAAGTCGTTGAAGATGATGATGCATTAGCAGCTGTATTACAGGAAGATTCATCACAAGAAGTATCATTTGATCCAATAAAACCTATTGTACGATCTGAGGGAACCAAAATGTATTCGAGAAAAACATTCAACAAGAAACATCCATCATTTAAAGAAATCAAACAAGAAGTTTCCGACGTCTGTTTAGAGTCATTGGGTCTCACGCAGGAATTTGTCAAAGATCTGCCAACTGAACAGTATATTGATATGAAATTGGGCGACGTTATCTATAAAGTAAAGAAAGTCACTATGAAGAAAACTGAATTCGACGCAGTTGCCAAGCAAGATAACGTTGAGATGAAGGGTGGCATTCTTGTCAAGAAGAGTATTAAAACTGGAGAAATGCTTTCCAAGAGTAGCAGCAGTAGCAGTACTAGCTTTGAAAATATCCTTAACCAGAATAAATCCCATACACCAATCAAGCAGCTCATTACAAAAACGTATATGAAAAGACCGTCTAGTGCGCAATTGAATAATCCGTCAGTATCTGATACTGGTGTTCCACAGCCAAAAACGCAAATACTTCAATCAATTAGTTTTAATTAGAAATGAGAAGCCAGTGTAGTCCTTCCTATTAATCCTATCAACTTGAAATATTTTCAATGTGATTACTTACTCTTTGGCAAATAGATTACTGATTATTTAATAGATGCTATCCTAGCTTATTGGAGTTTTATAATGTTATCATTATCATCATGAAGTCAAAGTCTCATCATTGAAATATGTTTGACCACATTTATCACAAACATCCTTCTCATTCTCCTCTGAGCAAATCTTGCATGTTAGTAGATTCTCAATTGTTGCTCTCATTTGTTCTTGAATGTAGAGTTCATTGTTCAGTGCTTGTAATCGAGCAACTTCCTGAAGATATTCATCATGTATTTCTCGCATGATTTCAACTGCTTCATCAGGGTGGATTAAATCATGTTCATCAATGTTGTCAGCCAACGATTTCAAGATTTTCTGGCAGGTGATTTCAACATCTTCTGTTAAATTTCTATGTGTGTCTGCTAAACTGCTTCTAACACTTTTTATTCTGTCTTGAAATTCCTAAAGCAATAACATAACATGTAGTATTGAAAGCGCTTGTTGTTTATATTAATGTACCTGGCGCAGTCTTCCTTTGAGTTTATCCGCAGAATACCGTGTATGAGACGTCTCATTTTTGGCTTTATCGTATGACGAATTTACTTTAGCCATTTAATAATAAAGGTTTATATAAGTCTGTAACAACAAATAGCGTAATTTTAATTCTAACCTATAGAGATATTATGTATCGAGCAAATATACCGGATTTCAGTAGTTACTAGGCATTGGAGGGGAGCTTAGAACAAGCTTATTTCCAGTCCGGCCACTGGGGATATAGCTCAGTGGTAGAGCGTTCGCTTTGCATGTGAAAGGCCCCGGGTTCGATCCCCGGTATCTCCAATTTCCTTTTGGTTTTTGAACGAATTTTGCTAAAGCTAAAACATACGCTTAAATATTATTTGACGCAGCTATAACGCGAATTTTGCATGGCGCAGGGGCTCTCAGCTGATTGGAATGACCTACTGGCCGAGAATAAATGTTCCAAGCTTTTTGCTGCACCAGTACGGTACCACACGTTGCACGAGCAAAAAAGAAAAATAAGAGCGCTAACAAAAAGCTGTCTGCAAATTTGAAGGCAAACAATTCTTTACTCTCAGTATATGTTGTGATTCTTTCGTGAATGAGTCCTAAAGTTCATAGTGAGTTGAAGATCTAAAACATGACAAACATTAATCGTGCTCTTTACTGGCTGAAAATAAAAGTTAATCATTAATAGTTTGCTGAAACATAAGAAGGTTTAGATTATACATTAAATAACATGCAAGTAAATAGCTGAAAAGGGAAGAGAAAAGAATTATTAATTAATTTCCTGAAAGGTAAAAGGTTATTATTATTATTAATTCCGCATCAATGAATTTACATACCGCATGAAAATCTATATATCGTATTAGAATACGAATAAACCGCAATAAAATATAATTAAAATCGCGTAAAGTTAAATTGCGCATGGCCAGCTATTATAAAACAGATTAATGTTTGGCGCAACTAAAACCTGAATCAATCTTTGGCGCAAATAAATAAATTTTTGGCGCACCTGAAACCTAAGTAAAACATTGGCGCAATTAAAAACTAAGTGTGTTGCGCAGCTGTAAAAAAAGAATTTAGAAGTGTAATTTGTAGAGGATGGAAATACAATAAAAAATAGTAAATTTGACTTTAAGAATGATTGATCATAAAATGAATCTGAACACTAATAATTGATTACACAATATTGGCTATGTCTATTCAGCAAAGAAACACCAATATGGCCATATCAAGAATTAGCACTAATAAAATAGCAAATCTTTCAGTCAAATTTAAAGCTGAAACAAGAAATATTAAAAATTCCGCCATGGATGGATTGGAAAGCAAACTGAAATGCAATTAGATATTATAAAAAAAAATCAAAGCAAAGCGCTGTAAGAGAACGGGTTAGACTAACTACGCTGAAAGCAAAAAGATTATAAAATAAAAAGCACCTGAAACAAACAATAAGTTAATAACATATGTGTTTTTTGTAGGTACATAATAGAATAGGGAAGGGTTGTGTAAAGTGTGTGTTATGTTTGTTTACTAAACGGATTACCGCAATGACATCTGGAAAGGCGCCCTGAAAATCGCGAAAAGCTAAGTTTTTGGCGCAAAGTGTGACACAAATATTATAAAAACAGTGGGTGTACAATGCAAGTAAATAGACAATCAAAAATAGAGAAGTGTAGAGTGCATAAATACCACATAATATCATTCAATTGGGCCATACGCAATATGTATAAAAATCGATCGCGTTCATTGGCACGATTGCCCAAATTCGCGTTCACTTTTGGCACGGTTGCCCAATTCGCGACCAGGTTGGGTACGATTACCCTCGCGACCAGGGGTGGCACGGTTTGCCATTCGCGACCTTTGGGTGGCACGATTGCCTACATTTGTATTTGTTTAACAGTGACCCAACTGCAGCATCTCAGCGGCATACAGACTGGGCTCCTTTACAGGATTTATCACAGCGCAACAAGGAGAAACGACCAAGCGATATGCAAACAGTTTGTTTACACAGAACATGCCAAAAGAAAAGTGGAAGTTAAAAACGACAAAAATGGCGCACCAACAAACGTATAAACAGTTTGTTTATACCGGATTTAGCCTATGAGAACCGAACTCATAGAATGCAAAGTTTGAAATGTTGTTCTGAGAGTGTACTGAAGGTAAACTTACTCCGAACAGCATCCGCCACCTTACACTGTATAAGCAGATTCCCTTATGTACTCACGACGCTCTTCAATTTGGGCGGCTTAAATTGACTCCCACGTTGCCGCCCCCTCACTCATCTAGTTGGACCCTCAGGGGGAACGGACCATAACCCGCACTCCATCGAAACGCATTTCACTTCAAAATCAGTCCAATTGATAAATTATGATGACAAGACGCGGCTTGTTATTTAATAACACGATCGCACACGACCCTTATTCAAGGGTATGCTCAGCCATCGGCACTCTGAGCACTCCCGCACACGGTGTAAATTCGATTCGATGATGAAATTCACATGTTCAAACGAAACTGCCCTAACAGGTGAAAGGGGCCATTGCACAACCCACTTTCAGTAGCTAATCGCGATTTATTTGATGGTATTCCCGACCCGCACACGATTTGTATTTCGTTAAAGACCTCTTCAGGTCTCGCGAACGATGAACGACGGAACCGGAAGACTGCCACCCGCACTCGGCACACGACGATTTTCCGACGACTCGCGACGAAAGAGACGCGCCCGCCATCTTGAAGTCCTGGATGCTGCCCAGTCACCTAAGAAAAAAGAATTAGTAAATCCTCTCAAAATATTCCACTTACGGCGGCGGGGGTGGTGAATCTGGAACAATCGTAAAAAAATGAATTAGTACAACCACAATAGAGAATTATTAATGCGGTTTACCTACCAAAAATATGGAAATTAGTCGGAGCGCAGCCAAGCGCAGCCTACCCGTACGAGATTTGCAGGAAGAGTGAGAGAAAATGACCACTTGACGCTGTTTCTTGCATCGGGAAATGGTTTAGGACCACTGAAACTGTGCAGATTCCCTTTTTGCAAACATATTTTGTTAATAATTTATTCATATTTCTTAGACAATGTACGATTTATTGCAATAAATGATGATATGCAAAATTTCCCATGAAAATTTTAATTATTTTACAAGTTATGCTGCACTGAAAAAATGACATCTGAGCAGTAACCACTGGTATGTGTGCGTACCCAATATATTTATTAAAATGCTAATTACAACAATTATACGCTTTTGTATGAAATTTGGGTACTGCCACGAGAAACTAGGCATGCTGCTAAATTCCTAATGAGATTTTCCCTATGCTAAAAGACCGTATATTAATGAATATCAATGATGCAACATTTGCACTATGAGTGCATATGTTCTTCTAATGATTTTATTAATTAAAATAGCTTATAGATCAAATTGACCATTGAGGAAGATCAAGGACCCTTAGAACAATGTATCACATGTGTTCATTTTGTTGTAAACGATGTGAAATTGCAATTATCGGGTATGCATATAGTGCATGCATGTGTACATTATGCCCAAGCTTCTATAGCAGTGCAAGCTACTTGTATAGGAAATCAGAATCTAATTGGATTCATATTGTATTGTGAATCATTAAAACTACTTACAGAAACATAGTTTACCAGCTGTAATTGCTGAAATCTCAGCAGCAATTCTCAATATTCAATTTTCCTCTGTAAATGTCAGCTGACCACTATGAATTTCAAGTTCAAACGAAACGTTAGTGCAGTCTGCTGGGGTAACGAACTGCATTCGAACCCTTCCCCCTGTTTGCTTCTCTATAAACCCACGTATATATTGCAGTAAAACCGTTTTGAAATGCTGTGCAGTTTTTGTAGATCGTCTGTAAGTTGTGCACAAGCTCCAGACGAATGTTACTTGCAATGCTTCAAGAATGCATTGGAAGCAGTCATCATATTCTCTTCATTGCAAGTGCTTGGTAATGTGTTAATTCTATGCCTCTAATTCAGTTCTAACAAATGTATTAAGTACCTAATGTTCTTCTAGAATACCCAAATGTGATTGCTGAAATTGAAAATGCCTGTGTTTGATAGCAAAATCTAGCCAACGGAAAGAAGCTTGATAAGCCAATGATTGCAAAGAATTGCCATGGGTTTGGAGGATTTGGTATTGTCAAAATGTGTATAAACAACAGCCAGTAATGTTTAAAGATGAACTGGCCGAATTTCGTATGAAACTCTATTGTTAATTGGTTGTATTTTAGGAATAATATGATAAAATGGTCATGTAAGAGCTCAGAAACGTGTAGGAGGTATATGCTCTCTTGGATAATGTACAGAAGCTTTTAAGTGATTAATCAAGATGTTAATCACTTGATCGAATGGTAAATGAGTAAACATTTGTATCGTGAATGTAAACAAGTAAATCCTTAATCAATGAGGGTCGATAACAGCCTGCAAAGTGGATCTGGAGCATGTAGGATTCGTAAACCGTAAGAGAGATTTTCATATGACAATCCATGATTAATTTCTTACATTTTAGAAGTACTACGATGGAATGTGTTATAAATTACAATCATCTTTGAAAGAAACACGTTTTTGAAGAATTATCTTCATAGCGATTCCGTAAAATTCGTATCATGGATGAGAACAAACAACAGCTAGCAAACTATTAAGAGTTATTGTTGATTACTCATGTTACCAGTATCACGATCGTGTATTGAAAATTTGTAAATAATATCTCATGAAGAAAAATGATACCATACAAAGGATTGTCTTGAGAAGAACTTTGTAAAATTCGTATCATAATAGCCAGAAAGTAAATTCGTAATGGATGAGAACAAACAGCTGTGAGCAAATTTAAAATAGTAAGCATGTAGTACTTAAATGTTGTTACATATCACTTTTTGTTAACTGCTTATATTTTAGGAATACTACTACAGAATGTTTTATAAATTATAATACTCTTAAGAAGAAAACTAACTCCATACTGAGGATTACCTTCAGAACAACTAACAGCTTTGTATCGTGATGGCATAAAAATTCGTATCGTAATGGCATGAAAGTAAATTCCTAGTGGATTAGAACAAATAATAGGTAGATAATTAGAAATATAAAGCATGTTTTTTAAATATTAAAAAAAGTTGGAAGTTAACTGCTTACATTTTAGGAGTACCACGACCAAATGGAATTATTATAATAGTCATATGAGGAAGAAGAATTCCTTGTTTCTATTTCTAAACTTTGATTGTCATACATGGATATTTTGAATTATAACAAAATCATCTATATTTATTTACCATTGGAAAAGCTAAAAGAATTTGCGCTATTACAAATACTGAAGATCTTCAATTCATACATTAATTGTAAGAGAACAAAACTAATTCAACTACTACAGCTCTACGAAGGAAAGTAAACGACCATATTAAATAAAATAGCCTTAAAAATAATATACAATGATGAAATTATTAAAAATTTGCATAAGGATATTTTGATAGAAGTTTTTATAGTACGTAACTGTTATGACAACTTAGTAGTAGCTTAATAGTAATTCAAAATTCAAATGTATTTTTGCTGTATAGATATTATAATAGTTGTTAATTATTATTGTATTATAATAAAGAATAGATGTTAGTTGCGTTTAGTTTATTTACCAATTTTTAAGTATTTGAATCTTTCGCGCCCGGAAATTGCTTCACAAAGTCACGACATCAATGTGAAGTGGCGTAACTATTTTTAGGGCGCGAAAATTTCGCGCGTACATTTAAATTTGAATCAAATTTTAGCGCGCATATTATTAGCGTATTTATGGCTCTTTTTTCGTATCGCTTTTTTTTCGTTTTTTTTTTGCTTTTGGGTCTATTCTGTAAATTATAATATAAAATAATTATTTAAATGCATTCGCACAATGAAACGCATAATTAAATACGCTTTATCAATCATCAGTAACACTTGCGTGAGCGTGCGTTAAAAAAGTCTACGGTAGGAATTATATCAGTGAATAAGGATGTGTAATGATCTCCCACTCTTCAAAATCATCGGTGCCCTAGGAGCACGACCAGGGCCGAGGATGGATGTAAGCAGGATTCATTCAGAGTACGTTAGCGCGCGTCGTGCTCGTCGGTCGCGTCCAAAACTTTTCGAAACTTTTAAACACGTCGTTTCAGTGCAATAAATGTTGTTACAATGGCAGACGAAAGTGTAAATATTCCTTTGGAAAGTCAAAATATTGATTATCACATTGTGACATTATTGGAAAAAATTGAAACGTTGCGATTAGAGAGCTATGATGTTAAGACACGTAGAGCGCCAATGCAGGTGGAGATTCGCACATTGGAATTTTGGAAGTCGGTTATCTGCGAGTGCATCGCTTCCTTTATCTACGTGTTTATCGTGTGTGGAGCAGCAGCTGGTTCAGGTGGCAATGCATCAATATCTTCCGTTTTATTAGCAACTGCACTTTCTTCTGGTTTTGCCATGGCGACACTTAATCAATGTTTCGGCCAAATATCAGGTACGCAACATTAATCTTTCAATGAATTCAAGTGATTAATTAAATTATGGTCTAATCTACAGGTGCACAAATAAATCCCGCCGTTTCTTTTGCAATGGGCATTACGAAGAACATCTCAATGTTGCGAAGTGCAATGTTTATAATGGCGCAATGCGGAGGCGGGATTGCTGGTGCTGCATTTCTCTACGGGTAAGAAACAACTTCTTTCTCCCTTTTTTTTACAGTTTCATTTGCGACTTGATCGCAAACTTGCTGCAAACTTGAACGAAAGAACGAACGTTTATGTACTTAGTTTATCTGCGTGCTTAAGCGACATTGGATACTTTTAACAGCTGTCAGGTAGGCGGTCATGTTTCACCTGGTTAGTTGCTGCTGCTGCTGGTGACACGGTCCAGCTTCAGCGCAATGCTGAATTTGCTTTGTAACACGTTTCGCTTACATTCTTTGGCTCCAAGTACCAAATAACACCAAATTTCGCGTGCGTTCAGGTATGATTCGATTATATCCAGCTCAAGAAATAATGCCTCGGGCGGCTATTGTATTGCTTACACAAATTTTGAGCAGCAGCTTGAAGAAGGTGAAGAACAAGAAGAAGTGTGAGGGATTTTTACCTGGAATTTTAAGTAGAATTTACCTGGAAACTTTTACTCTTGGCAGATGTTTTTTGATTACTCGAAAACGCAAAAATAGTAAAATTGACCATATGCAATGATAACTTGAGAAAATAATGATAATTTCAATGATACCCCTTTGATCATAAAGCAATATACCCTAGAGAATTTGAATAACGCGCAGACTAGTGAGACCAAGTGTGACAATGTGTGTTAATTCGCCATACAACGGCGTGATCATTGTTAGTATCATCCCTTATGCACATGATCAAATGCGGAGCATATTTCCTCTTCACACGGTGCGCAACCACCCCACACACCACGCACTTGTTCGAGGGGTTGTTTGTCTATTTACTATTATTTTTTATGCGTCCCCAAACGCCAAGCAATAAATCGCGCATAGTTAGATTTCCACATGTTACGCGGAATGCCGTAAAGCAGTAGTGCAGTGGTTTATTTCCCATTGATTCCTGCTTGATTTTTGCAGTGCACATGTGGAAGAAATATGTGTATGGCCCATATGGCAACCACATGTCTAACGAATCACTTCTTCAGCTCTCCTCATCAAAAACAGTAATTTTTGTCCATATAGCAAAATTGTGTCGAGTCACTGAATGATCATTTAGGTAGCGTATTAGGAAATCCTACTTTTTTATATAATAATCTGACGCGAGTTGGTCGTGCGCCTGGCGAACGCGAAGAACACACGCTTAAGAACTCGATGGCCACCTGGCCTTTTTTTCGCCCACTTGCTATACATTTCCTGTCTTGTATTATACAATACGTACGTTTTGCTCCACACGCGACCGTCCTTTACATCTCTAACAAGAGGTGCGCGCATCTTTTCTTCTTTCACATCTCTTCTTCGCGCAGCTGCAGGATGCCATCTAATGTATTAAACCAGAGGGCTCTTTACTTTACGCATATAAGAATTTCAAGGTCATTTTAATGCTTTAAATATTCTTAATTTATCACTAACTTTAGTTTCCCATAGTTCAATTCCCAATGGATCTCCCTGCATGCTTAATCAGGTTAAACGCGTGCAGTTTTAAGCGGTTTAAGGGTGTAATCCAACCGCATGTGTTGTTTCCCAGAATTCCCTCAAAAGGGATGTGAAACTACTCTCAAAGTGCGTACAAAAGGTTACGACCCTAATGCGGTGTCAATTTAAATAAAATTCAAAACGCACTGTTATGATGACGATGAAGATATCATACGCGTACTATGTGCACTTGAACATTTAATCGCCCCCATCGTAAATGCGCACCCCATTCATTAAAATCCACTTGTTCGCGTATCATACGCCCTTTGCGGTCTGCGCGTGCAATTGAATTTAAACTTTAGCAGGGTGGCTCATCGATAACATGAGAACATTATTTCAATTGCAGCGGCCCTAAAAGTTAATGTTTCGAACAGTTGTTATAGTTTTTTTATGATTGACGCTCAAAGCGCAAGTGCGCAAGTGGAAGCATCACAAGCGTGATGGCATTGGAACAATTTAACTTTTACACATGCTCATTGCTTAAAATGTGTTTTAAGTATGGTTTTGTGTATATTTTAGCGATGCTCAAATTGTCATCATCTCTCTTCTGAATACGTACGGTGAAAGAAGAACGCAAGAAAAAGTAAAGTGTGTGGCGTAAGAAGCAGATGTGCGTTCAAAATTAATGCAGCTGCTCATACTTTTCAATCATACTTATTAGACTAGAAAATATACACAGTTACTTGTTGCTTACTTTAAAGGCGTATTTTAAAAAATCGAAAAATTTCATTCATATATTTGGAAAGTTTAGTTATTGAAAAATATCTCCCTGAAAGGAATTAATCTAATCTAATTTCATCAATATCTCGAAAAGTACTATAGATATCATAAAAATTCTTGTATTTTTCACAAGTCTTACAAAGAAGTAAATTGGTCTATCGCAAATTTGTTGGATGCATTCTTAATTTGAAGCGATCATGTTATTTCTTCAACTTTTAGTTTTTGTTGAAAGTTCAATTATTACATAAAAGCTTAAATCTCTACCCATTAGAATATAGGAAGGTAATGAAATCTGGAGCTCGTATCACTAATTTAAAAACACAGTTTTTTTCATAAGAACTGTAATCTAATTTCATCAATATCTCGAAAAGTACTATAGATATCATCAAAATTCCTGAATTTTTCACAAGTCTTACAAAGAAGTAAATTGGTCTATCGCAAATTTGTTGAACGTATTCTTAAGAAGGTATTTTAATGTAGAAAATTTAAAAAAAACAATTTTTCCATATATTTGGAAAGTTCAATAACTAAAGAATATAAAAAGCCCGTGAAATTTATCAAGAGTTTGTTCAATTTTTAATATTTTTCGTCTTAGACATGTGTAATTTGAGATTTTCGTATAATATTGCGGATTACTTGAAAGCTTTGCGCCCCGGAAAGCCATTGAAATTAGTTTGCAAAGGGATGAAAACTGATATTTCTCTTCAAGCTTTTCCTGTCTGCGTTTTCAAATTTTTCAAGTTGAATTTATGAATGAACACGCTCGATCATGCAATTGATATTAATTTAGTCGTGCATGTTTGATGAATGAAATCATCATTTATTTGTCTCTCTCTTGTTGCAGAGTCACAGTTCCTGGTTATCAGGGAAATTTAGCAGCAGCAGTCGGCCACACTTCCAGCGTACGAGCCTGGGAACGGTTTGGTGTTGAATTTATCTTAACTTTTGTGGTCGTCCTCACGTACTTCGTATCAATGGAACGAACGAAACGCTGGAGTTCGAATGCTGCGATTAACATTGGTGCTGCATACACAGCATGCACTTTCGTATCGGTATGTTGTTTTTATTATTCGTACCGTTATCATGTCGCTTCGTTAAAATTCTTGTGGAGTCAATCAAGAGTGTTTTCGTTCATTCTAGATGCCCTATTTAAATCCGGCGCGCTCATTAGGCCCGTCGTTCGTCATGAACAAGTGGGATAATCATTGGGTGTACTGGTTGGGACCAGCGGTCGGTGGCGCCGTTGCTGGGTTAGTTTACGACCACATAATTAACCCTAGCCGAAGAAAATTACAAAAGGAATCGACCGATGGTGATACGAGCAGCATTCATTCGGACGCAGATACTTATGACGATTTGGATAAACCCGTCCCGCCGAAATTCCACGGATCCACTTATAATACCTATCGACCATCGATACCTGCTGGTAGCAATGGCGGTTACTGCGCTAGTTTGACCACTGCTTCTTTGTATTCTGCGCCTCCGACGAAATTGGAACGTGCCGAGTCGATTTACGGCGGGACGAAATCTCTTTATTGCAAATCGCCACCGCTGACACGAGCGAATTTAAATCGCTCGCAGTCGGTGTACAACAAATCGACGAGCGCTGTTAATAAGGACAGCAGCTTGCCACGACCAGGGCCCCTCGTGCCGGCACAATCATTATATCCAATGAGACTCAATCAGCCGGCGAGTCACATTCAAAATCAGAACGTGCATAATCAAATACAACAACGCTCCGAGAGTATTTACGGCGTGCGCGGTGTCACACCAGGCACTTCGGTGCGCTCAGATAATTACGTATCAACCAGAGATGCTGAACGTTACGCACCGCCGAGACAAGTGGCTGGCGGGAATTCCGAAGGAGGCGGTGAAAGTAACACTCAAAAAACGCAACGACCAAGACCAGAGTCGACTTATGGTATGCCAAGTGCGCAAAGTCGAAGACAACCGACACAGTCACAATCAGATGATTCTAATTACGGATCTTATCAGTCAAATACTAATCCACGAAGTAATTACGCGTCGAGCGCAACTTATGCGCAACAACAATCAAATAAATGTAGTGCTAATTACACTGGGCGGCAGCAAAATTCTAGCTGCGGCCAAGCACAAAATTGTCCTGCGACCAACCCTAATTATCATCTTAACCTACCATCACAGCATTCACCAAATTCAAAGTATTAGAAATTCGACAAAGACTGTGTACATATTAATTTAGATTACTGAATAGGGGTTACTTATAGATGTGCGTCATTGGCCGCATTCCAAAGATGATTAAGTATTTAATTTAAGCCAATTTTTTGTTTATTTGTTGTATTTGTATATTATACCCACCATTAGGATAAAGTAACAGCGTATAATATAAAAAAAAACTTTTTGGATTATTTGAAACGTAGAATAGTTACCCAAAGCAAATAACCAATGAATATTAATCAACAAAGTAAGTTTTCAAGAAAATTAGCGATTCTAGGTGGTGTTTATTTAAATATTTCAACTTGCGCACTTTCAAAAAGAGCGCATTTTCAAAAAGTGCGCACTTTCAATAGCGCGCTTATAAAAACATGAAATAGTGAATTAATCAATCAAGATTTTGGAAGAGATACAATGGAATTGACTGGATTTTGATCTCTATTAAAAAGTCACAATAATTATTTTGTGATTTCGCGAGTCCTATGAGGATAATTACTAAAATTTTAGTTTTAGGATTTTATTCATTTTTGATACTTATGGCGACCTCTGTTGAGGCTATGTATTATATTAAAAAGTATTATATTGGTTGAAAATATGCTGAATAGAGGTCGGTAGTATGTCCAATTGAATATTTTTTTATTATCTTTATAATATTTCTGACTAATTAATTATCCAATTAAGATAATGAGACATTATTATGCGTATGAAATAATATATTTTCATGCATTGGCGATGATTTAATAACAGAAGGAGAATTCTTAACGATGCTGTCTGAAGAGATGAGTTAAATGGCAGTGAGCTGCAGTGAATGTGAATGTCACTTGTGTATTTGTTTGTACTGGCTCGCATATTCCTTATTAATAATTAACAAGATGGTGAAATAATTTATACAAATGAATTAGTGGAATAAAAGTGCATCATTCCGTGCGACTACTACGCCAGTGCCAAAATGTATTTCTCAGTGCCAGATACTGAAGAATTAAATGATGGTAATGGATCAACCTACATTGTAAGAATGAGTATCTTAATTAATCGTATTAATTATGCTAATCAACCGTACGTACAGGGTTACAACATTCACATTAATGGGGCCCATCATTGCACAGTTAGATATAAGCAACTGCATAATTTGCATGAGCAACTTAAGAAGGAATTTGGCTCAGAGCATTTACCAATGTTTCCACCAAAAAAGTATTTGCCATTAACTGAAAGTCAATTAGAAGAGCGTCGATTACTCCTGGAGAAATACATTCAAATAAGTAAGTTACTTGCATAGCTAAAAACAGATTAGTAACATTTATATGGTGTAGTCGGACAGGATCCCAATCTATCAGGATGCGATCTTCTGATTGGATTTCTGCTCTCAGCTCAGCAAGAAACCACAAAGGAAACAAAACAGGAGATTAAATTGGATGTGTATACAATGACAAATCATCAAATTTCATTAACAGTATTCACTACTGACAAAACACAGCAGGTGTTAATAAAAGCATGCAATTCAATTAATTTACCACCAGAGTATGCTGATTACTTTGCATTATTTCTTGTGAAGAAGGATGACAATGGTGATCCCATTATATTGAGAAAACTACAGGATTTTGAATCTCCATACATATCCCACAAGTGTATTAATCAAAGTAACAAAATTGTTATAAGGAAAAGGTCTGAAAAAGTAGTAACAATCACATGCAAACATATGAGTAACTTGATATTTTTAGCTATTGGCTCAAGGATTACGACTTGGAACTTATGAACAACAAAGCTGCATTGAATTTACTTTATAGTCAAACAGTTTCCGATATTGAACGTGGATGGATTCTCTGTACAAAAGATATCAAAACTCAGCTGGCCCACTTTCAAGCACGTCTAGCCAAGAGAGAATACATTGAATTAGCACGATCTTTACGTTATTATGGGTACATTCAATTTCAACCATGTTTCTGTGATTATCCAATGCCCCAGACAAAAGTGCTGGTTGCAATTGGCGGACAAGAATTGAGTTTGCGACTTAATAGTGGCTCAGTCATCAAGGAAGGATGCTTTAAAGTAACGCGAATGAAATGCTGGCGTATTACAGCCACACATAATAAATTAACTATACCAAGCAATAGTAGCTCGGCGATTAATTACGAGTTGGAATTATCATTTGAATATCTGATGTCCAAAGATAATTTGAAATGGATATCGATAACGAGTGATCAGGCAATACTTATGTCAATATTTCTTCAGAGCATGGTAGATGAGTTACTGATAGTGAAGAATGGTATAAAACAAAAATTACCACAGCAACGAGCAAATGCCTATTGGTCATATATGCGAAGGGATGGCTCAAGCCATATGATTAATAAGGATGACATTGAAGTTAATCCAACAACTGCAACAAGAGTAAGTAGCTTGTCAAATTTACTGCAATTAAATAATAATACTTTTCATATTTCAGAGCGATAGTGAATCCCAAAGCAATTCAAAACTCCCAGAGACATTCTCGATAAAACGCTTACAAGAAAAGTTCTCAAGCGTTTCATTCAAGTCTGGTAAGGAATTCGTGGAGAATCACGCATTTGAGGGTATCGGCGATGACGACTTGTAGAATTTGCAATACTGATTGACAGTGCGCCATGAATTTGATTGCAATTAAAATACTCGAATCTTTCTTTTCTTGCCAGCTAATTATTAATCATTAAGATATCATTTTATATACTCTCGAAGTTGAAATCTCTCATTGATCTGTGATGGCGAATTTTCGAAATTATTTTACTACTATTCAAAGACATTCAAAAACTAATTCCAAACAATTATCGACAATAAGCTCAAATTTGAACATCAATTGAAATTGTTGATAGAATAAATCAAATTATTTTTGCATATCATAGCTAAAAGAAGATTGAGATTTTTTCATCTACTTTGTGACACACTTGCATTTTACTAGCTTTTAATAATTTCGAAGGACGAGACGTATGACAAAATACTACCGAAAGAAACATATGATTGCATTTAGATTAATCACAAATTAGTAATAACTTTATGGTAAGGTACGCAAATAGCAACTATTTAAGGATAGCACCGGAATTACAAATCCGTCCTATTAAGATGTGAACCTAATTAAACAAATACTAAAAAAAAGAGTACTCAGAATGTATTTATAGATAAAAAAAATATTATGCAGCTGTACCTATAAATTGTAATTTTCTAATTGACGATTATTGAACACTTTGCTTCAGTGTTCATTGAGATCTTTTTCTAAATTGCATATTTTATCGATTAATCAAGTAGTTTAATGCTTTTTAATTTACATATTTACTTTATAACTACTTTACCTAGTGCGATTCATAAATAGGCTGCAACAGTGCCAAAAATGCTATATGAATATGAATTGAAACTAAAACCACCTAATGTATAAAATGTTGAAGACTATTGATGTTATATATTTTGTTGTCCAATTATGTTAGGTGAGGCGAATACCTAGTACACTACTGTTGTTAAGCACTTATTACACAAGACACTCAAATTTTTACATATGCAAAGACCGTTTCGTTACATCAGTAATACAAATAGATTGATCGAAGATGCAAACAATGCAGCTCGATTATGAAACTTTTTAATTTTATTTTAGACGTGTATAAATATTTTATGTATCACATTTATAATTTTCTATTTGTATGTTTATTTGACCTCTATCTATATATATAAAAATGCTGCGATGTTTGTGTTTGTCGCCACTAATACCCCTGGCGCACTCTGATGACGAAGACTTAACGCTCAAAGTGGTGTGATTCCACAGATGCGAAATTTTAAAGCAACGCCTTCATTCACCACGTTTTCCTTTCTCAAAGCGACCCAAATCGACCACCCGAGTTCATAATAGTTTTACCTGCTTGGCATGTGTGCATGTCGATATTTGAAAGCATATAACACGCTTAACTTAATATAGTGTAACACTGTCTGAATGATATAACTTGAATAAGCAAACTAAGGAAGTTATTTTTACCAAATTAAAGAAAGAGAATGACAACAGGGTCGGGAGATGTTAGTCATAATTTCATCAGTTAAATACTACGTTTACATTTTAAGATTTGCAAAGGTAGCAAGTAAGACTAAGGATAATATGAACACTGAGTGCAAATTGTTTTCATTTGTAGAAAATGTTAGAAATTGAGTGAAATTGTTAATCTATATATGTATAAAGCAATTTCCTATATTAAAGTTTAAGAAATTCATGAAAACTACTGGACGGCTTTTATAGCGACTTTTATTGGTATTTTCGTAGAAAGATATGAGACTAAATTTCATTAACAAAACTAATTTCTAACCAGTATCATTACGCTATTTTCCAAATTTTTGAAATATTGCGGTTTAAATTCATTTGGTAGCTACCACGCTTACAAATCAACTGAAACTATATAAAAGAACGCGGGTTGGTTATACCACGTTTGCTGGGAGATTTGACGTATATTAAAAGATTTAACAATATAATTAGGTTTATTCTGTTAGACAACGGGATAGGGAAGGTTTAAATTGTATCAATCATACAGTAAAATATTAATTGGTATTGTTTCAAAACAGTAATGTTAACTACTGTGATAGAAAAGTTGAACAATATAACGAACAAAGATTTCAACTAGCAGCACATTGGAAAGGGACAATTAATAAAACCAACAAACAGCGGGCAGGAAGGCTTGAAAGAAATTGGCAAAACATAATATAAGCACTAGAAAATGAGTCCGAATCTTATAAACAGCATAAAATCAAATATCTACGTAAGTGACAATAACGAGATCAGAGATCGCCCGGACGGCTATATCCATACGAAACACCGTTTGGCGAAACGAAGTTCGCCGAGACAGCTAGTGAAGCTATAAGTTACTAAAAAAATACTCAATATTTAATGATATATATATATATATATATAACAGATGTGAATATATTTGGAAATTAACATTCGTCCTCTTGATTTTGGATTTTCCATAAAGAGTGTTTTGATACGTGAAAAAACGTGCAATTAGGGCATCCCCCGTAAAGATATGTTGTTAATACATTAGGAAACTTGCTAATATTTAAAATTAACATATTGTAATTTCGGCAGTTGTGCATTTTATGTATGTATAGGATAAAACGATTTATTCAATCATGTTTGTTCCTGGTAATCTTCAGGATGACGAAACAGCAAGGTAACTTGTTTTTAGTATTATTCGAATTCGCATAGGTGTATTACCTTCAAATGCCCGTACAAGTAGCGCAAATTCCTTTTGGATTGCTAACTTTGCCTTCGAAAATGACGATCCCCGTTGTCTTATCAACAATGAAATATGCAAACGGCTTATTCGCGGTTAGATTCGGTTTCATCGTTTTGTACGCAAACGAACCGCCTGAAAAACGCAGGAAAGCAATAATTTACTGATAACGATAATGTAATAATGGTATGCATACCTGTTGCTGAAGTTGCGACAGTGCCTACTTCGTCAACATCGATAATAGCCTTCTGAAGAATTCGATTGAGATACAAGTATTGCGGAAAAATACCAAGTAAATCAGCTCGATCCGAATTGAAGACATCGTTAATGCCCATTTGATTAAGTACAATGTTCAAAGTGAATTCAGAATTCACTGTAAACTTTGGCAAGAATATTTCAATTTCTTCATCTTCGTATTCTTTCGCAGCTTGCGCTAATCGATCAATAATTACGCCAAAGTCCATATTACTTAGCTTTTCTAGAACATTGTTTAACTTCTCGTTTCTCGACGGAACGAGAACAAACATGGAGTACTTATCGTTATCACCATAAGGCATTTCAGCAACAAAAGATTTCAATTCCGTGAATGCAGAGTACGGAAATGGGGCTGATTGATACATCATTTCAACACTGCCAATCGGTGTTCGGCCATCATCCGCGTAGAATTTTGCAGTCTTTGTCGCAGTCTTATTGAAAGGATAACGCCAATTGCCTTTAAAGTACAATACACTCGTCATGAAGATTTCCGCATTCGCCAAATCATCCAAATTGACCATATTGCGAATGCGATTTTGCGTAGCCTCATTAATATAATTATTAACAATTTGTATTGCGTTTCCTGTGTCCTTAAAATTAATAGGACGTACGTTAACGTTATACGCATCCTCCGAGATTCTTCGGAATGTGTCATTTAATGGGAATTCATCCGTTACAAAGATCGCGTTTGTAATATCAACTGATACTCCACTTGAGCTATCTTGCTAAATATTAAAAGTAAAACAAAATTATTAAATATACGAGAAAGTTAATAAATTAATTTACCAATAGATTCATAGATAAATCATGAAAACTATTACGAAACACGCGCATGTCCTGTGGTAAATTAAGTGCGCTCTTCAATTCTTGTAAAGTATTTCCTTGCGCTCCTTCCGAAATAATTGCTAGCAAAGTCCATATTGTATAAGGAGATAAAGCAATATTGACAGTGTCTTCTAAATTTCTTCTTGTCACCTATAAATATGCTTAATTTAAGTCAATCTTAAGAGGCAAAGAGAAATTAAACATTACGTCCAAAAGTTTAGTTGCAAATTTATCCACACTATTGCTGACAGCAAGGATGCCATCTCGTTGGTCTTGTGCAAGCACACTATGTGGTAGATTATAGATGATACTGAGGATGAGCACTACAAAGAACTCATTAGTTATCTATTAATGAAACAAGTAAACAAATTCTTCACCTGTTTGTACAATGAATGATGTCATTTTTGATTGAAATCCAACAAGTTGCGCCTGATAATGAACAAATACCGAAAGCCAACAGGTAGCAATATATTGGCAAACTCTTGTGCGTTGCACTTGTAGTTGCTTACCGAACTGAAACGCAATGGAACGAACATAAAATATAAATTTATACAATTGCTAATGCGACGCAGCCGAACACCAAATCGTCCGCTCACACAATATTAATCGTCTCCGCTAACTCCAAGTGCGATATATGAGTCTAATACGTAAACTTTTCGAAAACAAGTTTTACTACCGTGCTGCTAACATACACCATGAATGACAAACTCATACAGTATGTCCCTTCAAATGCCAGCAAAACATTCGCAAAAGGTTGATGAACATTCAATTATTGTTCAGCGATGCCACAAAATGGCATCCAAACTCTTTGATGCGTGAAACATGAGCAAAATTCCGCATATTCGCACTGGGCTTATTCAACGTACAAATGGCATTGATATTGAGTATTTAACTTTCGATAAGTTACATATTAATGAATCAAAAGTATACCACAAGTGAATTGATTAAAGTTGACTCTTTGTTCTTGACTACTACAACTGCTTCTTGACCTTACCGATTCACGAGTTTTAACGAATCTAACTTACTTTTTTAAATATTAAACTTTTACTTTTCCTCCTTAAAACTGTACTTAATTAGTTCACGTTTAAAAACTGACTTACTTACTTTATATTTCTGTAAAATATTCGTCAAGACGTTAAGAAAGATTACTTAATTGTTTTAATAGTGCGCTTACTAATCAGGAAAAACCAGAACAAGTGTCAACAAATAATAATAATACAACAACTTTGCTCAATCAAGTTAAACCTTTGAAGTCGCTACGACAACTTACGAGCCAATGATTGACAATGAAACTAAACTTTTTATATTCGAATAACAACGTTGTTCGAACTAATAAATATATTAGACTATACTTGACGGTGTTATCGTAAACACAGCGATAAACCTAATTGAAATTACTTTTACCTACCAGAAATTCTTTACACGTAATGCGTACCACCGTTATCAATTGTAATTAAAACTGTTTCACGTTAAATGCTTATTTTGAATGTAACTAGGAATGGTTTTGCGTTCGTGTATAAATATCACCTTGCGATTGAAATTATCAAAATTGGCGAAACCTATAAATGGCATGATTATCAGCCCCGTTTTCACATGATTGTAACAAAAAACCCATCAAAGTGTAAATGAGTAATACACTTCTGCGTTTCTAGCTAGCCATCAAGAAAAAGGATGCTGATTTGAGAAGCTCGTGAGTAGTTTGAAGTGAATCATCCAGTGTGATATATGCATTTTGCGACGTGCTTTATCGATAATGAATATTACAATTCCTGAAACATTGTGACTTGAGCTATAAATATTTATGCATTGTTTACTACCACGCGTAGGATCACGTAATTGGTAATATTTGTAAATTGGTTGTGCTTACTTTTCTACTAATTAATTTGCGGTCTAAACCACAAACAACATTCCGGAAAATTATAATACTATGCGGATTTTCATTTTTAGGTGCGATAATTTTATTTCAAAATAAATTTGAGTGTCCTTAGTAATTAAATGGATAATGAACTCGTTAAATAAGAGTAGGTTAACATTGAGGATCAATAGAGTTTGTTGAAAAATATAATAAATATCCGGCGTTTTGTAGATCAACAATGAACGTGTGCAAAACCTTAACATATTTTTTTTGTCAGAGATTTATTTACGCAAAATGTTTATTCGTTGAAATATCAACAACTTTATATAATTATATTAACTGGAGACTTAAGAAATTGTACAAAATTAGCTTTGCAATTCGTGATTACTTGAGCGATGATTCATGTTTTACAACAAATACGGTGTAAGAAAAATACGATTAGAGATATGCAAATGAGTTCCGGATTGATTGAATTATAAATAGTTTTCAAAGTAATTACCTTGTGAACAATATGCTTCATTCATATGGTAATTGGATTATCGTGTAATATAAAATTTACAACTTTTTTGGGTATCAACTGCACAAAAGTGTTTACCATTTACATCATTTCGAAAGTCTGGAATAACACGCGCATTATTTGTATATAGCGTCGAAAATCATGCATATTAATACATATTTTCGTTATCAACACTTAAATAATATATTTAGAATATTGACATTGATTTTTTATCAAGTTAAAGGCACATACAATTGTTTAGAAATAACTTCATGCGGCGCAAGTCTTGCGCAATTATGGCTGAAAATGCGCGGATTTTGCACGTATTTGGCGGTTATAAGCGCATTATTATTCAGTTATTGTTTATAACGTATAAAATAGCTTTGATATAGTTTCATTTTGCATATTAACATTATTACTAGACAATGGCTATGTCGCTGATGTCGTTATTAGAGGGGAGACCTTTAACTTGTCTCTGGTTAGCTTGGTTAGAATTAGTGTTTACTTACTAGTGTGTAGTGTGTTTTTGGTATTTGATTTGTAACTATTTATTAAATGAAAGTGATATATATGATGGCATAATTCGTAGATTAACCAGTGAAACGTAAAGTATATTTACCTATGGTGTACGTATTTAATGATTCACTGGTAACATAAGGCTGTTGAACTTTGATCCCTGGTGCATTCTGGATGTGGTTTACATTCAGGTTTAATAATTAAAAATGTGGTCAACCAAGTATGGTTTAATTACCAAGTTGTCTCAAGGGAGGACTGCAAGTGCAATAGGAGGATGTGTGCATTTTTGTAGTGGTAAAACCACACAGATAAATGATGATTATCAGTATTGGCAAAACAGTAAAGTACCTACATTCCATTTTCAAAAGTCATTGCCTAGATTGCCCATACCTAAATTGGAAGATACATGTACAAGGTATTTGGCTGCTCAGGCACCCTTATTGAATGAGGAAGATTATCTGAGAACTGCAAAGATTGTTGCTGACTTTCAAGCCAATGAAGGACAGACACTGCAAGAGGAATTAATAGCTGAAGACAAGGCTAACAAACACACAAGTTATATATCAAAAAGATGGTTTGATATGTATCTGAGTGATAGAACTCCTTTGCCAATCAATTACAATCCTGTGCTAGTGTTTCAACAGGACCCCAAATCAGAATACAATGAATGTGTGATAAGAGCAAGTAATATGATTATGAGTGCTTTAAGATTTTATAAATCACTAAAGGATGAGATATTAGAACCAGAAGTCTTCCATTTGAATCCAAAGAAAAGTGATACTTCTACTTTTAGAAGAAGATGTGCATGGACTCCAGAAATGATATCTTGGTACATGGCCTATATGCACAATGCATATCCATTGGACATGTCTCAGTATGATAATTTGTTTAATAGCACAAGAATTCCAGAAACAGGAAAAGACAGAATTTATAGAGAGCCTGCCAAACATGTAATTGTCCAATGCAAAGGTTACTTCTTTGCTTTTGATGTGCTTTCAGAGACTGGAGAGATTCTAAGCCCCTCCACAATTTATGGCGGCTTGAAGAGAATCATTTCAGAGGCGGAGAAACTTGATGTGTGTGAGGAACCAATTGGCGTCTTCACCACAATGAACAGGGATAAATGGGCTGCTCTCAGAGCACATTTAACACACCTTGGCAATGAAGATACACTGAAAGTAATTGACACAGCATTATTCAGTATTTGCCTAGATGATGATATAATTTCGGACGATAAATATAAATTAGTTCGCAAATTTCTGCATGCAGATGGGGTGAATAGGTAAAAACCGAAACGTCTTTAGTATTTAATATTAATTATGTCGTTTTAGGTGGTTTGATAAGTCTGTTTCACTTCAATTCTCCAAAGATGGATACGCCGCTATCAATTTTGAACACTCCTGGGGGGATGGCGTTGCTGTCCTACGATTTTTTCAGGATATTTTAAAAGATTCAGTGGATAATCCACGTATTAATCCATTGGATCAGTGGGATGATGTTCCTGTTCGCAAATTAAGTTTCATTGTCGATGATCACATCAAAAGTGCCATCAAGGAGGCGACTATGGATTACAATTTGGTGACTGCATCGCTTGATATTAATTTTATCGAGTCTGAGGGTCTGGATAAAAAATTCTGTAAAACTTATGGTGTTAGTCCCGATGGTATTATGCAGCTGTGCTTCCAGTCGGCGTACTTTAAGCAATTCGGAAAGTTTGTCCCGACCTACGAGTCGTGCAGTACGGCTGCATTTAAGCATGGTCGAACGGAGACGATTCGTCCTTGCACGAGCGCAACGAAGGTGATAACTGATTTTATAACACCCCTGTCACCATGAATATTTCAACTAAGCACGAATCTCCTGCAGGAATTCATTCTGGCGCAGCACGCCACTGAGCGAATGTCGGATGGCGAACTTGCCGCGCTGATCAAGAAATGTTCGGCGGTTCATGGACAGTTAACGAAGGAGGCCGCCATGGGTCAGGGTTTCGATCGGCACCTCTATGTGCTCAAGTCGCTCGCCAGCTATGAGCTGCCAATATTTAGCGATCCCGCTTACCATGCAATAAATCATAACATTTTATCAACTAGCACACTGTCATCACCGGCAGTGCTCGCCGGCGGCTTTGGTCCCGTTGTTCGCGATGGTTACGGCGTTGGGTGAGTATGCGTGATGAATGACTGGGGAACGCGCGCGCGCGCAATTCCATGATTGATTTCACTTTCTTTCTTACATATAAATCATGCGCTCTTTGCGTAGGTATGTGATTCGTGACACTGCAATGGGTACGTTGGCCACGTCATATCCAGGTATGAACGGATCCGAATTTATCGAATGCCTGGATCAATCCATTAAAGACGCAGTGACCATTCTGCGTGGATCAAAGTAATTATTAATAATGCGGGCGAGGGAGGACTATGTGTATGACAAAATATATCCTGTATCCACATATTGATTGGGCTTTTTCAATGCGAATAAATGATTATTTTTAATCAGCCTCCAATTCCAATAACGGTTAGCCATGCACGAATGGTTTTCAATGGCAGGCAGCCGCAATACGAAGAGCAGTGGCTCTCCTCAATTAGAATAGATGGGGTGGCTGCGCGGAACTGGGTTAGCAAAAAATAAGTCAGGGCCGCGACACGATGCGATGCCGCAACGACCTGAAGCTGATCTGTGGGGTCTGTAGGGTCATGTGCGCGCTCGAGAGACGACTTATGCAGAAGGGGGAGCGCTATGGAATGCGACGGTGGCGGTGGTGGCCCACTGATCATGCATAGAATAAACAGCGATAGATCTTGCAGTAGCGCGCCAGACTGAAACCACTTCCGTTTAGCGTGAATTTAGCGCGGCTGCTGATCCTTGGGGCAGCACTCGCAGTGCCTTGTAGTGTGCTGTGAAATTAAGTATTGTCAACAACACTAATCCTGTATTTGAATTAACCTGGCACGCCGTCTTAGGACGAGTGTGCGAGTGGGGGGGACGGTTAGAAGTCTAAGCTCGAGTCCATCTATCTGGGGAGCACTTCGTCCGCACACGTTACGCAGTGAGAGAGATTAAATGCGTCGCAGGTTGTAGCCTGCCGGCGAGTGTTTGCAGCCGCAGCAGCTGGAGATTGAGAGAGGCGGGCGCGTAGCCGCAGCTGGATGCTGGAGCGCGCGCGAGCGACGAGATACCCGGGGGTGGTGAAAGCGCGCGCACTGTTTCAAGTCCGCTGTATATTGATCTCCCACGCGCCATTCTCCCGCTCTCTCTGCATCCCCGAAACGCGAGCAAACGAGCGGCGGCGGCAGCGGCGGGACTCGTCCAGTGTGGTCTCAGCGGCAAGCGCAGGAGCGGGAGCAGCAGCAGCAGCAGCAGCGCATCAGCCACCAGTAGTGAGCCATCGAGCGGGCCGAGCGACCACCGACGAGAGGGCCGCACGCGCTCCCAACTTCATTCGGCTGGTTATAGGTGCAATGGGCAGACTACCAGCGCGAGCGTGGCCCGTCGTGCTGAGCTAGTAGCAGGTGCATTGTGTCCTACCTGGGGGGCTCATTCGGGCGCTCGGTGGGCGTGTGGGGTTGGCGCTCCTTCGTGTGCGTGCGTGCGTGTGGCTGTGGAGTGTGCGAGCTGTTTGGGGCGCGAGGCACAACGGTAACGCCGGATTTGGTATGACGGCCAAATCTGGGGGACTGTCGTTCGAGACATGAGCTACTGTCCCGGACCGACCACGAAGACGACGACGAGCTAGGATGGTGCTGTGCTGCGAGGGAGCGCTGGCGCTTTTAGCCACTGCCTTCCTACTCCTTACTATGCCTCCAGGTGGGTATCCCATGCATGCACTGCCCCAATAATCCAACCACTCCACTGCCACCATAAAGTTAATTACACCATCTCGACTGATTTCACACGGCCACAACATTATTGGCGGTATTAGGGGCACGCTCAGAAAATAGGTCAATGTGTTGTTTACACTGATTCCTCCAGGTTTAGTTGGATCTTGGATTGTTTCAGCACCCCATGACCTCGTAATAATTAAATTTACATTGATTCGTCCATGGTTAAACTAAGCGTAAAGTTTGTTTCACGTTGACGTATGATGGTGTTGTATTTTTGCGTGTGCGCAACGGATTATGAAATAACGCGAGCTAGGGTTGCAATTATCGTTACTGCGTATGGTTGGCGTTAAAAAAACCCGTCCGCGAACAAGTAGTAGGTACTTCAGGCTTCGCAGTAGGGTTATTCGTTAAATCCTGTCCGGTTCATGGCCTGGTTGGTTGCGAATAAATACATTTTGAGCATGTAGCTTGCATCAACACACACTTCAACAAGTACCCGAGTGGCGAGAGTGTCCGGTTCGTGTGTTCCAACACGGGGTACAACCATATTTTCCAATTAAGCTCACTAATCATACATGTCGTTGGCATGGAGCGAGCTTAGTGAGATTGCACCGCGCTCCAGTCATAATTATGTATAATCCCCAACACGCTTTTGCGCTGCCGGACTTTCATTTCTAATGCACCCGCCGCATTGCATATTAACGTCTTTGGCAATACTTGATGGCCTCCGGCAATACAAACGCCTATCATTCTTTATTAACGCCCGCGGTGTGCTGGCATGCACTCCAATGCTTCGAGCATGCGAAAGCCTTTTATCTCGGTGCGAATCCATTGCCAATTTCACTTGGGTGTTGGGCAATAAATAAAAATAAAAACTATCCCCGCATGAAATATGTAGCGCTTTAACTTTTCAGTTAGCCATTGTTACCGCAAAACTATTGAATTCCCACATTGGATTTATTATTTGCAGTGAAAATGCCTGCTTTAAATAACGCTGTGGACCGAATCAATAACATTTGCAAATATCGTAGGCCAGGTGAATTTATGGCAAAAAATCGAGATGTCCTTAGGGTGGGAAATTGATTCAAATACAGAAATCCCTTTCGTCAAAGCTAGGCGAGCTCTAGATTTCTTGGCTCCAAGGAAATCCTTTGTCTATAGTTTGAGCTATAAGTATTCCCCGAGGGCGGGCTAGATCTTTCTTTACTATCTCTCGCCGCGTATGGGATCTTCGTTCGTCCGACTCCTGGTCGGTCGGTCTCTTCGTCGCGCCGAAAACGTATCCCAGGACGCCGAATTATATCAGATAACAATGTGCTTCGATGGCAGCAATGTCGTCATGCACGGCGCGTTTGATATTCTAAATGAAATGTAGCGTAGAATGAATTAATTGTTCTCCAAGGTATTCATTAAAACGAAGCCGATGCCTATATTTAAGCAAAGCAAGATGTAATTTTGTGGCGCTTGCTTGACGTGCCATCGTTAATGTTCATGTAAAATATTTGACTATTCCCGGGTAGTCGTAGTATCCCACTAACGAATAGAAATTAAACGTCCGTGACTGCTTGCTGCTTATGTTTGCCAAAGCCCCTTTTACGGACCAAATTGATGTATGGCAAATACGTTCAAGTCCAGTTGATTGAACAGGCTACTGCCGCATTTTAAAAAAGCGTTTGACCCACTTTACACTAAGCAAATACGGACCCTCTTGACTAAAACACCATTTACATGTTCAAACAACTTTTTTCAACGAATTAGGTTTTCTGAAATCAGAGTGATTAAAATATGAGTTAAACTATGTACGACCTTGATGTACATTTGCTACCACTCCACAAAGGAGTGGTTGGCACATAAATCAACAATGGAATACTTGAGTTCATGCGCAATGTTTTGTTCCAGGAACGCTACAAGGACCTCACGAGAAGCGGCTGCTGAACAACTTGCTTGGTCCGTACAATGTGCTGGAGCGGCCCGTCGCCAACGAGTCAGAACCTCTGGAAGTCAAGTTCGGCCTAACTTTACAGCAGATCATAGATGTGGTTAGTATGCACTCACTCCTCCCCCATCATATGCACATAATTTCTCTTGCGGCAACTATTTACTTATCTCTCGCAAGAGCCGCCATTGCGCGACTGCTAGCAAAGGAGACCCTATCTTCGAAGACTCGGGCAGGCCATTTCCATTTATGATATTTTATATTACAAAACATATTTCTTCGGTCGGAAGCTCGCATAACTCGACAGTAATATGGCAGGAACTTTATGTGGTGAGTGCCAGGATCTATTTGCTTCAAATTCGCCGCCGCCCACTTCCTGCGCCACGCTGTAAACTAAAAAATGCAAATAGATTCAAAGAATGCCCGCCGTGTTCTCGGCTTATTACAAATTCCTATTTCTGGAATAGAAATGAGGGATCCTCTTCGTCATGTTTTCTCTATGGGTCAACTTATAACTTGGGTAAATTTTTTCGGGGCTTGTTTTACATGGGTTTGTCAGAATGTCAGAATCAATTCTTCCTTCTTATCACTCGTATTGAGAGCAAAGCGATTTACAATGCGGCCAAGCAAACGTGTGTAGGTTGGTTATATTAAGATTGTTTTCCCCTGTCTAGGACGAAAAGAATCAGATTCTCACAACAAACGCGTGGTTAAACTTGGTAAGTTGCCCTGTGAACGAGGCAGCCTTCGCATTGTTATTTACACCACCACATATGTTATATATCTATATATTATAAATGGCAAAATAAGAACGAAACACTAGCGAAATTCCGTGGTGGTTGACACCATATGCAAGGTTTCTTTAAATAATAAATTTCCAGCCACCCCATTTGTTGAATGCATCGTATTTTTACAACCGCAGTTAGTGCTGCTGTTTGGTGGTTGTTAATGTTACGCGCGAGCGGGTCAGGGGAGCGTCTGCTGGGGAAAAAAAGGGCATACATTGAGTGCCTGCAGGATGAAGTAACCCAGTTTGTTGGCAACCACCACGGATGCACACAATAGTGTTTGCCTCTGAGCAATGTGGCTATGGACGTATAGCTCCCAGCGCGACAGCGTCGGGATGGTTTGCTTGCTGGACGGTGGTGGTAGCCGGCGGCAATCGCCCGCCGCTCGTCGTCGCAACGCGCGCACAATGACGGCCAAATCTCGCCCGCCCGCAAAACGCTACAACCACATTTCACTCGTTCGTTCCACTTCTTCGCCGCTATCGTTTTCATTCCGCGTGTCGCGTCCCATGCAATTACAAGCCGCACCGCGACCATCTGGTGTCGCGGCAGCGATTGCCTTGTTTGTAGCATTTATAAACAGCACTCACTTGCCGCTCGGTCCCGGATAAATTTCTGAAGATGATGAGGAAATGATGACGATGGTGAGATGCATCAAGTGAGCTTCGGTCGTCGAGTGTGCTGCCTCCGTCTGTGCATGCTTCTGTCATGTGACTAACGAACCAATGTTTCCCTTTTTTACTGTTTTACCATAGGACGAGAAGAATCAACTCCTAATAACAAATATTTGGCTTTCTTTGGTAAGTGAAGACCAATATTAAATAACTAAACACTTATTGATCACACACACGGCAGTTGATTTTTGTCTCATTTACCCTTCTTCTCTGTGTTTTCTCTCTCTTTCTACAAATATAAATAATTGCAAGATTTTGGCCAATTCTCCCTTCTTCTCTTGGGCCATCATCACCTTGTATCAACCCAGCAAACGTGGTCCCCCTCGTTCGTGTTTTAATACTCTCTCTAACGATTGGAATCTTAGCAAGTAATTTGTTGTAGAAAATTACATTTGAAATCCCCCAGCCCCGCCCCCGTATATTGTCAGTAGGTAGCTGTAGCTGTTTCTCTATTCTACTTCTTTATTCTGTACGTGTTTGTAATTTGAATGGTATTAACACCCCCAAACGAAGATTTTTATCGATTGTAATACCCTGTCTCTTATTGTATCATGTTTTTGACAACTTCCAATTTGCTACAAACACGTCAATACTACATGATTCTCACAAACTTCAACCCCCATTAACGATTTCCGAAGACATGAGAAACATTTGATGCAATTTCAGTAATTAACTTGAGATATTTCGACGCTGGGCCCAGAGACTTAATGTTTTATGCTCTTGAGCTCTTGATATTTCGAATAGAAAGGTTATTATCATCATCATCTGGTTCTTCAAGACTGCCGTGTGTGTACGAAATATTAAAAGTCATATTTTAACTATGCTTCTCTAATACAAAAACTTTTTTTTGTTGTTTATTGATTTACGACATTAGTTTAACCAATTTTTCTTTTTGGATTTTGGTTACATTCCCACGCATTCCCCACACACATTTTCCATCGTCGCGCATGAAGATTCTGAATTCATCTTTCATGTATTTCTCTCTAGACTTTGATTTATGCGTTAATTTTGATTTGGTTTCGAGCATATTTCATTTTCTCTTTGACATGATAACAATAACGCTACATAAAATGTAATATATATCGATGTAAAATGATACACTAAAACATGAATCGCTAAATCAATACGATTAAAAGTAAATATTGGCCGCCCCCACCCTCGTACCTCTTTGGAGCTCCTCGAGTTCAAATAGCCATTAGCATGCGCTCCCTTCTCACCTTCTGCTGTACAACAGATGTATTCAGGTCCCGCATATCCCCTTGGTCCTCCGCCTCAAAAAAAGAATATCATCATCCTCGACCGAAACTCTCCTCGCTCCTATCTCCTCGATGAATGTCTGCATCCGAAATGAGTTTGCAACAAAATCGGACGTGGACATCGACGATGCGACTTTTTCAGGGGTTATCGCCGACCAACCCTGGCAGATTTGATGCCCCCGTAATGGCGATGTAACTTTGGCGCGCATTCGGTTATATGGGGCGCGCACAGATATGCCAAGCTGCTGCCGCCAACCAACGCCGCATAATGGCGTGAGCGACCTATGGCGTTTGCCGCATTCATCTTTCAATTTAACGATAGAAAAACTTTTATGTCTTTGACGAGAGAGAGTACGCCAGAGTTTGCGATAATTTTACGAGTTTTGCTATTATGCGGCGAATCCCACGTGCATCTCGCCCAACAATTTCTCAACTTCCAATACGTCGTCGTCGTCGTCGTCGTTTTGTCCACGGTTTGATGATGTATGCAACAAATGTGTGGATCTCTTTGTATGTTGTAATCATGCAGGCTTTTAGATGATTGGAATTGCAATAAATGCTAAATGCGCCTTGCATTACACGAGGTGCATTTGCATTCCGTACATTCCTTGCACCGCTTCCACGATCACGAATCGCATTTGTGTTTGTTGTCTCACTGTTGTATTAATAATAAGAATTAAGTACTAGTACGTAATCACATTGTGTATGTCACAAGTAGAATGATTGTTTATCCGAACACTGCTTTTAAATATTCCATCGAGATAATGCTATAAGGTCGTCCTGGTAGTTGAATGAACCTTTGGACCCGAGTAGTACGTATCTTATGGACCCCTTCAAATTTAGCAAACCACCCTTAAACTTTTAACAACCACTCACTCTCTCACTCTCTCTCTTTCACTCTTGTTCCACATTGTTTCAATTTGTGTTGTCATTTGTGTCGATGGCTGTTTTATTGTGTTCTTACGTTGGACGTAACGAAATGGACAACCTTCTGCTTCTCCCCGGGCTGAATTCAATTACCATACGGGTAATTGGACATAATTGCGAAATGAAAATGCACGCGCAATTCACATCTCGTGCAATAATAACCGTACGTAGGTACGTTGGCAGCAGGAGATTGTTCACATCCTTCCCCAACATTCTCGCCGCACCCCATCGGCAACCCTGCCATTCCCTGCGGTTCAGGCGTATCTAATCGATGTGTGCGTTCATTTCGCAGGAATGGAACGATTATAATCTACGCTGGAACGAGTCCGAGTACGGTGGGGTCAAGGATTTACGTATCACCCCGAACAAGCTGTGGAAGCCAGACGTGCTCATGTACAACAGGTAACAAGTTTAGTGCCATGTCACATTCTCTGTGATAAGAAGGTGTCTGACGTTCACGCCGCCACCATCCCCATGTCTCTTCCTCTCCAATCGTATGTGCGCCCTTCTTACATGTTGGTTAACTTTTTCTACGTTTCACTCCAAAGCTCCCTCTCCCCATGCAGTATTATTTGATACCACTTTTTCTCCCTGTGTAACAATACATGTGTCACCATGCATTTACAAATCCTAACCCAAAACGTAACACGCGCAACGTGTCTGAGAAGAATCGCCTGCATTTCACTCTAAATGTATTTCAAAGTAGTTTTCTACGTGTCCCACGCTACAAATCCCAAATCAGCCACTTTACTACCCATGTCAACTGGCATTTGCCATGAGTTCTTGCGTCTCCCCCTTCATCCTCTCGCCCTATTGGCTTATTTAAATGTGATACCCAATTCTATTGCATGCTTAGCAAATGACCATAAACGCTTTTGTTTTAACGCCAATGTGTTACCAAATCGAAATGGTTCAGTCATTCCCGACGCGTGCTCATTAAAATGATTGCGCGTCAAGTGTTTGCGAATGAGTGCCAACCGGCCAATTCTTCCATATCTTCCATCCACGCAGCGTGTACTATATTTTAATGGGTCACTGTAAATAACAATTAGAAGACTGACAGACATGCAGCAAAACGTGGATTTATTTACTTGCCATTCTCGCTTCCGTTGTGACACAATGCTTTTTGTTTGCATTCTTCGTTGTTGTTTAAACAGCAACAACGACAATAACATTGCAGGCCTTGTTTAGCATGTCGAACTATCCGTAATAATTACCTTCAGGACCTTCCATATGTCGATTACGTTTTTATTATTTACAATGCAGTAACTACCGAAAACAAAAGGCGTAAAGCGATGCTGTTACCGTAACAAACGTGTATTTAAAGTATGTAGAGTAGAAGTAAGTTTAATAGGAGTATAAACAAAAGGACGAATAATTACACATTGTCCATGAGGAATATTATTAATCTTGTGATTGCAGTGACACAAACACATGTTCTGTTTTTCAGAGAGAGAAAAGCAAGTTTTTTCTTATCTTCTACGATTCACTTGCTCTGCTGATCTGAATCATTTTCCTATTGTTAACTTGAAATATGTTTTCTCTAGATGAATATCTAGACGTTGTGTGATTGTTCGATCGGTGGAAAATTGATGTTGGTGCCCTTGGTGCGCGCGTCTTTTGTAATTCATAACTCCAGATCGGACAATGATACAATCTCAGAATATGGTAACACGTTTGCTTCTTTCACTCACGTCTTCTACTTCTTGTTCTTTTTTATCACACTTCTTCTAACTATCTTTCTTGTCAGTGTGAGAATGTTGCAAAAGTCGGGTGGGAAGTACAGAGACAGCTAGCCGTTGCTGTAGGCCACAGCTACTTCCGACCCTCCGGAGTCGAACGCCGGACTGATACCGGATACCGTATAAGATATATATAATATATATTTATATAGCCTATATATACTAACGCACTCTATTAAACAACTTGTTTATATTTTCTATATCGAACACGCTTCCTTCCATCACGCTTAATCTGATCAGGGAACTATTATACCCACTTAAAAAACGCAAACATTCTGAATATTCCAAAAATCCTCAAAACCAACAGTGAATCATTGATCTGTATGTAATTTTATCAAGCGTCAAACTTTATTCTACTCCTAGATTAATCCTTATCATGATTATTATTATCATCAGCATCCCTTCGAGGGATAAAGATAGAGATAGGCGTATGCATATCATATATCTTCGTAATTCCCTTTGCCTCCTCACCTTGGACCATTCATCAAGCATCAAAGTCATTCGACCGCGTACATCCTTTAAAATCTCTAATCCTTCCTTTCACACCCACTGCACATTCCACTTTTATTCTCCCTCCAGCCATCAAGAATTATGCTCCATTTATCTGAAATCATATAACAAATTACACATGCCCTACACAACAATTTCACTCAGACAACAACAACAACAAAAACACGTTTGACATCTCTGAAATCTCTTTTTCAAAGGATAATTACTGCATGTAAAATGCTATATTTTTTCTCATTTTCGTGCGGCTGGTAGCAGTTTGAAACTTCGACTCCTGTTGGGCCGGAACGTCCCTGAAAACTCTCAATGTAACAGCACAGAAACTAAAAGAGAGCCTAAACTAATCCTGATGAAACTAAAACAAGGTAACTAAAATTACGCTACTAGAGCTTTTAACTTAATTGAACTGATTTAATCAATCTTAAAATAATAATTCGATTAAGATATTAATAACGACGCCGAGTAATTGTAGGAGGCACATGCACTCGAGTGCTTTCCAAGGATAATTACAAATTACATCTAACAAAACTTGCGTATTTTTTAAAAACGGGGCGCACTTGTTTAAAAATAATCTCTATTTAAGCAAAGTACCTAAAGGCGTACGCCGATCAATAAACTCAGCCCTTTAACGAGCTTAAACAAACGCAGAGCTCCGCGTAAACCAAGCGAATACAAAAGAATATACAATCAAGGATAACGAGCAAGCAAGCAACACGGGCAGCTGTGCCGTTAGTTCCCTCTTGCTCACAACAAAAATTTTTATGTTCCTTTGCTGATATGCCTGCTCTAAATCTGTCTAAATCAAAACGCAAATCAGTCTTAAGCAACAAACAACAAAACTTGCTCCCTACTTTCAACTTTGTTCCTTTCAATACAACAACAAGAACGTGACGGACATATAGCTGATGATGTGTTTGATGTGACCACTAATCTCCCCAAGTTTTTTATTTTTGAATGAATCCCAAGACTATTTTTGGACAGATACACAAGCCGCCTCTTAGATGTGTTATTGTTTCTTCCTGTTTGTATACGTTTAGTGTTGCGATGCGAATCAGTGGATGATTGTTGCATGCCGAACAATTAAACTAAATCCAGAGGACAAAACTGCGCATTGGTCAATTTAAAAACCGAAAACGAGAGCGCGCGCGTGAAGCAAATAAATTTGAAAACAAACACGCAAAATGAGCAAAAAAACCGATTAAGATGTATTAGCTGAAAAGATGTAGCGCATCAGCGACATGCATTAACGAATATTGTGTGTTGTATTATGACAAAGTGCTGATGAGGGTTTCGACGGGACATTCCAAACAAACGTTGTGGTCAAACATAACGGCAGCTGCTTGTACGTCCCTCCGGGTATCTTCAAGAGCACATGCAAGATAGACATTACGTGGTTCCCCTTTGATGATCAACATTGTGACATGAAGTTTGGTAGCTGGACCTATGATGGCAACCAGGTATTCTAATCAACTGCTAAACTCTTAATGTGTGCATTCAAACATAGAGATATTTGATGATCGCGCGATGATTGCAAAACAACACACTAAAAACACCCATAGTTAATGCTACCGTAGTGGCAAAACAGTGATGATGATGATGATGATGATGATGATGCGAGATTGTTTCTTAGTTTCCATGAGTTGAATACGCGTGTACACTGTTGTGGGTCATGCGTGTTCGATTGATGTGTCAATGTTTTAGCTTTAGATATTACGTGTGTTAGCTGATGATGTCGCGTGCACTACACAATTAATCACATCATACCATACCTGAATCGCGGGGCTGTAATGAAATTCCCCACATTATTGGGGGCGGCAGCACCACGAGCGACGCAATCGTCAGTCTTGTGGGAACCATGTGACTGTATCGCTATAGATTTGCTATTTTGCATGGAGCACCGTGTTAGCTGATCTCTCTGCTATCGACTTGGCTCTGCTTGGCTGTGGTCCTGGTCCCTAGCAGTGGGAGCGGCGTGAATATGCTTCTGGCAGGGATGTGCGTGCAAAAACATAATTTACATGTCCTCTTTTTTCGATTGTACCTCGTTGTTGCCTCTTTTTCCCATTGATTTGTGTATTTCGCAGCAGGGAATCAAAGGTGAATTGAATTCTCACTCGAGTGCTGAGTAAAATTGCACTTGTTAATATAAATGGGCATGTTAATATGCAACCAGCGTTCTACCGGCACCGCCACAGCCACCGCCGCCAACCAGATTGCCTTCAAAACGATCGCATTCGTGCGCATGCCGCCCATGGCGCACCACGCAAGATGATGTTGTTATTTATCCATGCGTATTCGAAAGCAATTTCATCCATCGCATCGTGATGCAGCTGAATTCCCTCATCGCATACATCTTACCACAAATGCATTGCAACTCTCACACTCGATAAGTTGGATGACGATACTGCAGTCAAATCTATTTCCGATCGTTTCCATATTTCATGCTTAAAAACGTCGCGCATCAACTTCCGCCATCTCCGCATTTTATGATAACATGCGATACATTTTTGACGTGCAATATTAAATGCCGCGATGAAAGTTTGCAAGTTTTTACCAACAAATATTCAGCCTGACATAACTTCCGGTTGCACACTTTAAAAAGATGCAAAATCGATTAAAATTGCACAGGGGATGTGACAAGTTGAACACACGCACTTCCATCTCTCACGTAAATTTCTAGGGCGCATGCATAATGCAAATTCGGCATAACATTTTTTCACAAGTACTTACACTGTGCATGGATGCGCTCTGAATGTTGTTACATACATTACATACTAGGTACATACTATTATTATTATTATGTGTAACACATACGCAGCAAGCACGTAGCTAGAGACAACGATTTATGTGTTATGTGGGGTTGTAACATACCTGGGCGAGAATTACATGACCAGTTTTCCACCCGCAGCTGGATCTCATATTGAATTCGGAGGATGGCGGCGATCTGTCCGACTTTATAACGAACGGCGAATGGTACCTCATAGGTGAGTTGAGTGTGGGGAGCGGGGGTAGAGAGACAATGGAATGCAAGCAAATGTTCGAGTGCATAATTTGCATTACTCGCTGTGTTCTAGAAGTGTGTGTTCTAGACTGACATATAGGGTGGTTGTGTTTATGATACAGTTTGAATTCAAGGACACGTGTGCTGATGTTTTACAGGAATGCCTGGGAAAAAGAACACCATCGTCTATCAATGTTGTCCGGAGCCATACGTGGACGTCACCTTCACCATCCAGATCAGACGGCGTACACTATACTACTTTTTCAACCTCATAGTTCCTTGCGTGCTCATCTCCTCAATGGCATTGCTGGGCTTTACGCTGCCACCGGATTCCGGCGAGAAGCTAACACTAGGTACAGTCCTCTATATTTTATTCTATGTTTCATTCTGAATAACTTACTGTGCGCTGCCATACAAAGTGATCACTTCCACCACAACTAATAATGAATTATCTAGCTCTCACGTACACTCGCTCTCTGTTTCTACGTCTTATTCTGTATCCAGTTGGAAATACCAGGGTACCAGGGTACCAAGTGAACTGAATTCTAACAAGTCATAATATAACCCAAATCAAGAATAGCTTGAGACATGCATATGACGTCTATTTGAGTGAAAAAAATTGCACATCTTCATTGCAGGTGTCACCATTCTTCTTTCATTGACTGTATTTCTCAACCTAGTAGCTGAAAAGATACCAACCACGTCCGATGCAGTTCCTCTGATAGGTATGATCATCTCTCGAAGGCAAAAGTTGTACTCGAATTCTTTGTCTCTCTCTGTCTCTCTATTTCTCTTTGTGTGTGTATTGTATACACTGCCTATATCTCTTATTATTCTTAGTACCCTCCATATAAATGTGTGTGTAAACAGTGTGTGTGTTTTTACGGAGGTGGTTGGTGTATTTGTACCGCCTCCGAGTGTCCCCCTCTTGACTTGATTCATTTATACATTATATTAACGAGTCACGTCGTTTATTGATTGTTACGAAATGATGATGATGATGATGATGAACTTGCCATAATTATATTTTTAGGCGTACAACCCCCCTATCTCTATCTTTCTGTCTATGTATATCAATTTGATATGAAGTTGCTCGTTCGTTCGTAAGTTTTTTGGCATTACAAATGGCAATTGTTGAAGAAGCGTGTACCTAGGTTACATTTACGTTACTTGTTTGACTTTTGGGTTGCATTTGATTACTGATCGAAACCATGGTTGGATACTGCCAATTGGAAGAAATATGGCTGATATGCGTTTATTAATTGAACGAAATGCGGAACGAAAAACTTAGAGAGCATTGTGCATTATTTATATATTTAAATTAACCCGTGACCTGCCTGCCAATGCTTGCACCATGGATTTTTATTGTGTTGATATTTTAATTTTCATACAATATTTTCTGTTTTACAAAACATTTGCCAACTCATTTTCAACTCATCATTCGTCGATTTACCTACGTACGTTTGGGTTTTATGTTTGATTGGGATTTCAATTGTTTTAACTGCGCCACTTTTGGCATTCAACAATGAATGCATTTGATTTGAATGCGAAATAAAATGTAAATCTGTTATTTATTGTTTGCGGTTATTTAATGCAATATTCTATTGCCAAATTCAAATCCACCAAAAAAAAGTCGATAGGCGAATATTTGCTATATTTGGCGCAATTAAAATTAATTGGAAACTACTTTAATTGAGTTTAATAGAATACTGAGCAATTTAGTGTGAGCGAATAAATAGATCTGACCTAGAATAATATTGTTCATGGGTATAATAAATACCGAAAGCAGGTCAAACTATGAAGGAACGATAAAATCTGGTAGTTGCTAGCAGTACCTACTTGATGCCTATATTGATTTAACTAAGATCATTATTAACCAATGAACATGTCTAGTATTGCTGGAATGTAATCGTTTGTATGGAATGTAATTAGGTATGTCCCTCGTGGTAAGTACACCGATACCAGTCGTCGGCGGGTGGACGAGCAAAGTACGCGAACGAGCTTAATTCATAAGTCAAACTATCAACTAGTCTGCAAAGTCATGACGTATGTACATGTAATAGACTTTTATTCACTGTTAAATATGATTGAAAACATATATAACTAATGAAAAGTCGACTGTAGTAATCTCCGGCTGTGGGACTTGAACCAGTGGTTTTCAGGTCACAATTGAGGTGTTAACCATCTTAGCCACCAAGCCGTTTTATTGATGCTTTACGTGATGACTTTGTGGACAATGGAATATTGAAATTGTCACATTCCTTCCTGTATAACTGCGAGAGCGCAGTACGCATGAACACGTACATAGTTTGCAAGTTCTTTAGCAGCAAGGTCAGAACACAAGTTGCTCTCTCAATTCCTGGCAGACCTGATGATGAATTTGCACAAACCGAGCACCATTTGTCGAATAATTGTAGTGTGCATTCAACAACCACGCCAAAACACACATGACCATTAAAACTTAAAGAAATACTTACTAGGTGTTATTAATCTAACGAAATAATGCACTCACAATTGCACTCACCAACAGGCAGCAAGCAATCAAATAACGCCCAAAAGTTACCGTCGTCCCAGCGGCGGCAATTTTGAAGGAGTTGAGACCCTCGTAGATACATGGAATAAATACACAGCCGGACGAAACATTAATCATCACCCAACATATTCAATTCAAACCTGTGTTCTGTTGCAGGAGTGACCATCTTGCTCTCGTTGACTGTGTTCCTCAACCTCGTGGCAGAAACCTTGCCCCAAGTATCTGACGCCATTCCTCTGTTAGGTACACACCAACAACACGTTCTTTGTCTGACCTGCCTGTGCTCACCACTCTTTAAAAAAAATGAGAACAACTCTATAAATCTTTCTAAACAATATTACTCATTTCCTCATATAAATATCTCTCAAAGCTGCCTGTTTTTTTATATGACTGATTGTGTTGTTAAATATTCTTCTATTACCACCATTAATTGGTTATTCTCTCTGTCTCTTTATCTAAAACAAAATACTCTTAAAGTCTTCTTCCTGTGTTGAGTGTATAGATGTTCAGTGTTTCACGATTCACAACAGCCAAACAATTTTTTATTTTTTCCACACTCGGTTACAGATAGTTTAGAAAACAAATTACACGTGGATTAAGTCGAGAGATTAAGGTTCAGATAGAATTTTTAATAAAATTTGTACCTTTTTTGTTATGACTTGGGGCGGTGGTCATTCTTTTGTTATTTTTTTTTTTTTTGATTTTTTAATGTGTTTTAACATGAAAAACATACATCGAATGCGCGTTTTACATTTACATATGTTTGATCATCATCCCCTTCTTCCTTTTTCGCTTGTAAATACGTTCACATCGCATTCATTTCAGTCATGATTATTTGCCCTTCTGCCTCCAAAGTGGACATGATCAAAGGAGAAATATGATCAATGCTGTTTTGCAACGTTTACGATATTCATTTTCAGGGAAATGAAAGCGTTTAATAAATTCTAAACGGATCAGGCATGCTTTTGACAGACGCATAAATAATATTTCTTCTCATTCATTGCCACGCACCGTACGAAAAGAGCCCCAGATACTTGGAAATTTGCTAAAAAAGTTTTTTGCCTGCAAAAAAAATCTGGTACGTCCTTGAAAACTTTTCAATTTCAGCCGGAATGAATCATTGCTAAACGCATTTAACTACAACTTGAAATTTCCTGAAAAACATATCTTCCGTACCTAATTGTACATGATTGATGATTTCATTAAATTGCCCAGCCCCCCTTTAAACAGGGAAGGAAACTTTGGCAAAAGATTAATTTTGCTTGTTATTCCGCGCGTCTCGGAATTGTTGAATTCATTAAATGTTTGATAGCAACGAAAGATCTTAATTAAATTGCCCGCTTAAAATTCATAACTTTGCTATGAAGAACAGCGAGTGGAGAAACAATAGTTTAAGCTGCCCTGCCCTGCCCTGCTTTTTGCCAAGGAAAGGCAAAGGAGTTAATAAGTCTTCCGGAAATTGTTCGATTGCGCATTCGCACACAGGTCAGACGAACACGGCGTGATCCGCACTATCTGTTGCAGGTGTTACAATTCTGCTATCGCAGACTGTGTTCTCCCTGTTGGTGGCTCATGTGATAACGCAGACCTCCGACGCAGTGCCACTGATAGGTTAGCGTCCCCCTAACAACCCTTCTACTTCACCATGCTGAAAAATAATCTGCATCTGCAAATCTATCTCTCTTATCTCACAAAAACACTCAGTGCTCTAATAAATTTCATTCTAATAATAAACAACATGATCTAATTGCAAATTTAGCAGCATCGCTCTCTTCTTCACTCTGCCTTCCTCTTTCAGAGCTGAAACTTCTTCACTCTTCTCGCGAATTCTCAAATTCTTCTGATTGATTCATCGATCACACAAAGCCCTCCTTCAAGGGGTGAAAAGTGTAATCGAAGAATGATCCTGCACATGATTTTAGGATCAAACTATCTTAGCTTTTACTTCTTTCAACATCTTGAATCTTGAATAGTTTAATAAATATTTGGAAATTTGTCACAGATTTCAGTGATGGATTTCTGGATGAATAAAAATGGATTTACCAGCATTAAAAAACAAATTGCAATTAAAATGATGCTACATAATAACTCGAACAAGATCATTCGATTAACATAAATGATCCTGTGTTATCCTACCTTAATCATTAATTCATAAACTGCAAATGCAATGCAATGTCTTTCTCTCTCTATGTTCTAAGCTGCTCCTTAACTTCTAATTTCAACGATCGGTGGATTAATTTATTAATTATCCCTGAAATTCATAGGACAAATCGCCAGTAAAGCAACTTTAGTTCATCTCCAAGTATCAAAGGCTCTCTCAGTCTCATCCTTTCACGTATCAAACAAAATTTAAACTATTTTTACACAACTTTAAATACTTTTAAACTTTTTGTTTTCAATGACAAGAGAAAAAAAAGTATCATCTCTATTATGCTTACTTTGCCTCAAGTTTCCAAACAATTCTCCTTCTTTAAGCAACTTGTAATTACATGCAGTAATAATTAAGTTGATTTTATTTGTGCTTTCAACGCAGAAAACTCTCGTTCTCTCGTGCGAATTCTCTTAACGAGTGTTTACATTTATTCAATTATTGCAAGACATTCTTAGCTTTAGGAGCTAAAATTTTAAATAAATATTACCAAGATAAAATTACTCACCAAATGAAGATGATGATGATAATACTCTTATAAAATACAAAGGAAAAAATTATTCTATGACACGATATCCTAAAAAAGAAAAGAAAAAGTTTGAGTGCATGTTTGCATGATAATTATAATCAGACTAATTGCTTGTTGTTACAGCATTTGATAATGAATCTAAACAAATTGTTGAATTAAAATTATCTTGATGCATTTACATCCAACAAAAACAACATAAACAACAACAACAACAACAAAATATTAAACTAACAAGTAATAATACTCATTAAAACAGAGTGTAGAGTAAAATTCTTCATAACTTTTGCATTGTTTGCACTTTTTCAAATTCATTAACTGATTTCGCTCCATTTCCATTTGCCTACCATCCATTCACTTGATTAATTAATTAATATTTGCGTTTTAATAACGAGTGTTAACAAGAAAGTGCTTATTAAAAATACTTTGTAATTGTAATCGTAGATTGAGCATAGTTTAAAATTAGTTTTAATCTCTTTCTCTCGCTCTCCAACTCTCTCGCAGTCATAGAAATTTATTCACTTATTTCGTATAATAATTGCATTGCGAATTTATATGCTACGCTAAAATCATCTAAACCATTTGCTACGTGAAGCGAGCTAACTAAGCAATTGAGTACACATATCGTAGACTAAAAGCAACTAAACTAACTTGATGCTGCACAACATTGCTACTGGCAGTTCAATGGAATGTCATTAAGCGAAATTATGTGCTTACTAGTTTAGTTCTAAACGTGTGTTTACCGAGATATAATTTATGACTACTACATAGTTTCAATATTAATATAAACACCACTACTACTTACTACTAATAATAATTATTTGTTCATGGTTTAAGTGCAATTTGACTTTTTGCATTATTTGCTTAGTTGACATCTAATCATGCTTGAATTTTGAATTATTTTAATCTGCATTTGGAATGTAACTTGTATGTTGCTTGATAAGTGGGTTTGAACCAGTTTTTTCTTTATTTATACGTTTGTTGTACGTCTAATTGTTTTATTTGTTTTTGTTGTTTTTTGTTGTTGTGTAGTTTACTGACTACTTACTTCTTCTCCGCTTGAAAATTGCACGTTGTGTGATGGCGATTTAATTGAAATGTGAATTACAGGCACGTACTTCAACTGCATTATGTTTATGGTTGCATCATCGGTGGTGCTTACAGTCGTTGTGCTCAATTATCACCATCGAACTGCTGATATTCATGAAATGCCTCAATGGGTAAGATCAATGAAACTGCTGGAAGAAAAGTTGTTAAGGGTGGTTTTTGATTGGTTGTAGATAAAAACCGTGTTCCTGCAATGGCTGCCATGGATATTGGGTATGAGTAGGCCGGGTAAGAAAATTACAAGGAAGACTATCCTGATGACCAGCCGCATGAAGGAGTTGGAGCTCAAGGAGCGCTCCTCGAAGAGTTTGCTGGCGAATGTGCTGGACATTGATGATGATTTTCGCAATGTGTCGGGCGGCGGCGGCAACAATGCGTCGATGACGACGACGAGCTTGGGCAGCGGATTCATGCGGCATCCGACTACGATCGAGGAGGCGGCCATGCCGGCATCGGGCACGCAGCGCGACCTGCAGCAGATTCTGCGCGAACTGCAATTCATTACGAATCGGATGAAGAAAGCCGACGAGGAGGCGGAAGTGATTAGCGATTGGAAGTTTGCCGCGATGGTGGTGGACCGCTTCTGCCTCATCATCTTCACGTTGTTCACCATCATCGCCACCGTCGCGGTCCTCCTTTCGGCGCCGCATATTATCGTCCAGTAGTAGCGACGGCGGCGCCGACGCGCTGCTGCAGATCTACACCTGCAATAAATAAATAAATAATTACCACATTGACACACTGCTATTCGACAAAGCAAATGGAGATATGAAGCAACAAATTACTGCTATAGATAGACACTATATTAATATAAATAATAGAATTAAACAAATGAACGTTTACTGTGATACAAAAGCAGCGTATCGTGTCAGCACTTGGGGCATATACTCACGAGCTGTTTCAACAACAACAACAACAACAACAACAACAACAAGCAGACAAAAAGGCAGGCACAAAAGGCAGGTCAGTCAGTCGCTGAATGCTTGTAAAATGCAGTTAATTGTGGGACCACATCATCCACTCGCGAATTGCCAAATCCAGCAAATCGAGATGCACATTTTGCAATTCACTTGCGCACAAACCTCTATGATGTGTTTATGTCGCACATAAAGTTTGCACAAACCGGCACCTGCGAATGCTTCCGGTTTGTTTTGCAACGCCACTCGCGCCACGAGCGATCAGCGACTGCGGGGGTGCAAAAATGTCAACCGGAAATGAACAAGGCATGTAAGGTATCGCTCAATTTTGGTCATCATATTTGACGTTCGCAAATTAGCAATTGTTAAGAAACACACCAACACACTCACACACCACACACCACTTATTAAGATATTAAGATGATCCCCGAAACCTGAAATCAACCCAAAAAAAAAGGAAGAAGAAAGAAGAAGAGGAAACATATTTATAGATTTTAAGAATCGTTGAAGGTGGCAACCGCAAAATACTAAATGTTGCATTATCAAGACGTACACACTCGTACAATTAAGATCCTATGCAATACGAATAAATATGTAATTGGTGCAAGACGTGCACTCATTATATTTATGAATATGCTATTAATTAATCGTAAAATTAATAATCAGACACACATCAACTACATGTATTCGAAATATAGCCATACAAATCCAGTTGTATAATTAAACAATTCACACTCAAAACACACCACCAAACACACTAACGACACACAACTAAATAAAAGCGAATCGAATTAAACAAATCGAATTAAAACTTGAGTAAAATAGCAGCTAAATATGGATGTAGAGAATTTGTTTGAGGTACGCACGTGTCTGCCTTTTGTTCGCCCAATTAATCCAATTAAATAATATTGCGAATCATCCTATAAGTAAATAAATAAAGAATATTTTAAAAACTGCGGTGTTAAATAACAAAACAAGTGAAACAAGTTCATAATTCAAGAGACAAAATGTGTGAAACAACACAGCAAATCCAGTGCGGAATTTTTTCATTTCAATCACTCCAAACTCTAGCGAATTTTTAATTAAAAACAATAATACAATTATTGTATAAACAAAATGAATTGCTAATCTAATAAATAGTTTATCAATCTGTAAAATATAACTATGATGTATAAACTAAAAATGAAAATCTCGATCGCAGAGCAAAACAAACTGAAATAAATAAATAAATTGCGCGCATATTTTATACGACAAAAAAGAAACCAATGAGAAACGATAAATTTTAAAACAAAATGCACATTGATATATTATTATTATAATAATAATAGGCGAATTTTAAAATGAACAAATTGTATAATAAGAGTAATATTAATAATAATAATAATAATTAATAATTGAAAAGAAAATATTTAAAATGAAGCAAAAAGAGGGACTCAAAATGGAGATTTGCGGCGCGGTAATTTCATTCTCCACCGCCAGCAGCAACCCCCAACCTCCACCACACCGTTGTTGATACTTATTGTTGCTCATATTATTATTAAACGCGCGCGCGCACACACATGAAGAAGAGAAAAGCATATAATATTATATATTATATAAAGGATAATGGCAAATGAGGACATTTAATGATGGTAATTATTATCGCTCAGTCCGCGCCGCCCTCTGAACCCTCTTGGATAAAAAACGTAAAAATCTAATTATCACAGAAGAGAAGAGAGAGGCAAGAAAAGCAAATTATTAATACAACTAATTAATGCATTCAAAACGGAATGCATTACGTGGCGCGCATGTCTCGTTCGCATAATAATAATTAAATTAAGGGTGCGTTTTCCTTCGGGCACTCAGCCAAACATCTGTATCGCATTCGTATATAATATAACTATATAATATAGTCAAGTATGTAAGATATAACTTATATACTTAAAATGTACACCAGAATTGCTCATAAATATGAATATTTTTGTTACCTAAAGACTAAAACTAAAAACAAGGATAATATGAGGGGAGACTAAAAGTATTATTACCTAATACTAATTAATATTGCGAATAATAAATATGAAGCACTGCGCGCGCGTAATCAATTGTTAATTAGTTGATGCGAAATAAGTAATATTAGACGAAGAAGATGAAGAAAAAACAAGTTAATGTGTCATTAGTATATTAATTAATTTCTTCTCTCTCGTCTCTGTCACTCACTCACTATATATCTCTCTCTATATCTATCTACGTACGTGTGTAATTATTTAACAAGCAATTAATTAGAAGAAATACGAACAAAGGTCGTCGTCTTCCTTATTCGCAAATTGCAACAGGAGTAGAATTATCATACACAAACAATAAAAACAACACATCAAACAGATTTTCGTTATTGTTCATTGCTCATTGTTACTTATGATTTCGAATCATCGAATTTGAATGTCGCGCGAATTTTTATATACGAATTACATTACTTAGGAGAATACAAAATATTTAAAAAAAGAGAGCAAATAAACTAATAAATAAATAACTAAAACCAATGGTCCATCGCGTAAACTATGTGCAAACTAAATGGAATGCGTAAATAACAAATAACTAACTTAGTAGCGAGATGAAAAAATTAAATAATTATAATATTTGTAAATTTACACTTTCTTACCGAACACGTAAATTTAAAATTTAATAAAAGAAAACACTTGATAAATGAAAAAACGTTAACAATGTTTAAATAACTCTCATTACGCATCGCTCGCATCATTCATCAAACAAGCAAACAAATAAACAAATTACACATCGTACTTTTGCATCTAATGAAATGCCGCCACATTTTTACACGTTTTAGATAAGCGAACAATGTTTATACGACTATATACCTAGTATATGAGGACAAAAAATATAAATATAAATAATGTACATTTTGCGAGATACACGCAGGTGTTTAAAGAGAATCGAGCCCGAAGGAAAATTACTTAAACAACTTTCAACAACTGACAAATAATGCGAACAATGTGCAACAAAAAGCAAAAAACAAGATGAAATCGATCAAGTGCGCGCGTCACGAGATTTTATATCATGTACCATTTTTAATAATATTTAATACTAAATGCATATAAATAATTAATAATAAACCAAGGCGCGCGCGAAACACTGAAACGAATTTTTCACTACTCAAACACAGGATGGTGTAATAAACATTAAAAGTAAATGAACAACCCTAATCAAGTTTCGACACACACACACAACACACAAAAAACACTTTTACCTAGCAAACAAACACACGAGGGATGAAACGTATTAAACAATTTCCTAATAAATTAACGCGACAACTTTTAATAAAGAGATGAAGAGTTATTTATGTATTTTAAATAAACTAATGACGCATCATTAATTAACACTTATACGATGTATAAATCAATTCTATATTACGTATATTCATTTTGCGAACATATTTTCTATGCGCAATTCGTTTGTACGACGGTCATAAAGTATGTACTTATGTACAAAAAACAAAAAACATTTTTTCGAGCGGTCATTTTGCCATCTTAAAATAATACTAATGTGAATAAATGAACCCCTAATTTAATTAAAGCCAAGTCTCACCTCACAATTAAACAAATGTTTTGGCAACGAACTAAACGAATAAAATGTGAACACGCAATAAATAATTTCAAGATGCGCAAAATGATCGCTAAAAACTTTTTAAGTTTTCTCTTAGTGTCAATAATGGATCATAACGCGCACATGAATGACAATGTCATTTTTCCATCAGAGAGATTTTTCTATAAAATAGTTGATTAAACTAATTGAATGAATACCTAAACAAAATTCACAAAGCAGACTATCGAAAAAACAAAATACACATAAAGCAAAAGAATAAATGATCTCCTAATCACTGCTATTCTCTTCTTATGTCATTACCATCACTCATTTGTAACTGTAATAACTATATAAATTAAGCATATACTGAACAAATATGCTACGAAACAAATAAATAAATAAAGTACCTACACAGAAACATACACATACACTATACATGGGAAACTAGAAGAAAAGAGATACAAAATTATTTATAAATAAATAAATAAATTCGTGTGAGTGGCGTTACAAATGGAATGAATGAACGAATGCGTTTATAGTATAAATTTAGCATCCGCAACAAGGAAAACCAAACAAGTATATCGAATATCGATAGTAAAAATCCACACACACAAAAAAGAACACATTTTAACCAGAATAAGAAGAAGCGACAATGAATTTAAATACACGATAATGAAAAGTTAAACAAAGCATGATCAATAAAACAATCACACCTAAACGAACTGATTTTCTAAATGAGATTTTTTAATTAATAAAAGAAACAAAAGAGAGTAAAAAGCAATCGACAAAACTAATTGTATCATGCTGACGATTTTTGCGTTCACAGTGCAAAAGGTAGTAAAATTATTATTAGCTTCTGCTGCGCTCTTTGCTCTTGAAAATGAAGAAAATCTAACCACTCGATTTTAATTAAAGCAATTTAAAAGCGATAATAAATCAAGAAACAACTAAACTAAACTAAAAACTCATAATGATGAAAACGGAAGCAAAAAAACATATTTCAAATTGAAAATGTCCCACTCTCTCTCTAACATATTATCAATCAACTACTATTTCTGTATAGCATAACGTAATAAGATTAGAAAATTTGCAGAAGAAAGATATGATGAAAACAATTACTAACTACTACTACTACTAAAGCAAACAAAAAAAATGGAATGTGTAGCCAGTTTTAGCGTATTTATCGACGAGACGATGAGATTTCTTCGTTTTCGCTCAATGACGAGACGAAAATTGAATGAAAAGAGAAAAACTAAGTAACACAAAAAATCTAATCGCTAGGTATTATTAATAAGATTCTATTGAACCCAGAAATCGAATTCCCCCATGAAGATAAAATCAAGCAAAGAGAAACCACGTACTCAACCATTGTAAAAGTAACGAAAACGCTATTGATAAAAATTGCTTCAATTAAAGTTACGATTATGCAGTTAAGGATATGCAACTTATTGCAAACTTTACATACACGTCAATTTTTGGCATTTGTTGGTAACACTTTCAAGAAATTCGATACTTTTCTATGCCGCTAGCATAGTACATGTGTAAAATGCTTAGTCAATCACGCACGTTACATATTTAAGTACTTGGTTTGAAGTACGCTACTTTTTAATTGCGAGACAAAAATATGCACGCAAAACAATTCTTCAAGTAATTACCTGTAGCCTATGATAACAGCATATAATACTTTGTTATGTATTTTCAGTAGGACCGATCATCAGCCAAATACAATACGTACCATTTTTGTATTATCAGAGTACTGATTTCCGCATGATTGATAGATATTGATAAAAAATACAGAAGCCAATTTAGTAAGCAACGCCAACGCAATAAATAAGTTGAATTCAATACGGAATTGCGCGCATACATTGTGAACAAAGCAACAATAACAGCAAATAATGAAACTGATAAGCGATGCAAATTATTATCTCGTACACATCGTGCATGTTTTATTGAGCTCGTTCTATACGTTCTACCATATAAAATAACTACGATGCTGGTATAAATAGATGAAAATGTGAATAAATGTAAGTGTGATTGGAAAACAATAAACGCAAATATTCAGTTTTCAATGCGATTGTTACCTTATCACTGTTTCTCCATATGTTCCATTGAGATTACTGTTTTAGGTAAATGATATTGTAACAAGTTACTCAATCGCCATATTACCCACAAAAACAGCGCATTATTTCATTGCACTTTGTTATTATTTATATTTTGTTTGTAAATCTGTACAAAAGTAAATTCATTATGCATTATATACATATACACCCATTCACACAACAATTAACAACCCATTAAAACATAGTAAAAATAATGTTAGGGTAAACGAAATAGACGAGATGGATTATTGAGACTGTTTGAATTCGGCGTAATCAATGAAACCATCCAAATTTACATCAAGTTGTTTAAGTAATGGATCGACAACTTCTTCTAATTTTGCGTCTTCCATCGTGGGATAATTTGACGGTTCTTCATCACCTAAAAGCACAATTGTTATTGCACTGCTCTAGATGGTTATTCAACAGAAGAATGAAGAGAATGTAAAACATAAAAATATGACACATAAAAAGCTTTAAACGCATTGTCAGTCATTACATACATGTTGAATTGAGTTTAAGGTGAATTGACCTGCCCACCAGCAGCAGCCTTTTGTTGTGCGCGTACAAACTCTGGATAATCAATGTACCCATCTTTGTTCAGATCATCCATGTTGAGTATTGGATCAATGAGATTCACGAGTTCTTCATCTTTGAACAGTTTATCCTCTACCTTTTTGCCAGTGTTTGGATCCTTGTTGCCTTGTTCTAAAGCACACATGAAAACACACGAAAAAATGAAGCACATAAAGCAGACATGCAGACCATGAACATATATATTTCATCTGTTATCATTGCAATAACAAGCAAAACACTTATTACACCAGTCCAAACTTCATGGCCACCACATTAAAAATTAAATGAATGGACTGCTTCTTACCATGCCAATGAATGAGTGATTTGATAAGCTCACAGCCATCCAGCTTATTGTTGTTATCAGCATCATGCATCTTGAAGTAATGGAATTGTAATTCTTGGTCAGTCATTTTGCTTGTATCGATTGGAACTTCCATGTGCTCAGCAATATGTCTACAATTTGTTAATGGTTAATATTTTATCAAAATGGTGTATTTAAGGGCATACTCTTTCTCTTGTTGGATATTTGCAGCATTAAAGATTTGCTGAGGCTGTCCATGTTGGGCATGGTGATGAGCCTCGGGCTAAATATGTCAAGCAAGCAGAAATCAATCAATTGCATAATTAGTTAAAAGTGTGTCACAGGTACATTACCTGATGGTGTTGTGGTGGTGCTTGCTGATGCACTTGTTGCTGTTGTTGTTGATATTGAGGTGGAGCTTGCTGAAACTGTTGCTGTTGCTGAAATTGTTGTTGTTGTTGAAACTGCTGCTGTTGCTGTTGTGGCTGTTGTCCCGAGGGATGATACTGCTGTTGAGGAGGGGCTTGCTGCTTTTACAAATTCAAATATTATTAGCTATTTCATTCAGAAAAATGCTTCCAGATGGTTGATACCTGGTAATGTTGTGGAGGAACTCCTGGAGCTACTCTCCCCTGCCCCTGAACCATAGTGCTCTGGTCTATCAACATCACCACCAACACACTCACTAGGATGTGCCCCACGGTACCGCCGATGTTATAAGTCCACATATTCTTTAATAATCTGGTGAAACTATCAAACTTTCTACTTTTCCCTGTAACCGGCTCCACACACAATATGACGAATACTATCTTCTGCGGTTATAATTTAATCACACAATAGTTTTATTCAATAAGCAACATAATCAGAGTGGTTGCTCATGAAACCATTTGTTGCAATAACCAGGTAGCGCACCTGAGACACCTTATTACCTATAACAACGACACGTAATCTGAAATAAACTTGTTGTAATATAATGTTAGTTTCGATGTGCTACTTGGCATTCAGAAGCGCTAACTACTGGAGAAAGCGTGAAGTATTCAGGTTTGCGTCAGCGCCAGTAAAGCGCGCCAATTTCAAACTGGCGGCATCTTAATTATTCATCTTTTCTTAAGCGTTAATTGATTATCATGTTGAACACATCACTAGAAAACTGTTGTTTTTAATCCTATTGCTCCCATAAGACGTTATACTGTCGTCATACTGCTAGGTTTTTGAAAAAAATATTAATAATATCTACGTCAAAGTTACTTACACAGCGAATTTCCTGTTTTCGATTTCCATAGAATTGTTTATTACGTACGTATTCTTTTACATGCTAAGTAAAACAGCATCTTAAAACGGCATTTGAAGCACAAAAGTTTCCAATGCACTGATAAACAGTACATTGGTTTAGATACGTTGCGTGTCAGGGTAGAACTGCCCAATGACATGAGCTGGACAGGTCCGGAACCTGCATAAAATATGTTCAGATACGTGGGATTGCATGCTTAGTAATAATTCTAAACGTACTCACGGTTTGGCGATCTCGGGGTAATCCATGTTCACACTGTTTTATGCACTGACGATAGATTATTAACACTACTATCACTTTCTTTAAATAACACTCGCGGCCGCGTAATTATAACTTATTAATGGTCTACCTTAAAGGTAAACACGTGGAGAAACGTGCTCTCGCGCAACGTGATTGCTGTACTGACGTCGCACGGCTGATAACAGATGCATTGCGTGTATGCGAGCGAGCGCATTTGTTTACCTGCATGTGTAAGGGAAGGGTTGAGTATTTGCGAGCGCCAAGCAGACCCAAAAACTGACACTCATGCAATTTGTCCTTGTCCGTGTGAGTTGCTATAGCAGACAATGTATTTCTTTATTGTTACTGCTTGAATATTAGTTACAATAAGGTATAATAAAGCACAACTCGCAATTTGCTGCTGGCTTCAATGATTTTTTATAGTTTAAACGTAACTGGCAAGAATAGATAGTTATTAACAATTATACTTGTAGTGTACATTACATAGAATTAAAGTGGCTTTAATGTAGATCATCATAGTTTTTAAATCATCAAAATCGGTTGAGAACTTTAAAAGTTACAGCGGTTTGAAAATTTCCCTCTGAGACCGTGCCGCAGGTGCACCTGCAGTAGCGATGCTACTGTGGAAAGGGTTAAATTCCTACAGTAGCACGCGCCTACTGGAGTAGTGTGCACCGCTTACGTGGAAGAAGAAGTAGGTCAGCAACCTGTTAAACTGCTTGCCACGTACTCTGGTGCGTGGGAGGTGAAGCAGCTGTTGAGCGCATATGCATGGGCGCTCTGGTAGTAGGTGTGTTGCACCAGTAGGAACATTTCCAATGAGCAGAACTTTACGTTTTAATTAATATCTCGGAAACTACTTTAGATATCGATATAATTCTTTCACTGTCTGAAAGATGATTAAATTTTTTACCCAACCCTAAATTTTCAATATATTTAGTTCGGTGGATTTTATGTAATTAATTATTTAAGTTGGGGTTTGTTTGTGCAAAATTGTAAAAAAGAAGAGATATACATTTTAATTAATATCTCGGAAAGTATAATAGATATTTACATAATTCTTTCAATATCTGAAAGATTATTAAATTTTTGAATAAAGACTATTTTACCAACTTATTCCCTTCGGTGAATTTTGTGTAGTTAATTAATGAATTAATGAATTTGATGGGTGTTTCTTCAAAATTGCCAACGATTAGTAGTTTACATTTTAATTAATATCTTTGAAAGTACCGCAGATATTGTTATAATTCTTTCGCCGTCTAAAAGATGTTTAAATTCTCTAACAAACCCTATATTTTCAATATATTTCCTTCGTTAGTTTTTATGTAATTAGTTAATTAAGTTGGTGTTTGTTTGGTTAAAGGAGTCTTATTCATGATTCCCCATATAATATACACTCTGCACTTCATAATTGTGCTACCCTCTACACAAATATACCCTTCATGCTAAACTCACAGATTTCTACCCTTCAACAACCCTTAAACCTAAGCGTTGTTGGTTGCATATAGTAAACCAAGAGGGTGAAATAAATAATCAGGTTTTGCAATTTATGTGCAACAAAATTTAACAAAAATAATTCATAACTAATTCATTCATTTCATAAATTGCCTGAAAACTAAATTTAAGATGAAATATGCCAGTGTTAGTCATATGAAACATATTTGTGCATTATTAGTATTATGAAAGGCACAATAAAATTCACGTCTGATTGAGCCTAAAGAAATTGCACCTGTGAAAAATCCCAGCGCGGGATTTATGTCGCGAAGCACAGCACCCGCGCGAAAATGGTTCAACACCTTCGCACAATAGCATTCTTCATACGCGTACTGCATTCAAATAGCGTTCTCATTGCGCGCTGCTCCCCTCGAGCGCTTCTAACAATCGAATCATATCAGCATAAATGTATAATATCAGTGCGCTCGATGAAATTCATTCACGCCGTGATGCAATCACCTAACCGATGACCCAATATATGCCAGGCTCATAACGCCTTTCGTAAGTTGGTTACTCCCAGTGATAATCTCGATTCCCTCTCGTCATCACGTTTTATTAAGTGCTCATCACCTCATCAAGTGTCGAATTAAGCGCGATAAGCATGCACGCGCGACGTGACAATCAAATGCTTCCGTTATCACTGCTCTGCTCATCTTTTCCCTTCGCACAGACCACTAAATAATTTTTGCTATTTGAATTCGCATTCCAAAAGCAACCCGGTTTTTGTTTGGGCCAAATCAAATAATATATGTTCCGCAATCTCCTCCATTATGATTCCCAAAGCCGCCGGGCGCATTAGGCACGCTCCAAGAAATATCTAGCAACTCGCTATAACATCCCTCGAGATTGCCTGCTGCTTAACCAAGTGCTCAATCATCTTGAGCAAGTGCCGCACATCCGGGCAATCTTTCAATTGCGTTGCTGCTGACGACACAATGCCTGAAATGGCCACATGGACCTAAGCAAATTTGGATTACGTTCCTCGTTCCATGCTTTTTATCCATTAAATTCCAAAGCGCAAAAAACATGCGCACCTTGAATCGCCATGCGCACTTTACAACTAATAAGACGTTTAGACGCAGCAAGCTCTCTAAGACGATTAAATCGTTGTCGTAAACTCTCATTCATAAAGTGCAGATGTACTCCTCTCCAGAATGACAAGAATTCATCCCTTGCAATGTGTGAATTTTAAGCCAAAACCCTGTAAAGTGTTTATTACCTCATCGGCAGCTTACTTAACAGGATTACATCATAATGGGGGCGGCGATCTCTCTTCTCTTCTCTGCTGCAGCTAATACGTCAAAGTACACCGCGGCGAGTCGTGCGAGTCATCGATCCGTAAAATTGCGTTTTCAAACTTGGGATTTAAGGGCGTTTAAAGGCTCGAAACGTGCATACGAATGAACTGGGTGCTCGTAGTAAACACGTAGTAAGAAGTAAAATACCAACAAATCAATTGTTAAATGCCCATTGCGTCTTGTCGGCTTATTCAATAGGACATCTGCATCTATTCAAAATTTCTTATCTATAATTAGTAATAATAGATAATAGATATTCGGGATTTACGTAGTTCTTGTTGTCCGACATCATTAGTTAATATACTTGCTTGTTTTTCAAATTGAATGATTTTTAAACATGCGCCGAATTAAAATCATCCCTTCATATATGAAGGTAATTTGTAAGCTTAACCCTGTACGAAAGGGGTTGCCTTGGAGTTTAATAATTGCACATTCACCCCTAGTTGGCGATCGCACGCTTCGACACCTTCACATTGCGCGCCCACGCCAACTAAACTATGCGTGCAATGCGTTTTATCAAATATCTTTCACTGTACTACTTTCAATCACACTTTTCATTCTACCGAGTCTTCAAAAACATTTTTCGAGAACACCATGTGTTTAAGGGTGAGTTAATACATGATTACAACATACTTATTAGTATCAAACATGTGTGCTATGAATTGTTACTTGAGGGGTGGATAAATGGTATTCATTGAAGTTTTGGGGATTAATGAAACTCTTACAAATCAATTCATAATTTTCAGAAGGGTTTTCAAAAATAAATACATAAATAAATAGATTTTGGATAAATATTAAACTTGAACAAATAATTCAAGATGTCTTCATCAATCAAGTTCATCAATTCAGCCTCAAGGCATTTGAGAAATTTCGTTCGTAAGGGTGGAAAGGAAAGTTGATTTATTGCTAATCGCTGCGGATTAAATGCAATGAATGTTGACAGGTATATTACATAGATACCACTAAACTAAACGTTTAAATACACCTACTTACCTGATTATTTGTTATCCTCTCTCTCTTGTGCCTTTCTGTCCATTGATACATTCTTCAAAGCACCCGCTCCTCTGGCTTCTTTGTTATCCTGTTTGTTTATGTTTGTGCATTTGCGTATATTTCCTTCTTCATTCGCTTGCGGCTTTTCCAACAATAGCGAAATAATGCAAGAATATCAAAGAGAGCGACAACGAGAAAATTATGCAACGCAAACCACAAATATTTTTAAATATTCATTTTTCATGATTCATTGATTTTTTCTTCAAGAAAATTGTAGTTTTGCGTATTTTTTCTTCTAAGGGTAGAACCACAGATAACATATGTAACTACAGTAGTCGTTTGTGGATTTGAGAAAAGAAATGTAGAGATCAAAGTCCGAGGCTAATCAGCTTAACGCGTATTTTGTCGCTGACCACTCGAGAGGAAGGAAGTACGGTCGCATTCTTCAATAGTCGAACCTGATTCTGTTGTATTAAACATTGAAAAATGAACATATGTTCACGTTTTCCGCACAAGAAGGAAACCACTCGTTGAGTAAAGCTGCGCAATACGATTATTTGGGGGGCACTCACCCGTTAATTTGCGTTCACGCTGAAACCTCCCCTTGCATCACTGCATTTCCACACAGCAATCATGTTTTTCCGGTTTTCCTGCGCAGATATCTCCCAATCAAACAATAAATTGCAAATAACATTCATTTATTTAACTATTATTAATCCATAATAGTTGATTATAATACACAATAAATATTTACGAATCATTTTCGTTTTGTTTCAAGAGATCCTTAATCCGTTACTGTTTCTTTAGACATTTTAGTATTGCACATGAATATTCATTTTATACATTTAAGAAGACTTATTTACAAGTTATTCGTGGAGCGCAAATAAATTATAATAACACAGATGTACAAAGCGGCATATTAATAATAATTAGTCGATTTGCTTAGCAAACTTTTCTTTTATCATAAGCATTCACTTTTTAAACACAATATCACGAAATTAAAATAATGTTTTTAGTAATGCTGAAGCAACCCCGGTCATAATAATTTACTGCTGTACATGGACATGGGCGATCTTCCAGAATTGGGCGGCGGCAACAGGAATGGACTGATAAAATGATGTAATGTATCCCTTTCCCTGCCATAACCAACTCCAGCACTCAGATATTCAGGATCATTGCCGAGTGAGGTTTCGTGCAATTTGCGCATGTGTTTCTTAAGATCGAAATTACGACAGAACCCCTTCCCGCATACTTGGCACGTAAAGGGTTTCTTATCATTATGCGTATGCATATGAAAAGTGAGATTATAAATCTGATGGAATGCCTTTGAACACACCGTACACTTGTATGCTTTTTCTCCACTATGTGTCAGTTTATGGTTCTTGTAGTTGCCCTTCTGGTGAAACCCCTTGCCGCAGTATTCGCAGACGAAGGGTTTGTACCCGGCATGGATCCGCGCATGGGTGTTGAGCGTCGAGGAGCGGTTGAACGCTTTTCCGCAGGTGAGACACTTGTGAGGTTTTTCCGACGTGTGGATAATTTTATGTCGACACAACGTGGACGCTTGTCGAAAACCCTTACCGCAGATCTTGCAGACGAAAGGACGTGCACCCGTATGAACAGGCATATGACGAGTTAGATTATAATGTGCATTAAATACTTTTCCGCATTCACCACATTCGAAACTCTTTTGCTTCGTATTCGTCGATCCTGCAGTATTCGTCGTTGGCGAAGAAGGTGATGGGGCTTCATCACTGGTCTTGCACTCTGCCGCCGCCGTTGATGAATGTGCCCTTTTGATTTTGTTGAATTCCAATGAGCTTGGACCTGGTGGTGGTGCATTCAAAGCGTTGTTGCCCTCGGAGGAGACACTATACAGCGAAACCGAGGTGGTTGCCACACACATCAATTGGCTGGGGTAGTAAACCAGTGGGTACTGTTGAAGAAGATCCTGGGATCGCAGTACAGATGGAACATACTTTTTGAATGCAGATTCCAAGTGTGATTGATACGGTGCACCAAGTTTTGGAATCGTGGATGACGGTGGTGACTTTTTGGCATCCGGTTCCATGATTTTCGCGATGGAAAAGTTGAGCGGTGTTTTCGCGGGGACGGCCGCATCGTCCGATTGCAATGTTGTCGTCGTGCTCATCTTGTGTTTGTTTGTGCAAATCTGCAAGCAAGCAAACGATTTACTATAGTATTTCATGTTGTGACTGTTCAGACAACAAATCGCCAATGCGCAATGTAATGCCTCAAAGAGAAGCTGCAGCAAGGCTCCGAAGAAGTAGCATAGAGCGAGAGAAGAGAGGAGGGAGATTAGCAGATTGATGATGTGTTATAGTGGAGAGCGTTGGCACGCCCCCGTTTAATACGGCTATAATAACTGACAAAGCCCATTATTCGGATGGCGGGCACAAGCGGTGGACGATGATGATGATGTTGTTGTTGCTCTACACTCTATTATACCCGCCACGCATACAGGGTGTATTTCTACGTCAGGGGAGGCTTTGGAGGGTTGGAAGGGAAAAAGCTGGAAGAGAGAAAGAGAGAATGGAAAGAGGAAAGAAATGCTCGGCTATCGCCTAATCACAGACAATTAACGGCTGAGAGTTATCTGGTTTTGATCGGAATCATTGTCAACGCTCTCCTCTCCTGCCTGGCTCTTTTTCACTCTCCACATATTCGACGTGCTTGGGGGAGGAGGACGTGTGACATTTGGGACTTGGAAGGATCAAACCGATGATCGGATGTGCCGGCCACAGACGCGCATTTGCGACGCGCAGACAATTATTCGCGCATTTCAATTCCACCCTCGTGAATTCCAGCTTCAGCTTCACAATACACATGCGCGCAAATTATTAATCGTGCGCGAGATTAGCTCGGGAATGCCAATCTATAAATGCGATTGAGAAATATGAATTTCGGGATCAATCCCGACGTCATCATTATCATCACCCCAATGACACACAAGGGCGCCTCTGTCAATCGCAGCGATTGCTCCCGTCTGCCGAATCTAATCATTTTTCCATTAGCTGCGTGAATCCAGCAAATTACACACGAAAAATTACCAAATTGCTTGGATATACCTACGTGGGTATTTATAATCCGGGCGATATTAAATCTGATTCCGGATGTTGTCACTTCCGGAAGCGAAGCGACGACGCGAGGCACGTGCGCGGATGTTGCGCAGATTGTAATCGACAATTGAACGAAAGAAACTGCGAGCTTAACTCTTGAACAGCAGCTGATAAGGCAACGTAACTGGAACCGGGAATTAAGAGGCAAGAGCCGCTTTCCGTAAAGGTGCTTGTCAACTTCTAAGACGCGTGCCTCGCCCTTTTGCCATGCAGATGTTCGCGCGCGTATTGTTCTTGGAGAGCGCACGCGGCTTAAGGCAGGAAGTGCTTGCATCTTTGGCGGTATAAACGATGATCAAATATCATCATTTGTTTGATTCGCTCGACGCGTGTGCAATGCCAAACAAAAAAGCATGCTAAACGTAGGTATTAATTATTCATGCGAGTCGCGAGGGGGTTGTTCACCTCAATGACATTTTATGAACAAAGTTGCACATTTATAATTTGGTGGAAAGTGAAACATTTCGCAAAAAGGTTGGCGCGCTGCTGCCGTCGGCGCAAGTCGATCGCTGGCGGCGGCGGCAGCAGCAACGGCCTTGTTGGCCTTTGCCGCAATTGACTGGCGCTCACCAACCCCCCAATGGCGACGTAGCATACGCGCACCGCCTCCCAGGCGCGGCTGTAATTATCTTCTTCAAATATTTGCGCCGCATTTACCTTTTAACTATTCGCGGATCTACTTAACGCAGCGCTCCCGTCGCGCATCCTCTCGAACCCTCCGCACTGCACGGGCAAACAAACCGTTCCCGTTCTCCCTGCATCGATGTTGCAAACAGAATGCTACAATGCGTTTGCTATTCCTTCGGGAACACGATAAACTATCATCTATACAAACTTATAATTCATAAAATATGTTCAATTACTTTTTCAGCAAATTATGATCGGAAAAAAGTAAAAAATATATGCTTCCAAGTTCTTTCTGTCTAGTTTTCGATTAGTTTTTCTTGCAATGGCACGCAGAGTGGAAATTCTAATCGAAATATTGCGCTTTACACTAAACGGCGTTGTGAATGGATTGCTGCAATTGCGTGGAAATTGAAAAAAGGGATATATGAATGGCATTCAATTGTGCTGGCTGTGATGACGATGATGAGATGGCCACAAACAAAAGTTGCCAGCTCCTGGTGTTGAATTCAAGTCGAGCGCGCGCGAGAGAGAGTGAAGGAAGCAAGACGTTTGGAAGTAATTGTAAGTACACAACAATGGGATTTGTACCACATCCGAATAAGCGAGCTCTGAAAACTCAATGTGTTGACATTGCCCTCGTGCGCGCTTCCTGGATGGATTTGCGCCGCCGCTCCACGCTCCACGCTCAGGAGCAGTACAGCAGCGAACAACAGCGATGCTAAACAATAGCACCGCAACACCGCAGTCGCATGAAGGGCATGAGCATATTTTAAAACGCGCCAGCGATTATTCTTTGTACACATGCAGTACATAACAATTCGATAGACCACCCCCGGACATGCGAGAGCGAGTGCAAACATCAAATCATGCGTTCCCCTGTGGTTTTCTTCAATTTAGCCAGCATATGTCATTATCACGTTTTGTCGTTGTCGTCGTTTGTTAATAACATTCTTTTGCGCAAGTCAAACACGTTTTCCACCGCCCCCTTTAACGACATCTGCTGCAAATGCAAAAAATATTATTAATGCGGGAGGAAATCGCATCGAGTGCATTGCGGGATGCCAATTTACGTGCCAAATGAACGTTCGAATACTTAAAACAAAAAGTCGTTTGCCTTAAAAAAAATTACTACAACAAAGGCGCTTTACTTATCTAAATACCGAGTGGTGGCATAATAAATCAAGCTGTTTATTACCAAAGTGGTTCGCAAGTCAGGACAAGACAAGAGCTACGATCGTATAGCGTGCGCTAACAGGAAGAGATTCTTCTTAGGGCGTTAAAAACTTTCTGTTTAAGTTTAATGTTTAAATTTTGTACGTTTCCTATCAGTAAATGAAAAGGCTTTGGTAAATTTTGTAATTTATATTGCAAGATAAATGTAGTCATGCGCTTTCTGAGTCTTCATCGATCGGCCAAGTGTTTCCGGTGGGAAGAAACGCTGAAAATGGTAAAAGACGTAAATAAACGACAAACAGCAACCCCCTGGTAGCACGGTTGGAGTTGGCACGATGATGGTCATCTAGGTTCTTGGCGCATAGACAAGAACAAGAACAACAACCCGTAAGGCCGCATGAATATATTATCAAAGCGTTATCATGCGCCCTTTAATGTCCGCGGAGTGTTGCGTGCTTATTGCGCGCTTCCTACAACGACGACGACCTGATTGCTCCTTGCCCTGCAATGTAATAAAAAATACCGCATTGACGTCATGCTTGAATTTCGTCCATGTGTCTATTTTTTATTACACTTTATTGACCTTTGCTTGCGCTCTAATTTCTTTTATTTTCTGTTAGGCAAAATACTAAAAATTTAAAAATTTTGTGAAAGAAAAAAGTCTAATATTAATGCAAGTTTTAGCTTTGCTTTTGCTTTGATTTCTTCTATTTTCTATTAGACAAAGTAGTAAATCTTTTAAAATTAGTGAAATAACTTGTTTGTGAGCATAAAATAGGTACAAGTATAATTCAAGAGTGTAGGGGGAGGCGGCAATGTAAAACATATTCAATTGACCGTTGACTACTCGTAGTCCAATTCGTGAATTTACACACTGTGAAGTGTTTGTATTCCGGTGTGCGTTTGGCATCCATTTTGGCACTTGAATGCTGTATGGATAATAATCCATATAATCGACGGCAGCAGCGGCAGCAGCAGCAGCCGCAGCAGCAGCAGCGGTTGCCGCCTCCATGTTGTGTCGCTATTCGCGGCGTCAATAACACAGCTTCCGGTGACAGGACATGAATACGCAAGCAGCTAATAATATTCTTCGTGCACCCACCAAGCACTATATGTTAGTGTCAGAAGCATAGATTTTATCAATTACAGCGTAATGCATAATTAAGCATTTAGTGCGCAAGCACACAAGCGGTTTATTGCGTTAAATCTATGAAAATTAGTCTGCGCCCCGCCGGATGCCCTCGCCTCGGGCTAACGTCGTTACACATTTTGCAATCCCCTGAACGCACCCCCGAAAAAACCTCAACAGCCGTCGCTTGTTTGTAATGTCGGTTTACTAACATGCGTTCATGATAATCGTCTCAACAGATTAATAATGTACTTACAAGCTGAACTTGACATAATTTAAAGCAACTTAATTTGCCAACTGCCATATGTTTTATTATTATTATTATTAAGTACGTAATGCTTGATTAGACATTTAATTACAACTAACTAGAAACTATTTGAGAAGTAAGTGAAGCATGAACGCAATTTAACGCGCCGATTACATGAAGGTAAGGTAAACACCTGAGTAAGTTAATTATGTAATTATAAATTTTATTAAGTGCCTTGTGCTCATGTGCTTTATCGACTATGAAATTGATGCGTTCTACATACGCCCCCCAATATGCGTTTTCTTTTAGTTTTTTTTTTGAGTGAAAAGGGGTTGAAAACGCAAATAAACCATAAAACATGCACGTTTTAGCCATAAAACATAACGATTCAATTATCTTATTCAACTTATGCAACGGTCCACTTAAAATTGAAACAATAATTCACATTACTATAATGTTTGTTTGTTTGTTTGTTACGTTCGATTCAAAACAGCCATACGAAGTAAGGGCAATTCAAGGAGTTGAATTAGTATAACTTGTGCAAATATTGATTGATCCATAATAATTCGCAAGTGCTTTGTGTATGCTTTAAGGGTTGGCAATATACGCACTGAGCATCTGCGTACTGCGTACAACCCCGCTATTGTTTTTTCCATCATCTTCAAGTGTTTTCCACTATAATCCCTCCGCGCATTAAATTTTTTTCCGCTCTCGTACTTGAGATTTTCATTGTTTTACTGCCATCTTTCAAAACAAGCGTAGGTACAATAAATTGATTTGTTTTTCGCCATGCAATCAAAGCGCATTTAATTAATTATGTAATTTCCGATGGGGTGCAAACACAAACGCATCCGGAAGTAGCGGAAATGATAAATATGAAGGCAATTGAATGAATCGTTTCACACATTTATGACTCGTTTTATGAGTGATAATCGTCAAATGATAAGAATCGAAATATTACACTAAATCATCAAATGCTAATGCGTACTGTCAACGTATACGAACGGGGTGCGCGCTTTTCCGCTTTTTACGCATATTTCACTAGGCATATCCGACAGGCGATAAGTGATCTTTTGAAATAAATTCAAATAAACCACCCTGTGAATGTTTAACATATTCACCGACACCCCGAATGCTGGAAAGTCATTACAAGCAGCGTGACGCCCTCAACCCGCAATCCTCAATCTTTGCATGCAGGGAATAGTTGAATTAACTTAACTAGTAAATCCTTTTGCTAATTTCAGTTGGAACTTACCATGAATTTGGCAATTTACGCCGTCAAATGCATATTTATCCGGGATGAAAGACACCAATAATTTAGTTATTTTTACACTAAACACACCACAAGCGAGCACAATATCCAGGTGAGGAAAGAACAATTTAAATCACTTTTTTTATGTGTTTTGTAGCTGGTCGCGGGGCACAGTGTGCTCTTCCAAGATGCTTTGCTGAAGTCGTCGTCGGCGTCGTCGTGGTGGCTGTCGATGATGCAGTCTATGTGTGTGCGCGTGTTATCGCGTATCACCGAAAAGATGGCTAGCTGTTAAGGATGCGCCAATCGTGCGCGGTGTTCATTTTGGGGAGCCGATATGCGTCGGCCAATCGGCGGCCGGTCTCCAGCTCCCCTGAGCGGCGTCGGGGTGGAGCTCGTCGACGAGAAAGAGACGAGCTAGGAGCGGCAGCTGCTGCCAGGGCCTGGCGGTGGTGGCCCTTTTCGCCGGCTCCTCTGTTTGCCGGGTCGTTGCTGTAGGGGCCCCCTCATGGAGTGTGCGCTGCTTGCCCATTTCGTCTTCACCTGGCAGCGTGGTGCGCAGGCACCACTCGTACCATCATCATCCTCATCCTCATCCTCACCCGGCAGCCATCTACGCTCCCAACACACATACACGTTACCTACAACACCTAAGCAAATGTCCAGGTCTAGGCGAAAAGCTCATCCATCTTTCACCGGCAGCGAATGGACGTTCCACCCTTTCATTTGTTACTTTTCCACTTACACGATCGCCTTTTCCTCAGTTTTCCTACTTTTCAACTCTACAAAAAAATATCCCAAGACGAATTCCCTTTTGATTCTAATAAAATTAAAAGGGAAATCAAACTAAAAGCAAAGCCGACGCTGTGAATTCATGGAAAACCAGACTAATCGAACGAAAAGCTCGCTGTTGATAAGGATCACGCCTTTTTGCAAACCCAGCCAGCATAGCTGTGCATTGCACACACATTCACCCCATTGAATTCGGGTGCTGCTGCTGCTGCTGGTTGTGGTGTTTGACCCTTTTCGCTTTGCTTGCACTTTGCTCACGCTCTCTTAACACCATCGAATTGATAACTCCTGATGAGTTTTCCTAATTCCATAATACCTACTGCACTAATCGAAATTGAATTTGGCTTTCGCGTCACACCCCTGAAAAAATTGTTTAAATAAAAATATCTACAGACTCGGATAGGTATAAATTTTTCAAGTTTAGACAAGTGACGTACATCAAACACTCAACGTCTTAATAAATGCATTGCAAAGCATTGAGAGATCAATCGGTGTGGCCGGTGATGATATTCGGTTGAAAAAATTTGAATCCCTTTGTGGATCGGCGACGGAGACGCGCTTGCATTCAGATTGAAGTGCGTACTTAGGCAGCGACGGCGGCAGCGCTGATCACGATGAACTTTTTGATCTTTGAGCAGTACTGCCGTCGCCGCCGCCCATCGCTTTCCACCATCTTCATATCCTTCAAGCGCCAACGAAGCGTACGCCTCATACAATAACAACAAGAGGGATGGCGTATTCAACACTGAATTCCGCTTTGCAATTTTTGCATATTATGCGTTCGAAAAGCAGACATTTTTACAGTATCCGAAATGATATTTGGTTATTCGCTTAGCATAGCAAACAGACTAATTATTCAATCATACCCAAAACGCACTCGAGACAACGTTTAATTAAGTTAATCAAATCAAGTTCAGCTGTTCAGTCTTTGAATCATCATAATAGTAAACTCTGCGTTCGCGTTCGCATTCGCATTCCCACCAAATTCAAGTACTTACTTCGCTCTTCGTACAAAGAAAAAAGGGTTGATAGATAGCCAGACAACGTTTGATCCCATTGAAGCAACTTCTTTACTTTTTACTTCTCGTCAAACTTAAAAAAACAGCATTAATAAACCTATACGTTTAATTTTAATAACTCAAGTATTCATCGAGCAAATGTGAAGTTTTAATATGCAATATTATTGCATTTGAATTGTGCAATTAGTTCGTACACGAATTTCAGCTTGTGCTTGTTTCAAGTAGCTTCCTTCATGCATGGATGGGCATTCCAGCGTGTTGTTTGCAAAATGAAATTTTGTGTTATTGCTCTGAATGTTATTTAAACAGGTAGAAGGCCTACGTGTGCGTTCATTATAAACTCGAAATGTTTTCCTCTGCATTTTCTCTGATTAAATTTATGTTTGCGCACGCATAATGCCGCATTGCGCTCGTCGAAGAGACGAAAAAGAGCGCACTTGTATATTCATAACTCGCAAGTATATTTATTAAGTCGCCCGCACGTGCATCCTATGTAATTTTCAGCGTATAGCATTTTCATCAATTGCCACTTGAAATATTTTTATCCTAGGCGATTTACAATCTCTCTAAATTCATTTTTAATATAGTAAAAGATTGCTTATGAACTCTAGCAATTTACGAAGCAAAATCTTTTGCTGTAATTACGCTGAAACTTCGTGTAAATATTTATTAATTATCTCTTTAAAAATGTGGTTTTTTCGCAGTTTCTTAATTTACAAGAAAAACGCGGAAAAGTGGTATAAAAACTTACCAAGTTTGCGTTAATGTAAAATCAGCAAATACTCTGAAAAATGTTCAAGTCGTTTTTAAATGCAGTTGCGCGGCATTTTTGTTAAACTCCATACCTAGTCAATAGATTCCAGTTTATAACAAATTCCATACTCGCCCAAACTTGTTTTGTTTACAGGTACAAATTCCCCGTGGTTTGCAGTATTATTCCACCCAGTTGTGCAGTGTTGTGTTGTGCAGTGATGTGTTGTGCAGTGAATATTGTGTTATTACCAAGTGAAACCAAAAAGGAAATTACCAATTAGGTATTGGCCAATATCATTATCATGGGGTGAGTTTTTATTTCTTATTATTTTACATTGTTTACGTTCATTTATTCAGTGTACACATGTCATCTTCGTAAATATTGTACATTTAAATCAATTTCGCAATGCGTAAGTCGTACGAGATAGTTGAAAATGTATTTGTCTAGCAATATTTTGGACTTTTGGGGGGTAAAACTATCGATCGACAGATCGTAGTTGTTTGTTCTTCGTAAACAATTGCTATTGTTATTATAGTACAGGTAGATAGAGAGTGAGAGTGTGAGAGAGTTATTGAAGCTATCATGAAATCATAACACAAAATGAGGCTGAATGCTTCATCACAAACAGAATTAATCATAATTAGCCATCAACTGCATTTGCATTTTCATCGGCATTCTCTTCCGGTCTCGCTGTACTCTTGAAACATCATATTAAACATGAGCATCATTCACCTTATCAATTTTCAGCTCTTTCATAATTTATCATCATCATCATCATAATATATTACATACAAATCCTCCGATAATAATTTTGTTCTTCTCTATAAAATACGTTAAAAATACAATATTTATTTATATATGCGTCGTCAGTTAATTAGTTAGTTGTGTGTTACTCAGTCGTCGTCGGTATGTCTAGTAGTAAAGAATGCGGATAAGTTTATGAGACATAAATTCGTCGTGTAATTAATTAACTACAAACTGCATTTTGTCATCTCAACAATCCGTAAAGCAATTGGAATTAAGCGAAATTGACATTTGGCAAATGAATAACGACAATATTCTTCTTGAGACGTGACAAAATGCATTCTTTCATGAGAACATCATAGAACTCATTGTTTTGTGTAAAGATTATTACAAACATACGCACAATCAACATTCAATAGAATAGAACATTTGTCATCTTCATTATTAAGAATTCTCTGCATATATTTATATTCAACATATTATTTTTTAGATGTATATTCTTCATTCATATAACTTTTATACTTCGATTTCGTTATTTATATTTGTTTTGCTTTCATAATCAATTAGTGTATTCGAAACATCCACAAAACACGCTCTTGACTGATCATCAATTGGTTGTCTTATCCTTGCAAGTTGTGGAACATTCCTTAATAAGACATACGCGTAGTAATTAGTAGTAATAGTACATTTAATATGAAAATATAATAGACAATCGAAAAAATGCGCCTTGCTACTTTACATATACAATTTGTTTGGACGTTGTCGCTTGTTTGCACAAAAATTCGTCATCATCGTTTTGAGAATACAAAATACACCTACATATATGTGGAATTCTGCAATCGTCATTATGATTATTAATATTATTAATCGTCAAACGGAAATATTATTAAGGACTAGCGTTTTAGTGTATGTATGGTACGATGATAGGATGTATACAAACAGCACATTGACTAATGTTATAAACTATTCATTGATTCATCTGTGATCTGCGCACTTAACATGAAAAGTGACTCATTTTTTGCACATGAAATGCGTCAAACAAATTTCATTTTAAACTCCCTTAGCGCAAATATAATTAAACAGATTGTTAGCTGTAGCTGTACTATCTTTATCATACAAAGCACTGATTGATATTTTCTCTACTTATTCTCTCTTCATGTGCGCACTAATCATACTTATCGAATAAATACACAACTATCAAGTAACTTATTACACTGATTTCCAATTAAGACACGTAATTACATGTGACATACAAATACATTGCATTGTATTTTTAACTTGCATTTAAATAAATTCTCATCAGCTATTGTTTGTTATGCTAAACATGTCTTTGATATCTTACGAGTGACAAACAATTAAAGCGTTTTTAAAGAAGCAGTTGCAGTTCTTGTCTTTTAAATTAGCGCTCGCTCGTTTCTGATTGAGTAAAATGCTTACAAATTCGAAATTTAGTTTGCTGGTTTCAATACCGTACATATGATATGCAAGTTCAATTTAATGAAATAGCGATATATATATATATATTGTGCTCGCAGTAATTCAATTCAATGAATCAATAAATTCATCATCTGCATTTCTCATTAAGTATATATAAATTGAGACAATAATAAATATAGGAAAATATATCTTTACACATTTGCTCTGTTTCGTAGTAAACTCGATGATGCACATAAAATCATTCGACTAAATAAAAAAAGACAAATGCCCAAGTAACTGATTTTCTTCTTTTCAAATAAACCCATCAATTGAATGTAGATATTTCTCAAAAATTGCGCGCGCTGAGCAATTTCGAATATTGGAAATAACATGTTTGTTTACTTCGTGAATAGAATTTGCGCGTTCCATTAGTCTTGCATTACTTTTGGGTTTGTAATAATGATAATAATATGTAGTTATATGAAATAGAAATTGTCCTAAGCGTCTCGCCGCAATATTCCAACGAGTTGACTAGGGCACAATTGTAACTTGTTGTGCTGGAAGCGAATCAATCTCTGCAAATCATTTTCTCATGATTTTGCTTCACGTCTGCAGAACGTATTCTCCCATCCATTAAGAGATTGATTGACCTTGTGTATTAGTAGCTCGTGTTCTATTGTACAATTCGCAACAGATGCGCGCCGCTTCATGCGTCCGTCTCGCCGCCTTTCAGCCGAAGCCGCGCGAAGTCTTCGAAGATTATGTCATCGTTGTTTTCATCCCTAAAACGATGTAACAATTAGTTATTGATTTAATCATTAGGCAACGCACAGCATACGCGGCGTAGACGTACGTATCAAGCTGAATGAGATTTGTGTCATCCGCAACGTTCGCTCCAATCTCGCGGCTCTCCCGTCGCGACGCATCCAGCGGCGGCAAGATGACCTCCTCCTCGGGCTTCGGATGCATCAGAATGAAGGGCAGCTCCGCAACGAGGTCACTGCAAAGCATACTGTTGCTCAGCATTGATATAATTAGTAACGATAAAAAAGCTTTGCGTTTTGCGAGAATAATATGCTTACCCGCCGAGCGCGCCCAGATAAAGTTTCACTTTAACTTTGTACTGCACGATAATGCCCAAATTTTCGCGCTGGGATGGATCCGCAACTCTAGAGCACAGAGAACATAATATGATAAAACATCATGAAACATGGAAGAAGAGAATGATAGCAGGTTGCACCCCGCTCAATTAACAAATGTTCTAAGCGAGAGCGAGCAAACAGGCAAACGCGCTGATTAATTGAGCGCGCAAACAAACGATGTGCATGCAGACAATACATTGTGTTTGCAATTGTTATACGTATTACGTTAGCACACATGCCGTTTAGCATGCAGGGGTCAAATTAATTGCATATGCGATTCACACACGCGCAAACCACTACAAACTTTTTGCATGCTATTTTTAGAGAATGTTTATTAAGTAAGTAAGCTACGGCGTGATGATTACATGCACCAACGCACTTTTTAATTAGTGAGAAAAAGCTATTATGAAATGGCGTGTACGCACGCGGTGCTTGTCGCTTTTTTCATCAGCAACATTTATCAAATTAGTGGGCTCCCTATGCGAATGCGGTTACTAATACGGTGGACAGTACACAAAAAAAGAAGAAGAGATCACAATATAGGTAATCAGAAGATGAGCGGCAATTAAATAAGGATAAGGTAGCCAAGCGCATAACTTTTTGTATTGTGCGAAACTTGCTGTTGTTTTGTTTTGTTGATGTTGCTGAATGGTTGGTTGAGCATGAATGAAATGAATGAATGATAAAAGTTAATTTTGTTTGTGTTGGCAGTGTAAAGGCGTGTTTTGCATGTTAATACCGTTCAAATTGATGCACGTACATGAATAGAAATAAATGCGAAATTAATGAGAAACATTTGTATGTAATGTAATTGTACATTAACACGCTTGTGAAATATTAGACGACAACAAGAGTGGTAACGGTGGTAACACAACAGATAGAGAGAAGAAATAGATAGATAAGAAAAAAGGGGTGTTTTTGTTCTTTTGCTGAAGTTGTCGGCGTTGCGTATTTGATTTTTGCGATGGGTTTTTTTGTTTGGTTGTTGTTTTGAATAAGAGAGAGACTTACAAAGTGCTTGATGCTAAGTTAGTATCTTCGTGCTTAAGTTGTCCGTCCAATGCAAGGCCCCACTTATCCTTATTATTGGCCAACAGAGGGGTGAGAGTAAAGACTTTGCTCAGAGTGAAGCCAGGGCCGATGGGGCAGCCTTCTCTGCCCAATCATATACACTTTAGTCATACGGTCTCATTGCGTGTGAGAATTATTATATCATAAATCAATTGCAATTGCAAACAATCAAACAAATAGTTAAATATCAGTAAATCAACAGCCAACACTCGGAACGCTCGAAAGGATAACGGAGCATTGACTCGATTGATGTCCATATTTGATCGAAGGGTGGTAGTTGTGTGGTCGGTCTGTCTGTCTGTTGGAGGATGAATGTACCAACTACCCCATCTGCCTTGCTTTTGGTCTCTGCACACAGACACACGTTGCGCCCTAAATATTGCATTCGCGTCACACGCGACCGCGCGCGCTTTTCGCGGTAATGGGGAGGATCGCATGCATAACTTGTGAGAACCAACACCGTTGTGAGTGAATGAGAAGAGCGAGCAACCAAAAAGTATAATACTTATACGTGACGTCTATAGCAGACTAAAACAAGTGCGATCCATCAATACAACAATTGATAATCAATAATCAGCGCGCTGTATTCGTGAATCGCACTTCCTTAGTTGGGAGAGAGACGGTCAAAAACTAGATCAAATAAAAATGAAATACGCTTGGTTCGGCCAAGAACGCATCCAACTCTCGAAACACCACACAGCGCACCATCGGGTCAGCTAAGGACCATCACTCACATGGTCGACGATGCCAGATTCGTATCCTCGTGCTTCAGCTGCCCGTCGAGCGCCAGGCCTCGCTTATCTTTATTGTTCGCTAGGAGCGGCCGCACCGAAAACACTTTCGACATTGTAAAGCCCGGAGAGACCGGACACCCTGCGCTGCAAATTGTCGCATATTTCAAACAAACATAATCAAAAATTCATCAACCAAAAGAAAACAGATACTGCGTGGTCCGTGAATGCCTGTTAAATATAAATCGTATGCTGTCCCGGGAAAAGTAAGATTTATGTGTTCCTAATGCGCCAGGACGAATATAAATATTGAAGAGTACTTACTCGCTGTCCATTTCGGCGACGGTGCACTTATACTGGGCAGTGGAGAAGAGACAGATGTCGGCAAACTGACGTACGCTGACCTTAATCTTCTTCACCGTTCGATTCGAATTGTTCGCAATATGCACATTGACCGCAATGTTCTCGCCATGATGATACAGTTCCTTATCCAGCGACGCCTCCAGGTGCAGCTTATTCGGACTCATCATAAACTCTTTGCTCACTTCGACCGACGGTTGTTCGCCTTGCTTGCTCGGCGCGTACATGATTTTCCTTATTGCTAATCTACAAGTGGCGCGCATTCGAATCAATAGATGCATTCGATTAAATCGGCAGGAGTAAAACATACCTGACCGAATTGCGTTTATGCGGCTTATCGTCCTGCGTCTCGCCGACGAACGCTTTCAGCTCGTAGTCGACGCCGCACGGCTTTCCCGTATCGCCGGGCGCCGGCTGGAGCGTCACCGATGCGGGGCAATGTGGCGGCAACTCGAAATAGAATGGAAATGCGTTTGGTCCCAGTTTCTTTATCAGCCTCTCCTGTAATCGCGTGAGCGGTCGCTTCGTCGCATTCGAGTCCTGCGGATAAATTTGCTCAGCGGCCAGGTATAAGTCTTTCCGGAAAGTCAAGCCCAACACGTCCAGATCCTCGCGGCCGTACCGGAATGCCGCCAGGACATGTCCAAACACCTTGCGGTCTTTCACATAGTCCTGATCAATCAGCACCACCCCGTCTATCGGGTCCACATGCGAGATGTGATCGACAAAGTCGCGTTTGCCCAGGTAAACTGTGATCTTGCCATTGGGCGATGACTTTTTAAACACCCTAAAACAAATGATAAGTTAGTTGAGCGCTCAATGGAAATCCGTTAGCGAACACTCACCTAGTCGCCTGCCTTTTGCTGCTTGTATCGTCCATATCTGGACTCGAGGGAGCTAGGCCAGCGCTCTCTGGACTGTGCAGTTGTCCTTTAACACCCTCCAGTATGACCTGCCGACAATGAGCGTATTTAGCGCGTTATCGCGTAATAAAGCAAACAGAATGCACACACGCAGCGCGCAAACTTGCGGTGCGCCGAGGCGTAATTGCATGTGCAAACCAGTTGTAGTATAATAGTAGGTATATATCTCGCGCGCGCAACCGATATTTTTTATTCGCTCTACGTGTGAGGAAGTTGCGGAGAACAGAAAAACCGACGAACCCACTGATGTGTCACGCCGCGAATTCCACCGATATCTGTATGTACTATAATGCAAAATGCGGCATAAGTTCCACTCCACGAGCTTACTTTTGAATGCAATATTTGTTTGCTTGCTTTCGTTCACCAACTACTAAATCGGGCTTCTGCTCTCGCATAGTACAGTTTAGTTTGGAATATCAACAACGCCGCCCGCCCGTGTTATGATGATAGTTTTTAACAGCCTTTTTGCGCCAGTCGCGCACTCGAAATAGCAACCAACATGTGATAATGATAAAAAGCAGATCACACCGCGCACGGCCAAACAATTGCGAACGAACGTGCTGGATGGTTCTGCGCTTGCAAACAACTTTAAACAATTTTTAAACATTTGATGTGCACACTTACAATTACATCAACGAATTCGCGTGCGCCAATTTCCAGTCTTTGCGCGAATGGAATTTCTAATTAGTCGTCGGCGCGTATGCGTGGATTTATTGCGGCTGGATCGCGATTTCGGCGGGGGCCTTGGTCTCGGGGAGTATCCGCGCACTAATCTAATCTAATCAGCAGGGAATATAATACTTGTATGTTTACAGGCACTGCGTGTTTGTTTGCGACGAACGGCGATGCAGCGCGAAACCTAAAACAAACACACGCACGCGTTTTGATGCGCGTTCGCACGTACTCAGCCGGATCCATGGATTAATTAATAATATGCACGAGGGGCGCAAATGCGCGTTAACGCCGCTGACTGACGTTTAATTACAAACAAACGATTATATGATAATTATTCCAGCAAGCAAGCCTAAATAGAAATCTAAATAGAAATATCAATTCGTATCATAAACAATGTGTGGATTTAATGGTAAACAAACAAGTGACACGAGATATTGATATTTCTCTTTTCTGCACTATTCCAGAGCAGGATGCAATTGCATTTGTGTCGCGTTCATTAAGCATCAGCAGCAACCCTCCAGCAGAAAGTGATTTCGCGCGCTCTTCGATACATGTTCGGTGTATCGATTTTCCATCCTTCAATAAATTCGTTAGTGCATGACAGGGTCGGCGAAGAAACGGCAGCGAAATTGATAATTTAATTCGAACGCGCCGCCCGAAATCCCTCCGGAGCGCTTCCTTGAACGAGTGTTTTTCGCGCCTCCATCTCCTCTCCGGACCGCCAAATATTCGCTCGGGAGTCGAGAGATAAAAATAGACATAAACAATTTCCTCTCGAATTCGATTAGTATGATTTTATGGTGTGTGCTTACCGATTTTCGTGCTGCTGTCGCTCAGCAGACGGCGGTAATCCAACCAACCAAGACGCGTGCGAAACAGCTATGTGCTTTCCTACTGATTTAAGCAATAGGTGCGCATTTGGTAATGATGATGATGACACGCTGAATTCTTCGGCAATGATGAAAGAGTACGTGACGAGTATCGGTGATGATATATATTCAGACAGGAGCTCCTTTTTCGTTACACAATGGGCGCTCTCGTTTCGTGTCGCTTTCGCCGACAACAATTGTTGAACAGCTATATTAAACGTTCTGTCCGCGAGGGCCGAAGGCGACAAATGGACAATCACCGCTGGCGTACCCGTATTGTCTGCCTCTTGTTTTCTCTTCCTTTTCCTGCTGCTGGCGGCGGCAGTGGTGTTGTTGTTATTGTGGTATTTCGATCGGCGCTCGTCGTCGCTGCCTCCTCATTCATTTACCTATTATGTTCATTTGAATTCTATTATCATCGCCGGTGGTTGACGCGCGCGCGGCGACAAATTTCATCCCCTGCTTTTTGATGCCGACCGACTTTCCGATAATGTGTCACACGCGCTGAGACAATAGAGCCGCCGCTCGCTTCGTGCTTTCCCTTTTAATCAGCCGCCTCCTTTCAATGCAAATTGCGGATGTGCCTGGAAATGCAAAACGCCGAACACAACACGACCAATTAATACATGTGCATTGCGGCAATTTGTTGGCGTGTTTGGTCAACAATCAGAGATCAAACTTATTGTTTGCTTGGAATGCACTTTCAGTTTCGTGGAGAGCAAGCTGTAACGAACAATACACGCACCACGTATGAGGACGAACGGCTAACCAATTCTTTGCGTTTCCTGGTAAAGTGAGCCAACTCAACTCACTCAACAATGACGTCCGAGAAGGCGTCTCGCCAAACAAGTCCTCGTCCAGCCGGCCCAGCGGTGCGCACTGCTGATGGATGCGTGGAGCCGCCGTTCGCGATGAAGATGAGCGCGATCGCGGCGGTTTTGTTTATATACAAGGCGTTGTTAATGCGTTTTTCCCGTACGCCACGAGCACCGTTCGCGCTCAAGTTGAACCGCCGTGCGTGTTTGCACTCTGCTCACGCTTCGTCACAGCCGACACTAGCCATCGTCTCGTAGACTGCCAATTCACGTTTGTTCTGCGTGTGATACGACGTTCAGCGGCGGCGAGTCGACTTTTTTATCTAGTCAATACTTGCAATTAATAATGAATACCGCGGCTAGTTCCACCGAACTGGCGCCTTCCGAGCAGCAGTCCCACCACGGAATGGTAAATGAGGTGTAAATCTCCAACAGGCAGGTAGTCGCTGACTCACAGCACTTCTTTGCTACTGCCTGGGCTATTTGAATAGCACTGCACCATGCAATGAGGACGCTGTAGTCGTTTGCTACATGCAATATTTCTCCTGGTGTCTTGCAGCGCATCCAGCATGCGCCCCCTTCAGCAATGTGCTTGAAGCAGATTTCAATTATTGCTTGCCTGTAATGACTAAATCTAGGTTAACCGATAAGATATCTGTGCTCAATTAGCTATCATGCAAATCCATTAACAATGCGCGTATTTCATGTGGCAAAATTCGTGATTTGCATGTGCCGCCGAAGTTCTGGTTCGTTCGTTCCACATCGTGTGGGTGCGCGCTCGACGCAATCGCAATAGCAATTCGCTGCCGTGGCGTCTCGTCGGCGAGTCCGCGCTGTCACTTTCTGTTTGTAGTCGTGTTTTTTCCTGTGATATAGACATACTTTGCATTACGGCGAATTTGTGCGGCGAGCCAGCCAGCAGTGGTCGGTACAGGAAGGCCCTCCGGGTGCTTTTTTAGGATACACAATTGTTTAAGTTAATTCGCGAGCCACCACCGAAGTGCATCATCATGTCGACATCAGGAGAGTTCGGCAATCCCTTGCGGAAGTTTAAGTTAGTTTTCCTAGGCGAACAAAGCGGTGAGTGTACTAGCCAAGGTGGCAAATAGCAACCCCCGTTAACCCCACACAGCTGAGACCGTCTTGGTCACCGTCGCGAAGATGATGGTGATGCATTTGACCCCAGTGCGGATCAATAAACCCGTGTGCGAAAAGGCCGACGAGCCATTCATTACGCCACGCTTCTGTTTCACATTACATGTGCATTAATTATTCAGCCGGTGTATGTGCTCTGGGGGCGGCCGACTGATAAGGTTGTGTAGGTTATTGCCAATGCCCTTTTTTACAGAGGCGCGCGCGCTGGCCCAAGACGGCGGTGACGACCATATGCATGTATGTGGGTGGCACTTGCAGACCTACAAATTGAATCAATAAGCAATGTATCAATAAATAAACTATCAATAAGTGTCATTAAAAAACAGGTCTTCTTTAATGCATTGAAATTCTTGTTGCAGTCGGAAAAACATCTTTGATTACTCGCTTTATGTATGACAGCTTTGATAACACTTATCAGGTGAGTACTCAGTGTTTTCGCGAAAAACACGCTAGGAATTCAACTGTGTGGCACACTTTACATTCTCATGCTAATTTCTAAATTCTAATGCTTGTTCTGGGCTTTGTTTTAGGCTACAATAGGAATTGACTTTCTTTCCAAGACAATGTATCTTGAGGATCGAACCGTACGATTGCAATTGTGGGATACTGCTGGTCAGGAGCGATTCAGATCGCTGATTCCATCGTACATTCGCGATTCGACTGTTGCCGTTGTTGTTTATGATATAACTAGTGAGTAGCCTAGCCAGCTGTGCATAATGAGCACGAGCATTGTGATAAGATTCGCGCTCTTTGCAACATTGTAGATGCCAATTCGTTTCATCAAACTTCCAAGTGGATCGACGATGTGCGAACGGAGCGAGGCACCGATGTTATAATAATGCTCGTGGGCAATAAAACGGATCTGTCTGATAAGCGTCAGGTCAGCACCGAGGAGGGCGAGCGAAAAGCCAAGGAGCTGAACGTCATGTTCATAGAAACTAGCGCGAAAGCGGGTTATAATGTAAAGCAGGTGTGTACAGCTAGCTATTTTGTTGACAATTACAGTACCTATCATTTCATTTAATAGGTTAATGTGCTTTGCAACGCACAATTACTCACAATTGTTGTTCTCTTGTTGTGTTGTAGCTATTTAGACGCGTTGCCGCCGCATTGCCAGGCATGGATTCAACGGAGAATAAACCACCAGAAGACAGTATCCTTTTTTGCTATACTGTACTGCATGACGCGAATAATTTCATTTGGTTTGCATGCATTACTTGAGTACTTTTGCGTTGCGTTATATTTTCCTCAATTGTTTTTCTCTAGTGCAAGAAGTTGTCTTGAAAGATACGCCCAGCGAGGCGAAAGATCCCGATGGAGGCTGTGCATGCTAGCTGAATGGTTTATTTCGACTTCGTTTTATTTGTGTTACATGTCCTTCTTCTAATTCGCTCGTAACGTTGATTCACTCCCACGACGTCCACCAACCAGTCAGGCAATCAGAATATTATTATGTACTGAATGGATTTGAGAACGCGGTCATTGAGGCATCTATTACAAATCAAAGCGAGCGATACACAACGCTCTTCTGCCGGTGGCGCAAGTTAATTTAAAACTAAAAGAAAGAAAAAACAACTTCAATTAATGATTAATAATCGTATTTTTAGAACGCAAACAATCCGTACATGCAGGCGAATCAATTCTATTGTGCAATTTTTCAATTTAAAAAACAAATGCTTTAAGCACCGATTCGGACGCGTAGAATTAAGTTTTAACAGAGGTTTTTTCTAAATTATATTTACTCATAAGAAATAATAATTACTTACTGGCAAGTCTAGAAGTCTAAAAAAGTATTTGTGCCTTGGGTATGTTGAATATATTATAATATATTAACTTAAAATATTAAGCAATGATATCAAAAATTATGCGAAGCGTATATTAGCAATTCTAATATTTATTGATTGCATTTAATTAATTAATTATTATTATTATCTAAATATAAAACTAATTTAGTTCTATTCGTTTGGTTATAAATATTTGAAGATTGAATGAGTAGGTCGAAGTAAACAACAGCATTGATTGTTATTATTTAATTATGTTATGAATTATTTTTTTGCAAAACATCAACCAATTTATGGATCAATTGCCATCTTGTTGATTCTGTACATAGGTTTTGTTGTTCATTCAAGTTTGATTAATTTCCGTAAGCCAGTTTGTAAACACGCGATGTATCAACCAAAAAGCGAATATTGTAGGTCATAGAACAGAACAGGCTATATATATATTATGTAGATCAATAGTAATTGTAGTCGTCGTCCGTAAGTGAAACACATCCTGCCACAATATTGTACGAATGAAGCAACAAAATTTGTAGTGGACTGAAGTAAACGTCCATTTATTATAAATGCTCAAAATGTATTTACATATCGACCAATTTATACAAGAGTCGCGCCGGATGCAATAATGTTACAACAATACAATTTACTGACATAAGCAATTTAGAACTTTATAATTTTTGCGCTATTGTTGTTAGTTAGTGTCGGAATGCGTTGCTATTCATAGATTGTATGCGTTGTTATTGATGTATTGCAATATCCTGTCTTGGGATGACCCAGATTTGGCAGGTGCATTTTTCTTAACCCACCACTTCCAGCCGTCGATCTGCAAACGCAGCCGCAACTGCAGAACCATCAGAACGACTCGGAGGGCGGTTGCATGTGCTGAGCTGGCATGCGTGCCGCCGCACCGCGTGGAACAAAATCATTCAGCAAGCACAACAGCAACCAGACTAAACTACCAATAAACACATTATCGATATTATCTTTAGTTCCGAAAACAATTTCATTCACTCTCAGAACACGCACAGACGTTACGTCTGCCTCTAATCAAAGTAGCCTGCGCCTTTGTTGTGATTATTTGAGAACGCTATAAGTGTGTGATTTAGTTGCGAAACGTATTCAAAAACAAATAACAAGCATAATACGCATATGAAAAATGGGCACTTCTGTACTGTAAGTGTGTGGCACAATGGTGACAAAGTAATAATTATCGAATAATCACTTGTTACATGATTTATTGCGCGTATCTATTACATTCATTACATCTTCATACAAATAATAATTGATGGTACGAATGGACAATTATTGTAATTTTTCTATTAAAATAATTTTGCCTATTTAGACACGTGCGTTTCGATTGGTAGCTATAATAATTCCAGCTGTTTGATAACTTTCCTGAAAGTATTTGAATTTTGTATTTCCCTCGCTCTGTTAGTAGCGCCACGTGCGTTATGTGCAGCGATTAGAATAATTATCAAGGTTACGAGATCTTCGGTGTGTATCTCAATCCTTCTTCGTGTGCAGCAGTGCTCTCCGCAATCATAATAACGATAATAATTACGAAGACGACGGCAACGAATGATCTGTAAACGAGATGCAGGAATGTGGCCGATATTATTAGTGCGTGGCTCGACACGAATGGCTATGGTGTTTAGTTGAGAGTGGCTCTCTCTTCGGAAGCAACGCGATCGTCGTCAAAGATGGCTTCAAGCAGGTAATGCACACAATCAATATATATGCATGTTATCGACACACCCGCTACATGTTTTGTTCGAAATGCGTGCAGGGTGGTTGAATGGGTCGAAATCATCGAGCCGAAGACTGGGGAGCATATGTATGCGAACTTGGCGACGGGGGAGTGCGTGTGGGATCCTCCAGAAGGAGTGCCAGTGAAGCGCACTGACTCCAACCAATGGTGGGAGCTGTTTGACTCCAACACGTCTCGATTTTACTATTACAACGCCAGCTCCCAGAGGACTGTGTGGCACAAACCCAGTAATTGCGATATTATCCCCTTAGCCAAGCTCCAGACATTGAAGCACAACACTGACTGCTCACCAGTCTCCACAAGTCATCAAGCAACCCAAACAGGTGAATCCACACGAGGACAAGTGCTGAGCCTCAGTGCCAGCACTCCACAATTGAGGAGGAAGTCAAATGATCTATGTAGGAGCAGCAGTTTTTCCCAGCACCAAGCCGGCGCGGACGGGCCGCTCTATTCCAACTGGCATGACTCCCACTTGCTGCCGTTGGAGCACTTTTTGCTGAACAATAGTAGAGACAGTGATAGTGAGCACTCAGACAGTGGAAGTGAATCATTGACAGGTAATCATTGCTTAGGCATTAGTACAACTAAGGAATTCTTGGTGCAAATAAGGCATGACACAGTTATTGTTATTGCTGGTCATTCGCGTGTTGATTCGCGCTCTATCAACATGTGCGTTTCCACTTGGTGGCAAAGTTGGAATATCTTGCAGTTATTCTCAAGTACATTGCTTTCACTTACGTAGATATAAAGCTTATTTATTAATTAACGGTATAAACAAGATTGCTAATGCACTGTTATATGTTGTAGGACATGAGCCAGACAACGAAGACTCTGATCAGTCAGAGGGCACGTATCTGCCACATCGCCTACGCCCAGTTGAATATCTTAATCTCCCAGCGTCAGTTCCAGAACCTCCCCGTGAACGTGCGCCCGTTGCACCACTGAAACCAGTTGCCGATCCACCATTGCAACCAGAGCGCGAGGAAGATATGGAAAAGTTTGCGGCAGATAATTTGAATCTCGGAAGCCGTGGTCTCTTCAGGCGCAAGGCAAGCGTACGCGACTTATTAAGTTGGTCGGAACGAAGTCTTCAGCGCCCGCTGCTGGCGTCCACGAAGCCGTTTGCCAAGCAAGCACTGGATATGTTTCGACAAGTACAAGTTTACATGGGCGACCGAAAGGCGCGACCTGGTGTCTCGCTGAATTCGGTCGTCGTGGAAATTCTAAGCTCAGCACACGCACAGCCTTTACTCCGCGATGAGTTGTACGTGCAGTTGTGCCGGCAAACGACGGAGAATCCACGCCGCGAGTCGATTTTACGCGGCTGGGAGCTGCTCGCAATCGCATTGAATTTCATCCCACCCTCGCAAACGTTCCAACCAGCGCTCTTAGGCTACCTGAATCGCCATCGCGACCCAACGTTCTCACGCGTCTTTCCGGACGTGAACCGATGGCCACTCCACGTTCAAGTGAATCACTACGCTACCGTAGCCTGCCAGCGATTGGAACGCATCGGCTTCGGTGGCAAGAAGACGGCGCGCCGCCCGCAGCTGGACGACATCGATGCGGCGCGCACTCAAATCTTCCAAGCTAGTCTTTTCGGCAACGTCCTACGGGAAGTTATGCAATTGCAGGCGAGTCGATGGCCAAACCGAAAACTCCCCTGGCCGCAGGTGGAACTCAGCGAACAGGTGTTGCGCCTGCAGGGCTTGACCACCGAAGGCATCTTTCGAGTGTCCGCTGACGTGGACGAAGTATCCCGTCTGAAGGCGCAAATGGATCGATGGGAATTCAATGAACCTAGCGATGCGCACGTTCCTGCTAATCTCCTGAAATTATGGCTGCGAGAATTATACGAGCCTCTTATACCGGACAATCTGTACCCGGAGTGCATTGCCGAGACGATGACGGCACGTAAAGCGTGCGATCTCGTCCTGCGTTTGCCCACATTACATAGGCTTGTCCTCTGTTATTTAATACGCTTTTTGCAGACGTTCAACAAACCGGAAGTTGTGCAATACACGAAGATGGATGCCGCCAATTTGGCGATGGTGTTTGCACCGAATTGCCTTCGATGCCCCGTCTCCGATCCGCGCACAATGTACGAAAACGCACGCAAGGAGATGGCATTCATGCGATGTCTAATACAGGAGCTGGATACTGATTGCGTGCGAGATATGATTTGACCGCGCCGACGGCAACGACTGCCCCACGTTAGCATCGTCGTCACGTTAACGCTACGAATCAATGCATCATTATCATCGGCATCTGCAGCACTTCGAACCAAAGATTTATACTTAAATTACAGAGTCTTTTTATATACGAATGATGAGTGCGCACGACGACGCGGATTAAGTATAAATTTTTGTACATTCGCATCGACGAAAACTTGATTACCACAGCCGCCAAATCTAATGCAATCATCTCTACCGTCTCTCTATCTTCTCCTTCGCCACACTTCTTCAACTTCTTCGACGCTAAACAAGTGTTAATTAATCTCAGATAGAAACTCAAATATGTTTTGTTACGCTCGTGTTTTATGTATATACTATATGTATTGAGAATCGATAAGGTGGAAACAGACGCAAGTTAGTAGTAATTAAAACGATTAGTTGTAAGTGATGCAGCATTGCTTACAAGTACTGGCTGGCTATAACGTAATATTATTAGCAATACGATTATGTACATTATAAGCGAATTTACCATCATTTATTATCATCATTATCATCATCATTGTTGCCACTAAGAAGAGCAGTTTTATAGACGCGCGTACAAAGCCATCACATGGTTTCTAGGATCTCAAAATTATAAATTATCTAATCTCTTCTTGTTACTGCTAGTGTCAGTGCTTGTTTTGCAGCAATAGTTTAAACAATCAAGTGCATTGTAAGCCGCTGGGCAGCTATACGCTCTGTCATAACCACATTACAAAACGATTGTTGAGAAGCAAAATCAAAATACGATGCCACTTAATGAATGAATTATAGATAATCATCTGAAAACGAATGATGTTAGTAACGCATGATTTAGGAAAATTATTCAACGTGAATGCTTTGCAAACCAGCCCGCTGTTGCCCGCCCCTCACAAGTCCCTAATCGGAAAAGTCATTTTCTTTGGAGGAGCATTTAACGCTGAATTGGCGGCGTTTGATGCTCGAAATATTTGTGTTCAATTCTGCTGTGTTTTGTAATGTGTCTATATCATTTATTCATATGATTATGTTTATCTATATTTGATATTTTTATATAGACATCGTACATATACATTGACCCTATCAGCTAATTGAATAAATTATATATTGTTTAATTCGATATCCATCGTTCCTTTGACTAATTATTCTGCGTGTTGCTGAAGTTTTAAAGCGGTAAAGAACTTTTCCCTACATAAGGCATTAATTAGAGTTTGGCAACTAGGTGATGTCTTTTGAATTTTCCTAGGTGCTGGTTTCTACCAGGCGTTATTTCGCGAAAGCCTGCATTTTGCCTAATACACTATATGCCCTGGTGAAGCGGAAGTTAACAGGTAGTTCTGTACGATGTGCTACGCGCCTGCGGGTTACCAGTGCGCTTACTATAAAGCGCAAGTCTCGATATGTTAGTCATTGCGCATGCGCGAAGAACGAGCATACAAACTTGCGCCGCGTAACGTTCATTTCGCGCCAAATGAAGTTGCGCTCTGCTGTGTTGTGCGGTGTCTCGTGAATAATTAAAGAAAATGTAAGTATTTCTTGACTTTTATCTAAAATATACACTGAATAAATGATGAGCTATAGTTTAACAAGAGTTGTATATAAAAATTTGATGAAATAACTTGATATTAATTGAGATTTTCGACTTGGCAGGAACGCGTCCTTTCCGCGCCGGCTAAACCAAGCCATGAAGCCAATCATCGAAGTGAACATTGTTTAAACTGTAAGTACTTGTTGAATTGCTATTTCCAAGCATGCTGAATTTGCCTTGTGGTAGAATATTCCAATTTGCAAAAGTTTAGGCGCGTTGCGCGGCATGGAAATTCACTGTAAAAAATGCTCATTGCTTATAATCATGTTCTCAAGTCGGCAGTACGTGTTAATTTCATATTATCGATAATTTCAATTGGTAAAAGCTGAAATTCGTTCGATTACAACCATATAAAAAAACATAGCGTGCTTGCAATGCAATTGTGTGCTAAAAAAATTCGTTACGCGTCCCCCCATAGGTAACTCAAATGGTATGTTCCAATTCTCCGAACGCGGAACAGGGATGAATGTATATGTATGAGTGCGTTAGCAGGGTATTGTACGAATAGCGTTGCAGTTTCTTGGAACTGCGTTGCATCTCACTGCATTCAGTCGTAACGACATTATCGATCGATTCAGAGGCATCTTTTGCAAGTGTTAAAACTTTGCTGCAAGCATCAAACATAAGTTAAACGTTAGTGCGCGCTGTAAATAATTCAATACAAATACAAAAGTCTTATTAAATTACACGAAATTAACGTCGATTTTCGACTTTCAGTAATTCGTTTGTTTAATCAACGATGGCCAATTCAACTATCCAGTAAAAGCAACATGTAAACTGTAAGTCATTCATTTTTTATAATCGAGCATGTACTATTTGCCCTGCGAACGTGTATTTCAATTTCCAAAAGTTTTCGCGACTTTGCGCGGTATTCATATTTGTTAGTTTGCAGTTTAGTATGTCGGTTATGTATTTGCAGTGTAAAAAAGTTTAGCGTGCCTGCGTTGCAATTACATGCTAGAAAATTCGCTACCCGCACCCCTCTGGGTACCTCAAATAACATCTTCCAATTCTGAGAACGCGGAACAGAGATGAATGTATGTGTATGTGTTGAAAGAATAGCGTTGGAGTTTATTGCGACGGCGTTGCATCGCGTTGCATTCAGTCGTAACGACGCTCTTGACCGATTCAGACGCATCTTTTGAAAGTGTTCAAATTTTGTTTAAAACATCAAAAATAATTTAAATGTTAGTAGTGCGTGGTTAAATAATTCAATTTAATACAAAATCTTATTAAATTTAACGAAATTAACGACGGAATTCGACTTTCAGTAATCCGTTTGTTCGACGATGGCCAAGTCAATCATAGAGTGAACGCAACATGTAAATTGTAAGTACTCATCAATTTTCTATAATTGAGCATGTTTATTGTATGTCCTGTGATCGAAATTATCAATTACCAAAAGTTTTCGCGACTTTGCGCCGCATTCAAGTTAGTAATCAGTTAAAGCGTCGGTTAAGCCCGCGCGCGGCTGTTACGCAAACGCGGACGCCGACGCGGCCGTGCAACGAATTCATTCACAAGTATTGCACATACACGACGTATGAATGAATTGGTAAGTTGCAGTCGCAGCTAGACGCAAGAGTTGCACCGTTTTTGATGCGTTTTGGACACTTCCATTTTCATTGAGTGCGATAAAGAAACACTATATTTGCTTCACTCATACCTATTATTTCAATGATGCTTAATGCCATTGCCCTCAACGAATGCATAGAGTTGCATTAATTTGAAATAATTTTTGTTTTAAATTTATTTGAAAAATAATTTTTTTTTTTTTGCAGGAATTGCTTCACGAAGATCACGATAGTTATAATCATCCAGAGTCCGCCAAGCAGACAAATTTATTACAACAATAATGTAAGTTGTTTTTAATTTCTAAGCATGATTCCTGCGATTATACGAAAGTTTCAAAGAGTTTCTAACTTTTAATAAGTCGTTGAAAATTTTGACCAGTGGATTCTATGTACATCTTATGCTTTTTAATTACTTACAACAATATGTTTTTTCTTAAAGTTGTTGTAATCTTATAAATTTATTTATGTTTTTTGCGCATTTTAGATTATTGCCTAAAACTATTCGAGTACCCCCAGCGTTTAAACTTTAAACTCACGTCAACATAATTATTATAGAAAATGTGCATTCTATGTTTCGGTTCATTCATTAACATTCATCTACTTATCAAATAAGTATAACAAAACAACCACAAAAAAAACATTGTATTAGAAAATGGTCTTCTTAACGTTGTTGCAAATATTGCTTTATTTATTGCTTTATTGCTGTGTGTTTGTATGTATGAAGGGTGGCCACCCGAATGTGTGTGCTTAAGCTTGGTGAGATTGATTTGTAACAGCAATAAGGAGAACCAAAATGCAAAAATTTGCATAAGTTAAATATAAATCGCTTAAGTAAGATTTTACGTTGACTGGATCATAATAAGCACATTTTTATAAACTAAAATTAGCTTTTCGTATTATGATGAATTTCGCGATTAGTTTCAATTTGCAATTAATTTGAATACGCGAGAAGGGGGCTCGAGCAAATTCCAATTGGAATTGACTGGACTGGAGAACACCACTTCAAATTAGAAACACTAAAGTCGCAGGTACCATTTAAAGTGTTTACGCATATATTATTTTATTAATTTCTGTTATAATATTAGAAGAACGAGACCAAATTATAATGGTTCAAAAGGAGAGCAAGTTGAAGATCTAAACCTACAGATCTCAACTGAAAACTAATAATTACTAACTCCTCAATTGCGAAAAACTGACTTTAGAGGTATTCATCAAAATGAATTTTTATTTATTTTTCCAAAATCTTATTAATTCTTTTTATATTTCTAGAACAACTACTAACGAAGTAAAATTAATATGGTTCAATAGGAGATTAAGTTGAAGATGTATGCTTAAACATCTCAACTGAAAAATTAATTATCAGCTCCTCAAATGTGAAAACACTAAGTTTTGAAGTATTTATTCGAATGTTTTTTAAAATTTGTATTAATTTTTATTCTAATATTAGAAGATACATCAAGGAAACAAAATCATTATGGAAAGAGAGGAAAATCGGGCAACTGAGGAATTCATCATCAGCTCTTCAATTGCAACATACTGAGCTTGAGGTATTAATTGAAATGTTTATGCACGTATTATCTTAATAATTATTATTATATTATAGAGGACATATCAACGCCATTGGATTATTGTGTTTCAATCGAAGAGTCATTAATTTGGCTCTCCTATTGAAACACAATGTCTCCGAGGATTCGACTGGAGAATGACTGGACTGGACATCACCACTTCAACTTGGAAATCCCATAGTTGCAGGTACTATTCAAAATGTTGACTCATGTATTAGCTTATTAATTATTTTTTATAATATCAGAAGAAAATGAACGAGACCAAATTTTTATGGTTCAAGAGGAGAGCAGGTTGAAGATCTAAACTTCGAGATCTCAACTCAACAATATCATAATCAGCTTCTCAAGGATGGAATCACTAAGTTTTAAGGTAATAACTTAAATGTTTATTATGATTTAAAATTGCATACTAATGTTCATTACATTTTCAGAAATCAGATCAACCAAACCAAAATTCTTATGGTTCAAGAGGAGAGCAAGTTGAAGATCTAAACTTAAAGACCTCAACTTAACAATTTCATCATCAACTCCTCAAATTAAAAAACATTACGTTTTGAGGTATTATATAAACGGTTCATTTATATTTTTATCTTACTAACTTTCGTTTTGTTTTCAGAATATATCAACAAAACCAAGTTCTTATGGTTTCAGAGGAGAGCCAGTTGAAGATCAACCCTTAAAGATCTCAACTTGACAATTACATCATCAACTCCTCAGCTACGACAACACTAATTGTCAAGGTATATTACTTCAAGTAATTATCTACATTTCCATTTTACTCATTTTTTTGTATGTTTTTCAGAAGAAATATGAACACAGCCACAATTATATTATTGGCCTGTTCAATAATATAACTTAGTGATTCAATGAAGATGATTAAAATACATCATCGATAACATTGCAACTATGGCGGAGATTTTTCCATTCCACGAGGAGGATTTCATTCCAAGGAGACGGACATATCAAGGATTTTAGGATAAGACGCCTTTCCGGACTTTCTCAAGTAAGTAAATTTAAAAGATATTTTTTTGTATTCAGTATCATTTCGTGAATAGCTGCATGTTGCATGATTAAAAATATTGTCTGATGTCTGATGTTCCATAACATGAATTTACATGTATTTTATCCTAGGATATGCGAAAGAGTTCGGAAACTTTTGTAACTTGCGCCGAGAGCGCCAGTGAGTCCTGGGCTTGCAGTAGATATAGGGATGTCACTAGGCGCTAGTTACTTTCAACTGCGCACGCTCGGAATACAACCGCACTGACGCGGTCTAAGCAACTTTCTTTCCGCGCTAAGAGAATCTGCGTTGCGCTGTGGATCGTGAAAAATCAAAGAAAATGTAAGTAATCCTTAACTTTTAATTAAAAAATATAATGAAGTAAAAATGTACTAACGTTGTACAAGAGTGATGTACTAAAATTTGGTGAAACTATTTGATATTAACATAGATTTTCGATCTTTGGCCAAGTTAATCCATTGTAATCGAGCTTTGAAGACAATCATCCAAGGAATCATCGTGTAAATTGTAAGTACTCATTAATATTCTGTAATTAAGCAAGCCCTATTTGCATTATGGTCGAGTATTTCAATTGGCAAAAGTTTTTTTTATAAATGTTTAAATTCTGCTGCATGCATAAAGATTAGTAGTACGCGGTGTAAATTATTGGATTGTTCAATTGATTAGAGTTACATGTGATTAACATAATCTTGTGTCATTTGCAGGAATTCCTTGCACAAATAGAAAATCCATCATCATCGAATCTGCCTTGATGCGTACAGTTCAAGAGACGAGGAATTTATCAATCAAAATGTAAGTACAATTTAATTAGCTTCTGATTTTGCGATGCATCTAAGATTATCAACAATTTGCAACCAGTTAAAGATAGCGTTCGTTGGTCGCGTTGATAAGTCTATGTTCGCCGCGTGAGGTGTGAAAATTGATAAGGGCAAGAGTTACACCACTTTCAGCGGGTTTTAGACACTTTAAAACTTTACATGAGTTCGACAAAGAAAACTATACTTGCCTCACTGACACGACTTGTTTCAAGATAACAATGCTTTTGCCCATAACAAACGGCAACAATTAATCACTATGCAATTATTGTTCTTAATGAATTGTCGTTTTAAGTATAAATGGGTGGATTGAAATTTCAAGAAAATAATGTCAATGTTTGTATTTTTACAGGAAGTTCCTCAACAAGATCATAGTTATCAAAGCCATCCAGAGTCAGCCAAAGAGATATAAGAAAATTCATTAACAACAATCCAAATGCTGAAGAAAGAGTCAACAATAATGTGAGTACTTTTTCATTTCTAAGCATGCTAATTCGCTCTGATGATCATACGGAAGTTTCAAAGAAATAACTTTTGATAAAGTCTTTGAAAGGTGCGAAACGGACAATGCGGATGGCATTGTTATAATATTTATCAACTGGTTGTATGCATACCCAATTGACATTTAAATTCCATATGAACTCTTCTTTAAAATGTTGCAATGTAATAAGTCGATATATATTATTTTTTACGCCTTTTAGATCATTGCATCAAAACCATTCGAATAGCTCCAGCATTCATATATTAAGCTCATCAACATATTAATTAATTTTCATGAACATAAAACTTTTGACAAAAAGCAAGTTTACAGTTTACAGGGAATTGATTAGGTAATTTATTTACCATTAAAAAAAACATTGAGTTAAAAAAAGGTCATCTTAACGTTGGTACAGACGGCTTATGCTGCTTTGCTTTTTTTATTGCTTTCTTGAGGTATTGTATGAATGAAGGGTGGCCACCCGAATGCTTGCTTGGCATGGGGAGAATGGTCTGGAACAACAATAAGACGAATCATTCAAGTTGTTTAAGTAGAGTCATCATAGTTCAATACTAAAATCCCTTTCATTTGTCTTTTACTTCAATTCTTTGTAGATTATTAAGCTTGCTAAACTTAGCTTCTCGTATTATGATGTATTTCGCGGTTAATTTCACTTTACTAGTAGTTTAAATAACTGAGCTATTCGAATAATGTCGACGGATCAAAAAGTTGCAATTTAAATTGCACGGATGACGCCTTAGGATTTTCGAGTTTTGGGATACATGTTCTAATATAAAATGGAGATTGAAAATGGTATTAAATTAGACATTTTATTTTTTCATTTTACTAAGTTTAGTTAACGTTTTTAGAATAAGTGCAAATAAAGTGGGGTAATTATAAATTATGAGGATAGCAAAGTGAAAGATCTAAAAAACCTAAAGATCCCACTTGAAGAAATCACTATGATCATACCCACAAATTTTTCTGAAAAGATTAGAGTTTGAGGTAATAATTGTCAGGTTTATATAGGGTTTCATTGAATCAATTGCTATTATAATTTTAGAAGATAAAATAACGATAAAACAGAACACCGACAACTATGCTAGTTGATAGAAAAATTTTAACAACAGCGATTTATTATGGTACAAGAGGAGAGCGAGTTGAAGATCTAAGCTAAAGATCTCAATTACAGTATCACATTATAGGCTCTTCAAATTTGAAACAAATTAAAGTTTGAGGTATTACGTCACATGCTTATTTGGGGGTTTATTCGACTAATTTGTAGCATAATTTTAGAAGATATATTAATGAGACCGGATTATTACGTTTGAAGAGGAGAACAAATTGGAGATCTAAAGTTAAAGATCCTCATTGAAGTATCACATCAATTGCTCCTCATATATGAAAATTTAAAGCTTCAGGTACTAGTTGAAATGTTCAGTAAGGTGTTTAATTTACTAATTCTTCTTATAACTTTAGAAAAATCAACAAGAAATTACAATGAAACCAAAATATTGTGGTTCAAGAAAAGACCGAACTTGAAGATCTGGAATATAAAAATGAGACCAACAGCTCATGAAAAGGTATTAATTTAAATTGTTATTTAGATTACTGGTATTCATAATTTTTATTATAATATTAGAAGAAACATTATCTAAATGAAATCAATATGGAACAAGAGGAAAATCAGACGAGATATCAACTGAAGAATTCATCATCAGCTCCTTAATTACAGCACACTGAGTTTGAGGTATTAATTGAAATTTTTATGTACGTATTATCTTACTAATTATTATTATCTTATAAAGGACATATCAACGCCACCGGATTATTGTGTTTCAATCGAAGAGTCATTAATTTGGCTCTCCTATTGGAACACAATAACACTGAGGATTCGACTGGAGAATGACTAGACTGGACATCACGACTTCAAATTGAAAACAGAAAAGTTGCAAGTACGGTTTGAAATGTTTACTAATGTATCATCTTATTAATTCTATTTATAATATTAGAAGAAATGGCCAAAATCAAATTATTATGGTTCACAAGGAGAGCAAGTTGAAGATCTAAACTTAAAGATCTCAACTCACCAATTTCATAATCAGCTCCTCAAGTATGAAATCACTAAGTTTTGAGGTATTAATTTAAAGGTTTATTATCATTTTAATTGCATACTAAATTTTACTACATTTTCAGAATTCACATCAACCAAACCAAAAGTCTTATGGTTCAAGAGAAGAGCAAGTTGAAGATCTAAACTTAAAGATCAATTTCATTTCATCACCAATTTCATCACCAACTTCTCAAATTAAAAAACATTAAGTTTTGAGGTATTATTTAAATGGTTAATTTATGTTTTTATTTTACTAACTTTTCTTATATTTTCAGAGTATACCAACGAAACCAAGTTCTTATGGTTCAAGAGGAGAGCAAGTTAAAAATCTCAACTTAACAATTATATCATCAACTCCTCAGTTACGACAATTTTAATTGTCAAGGTATATTACTTCAAGTATTTATCTAATTTTACATTTTACTAATTTTATTGTATGTTTTTCAGATAAAATATCAACATAGCCAAAATTATATTATTGGCCTGATCAATAAAATAACTTAGTGATTTAATGAAGATGATTACAAATATATCATCAATAACATTGCAACTACGGCGAAGTTTTTCCATTCCACGAGGAGGATTTCATTCCAAGGAGACGGACATATCAAGGATTCTAGGATAAGACGCCTGTACGGACTCTCTCAAGTAAGTAAACTTGTATTCAGCATTAATTCGTGAATAGTATGTTGCATGTTGCATGATTGAAAATATTGCCTGATGTTGCATAACATAATTTTACATGTATTTTATCTTAGGATATGCCAGAGAGTTCCAAAAAATACTCGATGCAATCAAAGTTTTCTTTAAATGCTTATGGTTCAAGAGGAGGGCAAGTTGAAGATCTAAACTTAAAGATCTCAATTTAACAATTTCATCATCAACTCCTCAAATTAAAAACATTAAGTTTTGAGGTATTATTTAAACGGTTAATTTATGTTTTTATTTTACTAATTTTTCTTATATTTCCAGAGTATACCAATGAAACCAAGTTCTTATGGTTCAAGAGGAGAGCAAGTTAAAAATCTCAACTTAACAATTATATCATCAACTCCTCAGTTACGACAATTTTAATTGTCAAGGTATATTACTTCAAGTATTTATCTAATTTTACATTTTACTAATTTTATTGTATGTTTTTCAGATAAAATATCAACATAGCCAAAATTATATTATTGGCCTGATCAATAAAATAACTTAGTGATTTAATGAAGATGATTACAAATATATCATCAATAACATTGCAACTACGGCGAAGTTTTTCCATTCCACGAGGAGGATTTCATTCCAAGGAGACGGACATATCAAGGATTCTAGGATAAGACGCCTGTCCGGACTCTCTCAAGTAAGTAAACTTGTATTCAGTATTAATTCGTGAATAGTTGCATGTTGCATGATTGAAAATATTGTCTGATGTTGCATAACATAATTTTACATGTATTTTATCTTAGGATATGCCAGAGAGTTCCAAAAAATACTCGATGCAATCAAAGTTTTCTTTAAATGCTTATGGTTCAAGAGGAGGGCAAGTTGAAGATCTAAACTTAAAGATCTCAATTTAACAATTTCATCATCAACTCCTCAAATTAAAAACATTAAGTTTTGAGGTATTATTTAAACGGTTAATTTATGTTTTTATTTTACTAATTTTTCTTATATTTTCAGAGTATACCAACGAAACCAAGTTCTTATGGTTCAAGAGGAGAACAAGTTGAAGATCTAAACATCAAAATCTCAACTGGGCATTTACACCATCAGCTCCTCAGATACGACAACACTAATTGTCAAGGTATTACTACAACTTTTCATTTGTATAATTAATAAGTAATTATACAACTTTTCATTTGACTAATCATTAACATATTTTCAGAAAATGCAACGTCAATTATTGCGTTTCAAGATGAGAATATCAATTTGATCTCATCAATGAAATAATGATACGGCGGAGATGTTCCCATTCCATGAGGGAGGTTCCAGGGGTCCATTCCATGACAGCAGTTGGGCGCCGGGCCAGACTCTTTCGAGTAAGTAAACTTGAAAAAAATATCATTCATAATTTCTAATGTTTATTTGTTTTGTTTTTAGGAGTTGTGCGGGTTTCGCGGTACGCGTAGAGTATATCCGAGTGCGCGAAGAATATATATCCGTGTGCGCGTAGAGTATAATCGTGTGCGCGGGAACAATTTATAAAAACGCGGTGCGATCGCGACTGTGTGTGCAATGATGATCCCATCCATCCAAGAGGGCTGAGATGCGGCGCGGGCCGACGTTGGGACACTCAGCGGGGCGACTACTACTGTGTACAACCCACTAGTAACGCTCGCCGAAGAGGAATCTTCACTATTACAAACTGTAATAGTGGAGCAACTTTAACCAGATTCAAATTGCAAATAGCAATTGAATCTTTACAAGGTTACAAGGTATTACCAATTTGCGCCATGCGTCATTAAGTAAATTACTTAATGCTTATGTTCATGAAAATCATATAAATGAAGTCCTTAAGACATTACGCGGTTTAAAATATTAAATATCAAAAAAAAAAAAATATTTAAAAAAATTAAAAGATATTAAAAAAAATTAAAAGCTATTAAAAAAATTAAAAGATATTAAAAAAATTAAAAAAAAATATCAGTTTGAAAGAAGTCCTTCCGCCGTGGACAAAAAATTTTCGCGACGGGATTTTAGGGTGCTTAAAAAGCACAATTTTGCTGTTATGCTGCTGTTATGCTGCTGATTGATGAGATGACCAGAAAAGATGACCAGGAAAGATGACCAAAAAGCCGAGGACGAACAAAATGGCCAAAGCAAGCAAAAACAGCAACAGCAACTATTTTTCTATATTATGTCGTGGTTACAGGGAGGATCGTGCCGTTCCAAACTGTAACCGCCAATGTATATTATATTTCTTGTATTTCTTGTATTGTAATCACAAACTGTGATTTGTATTTTCTATATATGTCGTGTTAAATCCCTTATGGGAGCCTGTGGGGCTAGACATATGTTTGGGCGTTGCTACCCCCAGGTCACAGATAAATGGCACGTGCCAAAACTGCTCGTTTCGCGCGGAATAAACGAGCCCATCATTGGGTATGTTGTTAGGTAGGATAATTTTCCCATTCTCCCCCTTTGTCGTTAGCTATTGTGTATGAATGAAAGTGTGAGATTTCATATATTGGCATGAGAATGTATGAATATGTATTAACCATGTACTTTTTTCCACAGGTTTAGTTAAGTTAGTTCGCGTCGCGTTGCGCCTTCGTAAACTCGATTAGGTATAACTTCCCTTTCCTTATACTGACTGTGAGTGTGCCAACCGACGTTCTTTTTCAGGAATTTTCTATTTTGTATTTAATGTTTTCTCTCCATAGTTCTCCGATGATCCGTAAGTTTTTAATCAAATATGTCAACAACAGAATTATTAATCTTTTTGTGTGATGGTTGGGCACAGTCAGTATTTCCTTTTCCTAAACCGGCACTTCCTTTTCAGGGCGCCATGGCTACTCGTGTAGCAGGAGTGTTTAATCTTATATTTTTGTGTTTTTTTTCTTTTTTAGGTTGCCTTTGACTTTGTTTTGCTTTCGATTGTGATTGAAAAGCAAAGTCATTAACCCGGCCCAGGGAGACTATGTTATGAATAGTCTCACCTGGGTAAATCCTGGCAGACGCGTCCTAGTCGCGGGGGTGGGCATACGGCCAGTACTTCAATTTTCATTTTTGATTTAGATTCATTCATTTGGCGTATGGCTAAGTTCTGCCAGGGACCCGAGTTTGCACGGGGATAACTGGCAAACACTAATCGCATTTTTTCGTGAATATTTAGGAACTACAGTAGCACTACAGTACGAACTAGAGTAGCAGCGGACTACTTTATAACTTCAGCAAGAAATACGTATCATAATATATCAGTTGATATGAATCTCGATATATAATATCATTCGCAAACGCTATTACCATTAACGTCCAAGCATTTGATTCAGTTTGATTCACGCATTCTATCATCTATAACGTTATATCAGCTGTTCAACGAGTCGCATAGTAAACAAGCCATATGACTGACACCAGGCGATTGTCAACTCTATAGGTCAAATACAGCATGTATAACCTAGTCGTTCGTCGCAGTAGTCGCGTGTACCGGCAGTATATTTCTGTGAGAGTTTAAAGTATATAATTAAAACGTTAAAGCGCCCATCGATAAACAACGTTCTATATAACAAATACCATAGTGCCACTTCGTCAATACAATGAATAAACTCGGTCGTGAAACGCTAACTCCATCAAATGCATCTTCAATTCGTAACATCTGTATCCTAGCCCATGTTGATCATGGAAAGACAACAATCGCAGACTCGTTAATTGCGCTCAATGGTCATATATCTAAAAGAAACGCAGGCAATGCACGATATTTAGATGATCGTCAAGACGAACAAGAGCGTGGAATTACTATGAAAAGTAGTGTCATTAGCTTAGTCCATGATCAGATGGTTGTGAATCTAATTGATACACCAGGTCATATTGACTTCTCTACTGAAGTATCAGCAGCAATTCGTATTTGCGACGGTGCTCTAATTGTTGTTGATGTGATAGAAGGCGTTTGTGTTCAAACAAGAGAAGCCTTGAAGCAGGCATTTGAAGAGCGGATACAGACTATTTTGATTATCAACAAAGTTGATCGAATAGTAGTAGAGCAGCAGAAAGAAGTGGATATTATATTTCAACATATTCTACGCATTATTGAAGACTGCAATGCATATGTTGCTGAGTTAGTTCAGTATGATTTGCAGTGCAATGCTGATGAAGATGAATATTTGTTTTCCCCTGAAAGAGGAAATGTCATATTTGCAAGTGCCTATGATGGCTGGGGAGTAACCACATTACAAATTGCTGAAATGTTTGCTGAATCATTGGGTGAAACTCAAGAAGAGTTGAACCAAAAAATGTGGGATTTCGACTACTTTGTAAGCAAAGGAAAAGTTGCTAAAGGAGCACTTGACAAAAGAAAACCCAACTTGTTCATCACTCTGTTTTTGAATACAGTGAATTATGTGTATTTTACATTAAGAATTCGTCTTGACAGAAGCAAATATCCCATGATAATTCAGAAATTGGGAATAGCAAAAGAGACAATTGATATGAAACACTCAGATGCTAGGATACAAGTTAAGGCTATTCTTCAAGCTTGGAAACCATTAGCTTGCACAATTATGGAGCAGGTGAAGAGAGTTATTCCTGCTCCTATTGCAACTGCACAAACCAGATATGAATATTTGGTCAATAAGAATTTGTACTTGGATGACACACAAATGTTGGAATATGCTAATAGCACTATCAACATTCTATCAAGACAAGCATCTAAAGAAGATGAAAATGTGACAATTACTTATGTTAGTAAAATGTTTGCAGTCAGTAAGCTGATGCTTCGTGAACAAAAAGCAATAAACATTGTAGTTGGCAAGAAAAAGAATGAAGTAGAGAAAACTGAAAGCAAAGAAGAAATTGCATTACCTGTAAAAGAAGATGATGATAATGATGAATTGAGTGAAGAAGATGCTCAATTGAAAGAAAAAGATTGCAGTAAAAATTTTGGAGTTTTAGCTCTGGCAAGAATATTTACGGGCACTATTACTAAAGGAGATTACGTCTATGTGCAGAAACGTCGTTATCGTCCACCTGGAGCTGATATGAACATTGAAGAATTTTTATCATGCAGTAATGAAGTTGAAAAACTACAGATAAAACAAGTATACATTTTGCTGGGCCGTGAATTAATTGCAGTTGACTCAGTGGCTGCTGGAAACATTTGTGGAATTGCTGGATTAGAGAAGCACATTGCACGAACAGGAACTTTATCAAGTTCACTGTATACTTTACCACTGACAGAGAGAATATCTTTAGAGCCCATTGTGCGCAATTCTATTGAATGTGAAAATCCAAAGGAGCTTCCTCTCTTGAGGAAAGGACTCAGATTTTTGAAAAAGATTGATTCATGTGTGCAAGTTGTAATGCAAGAGACAGGTGAACTAGTTTTAGTCACTGCTGGAGATGTGCACCTTGCCAAATGTATTGAAGATATACAGAATATGGTTGCACGAATTGATTTACGCATTTCCAAACCCATGGTTGCTATCAAAGAGACGATACAAGCGGCGAAAAGAATTGATTTCTCACGTCCTTCGTCCGCGAACGTGGAGGTTAAATTGAGTGATATTGGGCTTGTTTTGTCAATTGTAGCTGTTCCACTTCCTGAAAGTATTGTCGATGTGATTACAACTAACTATGAGATTTTGAAAATAATCGAGAGTTGTGAACATCGATCAGGTGTTGATATCATGTCGCAATTTGATAACATGTCGTTGAATGACGAACAAGGGACAAGGAGCTCTAAAACAACGAGAAAAAAACTTCATCGGAATGAACAACTGATTACAAAAGTTGGCGAGCAATTGGCGAATGTTTTTCAAAAAGCTAAAGGCCCATGGGTTGGAATGCATGAGAATATTTGGGCATTATCGAAACAGCGTGATTTTTGCAATATTTTACTCAATTGCTCTAGTTATAAACGAAATATCTTTAGCACTTTGGACGAGACTGATGCTCGAGCGTGCTTGGATCATTGCATTGTAAATGGCTTTGAAATGTGCTGTAAAGCTGGACCAATTTGCGAAGAACCAATAACTAATTGCGCTTTCGTTGTTAATGTTTATCAATTGGCTGACTATGCAGCGTTGAAAAGTTTGGATACTATGAAAGTACAAATTGTTGGCAATATTCCACTTGCTGTTCGAGATACGATGAGAGAGGCATTTGGGAAACAAGTACCGAGGTTGATGGAGCCGATTTTCATGACTGATATTCAGGTTAATACACGTATTCTTGGTGAGTTTACGACTTTGCGTAAGTTTTACTCTAGTGATAAGAAATTTGCGTTTGCGGTATTTTGAATGATGAGTACTTTCTCCTGGGACCATTATGGAATTTGATATTAATTCGAAATATTATTTAATCAATTCGTTTCGTACGCAGTAGCAATAAATAATCAAATAATAATTAAACTAATTAAGTCTAAAATATAAATAAATAAGTTACTATCCTCTAAAGTAGCTTAGCGTTTGTATACATATCGTTTCGCTGCGTGTATAAAACTAACAAGTTTGTAATCCTTAGGGCAAAAAGTTTAAGAACTGAGTAGAGACAATTGTCGTTGACGTGATTTGCCAGATGATTGAGAACATGTAATTATGAGCGTTGATGAATGCGTGGCAGTTGCTTCACTCGTCTTGTGTGCCGTCTTGCGCTTGCAACTCGTCATCCCAGTTTGCGTTATGCGCCAGCTCAATTGCCTTATCCCAAGGGAAAGGTGGGTTTTCTGCGCTGTCGTTGTCGGAGAGACTGCGTCGTTGTAATCGTAATGGTCGGCCGCGACGTTTATTGCTCGCGATCGTGTTGATTTGTTGAAGATTTGGCGCTTGTGCAACGCACATCATTCCGTATACTCGAATACCGGGTACGCTTGCGTACGTTGGTTGGTCATGAGACATTGGACCTTCTGTAATTTTAACAGTTGATTAAATAGAGTTTTAGAGTATTTAAAATTGCAATTAACATACCGAGAATGCTTGAGTCTGGACATCTGCAAATCACTAAATAATGCGATTTCCCTGTGCGAATATTCTGGAGAGCAAGCAATGACCAATCTCTTGGTGATCGACAAATACGCATGTCGGATGTGGGTTCACATGTTTTAACTAATGTGAGCGCCCGCTGAAATTTATAATTGATAGTAATTAGTTAATTGTAAAAAACAAGAGATAAACATAAATCTCGACGGATCTTGGGGTTTTTCTAAGAAGAAGTAGTGAATAGAGAAAAAATGGACACATATTGCACGTAGTTACATAGGTGGAATGAGTGAATGTACAGCGTGTTGTTTATTGTGGGAAAGCAGCCAATTATATTGGGCATTTAATGGCCAATTTGATAGATCAAATTGCATTACACATAAACGCACGTGTATCTTGTGGATTTTAAGCGTTTGCGCGAGAGTAACGAACGAGACTTTGTAATTTCGAATTGAAATTTAATCATAGTGTGCGCGAGCGCGCTTTTTGCATGCGCGTCGTCGCAATGTAATTAACCAGCCACTCATGACTAGTAATAGTTGTCTGGGCGCAAACGATTTGCTATTGATTTATCATCCGCGGTGGGATTTTTAATTGGCCGGCATTTTTCAACATGTAATAATTACAATTCATTTCAATTTATTTATTGAGCGCCGCATTCCTTCCCGCGCTGCAAATTTGCAATTGCAATTGCGATTCATAATTTTCCTGCGAGAGTATAAGGTGCTATGTGCGATACTCGTGAAGAGTGTGTATGATGCGCCTTCTTTTACTGGCGGCTGGCTGATGATAATGATGATGATGGCTCGCTTCTTGCAAATTGCCGAGCGTTGTTGTTGTACTTCTTGATGATTGTGATGATAATGATGAAGGCACGCGAGATGCGAATGTAGGAATTTGTTAGGAATCATGATTGCCCATTTGAATAACGTGAAAATAAAGTAAATACAATGAATTTCACTTCAGAGTAAAAAAAGAATAGCATAGTTTACTGAGAACAAATATTATAAAGTTTTCGATGCAATCGTTATCGCAATTATTGAAACTGACTTTATTTTCTGAACACCTAAGAGCGAAGGAGAGTTAATGAAGTAATTTTGTATGCGAATAAAACAAATGCGCACTCTCGCTAAATAAAGGTAAAGAAGAACAAGAAATGAGTGCCCGCAAGAATAATAATAATAATCATAATCGTAGGTATTGTAATGATCTTTCTCGACTCGTGTTGTCTTGGTCGCGATAGCCGACTGCGGAATGAATGAAGGTTGTTGCGTTTGCAAACAGAGCACGCGTACTCGTTTGTTGTAAATGTGATTAGTCAGTCATTTTATTAGCGTTTTTCATTGTTCGGTGGCTTTGAGTGTGCAAATTGCATTCGCGTTCCGTTCGTGCGTCTCTGCGTTTCAGTAGCCGCGGTTTTTCTCGCGCTGTAATTAAAATTACGTGTGTATGAAGGAGGAGATGGCGGTGTTTGCTTGCTTGCTGGCTGCTGCTGATGATGATAGAATTATTATTACACAGCATGTGAAAAACTCGTATCGAGAACAGTATCTTGTTTTATTGCGTGCTGAAAAAGCGTGTTTTCATCTTGCTTGGGTTAATCAGTGGAGGATGATGCTGAATTACGCGTAGACGGAAATTGATTACATATTGTTTTCGTTTTTTTCGCGGAGAGACAGGAAGTTGATTAATATCAAATAATATGCTATATAAGAAAAAGTTTAGGGAGATTCAGTTTGGTCATCATTGGCAGATTTAAATTTTACCTTGGAATTTCGATCAACTTGCAGTTCAGTTGTATGTAAATCATCGGAATTGAGACTTGCTGAGCACGGGTCACGATAACGCGACGGGCAAGCACATAATGGCTGTGTCCAATTCAATCGCACGTAGACTGCATTACACACCTGTAGACAATACAAGAATTGTTGTAAACATTGCGGATGATCGCTCGGTGTTGTTTGGTTTATTACCTGTTGAATGGCACATTCCGGCAGGAGGTAAATATGCTGATTGTGCGGGTAGTAATGGTACTTGGTTGGCTTGACCAGAGCAGCGCTCGCGCCAGCTGGCAGCGGTAGAAGATTCTGCAAATCAATAATCGATGTACTAATGAATAGTTATTTGATTGGCGCGATGTTAATACGTGCGAGTTCCGCGCTTCCGCCTTCTGCGAATTCATTCATGCGCTCGTTAATGCAAAACGTGTGCTTGACGTCACCTGATAAAACGCGAGAACGGAAGAGAATCCGACAACGCAACGGGACTCTATGCCCATTATTATTATATTACGTCGGCTGGAATTTTGCCATCGCGGTTGCGCTGATTTACCATGCTAAGCTTTAGATTTAGTGTAATGTCTTGTGCGAATATTTTTCAAATTGAGATATTTCATCTTTCTGAATAACAAATTTGCAAAACAATCAAACAAAAAATCTTTAATAGTTTTCATGGGGTTTTTAAATATTAAATTCATATCTTTTCTAATTGTTTATAAATAAATTGCAACATTGAAATATCTCTAGAATAGTGATTTATGATCAAACACATAATAAAAAGATAATAACGAGTAAATTGTGTGGTTACAGAACAAATTTCTAGGTACATCAAGTATGCAATCGTCTGAATAGCATGAAAAGCGTCTTTGAGTTTTGCATACGCGCGTCGAGTACGTAAATTCCGGCGAGATAAATAAAGAAGTGCGCGGATAATTGAGCGGTAATTTATCGGCGGGTCGCGCGCGCACTCTCGAACCAGTTTCGCCATCCTCTTGCGATTGTATGCAATCCAATTGCGTGCAATGTAATCTAATGCAGCCGCAATTAGTTCACGAGCGGCCATCACTTAGAGTGCGTCCGAAGGAAAAATAGGAGCACCATTTGCATTTCGTGTGCGCTGCGGAATAGCCGCAGGAATGTTCGTCTTACCCGCCACACATACTCGCGCACGTAAATTTGCGGTCATTCCATCCGAGAAGGAAACACTTTGCATCGCGTTTATAAATATTAATTATCGATAGTGTTTCGCTGATAGCACTCGGCTGCGCGTTCGCGTACGCGTTCGTTTATTAATTAAATTTGAGAGATGTGTGCAAGCAACAAACAGCAAACGATATCAATCTCTTTCAATTCGTTCTTCTCCACTGAGAATAACATGCTAATAATAATGGCATGCGCATCGACAATGCACATTTCAGTTTTGCTATTGATTAATTACCGTATGCGTTTAATCAATTATACCTACGGATACTAATTATTACTTGTCTTCCTGTTTTAAACTTTATTTCGTTTATAACGACTGCGAATGTAATGAATTTTCTTGGGGTCGTTTAAAGGTGGCCATTTTCATTGGGTTTATGCGTGGGTTTAATGCAGTAATTTTATTATGAAGAATCTTTCAACGATAACGAAATATCTTTGAACATAATAGTATGATAATAAAATAATAATTATTAATTTATCATCTAATTTCCTGAAACGATTTTTGAAGTTAATGCACAATGCTTGAGTTGAATTTCTAATGACAGTATTTGTCTGAATCATCATGATACAGTTAGCAAAATGCATACATTGATTTTGATCATAGACAACGAGTCGTGCGCGTCTATGACGCTGGCAATGCCGTTTGATGGAACTAATTGTTTGAGTTTTTTTTTAATTTCACTTTGCAATATTTATTTATGCAATAATAACACATTGCGTTTTCTATTCCATTCAACATGCAGTTGCACGTTTAAGCTTACTTATTAAAGAGCATAATGAATAATGCATCGTTTTTGATTTTTATTCATAACAAGACAACAATGTGCAAGATGAATAAAAGTGTATGAATAATAAATATTACTTGGTAATTAATGAAAGCGCATCATCATTATCATTAACTAACTACAACCACACGTGCATAGATTCCACACATTGTTGCTGGTGTTGTGGCTGTGGTTTGTATGGCGAAAAGTAATTATTGCACGCGCAAATAACAAATGCTAATCACTGATGGAACAAGAAGACGAACCAAGAAACGTGTTCGCTTGTAGTGTTAGATGTTAACGACGGGCATCCACAATAAACATTAGAACAACAGCGCGCAAGGTTGAGGAAGGTTGCATCAACAACAAGATGTACAACCAACGAGTAAATGAATGTACGAACGTAGGTACGTTGTTGGTTAATAAATGAATGCGAAACACAAACAAGAAAATTAGCAAGCAAACAAACAACTCGGTACACTTGGCGCGCTTCAATTCTAACGGTTGACTGAACGAATAACAACAATTGTCTTAATTGTTGCATAGGTTTTTATAGTAGCAAATTCGTGAAACAAATAGTTATTAATTGCTTGATTAGAAGGAGAAGCAGATGATAGAATGACAATTTCTTTATTAATTTGCAAATTTCTATTTTTAATCATTTGCTTAATTAATTTGAATTTTCTGTTCTCAGCACGCAATCGCATTTTGCACGTTTAATGAGCAATTAATTTATTTAGTTTAGTAATTAATGCGGAGATATTATGATTAATAACAGGAGAAAATCGACGTCTGTTTTCTTTTTCATTATTAATGAGTTTTTTCTCGTGATTACATTTTTTTTGTGTGCAAAAATTTGAATTTTAATGTAAACTGTGAAGAAAGATATTTTATTATATAAGTTAAACGTTTAATTCAACCCCGACTGCGAATATATTACATGAGTGTAAGTCACTCGCTGAGTTTATAATTGCATTAATTAGTTTATGTACTTTAAGCTTGTTGAACGCACATATGATGGTCGTTTAGAGATTGAACGGTTGAGTACTGTTGATTAAATTTTGTTCGGTCGTCGTTCAGAGGATGCGCACGCATAAATTTGCCATAAAATATTTATAGACGTGAGGTAGAGTGAAGAAGCACTGAAAAGTCATACTTAATAGAAAATCACATTTTATTAAGCATTTTAATGCATAAATTACGGTTACGCTTTAGCTTTATTAGTTCGTGGTAGTAATGTAATGGGCATGGTGATAAGTAAATGATGAGTTCACATAATAATTTTGTTTGATTTTTGCTGAAAGTCGAGTCAAAGTAAATTTTAGGGCCCGCATTGTCTATTGTCCTCTCTTGTTTAGTCTGTGACTCTTTTATCGCATAAAGGAAGTCCTTATATGCCATTCTGCGCGCTCGCGAGCTTGTTTTGTTCGCGGCTTGTTGTTCGTCGTGTTAGCAGCGAGGTTAAAAGGTTGTGCGCATTGCTGCCATTGTGTTTTATTGCGCGTTGTTGTTCTTCTGGTTGTTGTTGATGTTTTTTGTTTGAATTTCTTAGATTTTCTCACATGTTTTATCGTCGCGCTTCATCAGCAAAAAGTAGCATTTTTATTTTATTTTTGTCTTGCGAAATATCAAGAAAGAATTAGATAATTTCGAGAATGTACAGTGGGAGTTTTATTTGTTGGCAAGAAAATACTTTAAGTATTTTGAGGGCAAAAGTCTTAATGAAGAATTAATTTAATATGTTTATAGAACGACGACGAACATCTGAAGATCGTTAATTCAATAATACGCTTACGTTCCAGATATTGTAAAATAGTATGATGAGTATCATAAATTTTGAAATATCATCTTCGTCAAAGCGCGTGCGGCTCGCAAATGGCTTTTTCAATTCCATTCAATTGCAATCGGCGTAATCACAGGCTATTGATGAATGTCTGCGTCTTATTGCAAAATCCGGCCATTTGTTCGGTTATTTATTATGTTGTTTTGTTAAAATTTATACGGACGCGAACGCAATGGAATGCTTTATGACTGTAAAATTGCATTTCAATTATTTACTTACCTACTTGTCATTGATGCGAATTTACTTTTTGTGACTGATGAAAATTTACGAGTGACCTTATAAATTATCACCATATGCCGTGGATTTTATGATATTCCACAAAATTAAAAGTGGAGTCAGTAAATAAATACCAAAAATGGAAAATCGACTTTCATGATTGATCATGATTAGACACACTATTTCGATAAGGCACTTTGTGCTTATAAAGATACAGCTGTAGGTTTGCACGTACCGTAAACAGAATTTACATTAATTTCACATGCATCTCGTGCAGCCGTGTGCAAGCATCGCTAATTACACGTCATTAACGTACATGAACTTTATACGTGCGCGACGAGAAAGTGGCATCTTTTCGATGGTAATTTATGATCGCACCTTCAACTCTTAATCGATTGTGCTAATAAGTGCTAGTTGCATGTTACTAATAGTCCTTCTAATGGCTTGACACTTGACTTTCAAACTTGCTATACAACGTTTTCCTCTTCGTCAATAACTCATTAATAATATTTTTTATCAAATCGAAAGCTCAATCGGTTTCGGAGAAAAACGACTATTATAGAAAATCGTAGTCTGCAAATTTCATATACATCTATAAAGGGAAAGTCATAAAATCGTGAAAATCAGGAATGGCTAGTAGTAACTAAATGAATTAATTAAAAGGCAATCAACGTATAGACAATTATTTTGAATTTGGCTATCGAAAAATGTTTGGTTCGAAATGAAGTGGTGAATGTAAGATGTGTAAAGTACCTACATTCGCAATGCATACAAGATATAAAAAAAGGACGTGAACACAACCCACATTCATATTTTGCGCAAAAGTACAACGATTGCTAGTCTGGTAATGGTATGCACCTACATACGAGATGATACTCTTCTTCTCGCGAGCTGCTGCTGTTGCCATAGATGAAGAGTGCAGAGTGCACACAACATGTGTGCGGATGTGGAAAAAGGCGAAAACGTGCGTTCAAGAAGCAAGCGAATAAACAGCAAGGAGCAAAGTGCAAAGCGTACCGTATTTGGCACTTGATGAAGGGGGACCTCATTTTCCGCATTCGTATTCGTATTATTGCGCCACGAATTATTTCAAATATTTTCTTCTCAGCGTCATAAACGTCATTGTTTATACTTCAGTACCATCCACACTTTGGAGAACGTAAAATCTTAATTTCAAATTAATTCAATTTACATTGGCTACAATAACAATACAATTGCAAAATTTTGAAAAATACGTTCGGGAAATCACTGACAAACTTTTGAATTAATAACGTTTTTCACTATGCATTTATCAACGCCTAAGTAGGTTGGAAATTGATTTATTTAAATGTCTTCCGTGTGATTTATACGGCAAGTTAACTCGTATAAACAAAGTGCGCGGAAAAAGAGAAATAATTAATATTTGGAACGTGTTTGTTCATCCATTCGTTGATTTATTAATTAGTCAAACATTTACTCGCATTGATTTATGTTCAAAGTTTGAAAGTTTTAATTATATTTTTACGAACGTTCCTTTCGATTGTGCATTGAACTTCAATACAACAACTACGAACAACTCTTCGTTGGTTGGTTGGTTGGTTGGTTGGTTTGCGTTCTTCCTTTACCGTTTTTTATTTTTCTCGATGCAATCTATCGATAAAGATATAGGTGGGTTACCCACGGAACTTTCAATATCAACAAGCGATCAAGATGAGAACGCCAAAGATGAATATAATAAAAAATCTATTTGATCGCAAGTAGGAAGTAAGAGGAATAAGAATGAGTAAATGTTATGAAATGTTGGGATAGTGAGCGTTGTTGAAATTATTATTGCTTGAAATATTCGAGTCATCGTCGCTTTTACGCTTTGAAATCAAAATACGTCCAAGATTTTAATAGCTGGAAAATATTTTAAGCTGAATGAAAGGAAGAAAATCAAAAAATTCCGAGGACTCATTGATTGCTTCCTAAGTAATATTTATGATGAGGAATTTTTGGTTTTCTGATAATTAAACGGAAAATCAATGAAGAAGATAATTTTAATTACACGGTATTTTTTCAACGTATCTATCTACTAATTAATAATTAACCAATTTTAATTGCTATTTTGTTTAGACTTCTTTGACAATGGCTAAAAAATTAATTGTGTTTATGAAAAAATTTAATGAGTTATTAATTTTTTAATCGATTTAATTATGAAGAAATTTTAATTTAATTGAAGATGACTCGTGATTTTCTCAGACGAACTATTAAATTACATTTCTTTATATTATTTATGTGGCGAGAGGACAATTCGTATTCACTAAGTGCTTGCTGCTTAACAGTTATTCGTCTTATTTTATTTTTTTAATACTATTATGACTGTTATGATTATTTGTTTGGCAAATACACAATGCGTAAATGTTGTAAGTAACAGTCAGTCACTCACTCACTCACTCATTCAGTTAGCCTTCTTAAGTAAGAAATGAACAGAGGATTCCGCGCATTGCTCGTGCAATTGAAAAGAATTAAAACGAATTACAGAATTGAAGCGACCGTTTAACAAAACGTCCTAACGGATTTGAGTCAATTTAAAGTCAAACCTGACTTGACTGATTTAATATTGAATTGATGATTATAAGTGGAGTTAATAATTATTTTTCTTAAATTATGTGAAATGTTTAAAGTCATCTTTTTGAAATTCCGCGCCGCACGCGTAATTATAGAAGTCATGAACGAATTACGGCTAATTTAATTTATTTATTGTATTATTTTGGACGTAATTGCAAGTTACGTCGTTTGGTCTAATTCTTTGTTGTTTTCCGTGTAGAGTAGCATGAATTTGTATCAAAGAATGAGAATACATAAGTAAATTGTTTGCGTGCGGTGTTTGAGCACGAAACAAGAACTTCAATTAACGCGCTTAATTTAATTTCGTTTCATTTGCACACACGAATAAGTAAAACGCGTTTACATTTATTCTCACCTTAAATTATCTCAAATTGTCTTCTCAGTAGTAAAATTTCGGAGCATGCATAATTTTACAGTTGTTCTACTACGTGAAAATGCTTTGTTTACAGTTGTATTAATTTGTCATTTTAATTGCGCTATTATTATTTAGTCATAATATTTTTTATTATAAAAATACAAAGAGAAGAAAATATTTAAAAATTATTACAACTCTTCACTGAATATTAATTACACATTCATCTTGGAATAAGAAAATAGAAGAAAGTAGGAAAAAGAAGATGAAGAATGAAATTGCAATGCTTTTGTTTTTCATACGATTATTATTATTATAATTCATATTGCTTATACATTACAAGTATTTTCATTTCTCTTTATTCATGCGAATTTCACGCTTGCGCATTTGCACATAAAGCAAAGTAAAAAGAAGAAGAAGAAGAAATTATATGAACAATGGCTGGTAGAGCAGCAACTTTTTGAACTTGGTAATGCGTGCAAAATAATAAAACAAAATGAGATACCAGAAGCCAATGAAGTAATAATAATTTATTTCAAATGCGTGGAAAGAGAATGGAAAATTTTAGTTCTTGCCAGGAATCGAGAATCACACGTCATGTCGGACGAGAATGCGAACACGCAATAAATGTAATAAACTTGTCCGCAACAAGTTTCAGACGAGACAATTCAGGAATGGAATTGAATTCAAGTGAAATTGTTGTATATGTTGCAATTGACTCAAACTGCTTGACACAATTGACAACACTTAACGCCGTTTCGTCGCTGATTTTCTTTGTTAGGAATTTCTTTCTTTTTTTAAAGTGGAAACTTAAGATAGTTGAAAAATTATTGCAAGATGTATGAGGAGTGGGATTTTTCTGAAGTAATAATTAGTTTGAAATTAAGCATGACGAATAATGAAGAAAAGTCGTATTGCTCGTTTGCAATCTGAATTCAATTAATTTTGATTGGGCAAAGACATTGCGTAATTGCATTGCATTCAAGCGAAATGAAATCAGAAATGAATCAGAAATTAGCCGAGGTGAAACAAGGACGTTTGGATTTGACTCCTTACTCGAGTCGATCGCGTAATAAGAGCATAAGAAAAGGAAGATGATGATGGCGAGGAGGAAGAGTAAGATTTGCGATTACGATTGCGCTTTTAATTGGAAGAGTGAACTGAACGTATGCGCAAACTTGATCAAACTAAACTTATTACAGCGTCATTCGACAACTAATACAAGTGCAAGAAGTACAGCATGGATTTAAAGTACGCATGCGGAATAATAATAATAATAATATGAAGAAAAAGAAGGAAGAAGTACGAGCACGAGTACGAGAAATACATACATGTGTGGTACACATCAATGAACATAATCAGTAATTGCACTTGAGACTACTAATGCAACAAACACTCGAAGAAGGATTGCGCATGATTTTATCTTAATTTGCGTTGCGCTTTGATGTTTGCAATAGTTGCATTAGTTTGATTTGCTTTTTAGTTTTACTGCGTTAACCAGGAAATGATCGATTGCGTTCACTTTTCCTCAGTGTTTCCTAGGAAAAATTGGAATTCCAATCACATCACCAGAGTCGTTTTTATTATGTATCATGTTGGAGTAATTTACATAATTTGTAATTTTTGAAATTGCAAAATTGCAATTGGATGCATTTGATTGCAATTCCATTGGTCGTGGACTAGAGACGTGCATTGTATGCATTTCGTATTGTCTATTGAGTGATGTCAGTGACTTTTGAATGGTTTTTCAATTGCGGGCGCGCGCGCGAGCGAGCTTAGCGAACTTAAGCTCTCCAAGCTTAGTTATTTCTTGTACTTCTTCATCGGATCCGCGATTGTTGTTGTTGGCGTTGTTCTTTTATGCGGGATTCACGTCGTGCAGTTATACTTATTCAACAACTTTGTTGGCAATCGCATTGTTGTTCGCTCTCGGTTTTCCTTTTGCGCATTTTTCCTCGGCGCGCGTCGACTCGGCTTGCGAGAGTTTTGATTTTGTGCGCATTTGTATCGCGAATTGCAAAAGCATAGCAACCATGTACGGCATTGGTATTCCTAGTATTTCGCCTTTTTCTGCGCGTGCCCGCGAAGACCAACAAAAGTAACAACAATAACGTAGTCACGATTGCATGCAAAATGCATCAAGACGATGCATAATGCGAAAAAAGAAAAAAAAACGTGTAGACTTTTTCTTAATCTCAGTTCTCGGTTGCTTCTTTTTCCATTTCTGAGCTGACAATCATGTCCATTTATTTTTTGCGTAATGGAGTTGTTGATGATTGAGTTGTTTCAATCAAGCATGACTGCATTTTTTTCTCTCTTCCTAATTCGCAAGAAACTTGAGACGTTGCAAAATTTGATTAGAGTTTCAGTTAATGCACGTTTATTACGAAATAAGAGAAGAAAGTGATACTCGCGGATGAATGGGTGTTGTAATTTACGGTAATTAACGATGATTAGAAATGATGATGAATAGCGTAAACATCCTTCATCCTTCCTGCCATTTCGTTTCATTTTAAGCGTAGGAAGTTTATCGTTATATCCTAATCTCATCTGGAAATTAACACTTGACGACATAATGTTTAAAATTAACTTAAGATTACTAATTTTAACTTTGTAGGTAATTAGTTAATACTTTCACAGAAGTATCAATTAACATTTCTAATAGTTTCGGTTTTTAAACGTATTTTTTGGTAGTGTTTAATTATTTTCAAAATAGAAAATAAATTAAAGTTTTCTTTACAAGTCTAAAAGAAGAAATTTGAAACAAAGAAGAAGAGAAAGAAATTTAGAGATACATTGCGTGATTAAAGCAATAATAATTTGTTCTATTACTAGCACTAGCAGTTAGTAATAGTAGCACAATTCAATTGCAAATTGTATTGCAATTACACACATGCAGAGTTAGTGCATGCGTGTGCGGAGAAGACATTGATGGAACGCAATTAAGGACACTTGGTGTCTTCGATTAGTCTCTTGAGCTGCTTGCGCATTGCGGGCAGACTTCTCCTCGCTTTGTGTGTGCTCCCAATGCGAAAACTAAAGCCAAAGGCAATTTGAATTGCGCAGATGCGGAGATCTCTTCAGATGCAAGACGCATCCGTTCAACGCGCGCGTCTCTCGTCCGTTATTATGCAACGCGGCAATATGCAAAATATGCTAAGCGAATCAATGAGACTCAATTGAGACTAAATTGCTGAATATATTAATAATAGCTATGCAATGACTCGCAAACACTAACTACGCACCAAGACAATGCACCGCGGTTTAGAAATCACTCACAAAGATGACTAAAGTAGGAAACGAGGAAATGTCTTGTCTAATATGTTTATTGATGCGTAGCATGTGTTATTAATTTCGAATATTGATAAATTTATTAATTATGAGTCAAAGACATAAAAATTCCTCGCATTTAGCAATTAAAAGAAGTATTTAAAATATGCAAAGTCAATTTGTTAAAGAGCAAGAAATTACATAAATCAAAATGCATCGATTGAGATGTCGGAAGACAAGAACAACGACTATTTTAAGTACATCTTGAACATTTATTTAGCTATTATGCAATACGTATGTGCGCAAAGTTAACTAAACGCTCGAAATCGTTGTAATAAAATAACAGATAAATATCCGCAGTGAATAAACATTCATTGTCCTCGTTTACAAGTTATTTGAATACGGAATTTGCAAACTGCAATAAATCGTTTGCGAAAATAAAGATGTTGCGGATGTTAAGAGTCATAAATACATGATTTATGTCTATGATCAATTTAGATAATTGCTATTTCAACAATAGAGTTGATTTTCTTGCTATTAAAAGTCAAAATTTGAGGTAAAAATCATAGAATGAATGATTGAGATTTCACAGTTGCTTAGACGGAAATAATAATTATGATTCATATTTAATTTCATCGGCAGTGGTGGTGTGAATAGAAAATATTATAAAATTTTACATCATTACATCATCATCACGATGATGATCGTCCTTATTCCCACCAACTACTTATTAGCAATTCACTTACTTCACTTACTACATTCGCAAATGCAATATGCAGTTGAAGCAAACACTTAATTGATTGCGCGCTTTTATTAGTTTTATACCTCCGTTTAACGCGTTTCGTGTTTCGTATTTCGTATTTAGCAACTGAAAGAGGATAAATGCGTAGTGAGTAAATAAATACGTGAACCGTTAATTTATTTGCACATTTGCGAATGAAGATGATGACACGCGTGATAAGGCAGTGAAGAGGAAGAAGATGCAAAGATGTGAATAGTTTCATGATTAAGATGAATGAATACGATGAATATGACGCATTTAATATTATTACATCTCTGACACATTTTCATAGTTTACTTTAACTTACTGCATTACGCATATCTTATTGAAAAACGTGTTTATTACAAACAGTTGTTGCTGCGAATGCTGGTTTAGTGCTGGTGGTAATTTAATCGGTAATCGGGGTCTCTCTTGAGTTGACTAATAAAGTGCAGAGTGATTATGGGAAAAGCTATAACTTATTCTTTTAAATCGGAAACTAAAACTGACGATTTTGATTTTGCGCGTACCGTATGCCGCCAGGAAAAATGCAATGCGTGATTATTGCGTGCTTGCAATCTGCTTCAATAAATTGCATGCTTGCTTGCGTTTTCAATTAGTCATGATAAACTATTATGCGCTTTATACGCGCGCTTGCATCATCTATGCGAAGATAATGCGAAATTTTAGATTATGCACAGTAAAGTGAAAACGGCATTTTTATTACTCTTTCGGTTTATAATTACGTTCCATACTTTTCTATTATCTTCGGAGCATTTAATTACTTTTCACTATATCAGAAGAAACACTGTTTTAAAAATAAATTGAATATTATTTAGTTTAAAGGTACGTATTACAATGGTAATGAAAAAAGGAGCAATAAATATAATAAACAAATCGAATAACAAATACGAATATTAAAAACATGCTTGTCGTGCATTTGTGCAATATTTTCGCATCCTATTGTTATTGGCTATTTCTTCACGATGTGGCACAAGAAGAAGACGAAGAAGTTTTGCAAGAAGTGCAAAGCAACAGCAATCACGATCATGACTCTTGGACTTTTCAACATTGCGCTTAAGTTTGCACTTCCTTCTTCTTGCTCTCTTGTTCATTCATCATTGCGCGTCGTTTCTTACTTGGCTTTCTTTATCTTTCTTTTTGCATTCATGCAGTTCCTTCGCTTCTCTGATCTTTGCCTTTGAATTCATTCGCCACGAAGGAAGCAAAGCCATCGAACCCTCTTTGACATTATTGATATTTTCAATTTCAATAAATAGTCTTCTTTTTCGCAATTCGCAGAGAAGTATTCTCATCTCGGAATTAAACGATTTGTAAAGAAGAATCGTGCAATGTTTGCGAGTAAAAATGAAAGTAAGAATGATTTTTTCCTTTTTGATTTCAATTAACGAGTAACTTCCTCTTTCATCATCATCAAGCTCATCATCTTCACGACGAGTAACGTGCGCCGTTCATTATTGCTTTATTGGCTTCGTTCGTCTTCATTCAACGTCATCGCCATTATCATCTTCATCGCAGTACGCGTTGTCATCTTTGTTCGCTGTCAGTTTCTTTCATATTCTTCCTTTTTCTCTATGCTTAATGGTGTGGTAGGTCAATCAAGGCCAAAGGAAGATGTAAGCAAATTATACATTCCTCTTTCATATATTACACGAATTTTATCATAATAGGGGATTCCCCTTTTTTAAATTACAAGTACATATAATGAAAGGGATCTGAAGAATGCCATGAGCAAAAGACGGAAACGAGAGTTAATTTGATTTGATTTCGCTTTTATTTCCCCTTTTGGTTTCATTTAAAGTCATATCTTGCAGCAATTTAGTTGGCTGTAGCTCTTCTTGGTAGTTGATTCGAAATTGACAAGTGTTTGGTTGCGAGCACATCTAGCATTCAGCCTTGAAATTTATCTTCTAATTATGTTAAGTGTATCTATGGGCAATGTTATTGCGCGAGTGCAGAGCGCGCGACCGGCAGCGAACTCGGTGTGGTCTCATCACGTCCTCCAGCCAGCTAGCTTTTAGCTTTAGCTCCAGTGCATGTCGCGAACCGCGATTGAACTGAACCACATGAAATGCGAGTTATCTCTTGGCCATCCTGCAAACTCTTCTTCTTCTTCTTCTTAAGTACGGTTTGTCTCATCCTTCGTCGTGGCTGTGCCGCACGCTAGTTATGCTATCTGAGCGCAATATCATTAACAAACAGGTGGATTTATTATTATTATGCCCTCCTGCATGCGATGCGGACAAACGCCAATGTCTTTCTCGCGAATTAATCCTTCGGAAGTGATTATCATTGATTGCAAGACAACTAACCATTTTGTTATCTTTAATTATCTTGTCCATCGTTAAAAATTTACTTATTAATTAGGTTAAAAAACCTTTATGAAGTCTTTAAAAGAGTTTAAGAAAAAATAACGGTGAGATATTTATTCCAGTGATTATTAGCGATTAGCAAAGGTTAGTAATATTAGCGTTCGCGGTTAGCATTAGTACATATGCAAACATAGCCTCATTAATGTCAATTCGATGCGACGACTTCGTCGAAGTAGCGCAAATTGCATTAGTATTGCACACGTCTCCCCAGTTATTTATGCATATTTACTTAGGCTTTTGATGATTGAAGAATTTGCGCCGTGAAAGAAACGAATTGAATACTTTTTTCTCTCATCCCAAAAGCGTCTACTTACTAGCAACTAAATAATAAGACCGTATCGCTTTTATAATAGTTATTTGTTTTACTGTTGTTTATTACGACTACTGGAATTGAAATTATTTCACTTCTTAAACCGAAAACGCAACCGTTTTTCGTTCTCAATTTAACAATTTTCTTTTTCTGACGCTAAAGTTGTTGTTATTATCGCTTTTTCGGCTCGTTGAAAATATGTAGTAGACCTAGTTTATTTTCATGAACAATCGTTTTTCACTTTTCGGATAATTGAAGAACGGTATTTGTGAAGAAAGAGAGGCGTATTGAAAAAGAAATAAATCTATTTTCTTCGTATTTTCAATAAGATGCAAATATTTTATGCTTTGCTGAGTTTTTCATCGTAGATCTTCGACTTCTGCGTACGTTTTGCATATTTATTAATGCAAACGTTGTTTTTGCTTTCCGCTTGAATGAGCAAATAACTTCTTAGGAAGTAAAGAAGCGTGCAATAAATTTTCTTAATTTCCTTGGAGGATTGAATTAAATAATTTCGACATCAGCAAACACGTAAATAAACTTTAAGGAAAGTCAAATGATCAGCATTTATTGATTAGTTATTGATTGATTGATCACAGCCAAATGCATACGATTAGTGTCACCGTTTTAGCGCTAATGAGTTGAGATGAAGTTGTTTTGATGATATTCAATTCGAGAGTGTTTTGAAAGTCGACATTGGAATTCATCATAAATATTTGACATTTTTGTATCTTGTTCATCGCATCGTCGTGCGTTTTCTCGGGCTAGTTATTAAGTTGCTCTTTTCTCTCTAATTGTGAAAATTCTTGCTAGTGCAATTATGCATGAAAACTTGGCGCGAGCTGCTAAAGACGGACTAAAGATGGATGTTTATTAAAATAATTGCGCGCAATTATGGGTACTACATGCATCATTCTTCTTTTTTTCATTTTTATTTCTTTTTCAAGTCTTTCAACTTTAATCTTATCAAAAAAAATCTAAGTAGGTAAATTAAATTAAGAAATCGCGGTAGTCTTGTCATTAAATACAGAGAAAAGATTTGAAAATGTTACTGTTTAACTCATAAATATTTTAAGAGTTTTCTCTATTCAAATTAATATTTAATAGCTATGTTTATTGAGTTTTCTTTTCTTTTTGTTTGTTTTAGTTAATTCGGCTTGAAGTCATTTATGCAAAGTACCAACTCTTAGTTTGCATACTCGACTAATGTTTTAATAGGTAGAAAGCGCATATTGTGATTTTTTTACTTTCGTCTTCTCAAAAATTAGACGAGAAAGTGTACTTAAATTTCTCGGTAATTTAAGTAATGAAATACATTTTTACAATGAGGAAAATGCAAAACTTACCTGTGAAATATTTGTAGCTATTTTGACTTGGGGTTTTTCTCGTTTGCTGAGATAGAAATCGTGCTGACGATGATTGTCTCGTGGTTCTTCCTCAGTGGTACCCGTCGAGGATTCTTGGGTGGCCGTCGATAGATGTTGCATCGTCGTTGTTCTTGCTGATGTTGTTGTTGTTGTTGACGATGTCGTTGTACTGCTTGTTGTTGAATCAATTGCTGATGAAGAGGACGAAGATGGTGTTGTTTCAAAAGTAACAGTTGCTGGTTCAGTCATGCTTAATGTTGAAACGGTTTCGCTGTTTGCAATCGAAGATGAAGAAGAAATTGGATTTTTCTTCCATAATGTACTCAATTTATTTCCATATGCGTAATTAGCAAGATTGGCAAGCGTAGTTCCCGTTCTGTCCAGATTTAATTTATCCATAATCATTGCTGGAGTTGAAGCTGAATTTGCAACATTTGGAATCTTACGTTTTTCATTCTTTTTCTCGCTTTTCTTATCAGTTGCACCGGAGTTATTTTTGATTTTTGGCTCATTGGTGTTCTTGTTGTGGATGGTTGTTGGATGACGAGTGCCACTTAGGGTTGTAATAGGAACAGTGGTCCAATGATGAGGATTGGAATTTGTATGATGCAGGGATGAATATTTTGTTCCGGATGTTCCAGAATAGGAAGAAGATTTGACAAAGTGGGTGGTTTGTGGACTTGGGGTTACTTTAATTCGAGTCGTTCGTAGTGCTTTTGCATTTGTGGTTAAAGTAGTTTCTTGGAATTTTCTTGCCGTTGTTGAAGGAGAAGACGTATTTTCTTCTTTTGGTTTGAGGGTTGAATTTCTGGAAATTTTAATATTTTTTTCTAGCGGAATTGGAGACGGTTGAACAGGGGATGAATTCACTTGCGGGAAATTTAGGGGAATCGGAGGCGGTTGTTGTTTTTGCTGTGTGGATGGCTGTCCTATCAATGACGAAGATTCTGCATTATTGGTGGTTGCTGTTTTTGGCTGACGAAGCCATGAAAAAGGGTTGAAAAGCTGTTGAGAGTATTTCCATAATTGTGCATTGCCGCCCCCGAGAAACGCGCACGCGCTTAGAAGCAACACAAGAAAAGTGGTCACTTTCATTATTAATCCGTTTATTCACGCACTTTAAACACTATTTAATGTCTTTAAAGTCACTTGACAAATTCGGAAACTATGAGTAGATAAAGAAAAAGAAAGTACAAAAGTCTTGAATCGTCCACGGGTTATCGCGCACTTCTTGTTTGCCTATTGCTCAATTTTACTTTGAATTCGCTGGAGTTATCGATATGATGATGCTGGTTGGTGGATTTCCTTGCGCACCGAGTGTGTTTAGGCGAACGGTCGTGATGGCAATGCCAATGCCACTCGCGATGTGCACTTACTTCTTCTGCTGCTGCTGCTGCTGCCGCCGCAGTCTAACCTAGTTCTTCCTCCACACTGCGGTGGATACATTGGTACCGTACTCTTCTTCTGCCTCTTCTCCAACTCCATGCGCATGAAACAAACGTTTCGTATTTGCGTTTCGTATCATTACGCTTCATGGATATTTCGCTTTGCTCTAGTCTTAAAATTACTTTTTCGGCTAATTTATTAAATTTGGAAAATTTATTTATGTGTTATTTAAATATTTATTACTTTTTTAGCTTCCTTCTGATGAGAGTTTAATTTTTAGTACAAACGAATCTTCACTTTTTAAGATTCATTTAAAAGTTTTGTTTGTATAATTTATAATTGAGAATACAGTGGATTTCAGTTAATTTTTCAGGAATTTCAAGAATACTATACCAATTTCATCTTTATTTGATTTTCACTTTCAATGCAAAAGTAATAATTGTTGAATTTCATCCCTGATCGTCGTTATCACCAAAACGCGACTGTATAGTGCATCAAGCGTAACACATAGACATTAATCAAAAGAATTGAAGATTCGAAGGACCGGTGCTGAAAGAATCAAAAACCAGAAGCGCAAAGCAATTACACTCAAACTGTAAACTAGTAAAGAGTTGTAAAGATTTCGATCTCGACGCGTGTTTGATTCAAAACCAATTCATTTCGTGCGCGCGTTTGATTTCTACCCATCGGTGATGATGATGGACGAAAATCGAGCAGAGCAGAGCATTGAAGGATTTAATTAAGCGTGATGCGTGCGCGCGCGCGGGAATAACGAGCAAACTTTTGAATAGAAAAACGCACGCTCTCTGCTCTCGCGCGACGAATTCGAAATGCGGCCAAACGTTAAATGACGAATGTGGAGGAGCAACAAGAAATTCACATTAACCGAAAATTGCAGTTTTGTTTTTGTTCACATCATTTGCGAATATTAGCGATTGAATTGAAAGAAATACGGCGAGTAAAGTTTTAATTGAAATCTACTGTAGTTTCATAGAATTGCGCTTTGAAACTAAAAAAAATTTGGTCATTTGTTAGTTAATTGTATCAATTTCAATTGAAGAAAAATAACGCGAGTAAAAACATTGCAGCTATCTATCTATTAGAGAATAATTGAATTGGTAACAATGGTAACAAGCAATTTACGACAATGTGCGGAAAGATTGAGAATTGATTGATTTACAGTTAGTGTCATATTCATTTTAATGATGATAAATCACAGATGATATATTGCGCACAAAAAAACAAAGCTCAATACAAAGTTGTAATTTTATAAGTTTATTGCGTATCGTTAAAGTCACTTCGTTGGGTTTGCTAGTGCTGTACTTAATTGCAAGTGGACTTTTATGGATTTAAATTGCTCCATTATATTTCAGCGGTGCGTAATTAGAACACTTGATAATTGTTGTCGTAGTTTCTTCATTCATGCGCGCGCTCGCGAGTGGCACCGCACATAAGAGCATATTGTTTGAATGTGCAGTTTTTTCAGATTAATTTTAATAACCTTTTTAACTCGAATTCAGACTAGTTGGTTTAGTTTCATTTCATTTGGATTCGTTTCCTTCCCATTAGGCTTTGGCTGTGCGTCGCTTTAATAACGTAACGTAACGTTGATGACGCTCGCGAAGAAGACGAATTAGAACGAATGTATGTATGTATGCCAGTGGACTGCAATCAACGGTATATAATTGTCTCATTGCGCATTGCATTACGTTGCAAATGCAATCGCAATTGCGCGATTGCATTCATAACGCATCGCGAGTGAGCGAACTGAACTTGACTTGCGCATCGCATCAAGAACAAGAGGAAGTGCAATTTCTTTTGCGAATGACTCTCTGGAATAACAACGCGAATGCGGCGTACGCGGAATATCAATAATACGATGAGGAATTCTCTGAATGTGAATTACAACAATAATTTTTACTTATTGTTCATACCGCTACCTCATTTCGTTTTAGTCAACAATTAGACAATGCATTACAGCAGACAAATTGTTTCTCATTTGAAAAGTTTAGTTCTTGAAAAATATCTACATGAAAGGATTTTATGAAATTTGAATCAATGAGATCTAATTTCATCAATATCTCGAAAAGTATTCGAGATATCATCAAAATTCCGGAATTTTTCACAAGTCTTACAAAGAAGAAAATTGGTCTATCGCAAATTTGTTGGATGCATTCTTAACTTGAAGCGATCGTGTTAATTCTTCAACTATTTGTTTTACTTGCATGTTCAAGTATTACATAAAAACTTATATCACTATCCATTAGAACATAGGAAGGTAATGAGATCTGGAGCTCTGTATCCCTAATTCAAAAATACAATTTCTTTCATAAGAATTGTAATCTAATTTCATCAATATCTCGAAAAGTACTAAAGATATCATAAAAATTCCTGAATTTTTCACAAGTCTTACAAAGTAGTAAATTGGCCTATCGCAAATTTGTTGGACGTACCCCCTGTCCAGTAGTAGGGGCATGCAATTAGTTCAAAATCTAGTTCTTATTGCTTCCTAAGATAGAATGGTGAAAGTTTGCAGTAAATTAATCATTTAACGGGAGATTACACTAAATTTTAAGATTTACTTCATCTTCAATTCACCATCAACGAATACCGTAAAAAGTAAAAAATTAGAATACTAAAATTTATCAAAGATGTTATTGCAAGAAAATAATAGTTGTAGTAAAAGATGGAAGTGCACTTTACACTTGTCCATCTTTGCAATTTTCTGGATAAAGGAGAATAAAGCGATGACACGACAAGCGCGAAATGAATAATGCGAATTGCAAACGACAGCATGCCAAAGGCGCCGGCAAATTTTTTGTTTGGAACGCGCACTCGCGCGCACTAAACAATGATTATTGTAATAAGAAGCAGCAGCACTCTTGACTACATCTCAGTGCGGTTTTGTTTTACTTGGTTTGCTGCTGTTTTACTCTGCACTCTTCACTGGTTAACTTGATGTTCCTGTTGTTGTTGTAATTTTAGTTTTCGAGTATGGTTATTACTTTAATGTAACTTATCGTTTTGTCTGTCGGCGTTTGCTTCGAATTCCTCGCTCCGTGGTCAATGCGCGCGTCGAGCCGAGGTGGTGGTTAATGCCGTCTATCCATATTCATACGTTATTATCAATAATGCTGTTGTTGCTCAAGGTGAAAACGCGCTGCGAAATTCATCAGTAAATCAAGTAATGTTATTTTTTCTCTTTGCTAAACGAATGCACTCGGTGTCGTGACAGTGAACAAATGTGTACTTCTTTTGCTCATTGCAGTCGTGTGCTTCGTGCACCAACAAACGAGAATTCTTTTTCTTTGCGCGCATCCAATAAACGCGAATGTACAGTCGATTTCGCTTATAAAATTCTACATAATTTAATTATCCATCTCATTTCTCTAAATAATTTAGAAAACCTGGTAATCTACCGATATAAATAAAACGATAAGAATTTATCGATAGAAATATCAAATTCAAAGTCACGACTTGTAATAAAAAATGAAATTCACTGTACTATAAGAAAAATATGAATAATTGAATTCATTTTTATCATCGCCTACACACCACATGTGTGAATTTAGTAATTTTTATGGACAATCAGTGAATGATAATTCAAAACAAGAAATTGGCATATTTTCTCACGACGTGTCATGTCCCATTACTCGAAATACATCCATCATGCCGAGGATGGATAGAATGAACGAACGAAGCGCATTATCAAAGTGCAGAATTGTACGTTTTGTTGTCTTATTAAGCACCGTTACCAAACCGAACGCGAAACCATCGCAAGCTGTTTGTTGGCGCACAATTGAAGTGAAACGCTAAGAACTAAATCAACGAATCAAAGAGAATCATGCGCGCTCTTTAAGACTGCTTAGGATGATGATGATGCTTGAGCAACAAGCAGCAACAACCACACGAAGAATACGGAAAAGAATGCTTAATCGAACCATTTCAAACGAGAGAATTAATTCACATGAGGTTGAGGCAAAGCATTAACGCTTAATAATAATTAAGCAGTGCTCAAAATTATTTGCATACTTAATAATAACCATTTAAATAGTTTATGTGTGATAATTTGATAAACACAAAAGTTTAATTCCTTTGTAATGAGAGCGATTAATGGTTCATTATTATGGTTAGTATTTTGGCCAGCGAAGAGATTCTCACGTCTTTTGAGTTAATAGGTTCGCTACGTTTTTATTTACGGTAATATTTTACGCGTTTGATGCGTTTAGCACGTTTTACATGCGCATTTATTCGTCTTGTTCGATGATATTCGTTTTCTCTCTGCCGATAAACCTTTGAACGAAGGATGATGACGAAGAAGAAGCAGCAGTTTGTTGGTCGCATGCGTGATGTAAATTTTAGTGCTGGATTTATAGCGAAGCACGGATTTGCTCGTAAAGTCGCGCAATTCGCAAGAAGTAATTGTCGTAGATGATCAATGTTCACACCGCATTTAGCATGTTTCCCGTCTTGGATTCGCAGATTTCTTCGCGCACTCTTTCGCTTCAAGGACAGATGCACCGTTGCGTGATGTACAAGTGCATCTTAAGCCATTAAAACTTCATTTATATAATAATTTAATATTATCACATTCAGTGACACATTATCTCTATGTAGTTTATTAACTTTTTAGACAGTTTTTCCTAATTAAAAAGTGAATTAGGTGATACAAATGTTGTAATTTAAAGGTGGTTAAAGTGATTTTGATTTTTATAGTTGCCTTTAGGGTAGTAACTTAAATTACGAACGACTTCGAATTCTTGAGATAATGAAGACAATTGCAAGTCTCAATTTAAACGATAAAGAATAGTATTGTGTAGTTCACTGAAGAGTGACGTTTTGTACGCTAACTCGTCACGTCCGTCGTGTTCAGTTTTAACGCTCCATCAAGCTAGCTCGACTGCTTGGTGGTGAGAAATGCCATCATCATTGGCGATCGACCGATACGCGCCATACGACATTTGCGAACGAGAAGAATCAAGCACAATGCCACTTTATTGCCGATTACACACTCGGCTTGCGCAAGATGCGATGCTTCATTGCGTTCTGCTTAACACTTTTTGCGTTTAAGAGAAAAAGTCACAAGTTATCGGAATATTCAGTTTGCAAGTTTCGTTTTCGATTGCAAAAATACGACGGATATTATTTTTGCAATTGCTGGAAATAATAAAGAAAAATTATTACGACTCATCAAAGCGAATTTACAGTAGCATAGCGGATGAATATTCCTCTTGTGGTTGCACTGCTTCCTCGTGCACTTCCTTGCGGTTTCGTTTTTCGTTTTTCACTTCGGCAAACTTTTCTTTTCGTATTCTTTATGGTTAAGGCCCCATTGCGCATCTTCTTGCTCTTTGGCTGCCACTTGAGCGTAAAGAAATTGTCAACGACGATAACTGTTCATCAACGATCCATAAATTCATAGCTTTTTGCTTTTGTGCAGTGCTAATTTTTATGGTCATAATGTTTACGTTTTGTTTCATTCAGGTAAAGTGTACTCGGTTGTTAATCGACGTCATGGTAAAGTGCTGGATGCAGTGGGGATGGATGAAGATGAAAAGACATTTCTGGTCAAGGCCCAAATACCTGTGGCTGAAAGTCATGGATTTGCAAATGAGATTCGCAAAACCACTTCGGGTCAAGCAAATCCCAATTTGCGTTTTAGTCATTATGAAGTATTGCTTGTATGTGGGGTATTTGAATACATTTTAATAGCGACTTTTTTAGATAATTGATGGAGATCCGTATTATAATGTTGATGAGGCTGAAGAGGATGAAGATGATGAAGATGCAAATGCAGCTGATGCTTCAAAACGTGCTAGTATGTTGAGGAAAGAAGTGCGGCGCCGCAAGGGTCTAAAGATTGACGATCAAGTTGTTGTACATGCAGAAAAGCAGCGAACACTCAAGAAATAAACGTCCCAATTAATTTTAATGTGCTGCTTATTCAAATAAATTTCTTGCATGACAACGACACCTTTCGACCACAATCGTAGTATGGATATTGGAGATTATTGAAGTTTTCTATGGAATTAATACGAAACGAGTACCTGAATAAAATTTGATGGTTTATATTAAAGCCCAGTTACTTCCTAACCATCTGCTATAGATATTGATGAAAAGTTGAAGACAGGTAATTGATTCATAAACATTTAATAAGGATATCTGACATTCATTTCTTGTTACATTTTTGGGAGATACCAATGTTTGGGGAGTTTTCAAAGGACTTAAAGATATTTCAGTCATTGATCAAACTCTTTAAATACCCATTATAAATTAGAAAAGTGGATTTACTTAGAGATTTTAAATATTTCGGCGTGAAAAGTTGCCTAGAGTTGAGTCCATGCAATCAACATTCCAAAATGGTGGGAATCGTGGGCAGTCGCTGTAGAACGATCGCATGGTGGGCAAATGCAGTGTGTAAACCGCTGGCGCAGGATATATCCTGATCGGTCAGGTCGGTAAATGTTCTGTTCGTCGGATCGGGTTGTTGCTGATAGCGATACATCTGCTGGATGATAAGGTAGAATAGAATGGTGAAAAACAGTGCCTATAAGACTACAATAGAGTGAATAAAAATGACTGGTGTTTCGTTACATGCACACACTCGAAAATGATGGACAAAACACTAGTGTTGTTTTGCAAAGTGTACTACATGTAGGGCTTCATTGTGCTTTTTGTTACAAGTGCATCAGGTTCAAAGGAAGCTCAGAATTTTGTGGCCTAAGCTTATTTAATTTAACCGTTTAGTGATAATAATCTTGGCTTGCTAGTAATGCGGTTTGTTTACGCGAACGTCGGTGTTATACCGTCTTCGTCGTGGTTACGAGTGGACAACCTCGAAAGATGTTGGACCCCGGCACCATGGTGCTGCAGGTCCTCAATGCAAGTCAACAACTTTCTAACCTCCCCATCAGTGAACCACTGTAGGTATATATTTAATGCTATTCAAGATTACATGGGGCTCAGAAGAACATGTTGTTGTAGGAACTGAACGCAACGTGAAGCATGTGATTGAACCTCATCGTGAGGCAACTGAAGAGGATGCAGGCGAAGAAACGCTACCTGCTGCTCGTCTGCTGTGCGTTCCTCGCGTATACCTATTTCGGCGGTTACCGGTTGAAAGGTGCCACTGGCGATGACGTTGCCGCCACCGAGTTCGAGACACTAGGTAGCTGTGTGCGTGAAGTGGGTGCCGTGCGAACTGGCGGCGTGGGCCGGCGAAGGGCTCGCGGTGAGGCGCGGCTCTGTCGCATGGAGACGTGTTTCGATTTTGAACGCTGCCGACGTGCTTTTCGCGTCTACGTGTATCCGTCCGACGAGCGGCTCGAAGCTAGTCAGTCCTACCAGAAGCTGCTCAACGTGCTGCGTGAATCCAAATACTACACCTCGCATCCAGAGGAAGCCTGTCTCTTTGTGCTTAGCCTGGATACGCTCGACAGGGACAACTTAAGCGCCGACTACGTGCGTAACTTACAAGCGCGTATCCAGCGTTTACCACTCTGGAACAATGGGCTCAATCATGTCATCTTCAACCTGTACTCCGGCACGTGGCCCAACTACACTGAAGTCGGTTTGGATTTCGACTATGGTCTGGCTATCCTTGCCAAGGCAAGCATGTCCGAAGAGCACTTGAGACATGGCTTCGACGTGAGCATACCGCTCTTTCATAAAACACATCCAGAAAAAGGCGGCGCTCCAGGGTTTGTTGTCAGCAACAATTTCCCTCTTAACAAGAACTACCTGCTGGCATTCAAAGGGAAGCGATACGTTCATGGAATCGGTTCGGAAACCCGTAATTCCTTATATCATTTGCACAATGAAAGAGATGTTATTCTGGTCACAACATGCAAGCACGGGAAGAGTTGGAAAGACATGAAGGACGAACGCTGTGATGAAGATAACAAGGAATATGATCGGTAATTTCAAACACAATTTCTCTATTATTTTATCTGCTTGGCGCCTTTGATATGACGTTTACTTTTGACCTTTTACCCATTATACTTCTGCCTAGGAGAATATATCTGAACTAACTGAATTGAAAACCAAATCGATAGAGTTAATTAATGTCAATGAAATTGGCGCAAATGGATAAGCTTTGGTACTTGTACTTTTGCATAGGCATTGGGTATTAGAGTACAAGAGGAGTGTTGCTCATTGAACAAATATTAGCATTGCAAACGCATCGCACGATTCATGCACTATTATGAGAGAAGTAACGGATGTGCAGAGAGAGGACGCATTCAACGTGTATTCATAAAGCCAACCAGCCAGTGAATAGCATTAGATAAATGCTTCGCTTTATTGAATACTCGGCGCGTACACTGTCGCTGAATTGTAATTTATTGCATTTATATTGATAGTTGCTTGACGCGACACTATAGAGAAAAGCACGTTCGATACGCACGCAAATTAACTAAATTGATTTTTCTTTCGGTTAGAAATTAACCGGAAAACTAAATTACAACGAGCGTGAGGTTTAAGGATCATTTATTCATCATATTTATAAATATTCTGCTTTTTTAGCTATCAAGAAAACATTCGTAGAAAATACAAATTCAGAAATTCAGACGGTGGAAAAGTTTCAGTGATAACTTTTCAACGAAGTTGCATCGACAGTTGGTTGGTACATTTCAATCCGACACGTGCCCGTTTCGCAGACTGCGCATTTGGTTTCTGCTTTTTGCCAGTTTTGGTTGTGGTTAAGGTTTTTCAACGAGTGAGCGCACTCGTTAAAATGCATCTTATGTTTAGCAAAACGCGCGTTAGAAGTCGCCAACTTTGCGATTGCACCGCGACGACCGAAAGGAGCCAACTTTATCACTGGCGTTTTCCGGTGGCACAAACTTCTTCTTCGCGGTGCGGATGAACATGTTGCGCCCGGAAAAGTTTAAATTAGTGGCGTAAAATTAGGAAATAGGAAAACATGATGATGATGATCGTGTGCGAGTCGTGCACGAAGGACGCAGCTTGAAATTGCTTTTCATGAGCTTTTATTGCCTTGTGCAATATCTAATTGTATTTTATTAGTTTACGTGGATTAATAACGTCAATCGGTTTATTCAAGATTAGAAAATGGGTCAAAACTGTTTAGCTTAAAGTACAATGCGTTTTACAATTATTATGCAAGGTTTGCTGGCAATTCACGTAATTCGTGTGATGCATGCAAGACAGCCTTGTACGTTGATAGCCATTTCTTGGATAAATATTGATTCGTGCTAATCTGTTTGTACATCTATTTCGAGGAAACATGCTAGTTTGCAAACATATCTATTGTTCATTTTGCAAATTCAATTCGTAAGCGAATAGGAAATTGATTTTTGACGTTGATTCGGTATCAAATTTTACGTTTTTGCATTTTTTTAAAAATGTGTACGATAATGCTAAATTGAATATCACTACAATATCAGGAAGTAACTGACGAATTGCAAATGTAGGAGATTTGAGAAGTTGATAATGTGATGATCCAAAATGGGTTTAACCAAGTGTTATCGCGTCGAGTGTTATCAATCACTTGCACGTATGAATTGACATGTGTGATTTTAGGTGGTACAAATATTTTACGATATCAATTAACTGCTTTCGGTTTTGCTGGGCGTAGCGAAGTATAATATTGGGAATTTTGTCGCGCATGTACATTGTATGAATGTGATGGCTCTCGTCGAGGGAATAGACAACCACTGATAGACTTTTGATAAACTTCATTTAGCCAGCAGCTAGGCAAGGGAATTGACGCATACGTTGACACATGGCTCGTATTGAGAATATCATCACGCATGCTTGTAATATCCACACGTATTGAAACCGCGCGCAATTATTTTGTTTTGTGTGTCGCTCAACCGTCGTCCCTGTTTGACGTCATCAAAGTAATAATACAAGTTTAGAATGTACTTCAAACAAAAATATCTGCACTCCTTTTACACATAATAGAAATAACATGATAAAAAGAATGTTATTGCACATTATCAAGCGCTATATGCACAACGATATCAACTGTTAACAACACATCAATTGCATTGTTTATGTGTAATACCGCAATGCAACACGATAAGATTATGTGATGAATGGCGCCTGATGCACTTGCAGTTATTCCAGTGAAAATGGAGATGTAATAATATAGCAGTATTGAAATTTAAGATGAAATGAATAATGTTGAAGGAGAAACAACGCGAAAGTTTATTTGCTATTTGTTATTGCAATGTGCATGGGATATATATGCGTGCAATATGTAAATGTTGCCTCGAGCCGCGTGTATACGGGACAAGAGTTGAAACGCGAGCAGGAAGGCATTGAAATTTATTGCCGGCCAAAAAACGGAAACAGTGCGCAGAATGTGTTAAAAGCGCGCGCGGGAGGCAGGAAACCCGAGAGGAAGAAATGAAGGGCAACACGCGTAAAGTGTTTTCTATCTCGTTGCGTATTCAAGACAAATGGCCAATACGTCCACGTTAAATCTATATGTTTGCTGCAGAACTACGAAGAAAAGTCGTGGAAGAAAAGACTTTTTGCATGATTTTCGCGAATTTCTTTAGCTGAACGATTTTTTATTTTGTGAAGCGCGGAGGAAATAGTATTAAAATTGGAATTTGTAATATTCGAGCAAATTGGGAATTGGCTTTGCATAATAAGAAAATTGTCGACGGCTGCCGCCACGTATTTACGAATGCATCAGCTGCCTCCAACTGAAAATAGAGCCGCTACGAATGCGTTAAAAGTCGTGTAAACATAACGTACAAGCCGCACACGTTTCGACTATTGATTATTACCCTAGTCGGGAAACGATCACCGGATAGGTATATCCATTCCTTGTCGCCAAGCCTGGGGGTGGCGAATGTAACATGAGTGGCGATAACGAAGCTAAAGCTGACGCTGAATAATTTAGATAAAGACTCGCTCATCAATTTGATTATTTTACATGCTGTCCCGAAAAGCTAGGGATGAGAGGTGATAATACGGTGATTAGAACCATTTCACCTCCTGTCATCGGTGATATCAGATCAGAAACCCCGAAACACGAGGAGCAGCCAAGTATTATGATAACGGGTTGCGTAAACAAGCCAGCGAACGTCCCTTGAGGATGGCTTAAGGATCCTCGCAATCAATGATCTGTCAATTCCATATCGCTAATTGTACTCTCGGAAGCTGCTTTAATACTTGACCGAATATTAATTAATTATTTGATTAGCACAGAGCAAACAAACGCTGATTGCAATTAGTAATTAAATGGCTAAATTTCTAATTAAAGTTTGCTGTTAGAATAATGTTTATCCAAGTTTTTTTAGAGGAAAAACGTAAACGTTAAAGAAATCTTATAGTTGAGTGAGTACTTTAAAGAGAACATTGCATGCCTAATGAGTGGCAGAGTAATAACGAAGAAGTATTTGATGTGAGGCGACATGCGACGTACTGATGATTATAGCCATGATTACAACACGATGACAATGTGTCTTGCGGCTTTTTACCAGTTACACGAATGAACAACATGCGTGATACTACTTTTAAATTTTCATTTGTAATGAATGCTGTTTCGGAAAATTAGCGACTTGCTTTTCGATATGATAAAGAAGTAAAATTGCTCGAGTAATGAGTGCACGACACGTGCACGTTAAAAAACCCGGGTGCTTCCGGTTTTTCTCTTTTTCAAGAGTTTTACAACATGTGCGCATTAATGCGTGGGCTTTTCTCGTCCTTTCCTATGCAAATGAAGGATGAACAACGTATCGATTCACACAGAATGGCGTGTTGAATTAAATTGCAATTCTTGAATGTGACGAACGTGCTGATTTAGTCAAACGCAAAAAAGTTTAAAGCGAAATTAAACAAAATGTTTTACGAGCTGCGCATTTTGCCTATGAACAAACAAGTATGCGCATTGATAGGCTTAGTTGACCTTTAAGTCCATATGCGCGTCATATTTATTAAACAAAAGTTTTTATTGGCACTTTGCCCATCAGAATTTCGGTGATCTAAGAGCTAGCAAAAACACTTGCTATTTGAATAAACGGAATCGCCTTGATGATGAATTTCGTAGCACCAATTGCGAATGCTACGAATTTATATGCGATTTGAGAGCGAGCAAACGGGAATCGAATCATTATTCTTGCTGCGGTGAAATTCGAATTAAATTGCGCATGCAAGCGACGTGATCGCAAGAATGATAACAGCGTTCTGCGCCGTATAAGGACTAAGGACTATGATGATAGCAAAGCTGAAGCTGAACCTGAAAGTTTATCGTGTAAGCCTTAGCGACGAAAGACATTATAACTACATTAAGGATGAGATATATTTTTAAATACGGGCTTGCAACTTTCTTTATATAAAACATTGCCGAAACAAAAATGAAAAACAAGTAAACTAATTGAGAACTTTTTGCTGAATGTGCGCACAATATCCATTACTTCGAGTACTAATTGCAGTTTTTTAAAGGCAAGCTTTGGATTTTACGATAGCAAATAATTATATGATAAGAAATCTAAATATGGATGAACAAACAAGTCATGTAGATAGCACGACAGCGCGCATAGAGGGTGATCTCATGGTGAATGCAGGATGGTAAAAGAAGAGCACTCATTGGCAATGGTTATTGCTGGTGCAATGGCATAGTCTCTTTGCGCGTTGAGAACTCTTACAGGCTGCCTCCGTGCATGAAACATGCACAAGGACAGGACGCGAAACGTGCACTTCTGTTCTTCCGCATTGACACGTTCTCTCTTCATCGTCATGATCATTGTGTGCGACTTTGGCACTTGTTCGTGCCATTGCTTAATTATACATCCACAGAACAACGCGATGATGACGACTTCACCATTCCACAATGGTGCAATTGCGAGCAGACTTCCAGACTGTGAAATTTGAAGAGCACCATTACTGTCCTTTGAATTGCAAGATGCTTGCGAAATAATTGCTTGTGCTGAATGTTGGGGCATGTAAATCAACGCATGACAAACAGCGTAATACGAATAACGTATTTATAAAAAATCAAATTTTAAATTCTTCAAGATTAGGAAACTTCAGGATTTGTTTCATTCAACGTAGAATTTAAAACTACCCTAAAATGTGTTCAATTTCAGGATGTACATCATTTAATAGCTGATGATATAATATCATTTCTTTTGATTATTATAGATACGACTATGAAGTCCTTTTACAAAATTCAACATTTTGTCTGGTGCCACGAGGACGCCGGCTTGGTTCCTTCCGCTTCCTGGAGGTGTTGCAAGCCGGCTGTATTCCTGTCCTGCTGTCGAATGGATGGGCGCTGCCCTTTACCCAGGTGATCGATTGGTCGAAGGCGGTCGTCTGGGCTGATGAAAGATTGTTGTTGCAGGTTCGTTTCACTCGACAACTACTCCTGGTCATTACTTTTCTGTTGCGGTTTCATTAAGTTAATGGCTTTATTGCATTTCTGTGCTCTCTTTATTGCATTTCCATGTACACAGTAGATTATTAATGTTTGCTTTGCCTTCCTGTCCCTCGATTGATCTTTAGGCTTCCACGTAAATTCATTTGATTAACGATTCGTTTTCTAGGTACCGAACACGGTGCGGTCGATATCGCAATCGAAAATCTTGGAAATGCGACAACAATCGCAAGTGCTTTGGGAGCGCTACTTCTCGTCAATTGAGAAAATTGTTTTCACCACCTTAGAAGTAAGCAAAGAGTGATAGAATTAAAATGAAGAAAAAAGAATTAAACAACCGCGTGTTATAAATCTTGCAGATAATCAGAGAACGTCTGCCGCAAGAGCCAATGCGCGAAGGTCTCGTTTGGAATAATGCGCCAGGCGCTCTGGCTACTTTGCCCAACTTTTCAGACGCACATCTAGAGTTTCCCTTCGACGGAGATGCCCGTACGGACCACTTTACCGCCGTTATCTACTGCCATCTTGCTTCGCCCGTTGTGCCATCATCTCCAATTTATCGATTGGTCAATAACGTATCTCGAAGCAAATTTGTATTTAGAGTAAGTTCGACCTCCGCATGTCCATGCAGGGTGAGAAATCAACAGTGTGTTTCAGATTTTAATAATATGGGCTAGTGAACACCCACCTGTAAAAAATCGCTGGCCATTACTGCCTTCGAATGTGACTCTGCACGTGGTGCCCGTGCTGAGCATAGAGTCAGCGAAAGCCAGCATCTCGCAACGTTTCTTCCCGCACGCTCTTATCCAAACTGCTGCGGTGCTCTCCTTGGATGAGGATGCAGTTTTGACCACTGATGAAGTGGACTTTGCATTTCGCGTATGGCGTGAATTTCCAGACCGCATAGTGGGCTATCCCGCTCGATCGCACTACTGGGATGATGCTAAAGCATCCTGGGGGTACACGTCAAAGTGGACGAACGATTATTCGATTGTGCTTACAGGTGCAGCGTTCTACCATCGCTATTATAACGTGTTATACACGGAGTGGCTGAGTCCACTACTGCATAAGACAGTCGAACAGAGCCAGAACTGTGAAGATATTTTGATGAACTTCCTAGTGAGCCATGTGACACGCCGCCCGCCGATTAAAGTCACGCAGCGCAAGCAATACAAAGAGCAGCCACCGGCGGGCGGCTGGTCACCGTGGAATGATCCTGATCATTTCATTCAGCGGCAGACGTGCTTAAACACGTTCGCGGCGGTTTTCGGGTACATGCCTCTAGTACGCAGCAATCTGCGGTTGGATCCTGTGCTCTTCAAGGATCCAGTTAGTAATTTGCGTAAGAAATATCGACAAATTGAATTGGTCGGCAGCTAATTATCATACATTCGATTGGAATGAGAGTCAATAAATTAGGCGTTTTAAGTGAGGTATATAAATTAAAACAGCGAGCGTTTTTTCTATCGGAGAAACGGAAATGATATGAGGAATGCTGTGACATGAGGGCGGCTTTGATGATTCTACATAGTGATACGTTGCATATCACATTGAGTATCATATCGTATTATCAGCGTAGTGATGCTCATACCGTAGTTTGAATAGCGCAAAAAAGTAAAAAGCTAGGCGACATTAGTGATTGTAAATATTTTATAAACAAAACAAGCGGACGAGGATTCCGCGAACGACACTGCTTTGACTATGAAATCGTATGCAAAATATGCAGATAGACATTTCGGTTCAATTCAATTACGCGAAATAACAATTTATTATTCATCAAAATTGCGTTCAATATGTGCATATCAAATCATCCTGCCAATCAACATAAAGCTCACCTTTGTGTTTTTCATAAACATAGTTCTTTATTGAATTTCGGATTAGAATCAATTTTAATAAATACGAAAGCAATCCAACGTCAATATCCTGAATAAACGCGATAGTCAATGAATGGAAAAGAATAACATGTTTATCAAAATTGGCTCACGCTCCTGTAACGAAGTTAATTATCAGGTATCTACGAGAAGAATAGGTGTAATTCGTCGTGCGATAATGAGTAATAACCTATGACAAGATGAAAGAAGTTCCTTCCCTAAGAAAAGGGTTTCGTGCGTTTCCAGTACTTAATTAATTTGGGCCAACCAAGTGCCATATATTTTGAAATAAGAGTCGCTGCACATTATTTATACTCCACCCTAGGATATTCAATTATTTCTAATAATTTATAAACGCGCTGCAGAGAAACATATGTGATTTATTTAGTTCTTTGATTTTTATGAGATATTTTAGATAGTCAATCAAAGAAACAGCCGAGAGGATAGAATGCGGAGACATGCATTTATTAATGATATTAATTAATTTGAGTTTAACGCCAACATTCCTGACATAATTAATTAATCGCGTGCGTCCAAATATTTCGTGAAAATGATTTTCTATTAAAATGAAATGTTTAATTCGGTACTTTGAAATCGTAACAAAATAAATTATGCAAATTTACATGCGCACGTAAGCACACTTGTTAAAACTTTCGAGTATAATTTCGGGAAAAAGTAAAAGAAAATATGTACATATATATTATAATTACATGATAAATCTATATATATATATATATATACATTATATATTTATAAAGTTAGGTAAAAAGCAAATGCAGCAATGTTTAATAATAGTATTTGTGCAATTTACTTTTTGTTCTTTATTATTTCTCTACTTTTTCATTGTACAGACTAAATTTGCCAGCAATTAATTAGAACAAGAACAAAGATAGATTTGCATAAATGCTATTAAATAAATAATGAACATATTTAGTCAGTCCGTTTTTGACAGCAAATTGTTTATTTTTATATAAAACGTTTTCTTAAGTTTACGTAGTTTGAACTGGTTATAGTTCAAGATGATTTCTTCCGTTGTTATACATATTTTTCGCTCCAGCTTAGGAAAATACTTTTTGAAGTAGTTACGCTGTATTATTTAAACAAGACATAATTATTGTACACTTAAATGATGTGCAACTGATGCAAACGAGATGATTGTATGTTTTATACAAATTTGTATGTAATTTCTATCACTATCATTTCCAAACAAAGGATAATATATACATACACGCCAGAAATTTGCATTTCGTGCTGAAAGTTGTGAGAATTTTAACTTCGGCCCGCATTCCAACTGTGTTGGGTATTTAAATTTTAAAGGGCCTCGGCGCATTCCAAGTTAAGTTCGTGTGTTTCTCAATGAGGTCGCACTTAATTGTCAAAATCACATGTAATTCAATTTCAGCACACGTTAACCAGAGGCGTTCAGATCGCTAACGAGGTGATACTACTATCAACTATTTAACGAATGACCCTAATTTATAATGTTTTTAAGTTGATTACTTCTGACACAGGTGATAATTCCTGTTGGGAAAAAACGCTTTAATGCTTTATCTGTTTGACTCCTACTGCTGCAATTAAAACGTGTAAACATGTACAGTTCATTGTCAGAGATGGATAGTGCTTAAGAGGCGTGGAATGTTTAGTATTTGTGCCCAATGAAAACAATCGCGCTGCGGCTATCAACACTAGAATAAGTTGAATGTTTTCTATTACAAGTGAGTCATCTTCATTTCCTGGATGTTAGTGTGTAGTTCCAGGCAACAAAATGTCTGGGTTCATCAGCAAACCAACTGGTGGTTGGATACATTCTGATAAAGTTATATCAATGCAGGGTGCAACATACACTGTCAGGGTAAACAGTCTTCCTAATTTATAAAACAGCATGTCCATAGCTTTGATATATCATTTTTAGTACATTGGATGCCTCCAAGTTAAGGTCTCTATGAAACAACTTGATTTTAAAACTCGGTCAAGTGTTGCGAAGTGAGTAATTCTTCACTATCTGTATTTGTTGTTATGCTGTAAACTTGTAGGGAGTGTATTTGCCGCGTTTGTGAAGCAGCTGGCCTGAAAAGTGTTGATAAGAAAAGGAGAGTAGACAAAAAAGTCTTGAAAGCTATAGCTGATGAACCTAAAATGCTAAATGCTGGAACAAATGTTAGTCTAAACATTTCAAGCACCAACTTGCAGCTGACAGCATTAGACAGTGGATTGGTGATTGCTAGTCATGATATGCCGTTAATTTCTTTTGCATCCGGCGGTGATACAGACACTTTAGATTTTGTTGCTTATATTGCAAAAGATGAGCAAAATCTTAGGGCATGTTATGTGCTGGAATGTGGTGGCGGTCTTTCAAAAGATGTGATATCAACTATAGGACAAGCATTTGAACTAAGGTTTAAACAGTATATGAAACCTGGGTCAGTTATATAAATTTTTATTACAAATCACAAATGAATTTATGAACTTGTTCTACATTTAGTCTTGCATTGGGACAAGCAACTACATCAAATGGAGGTGATGCTGATAAAGATTACTACAATGATTTGCCAGGCAAAGTTCCACCGGATGTTGGGCCACCGCCAGTGCCGCCACTTCCTGTTTCAGTAGCTCCTCGTAATATGCTACCTTCGGTCTCGTCCAACTTGATAGACTTGTCGTCACCATCTCCCATGAACGATTACGTAAACAATGACGTTGTTGATGTTTTTGATATGCGTATGTTTCCTGCTAGTTTATTTCCTAGTAGTTTATTTAATCTGATAGTAATTTCTTTATAAAATAGAACCATTTGAAAGTCATCAGAGCAATCCAGCAACTTCTTATCGAATGGAACAACGACATATAGATGAATTAAAAAATGAAATTTGGTATCACGGGCAAATATCACGCGGAGAAGCTGAACGTAGACTTCTTAAAGATGGTGATTTCTTAGTTAGAGAATCTCCAAATACTGAAGGACAATATGTTCTATCGGGAATGCAAGATCGCACGCGCAAACATTTGCTTCTTATTGATCCTGAAGGAGTTGTAAGTACAAAATATCAATTTTGCAAATAGGCCCAAATATTATTATTTCAGGTGAGGACCAAAGACCGTATGTTTCAATCAGTGACACATTTGATAAACTATCACTGCAGCAACTTGCTTCCGATTATTTCGGCGGAAAGTGTTCTGGTCTTAAGAACACCTGTCTCGCGTTCCTGAATATAATTGGTATACAATTTTTAAATATTTTTAAAATGCCCGTTTTTATGCAAAGCTCTATTTTGTAACTATGGAGATATTGGGAACATGCTTCTATTTTGTATCCAGCAAGTTGATATATAAAATTATTATTGTTGTTTAATAATTGCAATGTGCAAGTCAGTATTGCATAAGCAAATATATTTTATGAGCTGCAAATATTCTGTGCTTTAGCAAACATACACATTGACAGCAAGGTACAGCAGACATTATCAAATGCTTATACGTTATAGTATATTATTGTTATATGTGTATATCAAAGTAAATTTATTTTTCAATGCACAATCAAAATTTAAATCTATTTTCAAAATTGCTTTGCAAAATCCCAAAGCGTGCCTAAAGCGGAAATGGTCCTGACGAGAAGCAGCGCCCTCCCCAATGCGGGCCACTTCCTGTTTGCGCTCAATATAATGACTTAGTAATTAGATTCATATATTTCGTTGGCTTAGGTGACCTTGTATGGAACGCATCATCATCGTATCAATAACCAGGATACTGAAATAAACATGCTTTCTTTATCATTTGAATGATTTTCTATAAGAATGAGAGAAACGTAGATGCTTTTGGATGCTGGCGATCGTGCTTTTCCGGTACCACGCAACATTTGAGAAAATGGCACAGGCTAGTTAAAGCCAACTAATCGATTATGAGTCCAATTAATAGAAAAGTGCCGTGTAAAGTGCAAATGGAGTCTGGGTTTGCGAAATACTAAGTTTCTAATGTCTTCAGCAACATTGCTGATGAGAATGATAGGAAAAATCGACAATGCGAAGTAGTAGATTAGACGTACGCATGCGTTATATGTGAGAGCGCGACTGTCGCTGTCGTCGACGTCGTACGCTGCGCGAACAAAATGGCGTGAGCCGTGTCTGTGTGTACGTACATGAAGCAACGTTTTCGGTCGCATACAGATCAACCGTGTACGGTACCATCGCCGAAGAAATCGCATCCACCACGTCCATCCAGCAGTTATGCGCAACACAAGAGACAAAACGTATAGGAATTGTGTTTGTTATATAAGTGGACACGCGTAGCGGATGCAAGAGAGCCGTTCACTTACAGTGCAAGTACAACATGTCTGAGGTAAGAATGCGACGCATTTCTACCCTTTTAGAGGGAATTCTGTGAGTCTTTCTTCATTTGTTTGTGTTCTACGACTGTTTGTGCTCGATTTGCAACACTTTTTGATCAAGGGCGTGGCACCATTTGTCAAAATTTCACATAAGTAACTTGCAGCTATCCTGTGTGGAATTATTGTTTACTAGAAGGTTTTTATAGTTTTGGGGCACTTCCCGAGGGTGTTCCAACGTAAACTACCCGCCGACGTAGTCTACATGAAATGTGGAGTCGATCCATGCCACTTTTAGCCAAATCGGAGATGGACCCATTTTTGCAATTTTAGCTTAAAGTTTGTGTTTGATACTTTTGAATCTACTCCAGGTGGATTTTCGTGGTCTTGGGGCTTCTTTTCCACCTAAATTTCGCTTTGTCACGCGGTTGTGTTACGTAACAATCATTGAAATTCGTGGAGGAACAAAGGAAACTTCTAATGATATTTAATTGAGATTTTAAGCAAATTTAACTTCTGTAGATAGTCTCTGTTATTTACTATGTTTAGGGGTATTATATCAGTGTTTGTGGTGTTAATCTAGGACATCGTGTTCAGTGGTTACGTAATTTTTGTGAAGAGGACCAGAAAACTTTGAGAATTGTTGATGGCAAAGCAGGACTTCTCCTGGAAGAGTTAAGGGTGCTATAGAGTAGATGCTCCCATAGATTAAGACCCTCTGTGTTTATTTTGATCGTAAATTTGTCCACCAACTGAATAATGCATAAATATCCATTGTTCTTAGAGGTTTTCATTCAAGAATTGTTCAATTTCCAGTGGATTCTTCAATGTTTACATCCTCATAACCTCAAAGTAGGTTCTTTTAGTAATATTTATGTTGTTTGTGCTTTTCAGAGCAGTGCATCTGACTCGGACAATTCAGACAATGAAGTGGAAGTGGCCGGTGGTGATAATGAACATAATAGTAATAGTTCCTCATCAAATTCAGGATCAGAAAGGTACCCATTAGGAGACCTTACCCTATTGTACAGTGGTGTTTAATCTACGCGGTTCTTTACAGTGAGTCGGGATCGTCGAGCTCCTCGGAGTCTGATACTGAAGTGAATAAGAACGACATCAGCACGACGAGTTCTTCGCAGTTGGACAAATCAAAAAGTGACGAGGTACATCTTCCCTCATCCATATTCGATAATACACTCAGTAGGGTCGCGTTGGCTGCGTGGACATCTACGTAATTTTGTATATGTGTTTTACAGTGGCAACCTGATGATGATGACGAGTATCACAATTCATCTAAGCAGCCTGCAACTCGTTCTTCGCGACGAAAGTCGAGTGAAAAAAGTGATGATTTTAAGTACAACGATGCCAGCTCCTCCGGTAGTGAGTCGGATGGCAGATATCGCGAGCGTCCACCGCCCAGCAAACCAGTGGGTAAGAGGACCACGAAGAAGAAGCCTCCGCCAAAGCGTTCCAAGTACACTTCAGAGTCTTCAGATGATGACGATGAGGATTGTCGGCGTAAAGCGACAAGACGTACTGCCGCGGCGGTGAGCTACAAGGAAGCTAGCGAAGACAACACTGATTCTGAAGATCTCCTCGATGTGGATCCCAGTCAGGCGGAACCAGTGGAGCCAACCCCCGAAGATAAGTCAGAGACTATCGAGCGGGTACTGGCCAAGCGTCTAGGCAAGAAAGGAGGTACGTTTTCTTTATTGCAACTTGATTTTCATCTAGTTTTTTGCGGTAGTTCATGGTGGTTAATTAATTGATGTACTTGTGTGTGGTCAGTTGTCGGCAATGTGACCACGCTATACGCGGTCGAAGATAACGGCGACCCGAATGTTATCAATGATGATACGCCCACTGAAATGCAGTACCTGATCAAGTGGAAGGACTGGGCACATATTCATAACACGTGGGAATCGGAGACGTCGTTACGCGACCAAAAGGTCAAAGGCATTAAGAAGCTGGAGAATTTCAAAAAACGAGAAAGTGAAATAGCTCAATGGCGGAAGTTTGCTTCACCTGAAGATATTGAGTACCACGAATGCCAACTCGAATTGGCACAGGGGTTGCTCAACAGTTACAATAATGTTGAGCGTATTATCGCAAAGTTTAATCGTCCCGACGAAGGGAAAGACTTTTTCGTGAAGTGGGAATGTTTGCCATATTCGGAAGCAACCTGGGAGGATTCGGGACTGATTCAGCGAAAGTGGCCAACCAAGATTCGCGAGTTTCTCGATCGCGAAGAGTCCAAGCGCACGCCATCGAAGCATTGCAAGGCGCTACGGTTTCGGCCTAAATTTCACGAGGTCAAAGACCAGCCGGATTATATGAAGGGCGCTGAGGGGGTAACAAAATCAATAAATATCATTTTAATAAATCTCGACTAATTTTATTTTGGGCGTTTTATTCTAAAAGACGCTTGTTTTACGAGATTACCAAATGGACGGCCTCAATTGGTTGATTCATTCATGGTCAAAGGAAAATTCTGTGATATTGGCTGATGAAATGGGACTTGGTAAAACTATACAGGTTTGTTAAACCACACTGAACGCGTCGAATTGGTCAATATTTGAAGACTATCGTTATTTCTTTAGACAATTTGCTTCCTGTATTATCTCTTCAATACTCACCAAGTACACGGACCGTTTCTGTGCGTTGTGCCATTGTCGACAATGACATCGTGGCAGCGAGAGTTTGCACAATGGGGGCCCGAGATGAACTTTGTCACCTACTTGGGGGATGTTAGTTCACGTAATATCGTAAGTACTCATGCATTCCGCGGTTGATACCATTGATGATTTCTGCCATTGCACAACGGTATTTTGTTATTATGCGAATAGATTAGGCAATATGAATGGAGTTATGAGGGATCGAAAAGACTGAAATTCAATGCAATTTTGACAACGTACGAAATTGTCTTGAAAGATAAAGCCTTCCTGGGCAGCTTAAGTTGGGCGGGGCTTCTCGTCGATGAGGCGCATCGTCTGAAAAATGACGATTCGCTTCTGTACAAAGCCTTAATGGAATTCGACACCAATCATCGGCTACTGATTACCGGTACGCCGCTGCAAAATAGTCTTAAGGAACTTTGGGCGCTCCTGCATTTTATCATGCCATCAAAGTAAGTCACTAATTTTCTTTACCTGTTGTCTTTCCCCTTCTAATCAATAAAATTGCTTATGAAAAAGTCAATTTGGCTTTATTGGATATTTTTGTTTATAAAGATTTGAAACGTGGGCTGAATTCGAGGAGGAGCATGAAAGCGCATCAACGAAAGGATACGGCAAATTACACAAGCAGTTAGAACCGTTTATTTTGCGACGCGTTAAAAAAGATGTTGAGAAATCGCTACCTTCGAAGGTAGAGCAAATCTTGCGCGTTGAAATGACACCAGTACAAAAACAGTACTATAAGTGGATTCTCACGAAAAATTATAATGCGTTGCGTAAAGGAGTGAAAGGGTCGACGACGACCTTCCTGAATATAGTCATCGAACTGAAAAAGTGTTGTAATCATGCGCTGCTTACGAAACCAATGGACAATGACCAGCATTTTAATCAGCACGATTATCTACAACAACTGCTAAAAGGTTCCGGTAAATTGGTGCTACTGGATAAACTCCTGACGCGCTTGAAAGAGACTGGACATCGGGTCCTCATCTTTTCACAAATGGTGCGAATGCTTGATCTACTCGGGGAGTATCTGCAGTATCGGCACTTTCAATTCCAGCGCTTGGACGGCAGTATTAAAGGCGAGCTGCGTCGCCAAGCATTGGATCATTTCAATGCTGAAGGCTCGCAGGACTTTTGCTTTTTGCTCTCCACGCGCGCTGGCGGTCTCGGAATAAATCTGGCGACCGCCGACACGGTGATCATATTCGACTCGGACTGGAATCCACAGAACGATCTGCAAGCGCAGGCACGCGCTCATCGTATTGGCCAGAAGAATCAGGTGAACATTTACCGGCTGGTGACGGCGCGCTCCGTCGAAGAGGAGATCGTCGAGAGGGCTAAACAGAAGATGGTTTTAGATCATCTCGTTATACAACGCATGGACACCACTGGCCGTACGGTACTAGACAAGAAGGGCTCAACAAATAATACGCCTTTCAATAAAGAGGATCTCACTGCAATTCTAAAGTTTGGCGCTGAGGAATTGTTCAAGGATGAAGAAGACGAAAACGACGATCCGGTTGTAAGTGTTTTAAATGAGCAGCGCTATTTATATTGTATTTAACTCGATTGTATTTATTTTGTTGGCGGTTCTCTCTAGTGCGACATTGATGAAATTCTTCGAAGAGCTGAAACGCGCGACGAAGGCCCTGCAATGGCAGGCGACGAATTGCTTTCAGCTTTTAAAGTTGCCAAAATTAAAGCGTTCGAAGAAGATAGTGGTCAGTCGCCGGGATCAGAAGAAGGTAACTCGCAGGAAGACGACGGTGAAAGTAAAGACTGGGATGATATCATTCCTGAACGATTACGCAAAAAGGTCGAGGAAGAGGAACGCAATAAAGAAATGGAAGACCTTTATTTGCCTCCACGCTCCCGAAAAACTCTACAGCAAATTAATCAGTCTGAAAGTGACGGAGAAGGCGGCCGCGGCAAGAAGCGCAAAGCGACTGAAGACTCCGGTGGCTCTACAGATGAAGAAGGAGGTTCTGATGATGAGCGTCCGAAGAAAAGAGGACGGCCTCCCTTGAAGGAAGGAGCCCGACGTGAAAAGATTAAAAACTTTACCGATGCTGAAATTCGTCGATTTGTGAAGAGCTTTAAGAAGTTCTGCACGCCTCTGAAGCGTCTCGAAGCAGTGGCATGTGATGCCGAATTGCAAGAGAAGTCGCTTCCGGAACTCAAGAAACTTGGCGAACTTCTTCGCGAACGCTGTCGTGCATACATGGGCGAACATACCAAAGAAAATACGGAAAACGGGGGTACTGAAGTGGGGAAACGGCGTAACCGCGGCCCCTCCTTCAAACTTGGCGGCGTTTCGGTCAACGCCAAGACAATGATGCAATGCGAAGAGGAGCTTCAACCTCTGGATGAATTCTTGCCATCAAATGCCGACGAACGGCGCAAATGGAAACTCGACTTTAACACGAAGCCAGCGCATTTTGACGTTGAATGGGGTACTTTTGAGGATTCGCGCATATTGCAAGGCATCTATCAATATGGGATGGGATCCTGGGAGCAAATTAAAATGGATCCATCCTTGGGCATTAGCGATAAGATACTTGCGAATGAAGACAAGAAACCTCAAGCCAAGCACCTCCAATCACGAGCGGAGTATTTACTGAAGGTACTTAAAAAGCAATTAGACATCAAACGCGGTTCTGTCGGAGCTAAACAAAGGCGACCTCGGAAGCCAAAAACACTTACCAAGGAGCTTATTGAAGACGACGGCAGTTCAAATGAGGAAACAACAACTGTAACAGTAACGATAACTAAAAAGATTAACAAGAAAAAGGAGGATGAAATCGCACAAGAAGCTATTGATAATAAGAACAAAGAACGCGATAAGGAAAAAGATCGTGATAAGGACAAGAAACGCGTTACTGTTAAGAAGGAAAAGAAAACCGCCGGCCCTATGCATTTTACAGCGAACAATGAACCAAGAGCATTAGACGTCCTTGGTGATTTAGATCCTTCCATATTTAACGAGGTAATCTTTATATCACACATTGTTTAATTCGTAATCGATTGTGTTTATTTTATTTAGTGCAAAGAGAAAATGAGACCAGTGAAAAAGGCTCTTAAGGCACTTGATAATCCAGATGAGTCCCTCAGCGAAGTGGAGCAAGTGAACCACACGCGGCTATGCTTATTGCAAATTGGTGAGCAGATAAATACTTGCCTTGAGGAATATATTGACGTTGAGAAACAAAAAGAATGGAGAAGGTGATAAAATACAAATTTATAATTATGCAGAAAGCAACAAAGACCTTTTTTTTTTCAGTAATCTCTGGTACTTTGTATCTAAATTTACCGAATTCGACTCCAAGAAATTGTACAAACTCTATAAGAAGGCTGTTAAGAAAGAAGAAAAGAAGCTTGAGGTAGATGCAAATTTTTAGTTTTTGTTATCAGTCATTGAAATAATAAATGGGTCATTTACAGAATGACAAACCAAGCACATCATCAAAAGCTGATAAAGACCGAGATAAAGGAAGCTCATCAAAACGAAAACATGATATTATAGATGGGGAGCGAGAAATAGACAAGGAATCAAAAAAGTTTGTTATGCGTTGATTGAATAATCTACATCTTTTATAATCATGAATGCATTTTGCTTTTTCGTAAATAGGCGGAAAGATAAGGAACGAAAAAAATCTTCGTCCATTCGCGATGAGGAAGAAGAACGGTATCAACGTTGGAGAGAACATGAGCGTGAAATGAACGCACGTATGCCCTACGCACCAGGGATATCCGAGTACGAACGGTACAGGGAAAGCCAACGCGAGCGTTTTATACCGGACCATCGACGAGATAGGTATGCTGATTTCCGGCAGGCGTACAGTCGAGAGCGCGATGTTCCAAGGCATGACAAAAGGTATCTCTTCTCACTCTGTTCGAGTACATTTTAGTGCATCCATTAATCGAATCGAATTTGACTGATGAAGACGATTCCTGGCAAAGCGTAGTTGTGATCTCATTACACTTGCAGATTGAGCAGCAGCAAGGACGAGTGGCGGTATGTTCGCGGGCGCGAGGCTGTTGCTTCCCTCAGCCAACGTGCCCTCTATGGTGCCCACTACATCCCACCCTATAGCCAAGGAGGCGCATATCCCCCCGCTGATCAACCGGCATATCCGCGCGATTGGCGGCCGGAGCGCGACTATCGTCACGAATACAACCGCCGTGCGCAATGAAACTGCGGAGAGCCTGAACGTAACACACTTTAAAAAGCCCAATAGTGCTGTTCGTGTGGTACAAGGCTTGCTCGATTTCTTTCTTCAATTACGTAGAAAGAACGCCGTGTGATATAGTCGCAGCTTACGAGGATGATGCGACCGGTTATGTAGTCATTGATACGGTGCAAAAATTTAGTGCGAGTTTAATGAATGGTTTTGTAAATGAGTTTTAACTTTAGCTAAGCGCAAGTATGGTGGACATTCTGCATGTACGGACGGACAATGATAGAATGTGATCTAAGATAGTTGGACGACCTAGCCAATGGATGTTTGATCTTTTTCTCTTAACTTGACACATTTTTTGCAAATGCATTTCTTTTTACTGTTAGTAATTCGTCGTCTCATCGTCATCATCATATGTTTCTATTGTTTTCTTCCAAGTCTTAAACATGAATTATTCATTCACAATGTTTTATTATTTGTGATGAAATAGACTTATTTTACAGCATGTTTTTCCTGATTGATGCATGAACAAACAGAAAGCAGCAAATGTGCAAACTTACCAATTCAGTTTATTTGGTTATGCAAAAGCAATGATACATTGTAAATGAATACTGTTGTAAATATGATGAGGAATAAACAGGAAGAGTATCTTTTGATAAAGGGCCTTGCTTTCCTTTTTGGCTATAAGGAGGTGACTCAAGTTTGATAACATAAGTATATTTAACTTGTACATTTGATGGCATTCAAACTTAAATACTTTAAAGTTCAAGTATTTTTGAATTAATAATTATATAACAATTAAATTCATAGTCTATTTATGGCAAAATTTAAATAACTAAATGAAAAACTACTTTTGAATCCTGTTTAACAAGTTCTTGCTCTTTAAGCAACAGGGCAACATTGAATCTTAGCTTATGGAAAGTGCTCAAATCCATCCTCATGGTTTGTACTGTATTATTTACAGTGTCTTTAATATTCAATAATATTGCCTGTACATTAGGTACACTTAAATCTAAACGCCATGTATAAATATACGTTGATTCCTTGTTCTCAACTGTTGTTGGTACTGCTGACTTAGATGTTTGTTCATACATTAATTGAATCACATTCTCAGGTATGGAATGCTCCCTCATCAGAATGATGGCTACTTCAGGTGTATGCTGTTGTTTTATTTCGTATGCTTTACCAATTTCACTTATTTCAGAACTGTATTTATTTACATCAATGGTACTTTGGTTTGTTGGATTTTGAAACACTACAATGTTGTAATTAGGGCTATGACTACATCAGACACACCAGTAAATCTCACCTGAAATTATCTCTGTAATTACTTCGTTTGGACATTGTAATAATATATTCTTCATTTTTACGTCAGCAATATAACAACAATCAACCTTCATAATAATGAAAACAAGGTTATACGTCGCTCCTTCATAACGTTACAAGTGCCATTCTTATATTACAGGATATATCTGGATATATCATATTGTTTGCACGACTTGAGAAATGGACAAAACAAATTTTGGAAAATACGTTTCTTGGAATAGTATGATTACTTTAGATATTATGGTTCATAAGAAGATAACACATAATACACTTTATGAATGCATCATCATCTTCTTCTGATACAAAATTATTGAAAATTGTCATGATTTCTTCGTAAATGATCAAAACTATGTCGAAATACATAACAGCTATGTAAAACTATGTCTGATACCAGTAAAGTCATACAAATTCTAACAAAATATAATTTTGAAAAATTAAATTATGCCACCAGCGCCACCATAAAATTGTTAAGGAGGGAATAAGTCCTAGGAAGTACTCATCTATCCTTCTACAGAAGCAACCACAACAGCGCCAACTTGTAATTTGCGGCGCACGAGTCGATCGGAACTCTTGCTCAAGTTTGGCGATTTTTTCCATCGCTCGGCGGCGACGTACAGAGTGTAAAAGAAGCGCGAATTGCATTGTTTACGATGCAAATTTGCAAAGTTGAATAATTGGGACCGTTTTAAAATAGTGCCGTGTGCCTGAGTGTGATTTGTACCCACTACCACCACCGCCAGCTCGAGTGATCCACATCGCTGTTGGCGAACACGTGCTGCGAACATAGGCTAGGATTGTGAGGTTGAGACACATTGGGGGCTAAGTGTGCTGGTCAGGGTCCTGAAGACATCGCCAAGTGTCCACGAGTGAGCAAGTCTATTAGTTAGCTGCCCCAAGACATTTCTGCATTTATAGGTGATTGTGCGAACCTGCCGCCCGCTCGTGTTTATCGGTGTGCGACGTAGCCATGCGGTTTTGATGCAACATGGTGGGTACCCATATTGTACGCTTAGTACTTGTTTAGTTCCGTGCGCACGCTTTCCATATCCAAGCATAGTCTCACTCGCCAAGCACGTAATCAATCATCTCCATCGGCAATAACAATCGCCAAAACACTCATGTCAGCGCAGCGCTGCACCACCAAGCTCTGCACCGCCAGCGCGAATGCGCCGAACATCGCTGTTGCGCCGCCGGCGCCCGCCTCCTCGTCCTATGCTGATGTACTGCTCAATTTTAAACAGCAGTCAACAATATCATCGCAGGACAATAAGGAGAACGTGAGCATGAGCACCCCAAACGTAGAGCCGGTTGCGGCCCCGGTACCAGCCAAACCTAAGGAGGTCGTTGAGAAGACCGCACCATCTGAGGCGGAAGAGGGCGACGCAGATTCGTTCACCCCAGTCGTTGCTCACAATCGCAAAGAGCGCAAAGAGAAGCGCAAGCAACGAGAGAGGGGACGTCACGAGAAAACTCCTAAAGAACAACAAAAGGAATCGGTGCGCAATAAGGAGGAAGCCAACAGAGAATCGACCGCTAAATCCGATGGCGATGAAAGTTGTCCGCAGATTAAAAAGGTTTTCGTCGAGGCGCCTCTGCCGATTGTAAATCCGTGGCAGAAGAAGGTGCAAAACCCCACCAAACTTGTGGAGAAGGAGGAGAAGAAAGTTACGCAAAACAAACCAGAACCACAAGTTCAAGTCAGCCTCTCGACCCTCGTTAAAGAGAAACCCGCAAAACCCATAAAAGTAGGTTCTTGACAAATCTCAAAAAAACTTAACTAATTTCAAATTTTCTTTATATTTTAGGACCCTGCTCTCACTGATGTTAAAGATTGGCCGTCGTTAGGAAACAGGCCATTAGAGGTACTTGCGATTAATATATGAGTTTATTGTGCGATATTTTTATATCCCGATTGTTTGTCGTTTACGTAGCGTAAAAATAGCAATGGCACTGGCACTGGCAATCAAACAAAGGACGTGCAAACACCGGCAACAACAGTCACTGCGATGGCGACGCAAGAGAGCGACGACACCGAAGCGAGGAAAAAGTCAAACAAGGCAAAGTGGGTGCCCCTCGAAGTGGAAGTGTCCAATAACAACAAGGGTAGTCGACGTAATATGCGTCATACAAACGCACTGGATACGCAATCAACAGTAAGCGAGAACGATCGCGATTGGCGGCATGAACAGCGCGAATCGGCTGCTGGCCGCCCCAGACCAGCTTCCGCTGCACCCCGTGGTCGTGCGAGAGGTGTACGTGGCACTCGTCGAGCAAACTATGGTCGGCACTTTGATTCCCATCTGGATACACCTGAATTTGGCGGTTTTGGTTTGGACGGAAGCAGTGCTCTAGCACCGTATATGGGCACTTTCTACTATGATACCCACAGCTACGTTAAATTGGATCCGCCAACGCTAAAAGACTATATCCGCAAACAAGTCGAGTACTACTTCAGCGAGGAGAACCTCAATCGGGACTTCTTCCTACGTCGAAAGATGTCCAAAGAGGGCTATCTGCCCGTCACGTTGATCGCGTCGTTTCATCGAATTCAATCGCTGACTAACGATTTAACGCTCCTCATCGAGGCTATTAATGCATCCGACAAACTTGAGTTATCAGCCGGCTTCAAGGTAACGTATGATTGTTTTTGTTTAATGATGATTGTTTGCGCTTATCGCGGTGGAAATTCTTTGGATTGTTATTTCACTGCAATCAATATATTTTTTATTTATGTGCAAGCAATTCACGTACTTGATAACAATTTTAGGTCCGAACGCGCAAGGATCCAGAGCGTTGGCCGATCGACAACAGCGACGACTTTGATGCAAAAAACCCTATTGTTCTTATACACAAACTGATTCCTCCGCCGCCAGTTTTGCGTACATTTCGTGAAACGCCAATTGACCCCAATTTGAACCCGGATGTAGCCGAATTTATCCCGGAACGCACGAGCTCTGATGAGTCGAACGAAGAAAAACAACAACAATCCACCCTCGAGATACAAAATAATCGCAACACGGACGCTGATAATAATTGGCGCGAAGTGAAAAGGAAAAACAAGGAACCAAGCAAGAGGAAAGAACAGCCAGCACCAACATTTAAACGGCAAGATGCCAAAGAGGAGCGCGAAGAACTTGAATTTCACTTCGACGAAGAGTTGGAAGAGGTGCCAACTGGACGTCAAAACCTTTTCACGACAGATTGGACCGAAGAAGATTCGGACGAGCTGAGCGATAGAGATGTTAACAAACTTCTGATTGTTACACAGGCACCAACTCGTGCTCCAAAGCATGAGGGCCATGATCGCACAGGCGATTGGACGACCAGAGTCAAAATGACCCAAGAGTTGGAGCAAGCGATTAATGATGGCTTGTACTATTACGAGGAAGATCTTTGGGTCGACGTTGATGTAAGTTTATTGTAGTTTGCGTTTTAAAATAGTATTCATACTTAAATTAATCAACTTCAGGACCGTTCCATTTCTGGTAGCTATCGCACTGTCAATGTGATAAGCCAGGAGGACTTTAAGAAAATCGCGCCTCAAGCACCGAAGAAGCAAAATCCCCAAATTCCACCGCCACCTCCGCCTGTCGTTCAATACATGTACGAAGACTCAAAGCCGATGTCGCGTCGTCAACGCCGTGAAGCGCGTCGCAATGTTCCTAGATTCTACGCTGTGGTTAAGGATGACGCGCCGGATCCATCTACTCCTCGCAAGCGCAAAACGCGTCATTCGAGCAACCCGCCTGTGGAGCACCACGTGGGTTGGATAATGGATGTGAAGGAACATAGAGTACGCACGACTTCCGCCGGAAGCAGTTATGGAACTAGTCCGAGTGACCATAATCTAGGCACCAGCTTCGGTAGTGTGCCTAAAGCACTGCCAGCGTTCCAGCACCCATCACACGCTCTTCTGAATGATAACAATTTCACACAGCAAGCGTATCATAAATATAGGCATCGCTGTCTCAAAGAACGCAAACGCTGGGGCAGTGGTCATTCCAGCGAGATGAACACATTATTCAGATTTTGGTCATTCTTCCTTCGCGAGAACTTCAACCGCACGATGTACAATGAGTTTAAGACGATTGCGATCGAAGATGCGGAGCGTGGTTATCGCTATGGTCTTGAGTGCCTGTTTCGCTTTTATTCGTACGGCCTGGAGAATAAGTTTAGGCCGCAACTATACGAGGACTTCCAGGACGAAACAATTCGAGACTATGAAAACGGGCAGCTCTATGGCTTGGAGAAATTCTGGGCATTCATCAAGTACTACAAACACAGCAGTAACTTGCAAGTGAATCCAACGCTGAAAGCGTATTTGAGCAAGTACAAAAAGATTGAAGATTTTCGTGTCGTTGAGGTATATTGATTCGTAAGTTTTGCCTTTTTTCCAAGTTTAAAAAAAACCAATTTCTTTAGCCACAAATCAACGAGATCTTGAAAAACGGACGTCCGCTTTATTATCCCAAGAAGCGTAATCGTAGTGCGTCAGAAAGTTGCTCGGCAGATTGTGTTCAGCCCAATTCCGGATATCGCTGCGATGAGAAAATTCGACGGAACTCTGGTTCGAGCAGCAAGCACAGGTAATTGATACGGCCTGTTAGATGAAATATGATGACGAATTGTTTAATTGGTTTGTGCAGAGATTATCCACAGCCAGGAACAAGCGCACCAGCTGGAACTGGTGGGCGGTTCATGTCGCGGCATCGCGCTCAGTCATTTGGCTCGGGCCGTACGACCACTGCCAAAGTGCAAAGTCGAACAGAGTCTTGGCGACAGTCGTCTGACTTGAATTCTGGGGAAACCACTAAGACGTCAACGGCGGGGGCGTCTGTTACGAGGAGTGCGGAAGCATCACAAGTGCCCACGTAAGACGCTCTATTTTGCGCATCGTTAACGGAACGAGACACTCGCACGCACTCACAAGTTGTTGCGGCACTGACTCGCCAACTCACGCATTTTATCGGGGTCGATGATAATGCATTAATTGCCCGATAAAAAAGGAAATCCGCAATCGCAGAACGAAATTAAATACGTGTTGTGTAGTGCCACCAGTCAAACCATTGAACTGAACCAACGGTGTGCGGCTAAGCAATTTCGTTGGGAACAGTTGACTATTTTTATACATATTCACGCAGGGGTGTGTGAGACACACGCGGGCATCGTTTATCATTTTTGGGTGGCGTGTTTTACAATAATTAATATAGGTATAAATAACACATTTTTGAGATGCGTAGCTTATATGGTAATCGAGCGTGAATCTTTCTTAGTATTCGACTAGGAAACCATATATTCGCAAAGGTGTAATGATTGATGGTGCTACCTGTTTCGCATCATATGGCAATAGAAAATAATAATATGCAGGTGCAATTTAATGCCGCAAGGTGTTAATATTAATGCAATTTATAGGGAATGCTTTGATATTTCAAACGAGGAACTATTTAATCAATCACATTGCACTTGAGTGGTGAATACAACATTTGATAACACGAACGTTAAGCGCTATTGTATATTTTAAGTGCCAAAAACTAAATGGTTGTTTAATGAGACCATACTGAGTGGTTTTTATTAAACACTGCACAAGTTTCAATTTTAGTGGCAAAATTTGCTTAACTGAGTTTTGCCCTTTGTATAGATTGTGTAATTAATTATTCAACCATTATGACAAAACTTTAATATAGGTTCCTTGCGCAAAATGAAAAACACAAAAATATTGATTGCTTATTTTTTAATATAGTTATTTTGCTTGATGGGTGTGCACAAAATATCACTCACGAAGAGTTTCTGCTATTTTGATAAACACATTTCAAGAAAGTAATCATAGCGAATATTGTAAATAGGCTCTAACAATTTTAATGATATGATGTATGGGGTTTACATACCTAAATTGCAGTTTAAAGCGCGGTTCACGGAAATAATTCAAATTTAAAAGATCAGGGGGATACTAGATGGAAAGAATTGCGATATAAAATAATTTAATTAAGTTTGCATTTATGTTCAAGCACTAATTATATAAAAAGGAAAAAGAACACCGGCAACGTCATATGTTTGATATGTAATATTCTAGTTAATTGTTTTAATTTTTTTTTCGTTTTTTCCCTGTTTGGAGTTAATTCTTAAGTTATTAGGAGTAGCTGTATTATTAAATAATTAAACAGAATTTTTGGGGGCTATGTTTACACACCGGCGCTTTATAAAACAAAACGATATACATTACTTAAAATTTACAATAACCAGTTATAAATTATAATAACAATTGAGCAGAAAGAATATAATCTTGTTATATTTGATTTTTTTATCATCTGCTCATGAAATTGAAAGCACCTTAATTGCATGGCATATTAACATTAATTGGAAATCATTTGTGTCTGAAATTTTTGAAAACATTCTTGCGGCACGATTTCAATCCATCTATTGTGACTTACAGTATGCGCATCATTCAGTGGCGGCACTATGTTCTCTCGTTTATCGATTATTTAACTCAGTGTACTATCTTAGGTTTCCTTCGTGTATTCATTTAGTAAACATGGGTGATTCGAAAAAGTTTAAAAAGGAGTCCGAAGTTCGTATGCTCAATGAACCATCGCAAAGCAGTTTGGAAGAGGCAAATACGATACAAATTGAGCTGGAGACCCTATCCAAACGAATGAATCAAAAGATTATGAGTGTCGTCGAGGAGTTCGTCGATTTGAAGAAGCCTATATATAGCAAGAGACATTCAGTACTACGCGCAATCCCGCATTTCTGGCCTATTGCAGTATCCTTTATGCATTACAAATGTATTCAGTCATTTGATATAATTTTTCTTAGCTTGCTAAATAGTTTACAAATCATCCGAAACTGAAACTATTGATCAGCACTGAAATTGAGGATTGTTTTAACTACATGCAATATCTGCAAGTGATTGAAAATTCCAATGTGAAGAGTGGGTATCAAATCGTCTTTGGGTTTGCCATAAATCCATATTTCTACAACAACAAGCTAGTGAAAAACTATGTATTTGAAAATAATAAAATTGTTGCAAAAACTGAAGTGATTAACTGGAAGGAAAATATGAACTTAAATACAAAGCAGAGGAAAACAGTAGTGAATAAAAAGACTGCATTTTTAGAGAATTTCTTTGACTGGCTACAGAGTACTAATGTTGAGAGTGATATTATTAGTGATATAATTCATGATGATCTGTGGATTGATCCATTAAAGTATTTCTTCATGCTTGATGAGCCAAATGATGAGAATTCTGAAAGTGATAGTGATGAGGATGATATTGCTGATAATTTCCTAGATAGCAAAGATGAGGATGAGGATAGTGTAGACCAGAAGCTTTAAAAATACATTGGAAATCATGAACATAATGTCAACAATTCTAACTGTCCCAATCCCAATACCCTATCCTTGTTTTTAACCTGGTGACAGCACCAAATAGCGATGGCAGTACATGTGTGCGTATGACGGAATCATCTCCGAACAGCTGTGATTTGCTAGTGGCCTAGTGAGCCCTCCACTCCACCTCGATGGACGTATTTGTTTCGTTTGGCAGTCGAAATTTCAACCAAATTCAGTGTCCCCCATGAAGAAGATGCCAGTGAGTCGGTTGGATGTGCTCTACAGGCGCATACTCCTGTCGAAATTTTTTACAAAAGGTTGGGGTGACCCAGAGCATGTACTGAGGTGAGTGACTTAATCATCCTGAGTATTCTAAATTGATTTATCATGTGTGAATTTAAAGATTAGTGCGATTCCGAAAAATTATATCACAAAGAGAAACCTGTTACAATTTGGTAGATACAAATCATCCATTTGAAATCCTCAAAGTGAGTGAACCAAATATTGCTTTAGGTTGTACAGAACACCTTTGTGGATAATACATTTCTTTGTAGGAAGAAAAGCATGCTGATTGTCATACTAAGGACATTAAGTTTCTAAGTCCATTGGCAATACATCTACCAGATATTGTCCATCCAGAGATTAAAGATGCTTATTGTCAGGTGGTCATTCCTAATAAGTGGAAGCCAGGCCCATATAGGCCAATATGCATTCATCTAGCTGGAACTGGAGATCATGTAAGTAATGGACATGCTTTATTACAGTCTTAAACAGTGTAGTTAAACATTGCAGTATTTTTGGAAGAGAAGGCATATGATGGTTAAGCCATTGCTCAAAGAAGGAATTGCTTCAATCATTTTAGAAAATCCATTTTATGGTACGAGGAAACCTAAAGCTCAATTAAGATCCTGTCTTCTTAATGTATCAGATATATTTGTAATGGGAGGCTGCTTGATTTTGGAATGCATTGCTCTTCTTCATTGGTGTGAGAAGAATGGATTTGGTCCATTGGGAGTGACTGGCCTTTCAATGGGGGGACATGTATGTAGAAGTATGCTTAAGTAATTAATGTATATTCTTATTTAATTTGTTTAGATGGCATCTCTTGCTGCAACAAGCTGGCCAAAGCCTCTAGTGCTTGTGCCATGTTTATCATGGTCCACAGCATCAGCTGTTTTTACTGAAGGAGTTATGAGTGAAGCTATTGACTGGGATTTTCTGCAAAGCCAATATTTTGAGCACAAGCAATACCATGAGATTATAGCGAAATTATGCAAAATTGTGGATGATCCAAGTGAATTTGGACTGGCAAAGTTACCAGGGTATTCTTTACAGGATGCTGTTAAAAGCAAACCCAAAACGTCGCTTTCTCCTTTTGAGATTCTACAAATGTTGGACTTGAATAAAACAGAGCACAGTGCTAGTCATAACAATCTCTTAGTGCCTGCTGATCAGTCGAAACCAATCTATTCATTTGTTAAAAACATGATACGGTTGACAAACACCAGCAATAACAATCCAACATTGGCGAAAATCCGTGATAAAGATGCGATATGGTTTATGCGTGGCTTGATGGACGAATGTACACATTTGAAAAACTTTGCACAACCTGTAGACACATCGCTCATTATTGCTATTTGTGCCAAGTCAGATGCGTACGTGCCACGAGATGGTTGTGCTAAATTGGAAGATATTTGGCCAGGCGCAACTATAAAGTATCTTGATACAGGACACGTGGGCGCGTATATTAAGTACCTGAATTGTTTTAGGTAAATATAAATTATTCTTTATGGCAATATTTTTATACTTACAATACCTTACAGGCAATTTATTATAGAAGCATTTCAACGTGCAGAGCAAGTTTGCTCACCACCGCAAAATCCATGTTGAATCAAATGTTAAAACTAGCTCAACCACATAAGTGCCTTAATTTGCTTGGAAGTTGACAGCTTTAGAGCGATAAACAAAGAGATGTGATATGAATAATTGATAAAAACAAGCTAGATAATACAAATGAAATAAATATAGCCCCCCACGGATTTTATTTTAATATTAATTATTCTTTAAATCCGGAACTAGGTAGATACATATATATAAGTTTTAATTTATACTGCGTAAGCAGTTGGTGGCGCAGTGGTAAAACACTTGCCAGTGACACAGGGGTCTCAGGTTCGAATCCTGGGGTCCTCTAAAAGCATTTTTAGAAAATTTATATCGGATAGCAATTGCTGATGGCTCCAAGCACTTGTAAAATAATTCTAAGTCCCAGGCATAGCAATTATACAAGTACAAAGAGTTCGTTGGTGGTGGCGTTGAAAGTTTCCCCTCCCATGTCATATGACGTCAAAAAATCGGCCTGTTGGTAACGAAAATCGGGAATGGGGAGGCAGTCTACTGCCGGGGAGCGAAGCGGCGGGGTGGGCCGTCACAAGACAATCTTAACGTACGGGCTTCAAAAATTAAAAATGGGGCTCTTGTTCGTCTCCGGGGGCCCCATTGGACATACAGTTAAGTCCATTGGGGGCCCCCGAGCGAACAAGTAATTTAAAACTCGGAAATTCAAGTTGGCAATGTCAGGATTCGAACCTGAGATTCACGGACCACATCCATAGCCTTCACCACTAGGCTACGAAGTGTTGTTGCTGTGGGAAAATTTGATCTTCCCCTTATACTCTCATGTTGAATTGAAAACTTAAAATTAAATTGGCTTTCTCGGGTATCGAACTCGAGACACACAGGCAACACCCATAGCCCGTACCACTAGGCTATGGAGTTCTATTACTCTAGCTAAATTTGATCTTTCCCATATAGTCTCATTCTGAATAGAAAACTTAAAATTGAATTGGCCGACTCGAGACTCGAACCCGAGACACTCAAATCACATCCACGGCCTATACCACTAGGCTACGGAGAGTTGTTGCTATAGCTGAATTTGATCTTACCCTTATAGAGCCAAATTGAATTGAAAACTTAAAATTACCGCCTTGTCTATTAGCGAAATCTCATATAAAATAGCGTTATTAAACTCAATGCAATATTGAAAGAGTATTTTTAGCTTTGTTCTACAAAACTCTCTCTGTTTCTAAAACAATTATCATCAGTAATTTCTATATTCAGTTTGTCAAACAAATACCTTATCACATCACATGATAATCTAAAATTGCAGGCTTCATTTGAAAGTGTTATATTGCCTAAAATGCAGACATTTGAGTTTAATCCAGAGGTACATGGTTTAGATGCAGGATTTAAACTTACAAATTTTTCAACACTGCGGGGATGAGGCTGCAAAGTGCCACAAAAGGTCTTAACAGAACTTTTGATGGCCCTCGAGACTCCTAAATCATTGGACAAATATACTAATGATGAGGGTTCACCAGATATTTCAAAGGACTCTGACGCAATAGGTAAATTGTTTGATTAATTATTATCATCACAGCCATCCATGTGTACTATTGTAGGTATTGGTTTGGATTCTTGCATAATACCACTTCCCAAGCATAAATTATATTTACTTCAAAGCACAGATTTTTTCTACCCCCTAATTGATAATCCTTATTGGATGGGAAAGATAACATGTGCAAATGTTGTCAGCGATGTATTTGCAACAGGTGTTACTGTACTTGACTCCTTGCACATGATTGTATCACTTCCAATTGATATGCCAACTCATCAATCAGACATAATACTACCCTTGATAATAAAAGGATTTATTGATAATGCAAAACAATGTGGTAATATTACTGTAAAGTTTGATAAACTCTTTCCCAATCCATGGCTGATTATTGGTGGGACTGCATCTTCAGTCTGTATAAAAAATGAGTTCATCAGGTAAAATATTAACTTACCATCTCATAATAAGTATGAAAAGATTTGCATACACTAATAATATACGTTTTAGCCCAACATCTATTGTTACTGGTGATGTACTTGTTATAACAAAACCATTAGGTGCACAAATTGCATGCAATACCAAAAAGATGCAAGAAGATCCTGAAAAATGGGAGAAGTATAAAATTACAGTTGCTGATGAAGAAGTTAATACAGCATACAAAGCTGCAATCATCTCTATGGCACGACTAAATCTACAGGCTGCCTCCTTGATGCACAAGTACAAGGCACATGGGTCTACAGATGTAACTGGTTTTGGTATTGTTGGGCATGCTGAAAATCTTGTTGGCTTTCAAAGTAGCAAAATTGATATCATAATCCACACGTTACCAGTCATTGAATACGTTTGCAAATTCGCGCAAATCTCTGGTCGCTACGAACGTTTCATTCGCGGTACAAGTCCAGAGACATCAGGTAACTAATGCGGAGAAAAGCGCCTATGCTGATTTAACTCTTTGGAAATTCTTTCAGGTGGCTTATTGATTGCCCTGCCCGCTGAGGCTGCCGAAGCATTCTGCAAGGACATCCAAGAATTAGAGGGTCATCCAGCATGGATTGTCGGCAAAGTTGAAGCTGGTTCAAATTCTGCACGCATCGTGGACAATCCAACTATTAAAGAAGTCCCTTTTGCAATAATGGGACATGAACATGCCGAGCCACTTCCGTAAATGCTACAAGAAATAGACATGTTAATTGTTGTACTTTGTTAATTGTTTGGCAAATTATTGATTTGTATATCAATCGCCCGTATGACTGAAACCATTGAAAATCGCAAGATGGTTGGTTTCATGAAGTTGGCCCATATGCAATGCTAATTGTTCGCAAAACAATTAACAATGAAATAACAATTTACATAATATGATTTACATGCTGATCGTCTGTACATTGTTCTCACTATGTATGCGTCATGTTACCAAAATGCTGTTTGAAATATTTTTTCTACTACAATATAAATTACATACACACATATATAAGTATATTATCTCTATGTATATAAATATATACATATATGCATGTGTAACTTGAATATAATATATATAATAATAATATAATACGTATTGTATTATGAATAGATCAAAAACATGAACATTTTTCACTAACGATAGTTTTCGAGATCAATAATATTCATTCAACCTACAAGAATAATTATTTTTTATCTTTACTCGTCATCAATTACGGTTATCTTGTCTGCTTATTAATTGTGTATCTTCATATGCATTATAATATATATCATCAATTGTTTGTTCCATTAAATTGCGTTTGTTTGCATTGCATCGCAGGTATGATTACGCGTTAATTTGCTATAAAAATTGTCAACATTATTTCACTTTTCATTTCATATACATATATAACAAGATTATTTGCGCTTATATAATCTATCATCGTAATTAATATATTAAGTCGATTTAAAGTCCCAAGGCAGAGCCGGCTATAACGCGGACTAAAATGTGTGATGAGTCGTCATCATCAACTCTTTAGAAACGCACGCACATCCTTTTTTGTTTACATTGTTTGCTTAAAGTTATCATAAATATTTCTTACAGACAACACAATATGGCAATCACAACGAGTCAACAATATTGCGTTCGCTAGCGTTCGTCTTAAATTGTTTTTGTGCTCCCATAACGTGCATAGAGATATAATTCGACAATTCTGTAATTGATTCTGCATTGTCCCTCCTAACGCAATTGCTTCACTACACAGACAGAATGCTAATCGGTTAACTAATGATTAATTAACAATTATTATTATGTTATGTTCAGCTCCATAATTGCATTATTAAAGATAATACTGTGAGAATCACACAGACTCAGCATTTGTGTGACTGATCGGTTAATTCAGAGCAATGAATATAATATTACATCATGTGAACATACAGAAAGTTGAATGCGGTGAATGAGAGTACATTTAACATGTCCGTTTCTAAAAGTCACACAACATTTGCCAATTGCGAAATTACCGGTGATGATTAATCATTGTTTGTAAATTGCATCTAGCTCCCAATGATATCTCAATCATAAATCTGGGTTCTCATAATTAAGTATGAATGTATAATCATTTTCTGACTTTGAATATTCAATTGCATATTAGTTAACGCAACGAATATTTATTATTCGTCATCTTTTTCTTAAACGAATCAACTTAATTTAGAATGATACTTGCCAATTAATGATAATATACAATAATTTCCAAAGGTTTGCTAATGTAACCGCTCGTGTTCTAATTTTTCTAGTCATCACATTATTATATTCAATCACCATTTTTTGCTTCGCATCGCAGACACTTTACAATAATATCATTAACAATCGTGGTCCACATTCGCATTATTTCCTCAAATTAAATCTGTGTTCTCATTAACTCGCTAAGTGTAATATAATATTAGAAATGTCAAGTGCATATCGTCGAACATGTTCATTTCCATTATTTTCATTTAATATATATTTATATGCTATATATAATATATATATACTTTAACTACTTCATTTTCTGTGTGAACTCTTGATTTGTGTGTAAATATATATAATATACTTCTCTACAATTAAATATTTGTATTTTAATTTTTTTTCCAACATCTAATAATAACGTAATGAATAATGAATTGCAAGGGTTGCGTACCTTCGCACCTCACCCAATTTGCTCTTTTTGTATCTTTTTTCATGACAGTTTGTTTTTGAATACAAACTGATGTCAGAATAACTATATGATTTTAAAAAACTATAAACGATAACAAATTATTAATTATATAAACATATTAAATTGCCAAAAAATGATAATCATCGTATCGAAATAACCAACGAATAAATAACAAACAGCCTTGGTGTCTAACCAATCGTAACACCCGCGTAAGTAATTATGCAACAGGGGCGCAAACGAGCGGTTGATTGCCAGAGCAAAAAAAGGGAAGACTTACGTAAAATGCTATTGCACAAACGAGAATGGCTAACTGCTTGACGACGCCGACGTCGTTTGTAAGAGCGTTGGCGCATTTGGCGTTGTGACGACACTGGCCGCCACGCTAGTCGGTGGCAGCTGCGTACCATTGCGCGATACAGCCGCCGGCGTTGACGGACTGTTAATGCTATTGTTGCCCTGACTCATTATGCGTTGCCGCACCTCCCGTATCTTAAGCTGCAGCTTATTCTTATCAGGAAACACATCCTGGTGCTCCATTTGAAATGTGTTTGTAGCCTGATTCGTAGGAAAATATGTACCCTGCTCTTCGAAAAGTTGCATCACTAGTTTCCGTTTCATTTCCAGCATTTTGCGATGACCCTTTTCGGGGTCGCGGCCAGTGCCAGGTGTTTTCGGCGTTCGGGGAGAGCTAGCTTCGCCCATATCAATGTATTCTGAAAATGCACCTTTAGGTAAACGTATAACACGGCAATTAAGTAAAATTTAATATGCAATGCAAACAAACCCTTCATGGAGTCAACATTGAATTCGGGCCCAAAGAAAACGTTCGCTGCCGTCGTGCGATTGGCTGATAATATTTTGGCTGCGCTACTGGTCTGCGGTGTTCCGATTTCGGAGTCATCGTCAACGGATGCGCGTTGAGATAAAGTCAACGGACGCTTTTTATAGTTGGGTATCACACGTGGACTCGATTGCACTGATATGGCGCTTGGTGATTGGCAGTCTTCTGGTTTGAATTGTGGCAACGAAGAGAATTTTGCTTTAAAGTTCACTTGTTCCAAGATTCTACAAAAAATCCATGTAAATCCACCATTACTCCCGGAAATATATTAAATATATATAACTTACTTATCCATTCCATCCTCTTTATTCTTTTTTGAACATGCCTTCTTGTTCCGAGGTGATGCTAACGGCTCACTAGGCGTATTTGCTTCATCCGACAAGCTTATTGCACTTTGAATTGGTTCACAGCGTGTGACCTGACTTGATGATGTGGTGACTGTCACACTAGCTACGGCTACAAGAATTTACGTGATTTCAAATTATAACAACACTGCAGAGACATACCCATTGATTGCCGTCTTTGCAGAGGTGCCTTTCCGAGTTGAGCAGGAGTTGGTGCCAGTTTAAATTCTGGTTCCTTAACTAGGCTAACAGGTCCTGATACTACATTTGTTGTTAAATTTGATGCTCGAGGCGATGTGGGTACATCTTTCGGAGATTGCAATGCCATTGAATCGGTTGTCTTACTGCTTTCCACATCTAAAAAACATATGCGTGTAAAGAACAATAAAGGTAACGAAGAATGAATATATTTACCGGAGTTGTTATTGTAAGAAAATACCGAATTTGTTTGCGTTGGAGTAGTCACATTCAATTCTGATGTTGTACCATTATTTGCAATTCTATCTTTCTCTCTCTCCCTGTTCAATGATTGACTAACAATGACTGACTGCATTGGCTGCACTGTACAAGTTTCAGTTGCAACAACACTTGATGCTACAGTAGTTACTGAAATGTGTTGTTGTTGCTGCTGTTGATGCGGCGATGAAGTTTGCACCACCTCTGCGATCTTGAATTGCGGCTGCATGCAGACGTATTTCACGGAATGATCAGACGCAGATGTAGCCACTACAACTACAGGATGTTGACGATCAGTAGCATCGCTGAGGCACAAAGTTGCGCCAGGAGTACCTGTTGCAAATGTGAATCGCAACGGCTTTGCTTGAGTTTGAATATAAGAAGTTGTTGACTGCTGCATTGCTGGCGCACTCATTTGAATCACATTCGTATTCGGCACACTCGTCACTGGATTCAAAATAGCCGTGGTTGAAGATATGGGTATTGCTGCCGAACGAGCTAAATTTGGTGATTGTGGTTCCGACTTTGCACCTATCATCGGACTTGCGGGAGTCTCCAATTTAATATTTAATGCGTACGTTCCGCTAACTGGCCATGCACTGTGTTGTTGACCTGCTTCGTTCGATTCCTGTTTCACTTCGGACTTGATAACTTTCGGCGAAGCAAAAGCCCCTCCAGTGGGCTGAAAACCACTCACACCCGACGGATTCACAGGCGAATGAATGGGGAAAGTTAACACGGTCGTCGTTGGCACTGGACTATATTTGGACGAAAGTTCCGTGGATGGCAAGCGCGCTTTAATCGGCTTTGGCCTGCATGTGATTTCGCCGGAATTCGTTGGGCTGAATCGCTGATTGAAATTGGATTTGTTTGTTGTTGCTGTAGTTGTTATTGTTGATGTTGGCGGTGTTATTGTTGTTGCTGCTGCTATTGGCACGGCACCATTATTTCCGCCTGTTTTCTGATGTATCTGATTGCCATCGTGATCGCTATGCTCTGAATCGGAATCGGTTACCTTTTCCTTGCATTTCAAATCTAATTCAGGTGCGGGATCTTCACAGATTACCATTTGATCATCATCCGATACGTCGCCATTATCATCATGCACACTAACACGAGTATCATTCGCGCCTGGAGGAATCGGCGAATGCGCATTAGGGCTCAGAGGAATATCACACGCTTCCATACTATCTCCCGTAGAACTTAATTTACTGCGACCTGATCCAGAAGACGACTTGCGTCTATCTTTCGTGCACCACTTCCACTCGGGATGCGCCTTGAAATGGGCCTCCTTCACGTCGGATGCCAAGTCATGATACTTTTGTTTCTTCTCCGGCTCCAGAGCGTACCACCATTCGCCCAGAATCTTCGAGACCGTACGATTGTCTTGATTCGGATGCATTTTATGCACGTCGCTGCGATGTCGTTTCGAAAATATCATGAATGCGTTCATCGGACGTCGAATACGCTCTTTACCCTTACCGGAAGGACCCTGTTCTTTGTTTTGCAGCGAACTCAACGACTGACTACGACGTTTATTACCCACCGCCACTACATGATCCGTTGGTGCTTCTGCACCCTCAATTTCGAAAACATCGTCATCTTCTTCAGTCGCGACTGGCATACCTGTTGATTCAACGTCAACGTCGTCATTGTGTGCATCATGCATGCCACGATCATTGCCACCGCCTGAAGAATTAGTCACCGAGATGTGACTAGTAGATATTGACATCGGTGGTGCTGAGAGCGGTGGGGATAGTTCTGAGAGTGGAGGTGAGACATTTCCCGTCACCGAGGTGGTGGTGGTTAAAATAGGCACCAATTTGTGCCAGGGTATAACGTATGTCGGCTGCTGTTGGGCGGTGACATGCTGTGGCGCATGTGACAGCGTTGATGGCACCGTCTGCTGAATGATCGACTGCTGCGATTGATGCTGCTGGTGTTGAATAATTGACTTTTCGTGATTGTTATTCAAATGATTATGATTCGAGTTGTGGTGATGCTCGGCGATAACGGGGACCACGACATTTTTCTGAATGTGCGTGGCTGCAATGGTGCCCGATGATATGCGCTTGACGACCGACTGTGATCCGCTAACGGCCGGAAGCACAGGCACCAGCTGCGTGGGCCGGACGATCACCGGCAAAATCGCGCTACCACGCGGTGAGTGCTGGTTATTGGCTTTGATCGTTTGACCCGCTGACCCGCGAATTGTTTCAATGTGATCACTTTGTATAATCTGCAAAATTATTTATGCAAATGCCAAGTTTATTCGACCAAGTCATTTCGTACTACTTATAGAGTAAAAAAAAACTTGAAAAAATACTTACAGATCTCTGGAATGATTGTGCTTGCGGTGGCGGATCGTTCTTTAGCTTATCGTTGTTCCCCAGGTCGCCCTTGATCACCATCAGCGTATTATGGTCCGGCGTTTGCGGCACGATACAATAAACCGCACTCGTCGGTGTCTTAATCTCCACGTTACTCGCTTCTGGTGCAGACGTTACTACGTGTTGTTGCTGTTGTTGATTGGTCAATGCGTGCTGTAAAATCACGCCGGGTTGTTCACCCGTATTCGCCGACCACGAAGACGGCGATATTCGTATTACGCTACTGTTTTGCACAGGTCGAACGAGTTCGGGTCTAAAACGCAATTAAGAAAGCACAATTAAAAATAATCCTCTCCGTCTTCCGCGTTCCAAATAGTACCGTATAACAGTTTGTTGATGATATGGTGCTTGCATATTGCAACTTGGTGGACTCGGCGAGGCGCGCTTCATCAAACCCTGGGGATAGCTCGTAATAGGCACAAAGACATTGTTTCGGGAGCCAACTGTTAGTGGCGATTGCATTGTCAATGGCGATGATCCCTGGCCGTTTGGCGAAAATACTGGGGTATCAGAGCGGGAGCTTGCCATTGACGCTAAAAGAATGAACATCGAAACTCGTTAATAACACACAACAACTTTTAAAAGTAGGACATAGTTTACACGTTCATCAATATTATTGCCGCGTCGCGTTGACAAACAAAATTTCAAGATTAGATAATACACCCGACAAATATTTTTTGCACAAGTAGCTGAATTTAATTTTCCGCAAAGATTATTTATTTATTGTTCTGTACGCGCTGTGACGCTCAAAAGTTTTAAACGCAATTTACCTAAATACCAGTACAACTCGTTGTTTCGTTGTTGCTGGAGTTTGAGATATTCCATGGTGCACAGCATCGTATTGAAATCCATAATGGCAGTTGATGGGCGCAATTACGCGAATTGCAAGTTAATTTGTGGAAAACATATAAATAAATATGTTGCGACCGAAGCCCGAAATTGCGCGCGCCATAAACGAAGCAACTCCGTGCGTGTTCATCACACCGCTCGTCAAAACAGAACTGAGTGAAAATGTTTAAATTGTATCGCAACAAATAGACCGCATACATATATACATCTATGAATATTACAAACCAATGTCAAATGTTTGCCATCGTATCGTCTCACTTTTTTGTTATTGTCTCGCATGCACGCGCGGCGCGACCAGAAGTCGACAAGTACATAAACTGGAAGCCGTGGCATTGGCGGCATGCGCGCAAAATATGCGAATTGCCCGCGCTGTTACTGCCTATTGTATTGCATTGTTTACGCATACACGCGTTGTCAATAATAAATAAACATGCAAATTATACGATAACAGCCGAGCTTATAACACGGCGAAAACGATGCGTGATTAAGTTTCGCGCACCGGTGGTAACAAAATGAATGAAACTCACCCAACATGCCGGCCACCTCGGTCTCCTTCTGATTGAAGCGCGCCAGGTACGGCTCGTTGCAGTTTGGCGACGTCTCCGAATCGCGGCTGGTATCCTCGCCATCGTTCTTGCTGCCCGCGCGCGAAATATGTCCGAGACCAGTGCCCGCCCGCATACTGCTACCCTTTTGGCTCAGATGTCGCGAGCAATATCCGCGCCGCTGAGATTCCTTGATGCAGTCGCTGTTCGAGCACAATCGCCGCCACTGCTTGCCGTTGTACTTCTTCCGGATACCGTTCGGATTCGTGACGACGTCACCCTTTTTGTACTTGTGCGGTGTGGCGGCTTGACTCCTGGGTGTCGTGGGCTGTGAACGCTGCGTGACGCTGCTGCAAGAACTACCTCGACTTTGCATACTGCTGCTGCGCTTACTACTCCCCGATAACTTCTCGCCCTCGACCGGAAAATTGATGTCTTCACGCCGCAACTCATCGTCACTCTCGCCGTAGTCATCGTACGGTGGTCGACCGTTTGGCTGTGGGGTACATATTGACACGGGCGTGCTGAGTTGCGGGGGTGGCGATGCAGATACCGCACTTCGATAGCAATCATTTGGCTGACCAGCAACCTGAACAACGCTGCTCTCCATGTAGGCCGCCGGGGTCGGCTCCAAGCTCTCCAACTCATCGCTCCAAGGTGCGCGCAACAGGCGCAAATTGGCGCGTGTCACACTCAACTCCTCATCGGTGGCGATAGTGCGCACATCGAAATGCCGCACGTCGATGATTTTTATCACCACACCTTCAAGGAACATCGTGCAGTGTTCCCTTCGAACACATACTCGTGTACCCACCATAATTTGGTGTGCCGAGGGACTAGCGTCTCCAATAATATCCACACATTCAGGACGTAGCACGTTGGAGTACTGAAACTCTTCACTTCGACCATCCAGTCTAACTGTAACCTATCAATAAAACCATGTTTTGTTTAAAAACAGTCAAAGGACACACTTTAATTCCGAAGTAACTTACATCAGTGCCATTCGCCTGGCATATCACACCCGGATAATACCTATGGCCACTCTTTGCGAGCACCCGGTGCTCTCTCCACTCGCTGAGATCAAAATCAGTCTGTTGTTTAGATAAAACATTGTCGTCTTTGACAATTTTCGACGCCGCAATCGAAGTCACAACTGGCGTTTGCTGCTGCTGCTGCTGTTGCTGCTGGCATGAATAGTCAACCGCGGTGGACTGCGGCGAAGTATGAATGTCATTCGCCGCAACGTGCGCAAACGCCGCCACCGTCACAGTCGCATTGTTGCAGGTAGCATCGTAGGCGGCGTGCTGAAGTTGTTGCTGTTGTGCCGCCAACAGCGATTGATGCTGCATTGGCTGCTGGTGCAGCTGCTGCAGTTGATGGTGTGGCACCGCAGGATGCGTCTGCTGCTGCTGGTGGTGGTTATGATGATGGTGGTGATGATGGTGCGCGTGCTGCTCCTGCTGCTCGAGGGCGGAAGGATCGAACTTCCGTTTCTTGGGCAATTTGCACACCATATCTCTATTCGACATTGTCCGAAATTTGGTGTGTGCGCGCGTAACGCGTATTCGTCTACATTAAATCTACCAACAATGTTGTCCTATTGCACATTGTCGCCTCTTGCATTATCCAACGCTGCGGATCAGTCTTCATCTTGGCCAATGGAATCACCAACCTAAATACCACAACAGAGAAAAGCGACTCAGTATTATTTCGACTTGTTTTGAGCGTAATCGAGTCATTCAGCCGGGTGCTTATCAACAATAATGCGGCTTGCAAGTGTTTCTCGTGCGCGAGCGTAAACACAAAAATGTCAAGTCTTTTAATGTATGCGTGTAATAACGCGCCGCAGCTAATTGCACAATCAAATTTCTTTGTCTACAACTAACGAAATCAATTCATTGCGCGTATTTAGTTATTATTATTCATTTCTTCGCTTTTCTCTCATTTCCATACGCACAAAGAGAAAATTTTCTTCGACAAGTGCAGTGCGCGCATTCTCAATGTCGAGTAAATTGCATCCCGCATCGGTTCAATTACGCAACTCATCGAATTCGATTTTATTTACAATTTCTACAGGTGAGTGTTGAACACTGGCGCGGATTAGTTTTTAATTACCGCATGTGTGAGAACCAGAAGTCGACGCCGCAGCAGCTCGCCGCGAGCGCGCGCGCATACATTGTGCGAACACGGACGACGAAAATAGAAGCGCACTTGCATGCAGATATTCAATAAAAAGCAAGTTTTGGCTATTGGCACCATTAAAAAACCATCATCGGCCGGTCAGCCAGCGAACCAGCAGCACCGGCAGCGGCAGCGAACGCGCGCGCGAGGCCCAAACCGGTGTCTGTGCGTGTGTGTCGTGTCGTGGCGTGTACGGCAAGCGTGGCGTGGGTAATTTGATTTCAGGTACCGAGTACAATACTTAATTTGAAAGTTGCCACTTGCATTATGATTACTACTACTACTACGTATTCCTGCTACCGATGATGATGATGATGATGACTGATGACGACGCCCGCACTAATCATGAGTACTAATTGTAGCGCGGCGAATGTCGTTTTTGAATTATCGAACGATACGATATGCGATCACCAACTATTCCGCGCTCGATTGCAATTATTCAAATGCACATGCATGACTCGCAATGACAACAGCCCGGCGCGGCAGTGAGATTACTGCGGCACATGGATGGCACACTCACTCTATGCGCGGCGTGCGCAATAACAATGAATGCAATTGAATATATGTGTACTACTCTCGGGGGGCTCTCCGGCTAGGCTACTCACTTCATCGATGCGACCAACTAGCAACTCTAGAACTAAGCTAGCTAGCTAGCTAGCTGGTTACTTTAACTTTGCTCTATACAACACTCGCGCCTGACTTATTATTACACATGCATGCTCCTCACACTCGTGCTCATTGATTGAATGCACACACGCCGCGTACGTACGTATGACTAATGCGTACTGACTCTGACTGATCCGCGCATACAACGCAACGCGTACGCATTTATAATTTCATTGTTGAATCTCGCGTCGGCGGCGGACGACAAATACTTTCTTGCTGGCTGCTTGCTTGCAGCTTACGTACTTAGTTACTGGTCGAACAAGCGCGCGCGCTGCCCAGCCGGTTCGTAATCGGCATGTGTGCGCGCCCACCACATTACAAACGTTCGCCTTGCCGCTGCGTCTTATTCGTTTTACTATATTTTACTACGAGCGCGAAGAATCCGCCGCACCACACTACTGCCAGTGACCAATGCGTTTGCCGCATTACGCGTTATCTATTCGTCTGCGCGATAATAGCCGCTAATCGCTCTCTGCTATTGTGCGCGCACGCGATCGGTTGTCATTGCATTTTGTTTGCCCGCTCGAGAATCCTTCTCGTCCCGCGTGCGCTTCTTGCTTTTATACTCGCGTACAACAGGTTCTCACAGGGTTGGACTTGCTTCGCACAAATCTCGGCTGCTGATACTTACTCGGGAGCCAATTAGAGTTCGCTAACCAACGAAGGCACAGTCATTCGGTATGCGCACATGCACTTGGATAATTGGCGACGCGAATCTTTCACGAAATGACGCAATCTTTCTGAATTTAACCAAACAAGCGTAGCACCACGAACGCACCAGGCAGCAACATGTAGTAGGCGAATCATCAACTCGCCACTACTGTACTACTCTCCTCAACAAGCAAGTGCCTAAGCGCATTAGACTCGGCAGGTAGATGGGGAGCCTCTTTTCAGGCTCTGGTCACAAGCATCTCACCCATTGTGCGCGCACTCAAGCACCGCACGCACATTCAGCCTCTCTGCCCCCACGTTCTTTGTATTCGCACACGTAAGGGATGAATACGTCAATTATTTACGCACTCGAAGCCCGCCTTTGACAATCTACGCAATTCCAGCAACGGCAACAATTCGCCGAATTTGTTCGATCTTCGCGATATGTCGTTAGGATGCGCGTCTTACGTCGTCGATGTCGCCGTCAAATAAAAACACAAACGCTGTGTTGCGCTTCAAGTGAATGGAAATACGGTTGAATGAATCAAGTACCAATTCATTTGCACACATAACCACTATTGACTGCCGCACGACGTCGACCGACGACATTTGGTACTGTGGTGCTCATTTGTTTATTGCGCTCTCGGTGTACATACATGTGCATAATCATGTCATTGCATTCACTCGGTTCCTCGATTCGTCGCCGTACACTACATATATACGCGCGCACGCGAAAAATAAAAACAAACGCAGGCAAGCAGAAGCGAAAAACAAAGGATGGCAAGCAAGCAAGCAAGCAAGCAAGCAAGCAAGTCAGTCGGATGCACATGTGTTTGTTGAATAAATATGCGAGAATTAATTACCTAACAATGTCCGTGGTGGTGCGAAATCGTCGAATCGAATTAGAGCGCGATCCAGGTTAACAACGTTGGCGGCGGCAACGGTGGCGTCGTCCACCTCAACCTCAACCTCAGCGCAATTATGTAGTTTCACTCGTGCACCTCGCTGCTATTAGCTACACTACGATGCGTGGCTAGTCGCGGCATCGGCTCCAGCATCGGCGATAACAAGCAGCGGACGATCTCACCGTGGTGGATTCATACCCGCCGATCATCCGTGGGCCTCGCTCAGCCGTCCAGGCCGCCGATGTTTTGTTTCGCAGGGCAGACACGGCGGCGCGCGCTCTCACCGCGGAATCGCACATATACACGCAATAATGATTACGATGATGAGGACGCGAGATGCTGCGGTGGCTGGCGCTCGTAACTCAATCATGCGATGACACCCCCGATGTGGGCTAAACACCCCCGCACACGGCCGTCGACCATTCTCACTAGCGCGCGCGCTCTCTCTCTGTACTGTCGTCCGTCAATCGGAGGAGCGGGCGGCTGGGTGCACGCTGGCTGCTCGGCCCGCCGCACGACACGCAACCGAACGCGACGCGATCGTGAGCAAACAGCAACAAGGAACTCGACGACGACGGCGACGGCGACGACGACAACACACAGCCGAATGTGTGAATGTATATGCCAATTGATGAGCTAGCTGACAAGTCGACTCTGCTCCGGCCGCTTCCTCCTCGAGCCGCCCCACACTCACACACAAGATGCCCGCGCGCGCACTTGCCGAATCTTTTTCGCTCGTCTCTTGTTATGTGTCACGCAGCCCACGCGCCTACAGGCTTCTCTCCTCCATGCCGACCAACACACATCTATCGACGCACCAAGTGCTACTTGTTGTTATCTCCGCGCAGGCGATGCAATCCCACAATAAGGCTGTTTGCGTACGGGAGAGCAGGATGTTCGTTTTGCGCGGCTGGGGCCCCCGACGTCACCGGACGAGTGACCGAAACGCACTCACGCATGCACGCAAATACTCGTACTACAACAACACACCGATAACTTTACGGGTGCCACCGATGCTGCTGCTGCTGCTGCTGCTGCCGCTGATGTTGCTGTTGTTGTTACGACAACAACGACGAACCAGATCTCGTTTCACTTGGCCACCCGATCGCCTGCTAAGCGCGTCTCTCTTGTCAATTCTTTCGCCTGTTAGCAGCAGCTCCTCAATATGCATCGTCGCTGCCTCTCAGCTGTACAACACACACGCGGCCCGCCCGCGAGCTTCGATTCGCATGCACACAAAGGCAATCCTGCTGCTGTTGCCGCTCGCGTATTACACTCTCTCAATCTACTACGGCTGTTGTCATGCATGAGCTACTCGTCTGCGTTATCTAACATGCATAAAAAATATGCACAATTTAATTGCAATCAGCACCAGCTGATAATTGCTCACGATGTCAAACTGCATAATTAACAGCAATAGAAACAATTCTAATCGCTATCCTTACCGTGAACGCCTGACGTCCTTAATCCTCTCTGTGGCCTCCATCGTAGGCAATCTGCAACACAACAGAACAGGTTTAGAATACCAAACGGAGCAGGACATCTCTCGACAAGATCCTCAAATCCTTGAGAACATTGCATAATTTCAAATTGTTTAAACAATTATTTGTATAATGCTATAATTAATTATGAGTAGTCCATGAATAGCACTGTTAAACACCTATATGATGAAGCATCAGTCTCAATGTTGAATCTACTTTTTTCTGGCAAAGTCGTTTGTTGTTTTGTTTCGCAAATGCGTATCTAATCGTGCAAAATGCATATTTGCAAAATGCGCATGTTGTGGATAAAGATTCTTTGTATTAATTTGCATATTTGACTGCGGCTGAAATTTACCACAGCACTTTGTACAAGTGGTGTTTTGTCCCAGTATTTCGCGACAGGCGCTAGGTTAAGTTTAGCCTTAGAAAATAAATATTGCACGTCCGGAATACATAGTGAAATTTAAAAATAAATTGTATAAGGCCGCGACAACAAGTTTGTTTTTTAGTCGTCTAAAGGGAATCTTACGCTCATGTCCTTAATGTTCCCATTCGTTTGCGTTCTAACTCAATCGCTCCCGTATTAAAAAGCAGTTTGTTAAAACAATTTGCGAAAATGCCCGGTAAGGTCAAAGTGAAGATAATTGCGGGCCGAAATCTGCCTGTGATGGACAGATCCAGCGATACGACTGATGCATATGTAGAAATTAAACTTGGTACAACCACCTACAAGACTGACGTCTGCAGAAAATCACTGCATCCCCAATGGAATTCCGAATGGTATCGCTTTGAGGTTGGTGGCAATTAATGCGCGCCAAAATTTAATCACTAATTATAAATGACCTTTCGTAGGCTGATGACGCTGAGTTGCAAGATGAACCACTGCAAATCAGACTTATGGATCATGACACTTACTCAGCAAATGATGCTATTGGTAAAGTGTATTTGGATCTCAACCCTCTACTCCTGCCAGCTACAAACCTGCTGGGTACATGGAGTGATGGCAATAATCTTAACCACGAGGGTGGCAATTCTGTAATGACTGGTTGGATACCAGTGTTTGATACAATGCATGGCATCAGGGGTGAAGTGAATGTGGTGGTTAAAGTAGACTTATTCTCAGACTTTAATCGATTCAGACAATCATCATGTGGTGTGCAATTCTTCAGTTGTAAGTCTTTCCCAACTAATTAATTCATTGCCCAATTATTAACTTTTCAAATGTTGCAGCACCCACAATTCCACATGGATTTTATGCTCAAGTAATTCATGGCTTTGTAGAAGAATTAGTAGTGAATGATGATCCAGAATATCAATGGATTGATAAAATTCGCACGCCTAGAGCCTCAAATGAGGCACGTCAAACGCTATTCTTTAAATTGTCTGGCGAACTGCAGCGTAAAATTGGTCTTAAAGCTTTGGAAATGGGTGGCAATGCGGTCATTGGCTATAATCAATGCTTTGATCTTGAGGGCGAATCTGGAATTGTCGCTAGAGGTATCGGAACGGCAATCACCCTCCTTAAAATCTTGGACCTGCCATCACCGAACCCAGAGACAGGCCCGAATGAAGAGTGAGTAGCTCAACGTCTATCTATTTTCAGCCAGAGAACAATTGCCGTTGTTTCAATTGTGTTTATGGCGCATTATGATTTATACGGCACGTGTTGCGAACGTGGCTGAATGCCAGTGGCAGTAATTAATCTCTACATGTCTTTTTAATTCTGTTTTCGCCTAGGCGCGCACAGAGTTACCTTAAATTTCTCGGTTCCGCTAAAGGCTTCTATCTACATAACGACTCTAATACTCATTTCATTCATAGTTTATGTAATAAGTCACCTATACTTAAAATTCCCTCCCCATCTCTGTCGATTAGATCGCTCAAGCTAGATAAACATATCTTGAAACCCGAACGTTTACCCAGACATCTCCTAACTCGGCATTTGTCCGACAAGGAATTCAATTTCTCTCTACCAACATCCTTTAATTCGGAGCATGTGCTCCATCACAGTGTATCACTACAGACGTTGCTCAAACAAACAGGCTATGGACTTACTCAACGATTCAGAAATTTAAAACACTCATCACAGCATATTATCTCCCGCAAAATGACGGCCTTAAAAGCCAAATTATCCACTGATCAAGAGGCTGAAATTCCTCAGGGGAGAACACGCTCTTTGAAGTACCGTCGAACTCAGAGCGATAATAGTGGAATGGCTGAGATTCTTGTACGAAGTGTCTTTCATGCAGCAACCAGCTTGGATTGCATTGCAGAATCACCGAAAATAAGTATATCTGAAGATGAAGCTAATGATAGCTTTTTATCTCTACCTACACCTGCTGCAGACGCAGATTCTGCGTCTTCCAATATAAGTGGGTATTCGGACGATGAAGAAGACGATGACGACGACGAAGAAGATGAGGATGAATATGAAGACGAGCGAGATACAATAGAACCCTTGGAAGAATTAGATACAGTTAGTCTCATTGTCGAAAATGTACGAAAATTAAGCATGATTCAAGGGACGTCTGAATCTGAAGAAGCAAAATCCAAATTCCTTTTTGTCCTTGGCGGCGGGATTATGGAACCTACGGAGAGCACTTCCCTGATCGCGGATGAACTACCGGATGAGCATTTGCTATATTATGAGGAGACTGGTTCAACAGATAGCAAACTCATCGAATCATTCTTTCCGCAATTTGCGAGGGCGTTTAATGCCGTGAAGAAATCAACAACGGCATCATCGTTGTCTGGCATTCTGGACGAGACGGATGCGAGGGATAATACTTTAAGTAGAAAGTTCACTTCGCTGCATAATATTCACGATGCGGGCGCAAAATTCAATAAGTATTCAGCGCACGACGGTAAGGAAACTGTGCTTGGTGAATTATTCAGACGAATCGATAATGCGCTGCCGTCTAGTATGCAGACACAATCAGAGATTGCTCTCCAAGATCATTTTCCACATTTGAGCATGCAAAGTATTGCATCGGATACACGCTTATTGAGGAATGTTTATGATACCTCAGATACAAAATACAAGTGTGAATTAAACACCTCTCAGGCTATTAATACGAGCGGACATGAGAATGGCAATGCGCCAACTATTTCAGAATCGCGCGAACATCAAGGCGAATCGCAAAACATCAAAACAAAAGCTGGCACAACGAATTCCGGATTTCTATCGCGCAAAGTGATGAGTGCTTTGCATAAATTCGACGCAATTCTTCATCGCAAGGAAGCGCTAAAAAACAAAAAGGAACCTAAACATCATAAATCGAAAAGCGATCTTCGAAATGACCATGGCTTAGTAAACATGGCACTGGAGAATGTGCTCATGGATAGTGCAAAAGAAGTTATGGCAACTTCATCGCCGAAAAGTCCTACAGATTCGCAGTTGTTCAATTATCCTCAAAGCCAAACTCCTGAAAGTCCCAGATCAGAAACTCAAGAACACCATCACGAGTCCTTGCTTCATAAAATTAAAGAAGGAAAGGATAAATTAATACATAAAATGCATCATCCCACATCTGATGGTAAAATAACCAATCACCATGGATTACTTAACATGGCATTAGGTAATGTTTTAATGGATAGTATGCAAGATGTACTTGCTACATCACATAGTGCTTCGCCTCAATCTCCTTCTTCACAGGGAATATTTTTCCCCTCTGAGGAATCCAAAACGAAAAGTAAAGAATCATTAGAATCACCTGATAATGAAGTTAGATCTTTAAATGAAGAAAATATCTCTGATCACCACCATTCTTCTCTTTTGCATAAACTCAAAGAAGGCAAAAATAAAATAATGCATAAATTCGAAGAGAAAATGCACGATTCGTCCGAGGGAAAAATAACCAATGACCATGGATTATTAAACATGGCATTAGGAAATGTCCTTATGGACAGTATGCAAGATGTCCTTGCTACTTCTCACACTGCTTCACCTCAATCACCTTCCTCATCAGGAATATCACCATTCTTCTCCAATGAGGAGTCCAAAGCGAAAAGCAAAGAATCTTTAGAATCAACTAATATTGAAGTTAAATCTTTACCAGAAGAAAAGCCGTCTGATCATCACCATTCTTCATTTTTACATAAATTGAAAGAAGGCAAAGATAAAATAATGCATAAAATTCACGACTCTTCGGAGGGAAAAATAAAAAATGACCATGGCTTATTAAACATGGCATTAGGAAATGTCCTAATGGACAGTATGCAAGATGTTCTTGCTACTTCACACAGTGCTTCACCTCAATCACCATCGTCAGCAGGAGTATTTTTTCCAGTTGAATCCCCAAAAACCACCAGCAAAGAATCTTTAAGTAAAATAACTGATGAGGAAGAGTCACAATTAGAGAAATTTATCGAAAATGACTACTATAAGCATAGACACAGTTTTATGGAAAGACTTAAAGAACGTAAGAATAAACTTCTTCACGGCTCGAAAGAATTACTCCACAGATTAGATGCCAAATTGCACGAAAGCAGCAAGGCCAAGAACGAGCATGGACTACTCAATATTGCTCTCGAAAATGTCCTTATGGACAGTATGCAAGATGTCCTTGCAACATCTCACAGTGATCAACCAAAAACCACTCTATCCACTCAAACTCCTTCAACTTTACCTCATTTTGCTCAATGTACTACTGATATTAACAAAGAATTAAATACTGCGAACACTAAATGTCTAATTACTCAAAGCGAACTGCAACCTGACATTTGTGCGGGTCGCACATCCAATACGCAAATTGAGTGCGACCATCGTGAGTGCATTAATACACAGCATGCTTGCTTAACACCTCCTAGGAACACCGACACCTCACCAAAGGACGTGCGTGCCGGTTCAGCAGGCGTTGCACTGACGTCAATCACCCCATCATCTACTACCACCTCTACCACCACTGCAACTGGTATTCCAACAACAGGTGTGACCCCAACTACGTCAGTGGGTCATCAACGCACCGAATCGCTTGGAGTGCGCATTGCGCATTCCCCCGCCAAACTAAATGCAATCCCGTGCATTCATCGCCGCTCGTCCGACTCTGACTTGAGTATCACGCCCAAAGGTAATTCGTAATTCGCAAATCGCAATTGAAATCAACACTTCACTGGACTAGTGTTTGAATCCACAATTTTAGCCAATATGCACACACACCCAAAACAAATAATTTTTCTCTTGATTTTCTTTTTTGATAGCATTAGTTAATTGAATTTTTGTTGTTGTTGTATTAGGATTCGTGAAGAAAAGTGAGTATCCCCGATAAATCTATTGGTACTGGTTACAACTCGAGATAATCGTAACTCACAAATGGGAGTTTTGATGTATGTTGTGTTGCATTCCCATTTCTCGGGCCAGCCCCCGATTTCATTTTGATGTGTTGATGTTCACAATATCTTATTTTGGGTACTCTTTTTTCGCCGTCGATCAATGTGCTAATATACTCAATATGCTATGCTACCAATTTTAATCATTTTCTTCAACTACTATAAACCGTTTTAAACTTGATCTTTTTTCGTGACATTTTTGTTGTTGGTTGTCGTTTTGCTAGCTCAGTATCATGGCTATGGATAAATAACCCCCATATAGCGAATTTATGTTTTTTTATGATTCGGTTCTTATCATCTTATCAGACGAAAAGAGCAGTCATCTGGTTGCGATGTTGTTATTCAGATAATAATAATGATACACGTTCAATGTGTTGATGTGCAGCTGATTTTTCTGTGGCATGCTCACCCAGAGATGTTTGTTTGTTTGTTTTCGTTGTGCATCCGAAGGAAACAGTCTCACGGGCAGCGATCGCTCCGGTGGCTATTCCAGCGGTCAGTTTGCGCGTGGAGGCGGCGCAATGATACGCACCACTCGTCCGCAGGAAAATCTTGATATCATGGAGTATCCGTTTCTCACGCTCTCTCGCTACCCGATGGGATTTATTGCGCACATAGGTAATTATCCTACTATCCCAACTGTCACTTCTTTCACAACGCAAGCAGTTTAAACTGAGCGCAATTTATTTGACAGGTGGATCAGTAAGTGCGCGTTCCGTTAAGCTACTGGAGCGCATTTCGAATTTAGAAGAGCCCGAATCGCGTGATACGTGGTGGTCGGAGATACGAATGGAAATTCGTTCACATGCCAAAGCGTTGAATTGTAATGCTGTTCTTGGCTACACTGAATCCACAAGCATATGGTGCTTACTACGATATTTTCCGAGATAATTGCATATTATAGCAAATCATATCTTTTTCCAGCGAGGACGTATGCGTCTTGAGCGCCAGTGGGACCGCAGCTGTTCTAACTTTTCAATATGTCACTGAGTCAACTGATAAAACTACAGGCACAAACGCGTCGGAAAAGAGCGATACGCAAGAGAAACATACCGGGTCAAAGATTAAACCACCACTTGCTAGTGGGCATACAGTGAACATTAGTCCAGAAAGAGAACCTGGATCGGTTAAAGCTTCATGTAATCTCTGTCATTTACCCTATTTTGGGAATTCGAAACCGTTGCGTACATCGAGTATTAAATGTCTCGTTTGCGGGTTAGTTGGTTATTAATTAATTTAAACTGTTTGCTCATTATGGCTTCTAATTGTACTACAGCGCATTTAAAGTACCTGACGTGATGCTAGCTACGATTGAAATGCCTGAAGGAATGCTCAACGTGGGTCGAGGATGTTTCATTCAGTCGTATGTTTGCCGCCCACTGAGGGATGTTAAAGGCGAATCGAATGCCAAAGAGATATCAGACGGCCTTCCGTTTTTAGAGTACGAACTGCATCGTTTCCTCATCAACAAGTTAAAAGTTAAGGCGATGAATGCAATTTTCGGCCTTAAGGTGCGCATATCAATTGGCGAACGCATGATGATTGGAATCGCGACTGGCACAGCGGTTTTTCTATCTCCGCTTCCGCCGCCACTGCTTCCGAAACTCGTCTCCGATCGCACCGTCGACGAGAAGAAGCTCAATCAGCTTCAACGAAATCTCCACGAGACGATTAAAAAGAATCGCGAGTTGTATCAACTATGTTCGCTTGTAAACTTCATTTAAATTCGCGTGTGTTTTCTTTTGCTATATTTTTGTTTTCTCCTAGGAGGAATTAACGAATGGCTCGCTTAATATCAAAGACGACACGGATGATTCCGAAGACGAGCAAGCGAATATGGATTTAGCAATGGGCAATAAAGATTGCTGTATCCTCGAGGTGGACGATCCCGACGACGTCGATGTTCTAAATTCACTCATGGAACCACGACCGCCAGAAGGTTTCCACGTCGTGAATACGGAACTAGTGCCCGGTTTGGAAGATATGGAAATTGTCAAAAATTTGCAAATGTTCACGCAGATATGGCGTGCGAAAATATCACCCCCTCTGAATCTCGATAAACATTTCCATCGATTGTTACAGAGCGTTTATTTCAAGTTGCGACGAATGATTCCATGCGCTTTGTGCGATATGCAATTCCGCGTAAATTCACCCGAACCCGATGAAATTCAACTGTGTGTAATCGGCATGGCTTTAGGCTTGAGCGACGCGTACAAAAATCCGAAAAAACGCAAGAATGTTTTACCTAAACGCAATGGTACTTGACTCATTCTCATATCGCCTCACTAAATTTCAACCAAGTCATTTTTATAGAAGATGATCTTATATTTAATCTGGAAGAAGATCAAATTCCTGAAGAGAGTATTGTACCAACCACATCAGGACATTTACCCTTAAGTGGTGCAAAACATCGTCAAAAATCACCAGTCAGAAATCGTTTCCTAACTCGACAACGCCACGTATGTCAATATTTTATTGCGCGATGAATTTCTCTAATAATTAATGTAAATAATTTGAAAATTCCAGGTTCCTTATAGGGAACGCCATGGTGTAGACATCACTCCGCTATCTTATGTTCCCGGTGGTAAAATCGAGAAATACCTGGGCAACTTAAATTTTTTCTTTATTCGCGAAACAACGTCGTTACGTGAGGTAATAATTGGTTGCGTATTGAATTTATCCCTGAATGGATTAACGAAATAATTCTGTGTTTGATTAACAGGAGGGTGGACTTAGCGGATTCATCCACAGCTTCGTGACAGAAGTGCTAGCAATTGTCCGGGCGCACGTGACCGCTCTGGGTGGCAATGCAATGGTGGCGTATTTCATTACCGAATGTGTACTCAATCACAACTTGCACAAAAATCAGGTAAATTTGCTCTTCTCACTAAAGAACGGTAACAAGTTACAAAAAGTATTTACTGCTTTTCAATTTAAACTCGCGTACGCGCTCATATGATAAACAATCGCATGAAATACCTATGTTCAAATTCAAAGCGTATTTGATTTCATCATTTCATACCGGCGTTAACACGTGTCGCCTCTCTTGACGCACGCACCACGGCTTTCAGATAACTCTGAAAGTTAATCGCATTGTTGCGCCAACTACTGGCATACTAAGTGTCATTTTAGAACGTTGTACGCGTGCCGCCTCCGAATTAATTGCGTTTATCGTGTTATTGATATAACAGGGAAGAATTACATCACAATACCAGCAAAGCTGCTGCATTTTGTGTTTTAATTGTGCGATCAAACGAAGATCAAACGAAATACGGCGTTGTTTTTCCTGCCTCTGTCTCTGGTTGCTTCCAATATTTGTTTGCAATGAAATTAATATCGATAGCATAATCGTAAAATGTATTCACGTGTTGTACAATGTTGGATTATATTTACTTTTTCTTCGCTTTTTCATACGGTGGAATGCGCGCAAAATATGAATAAAATTCTTCTTGGAAGAATATGCCGTTTGAAATAAATAAGTACAATAGTCTTTTCTACTCCGCGCACTGCAAGATTTGCATATTTTGACCGACTGTGAGCGTCACCCGGTTGGAAATGGAACGTGTTTATTATTCGGGTTTTATTCGCTGTTTGTGCATTATTATAATGCAACTTTAACAAAGCACGTCACTCACACGACAGACCATCAAATCCATCCGTTTCTATGCACAATTTGCAATTGAAAATTGAGTAAAATTCGCTGAATGGATTTTGATACAACAATTTTGTCTTTGTTCCGTTTTAGGGCCAGTGTCTTGTCAATGTGGGCGGCGATGTCGTTTTCGTATCCTACTTTAACGAAGACGCATAAATGAAGACAGCATGAGCACGATTATTAAGTGAGCTGTTGTCATAGCGATAAAATGATGAACTCAAAGAACACGCGCTCTCCCATCTTTCCTGCATCCTTTTTATCTATTCTTTCAATTGCAGTTTTATTGCGACAATACACACGCGGCGCTCGAATTCCTTCTCTGCATATGACAATTGTAACATGTTGAAATTGTATTTGGATTTGAAGGCCACGCATATATGCAGGAATGTAATACGAATTCAGGTGGAATTCAATCAAATTTGTACTTAATTGCAATTCGAAATCCGGATGCCAGATTGGCGTTTCTCATCTTTACCTTTATCTAGGCAATAGAAATATATTCGCAGTCAGATAACCAATTGTGATACATCTTCGATATAGTTGTTATTCATTCATTAGAATGTTCATTTCAATTCAATTAATTTATGTACCTTTATCATCATCACCACATCACGTTTAATTTAAAGCATATTTTGTATACTCGAATGAAAATTTTGAATAATTATACGCAATTACGTTGATAATGAACCTCTATGAATTATTTATGTTTCACCGTTTACTTGAATGCGATTCATTTGTATAATTGTCAGGAAATACTTCTTGTTCTATCGAATGCTGTATTACAGCGAGCATTTGTTTTGAGTGGTATGGATCAGTGATCCATTATGCACAGTGTTGTTATTGTTGATGTGGATTTAATTGCTACCTGGAATTCACTTCCAGGTTATGACATATTGCCAATGATGATAATAAGCCGCTTATGTGGTTTGGGATATATCATTTCAATAGTCTACTGCGCACCTATGTACTTCATATTTCGTTGTTGACTAGTTCACTAGTTGAACCTAGATCAATATGTGCCAATACCTCATTACCTACGTTATTATTCATTACTATAAATCGAACGACTTTGCCAGATGCCCATAGGGCTAAATGTACACGAGACTGCTTCATCATTTACTTGCATTCTGCATTGCAGAAATGGTAAAAACCTTCACTATGATACCTTGTTGTGCTTGGCACTACTCATAACCTCGATTCTCCTCTTATTGTTTATAGATTCTGTATCGATAAAGTACAATACATTATCCTATTTGTCTGATACCAGATTACAATGCTTGGCTTGGCTTGGCTTGGCTTCGCTCAGGAGTGATTTAAAACATGGCGGAGCCATTTTATGCAGATAAAAGCTGAAAAGAAATATGCACTTACTTGTATAGGGTTATGTAGAGTCCAGTATCCCACGAAGTAAACACCGGGTTAATCCATTGTTAAAGGCACGTAATCCCAAGTATATCCAATGGAATGAATGAAAACACCATCAATCTCGTTTACCACTGTGTGCATACAGCACATGGCGGCCATTATTTGTCTTTTGCAGGCACCAAATATCCAGGCATCCTGTCACGAGTAGACCGGGCCACACTTTATTTAATTGTTTAATCACTACTACATTATTAATACTATCGATTGAATCCATTCGCGGTCGCGTAATTGTTCTTAATTGTCTTTAACACCGATAAACAACGAGAGCAACGCAAGGTGATGCATCTCAATGCATGACGTGCTGGTACACTGCAGCGTTCAAGCAAGCGACTCGGCACGGCTCGTCACGAATGCTACCGGAAGAGGGTATGTGGTCGGTAAAAATTAAAAATCAACATAATTATCATAAACATACCCTAAGGTAATTATATTTCATGGTATTTATGATTTATTACATTTTATTTACATAAATCCCATTTTCCACCAGTGCTTATACGGATAGCAGGTTAAGAGCACTGCTGGAGTCAAGTAAGCGCAGTCGACGTACCTGGAACACTACTTCCTACCCACAGGGGGCGGATCTGCAGATATGGAGCGGAACATTTAAACAGCTATTAATTAAATGAATTACACTCAAATAAATATGTTGCTCATTTTTATTTCATATCTACATATTTTCTAACACTACCCTTTAGTTAATTAATAAATAATTAATTAGTATCCCAGTGAATTATCATAGTAGGTATATTTCATATATTATTGAATATATATATATGTATTTATGTAAAATATGTATTTCATACGTAGGTGTTAAATTTGTTTAAACAAACAAATTATGTTTACGTAACATTTATATAAGTATCTGAATCTCTAAACAAAAATACATCAGTCCCATTAATGCCATTTGGAGTTTAAGTGATTTCTTAATGTGATTATTAATGTTTGAATACTGTTTTGTCATAGGTACTTAGATTTGTTTGCATAGAGTGAAATTGTGTGTGTCTTCTTCTGTCAATCAATTGCAATTAGCTTACAAACCACTTCGTCGACCGAAGCGCAAGAAGACGTGATCCACGTCCTGCCGTTTGGCACCTCGACTATAGATTTGGCCGGCTTGTGCCACTGCTGGTTCAATGCCTGAGGCGGCGGCAACTGCGGCGGCTGCGGCCACATCTTCACCGTACCGGAAATCAGAAAAATCCCAACACGCACAAGTTAGACAAATGAAAAAAAGGGACAATGTTGAGATAAATCAATTAAACCTGTGCGTAGGAAACAAGGACAATAAAACGTAAATAAAATTTAAGAAACGAAAGGAATAATAGGGATAATCAAGAGAATTCACAGAAATGTCGAGATGATTCAAAAGAAGCGGAAACAATTGAATTTAAATGAGCGTACCTTCTTCCAGAGCGAGTTCACTTTTATCCAAAAGGGCATAGCATCGTACCGCACCCGAAGCATCTGTCGACAGTGAGTTTGGTGGGCAGACAATCACTGGAATGCGCCCCGCCGACACAGTGGTTGTCGATGAAGATGCAAGGACAATCAGGATAACTCCAAATGCAAGAGTTGCACACGAACTGCACTGATGATGCATAATGTCTTATCTGAAAATACAATTCAATAATAGTTGCAACCCACCAACCAACAACACAGCAACCGAAGAGAGATGAAAGGATGTAATTTTCTATGGCGACCGGAAATAATTTATGGGGAAGCAAAATGGGTATATACACTGATGTAAAACTAATATGCAACCGGATATTAAATCTTAACTGGCTATAAAATTGCATAGACGCATAAAATAAAATATTATCCTAGCAAAGCGTGGAAAAGAGCAACTAATGAGACTCGTTTTAAAATGGTAATTAAATTTTGCGCGCAGTGCACGTCATGAAGAGGAAAAAGAATTGAACAAACAAGCGCTAATTTTATATACGTTCATATTCCGTTAATAAATGAGGCATGAAACCAAAAATCAACTTACATGATTTCAAACTTGTTGTTGTTGGAAAAACAATCACTGCAGTTTTGTTTGTGTTGTGCTCTTCGCGTTTATCTTTTGTTTCAGCGGATCGCACGTCACTAATTTCCAGTTCAAGAGGGTAACGAGGGTTGAAATTCGAATTAGACACTTCTTGCAGCGGTGCGTTTAGGTTCTTTGTTGCTGAACGCTGTGCTGAACGCGATATGCGCGCTTGGGGCGGTTGAAGGCATCTTTTATAGTCGCTGCTGCCCCCGACAGCGCCTACACAACATCCAGCATCACCACCCCACCTCGCAAGCCATCTCCAGCGATGCACTTGTCGCAGAATATACCACCTATCTGTTGCACATGTTGCTTCTTACTTGCAGATCATTTAATTCATAATTATTTATTGCAATTTAACACGAAAATTGAAATAAAAAAATGAGGAAAATGATGTGTGATATGCATATTCATAATTCAATGCCAGATTTATCAATAATAGATTTGTTGTCATAGCACTCGCGAGCAGCAAGCGAAATCAGTAAATGAGTAAATCGCTGACAAAATATTTGTTTTAGATTATTGTTATTTTAGCTGCCTCCCGCCTCCTTCACCACCGCGCAATAGATTTATTCGCGTGATAATAAACATTGATGAACTCTTGCATAATATTTTATTCGAATATTATGTATTAGGTAATTATTTTATTAGAAATTTCTTCATAATTCCTATTGATTCTCAATCAATGAATGATCGCAAATAACGCAAATGTGTGTTAATTGATTAAGTGATGCCATTACATTCATGATCAAATTAATGTTCATTTGCGTTTATAGCAGAGCAATAAGTTTCCTACGTACATCTTGAAGTAATTTCAATTTAAATAAATAAATGAATTGCATTCGTATATAAATTGCTCTTTAGCATCTCATACATTCAACCATCTTACTTCTTGATGATGAGATAAAATTCTAGTTTCATTTAAATATTGCATTCATAAATAAATAATGCGTCGTCAGAAAGATGGAGGGCACAAATAGTTTTATTCTTTTGAATTATTAATGATCATAAGCGTAAATTACTTATTTACTTGTGGAGATTAGATTTGCACTTTTTAGGGTTCGTCTTATGACGTTAAAGGAAATAATAAACTACAAAGAACAACCAACCAACCATTGGTTGGCGGGTTGGACGCGAAAAATTCGATTGTGTTACTTTGGCTTCGTCCACACAAAAATGCGTTAGTGGATTCTTATTTTCTCGTTTTCTCATTTTCTAATTTAACATCAAAGCATGCCAACAGAATACGCAGTTGCAGTCAGCAGGAGCACGAGGCGAAAATGATATTTCTGCTTTTAGTTATTGATAAAACGAGATAAAATTATTATTTCCAGCTGTCACATTAGATTTTTAACTTTTCTGAAGTAAGTAAGAAGATGATGAATCTGATTGTATTAATTTAATTAAATGTGCTATTGAATTAGGAGTTTGAGAAAAGTCAATAAGCCATGACGCAATTCTTGTTTAATATAATAAAAAGTGTACATAATTCTGCTTAGTATTTGACGAGTTGTACGATGTTTCACGTCCTTTTACAGTTTCGTTTGACTTTGCTAAGTTGACTATACCCTTCAGGGTTTACTTGCTGCTTGCTTGCTTGCTTGTTTAACAGCATCCTTCTTCGGACAAGGCGCGTAATTACTTTGCAATGAGATAATGATGAAACAGCAAGCAAGCAAACTGGCTGGCAAACATGATAAATCCCTACAAATTATATTATAAATGAAAATTATGCTTTGTGTTGCAAGTTTACTTATATTTTAATCACTTCTATTGCTCATTAACCAGTTTTTAATTTTTAAGTTTTAAATAAATGTTGATAACTTACTTACAGTTTTTTCCAATTCCCAGGACTTTTAGGGAAAAAATGATTAAATGAATGTTTTATTAAATGTCTCATGCGATATTAAAGATATTCAAATGAGGAAATATTCGCGCGGCTTTCGGGTCACCGAGCGAAGATAAGAGTTCGGCTCGGACGGCGCAGATGTTCTGTGTCAAACGGAACATCTATTCTCGCGGACAAATTTCATCACGTGGAACCAATCACGATTGAGCAACATATCACATGCTGCATGCATATTACGGACAAGTTTGCTTAGTTAAGTTGGTTAGAGTTGCACAGCATTGCACCGCGTGTAACTCTGACTAATTTTACTTAATATTTAGGTGATTTTAGGGCTTCTGCAACATCCACATCCGCTGACCGAGTGTTCCATGGAGAGAAGATCAACGGGAATTATATATCCTTTTTGTGGCATTGCTTTGGAGACACAATTTGTTTATTTCAAGAAGTGGACGGCGCGTACACAGGTATTTGCTTAGACGGGAATTCATTGTATGGGTCAAATAAACTATTTAAAGAGGGTTGTAGTTTTATTGTGCATGAATTTCAGGTACTGAAATAAACATTTGTTATCCAAAGCAATGCCACGTGAGTGAAAGCGGCCAAACTATTTTTAATTGCTATTTATTCGTATTATTAAAATGTTGTTTGTTTTAGCTAATGGTATCAACAATCAGGATGGATGTCAATTTGAGGAGTTGCAGTTCTCTTCGTTGGTCCGCCAGGATGAGCATCAATTGGAGAGCATCTTCGTTCCGGATGTAGTCGTTTGTCCCGTTTTGATGACCAGGAGCTTCACTGTGGTGAGTCGCATGCTTGTCCTGGTTGTTGTTGCATGAATCGGTGGAGTGTCGGTGGAGGGCGAGCTGACTGAGTTGCACCCTGAGAGAGAGGAGTAGCCCTTGCACCATGGCATACGACGGTGTTCATGGTGCATTGCGTAGGGGTTGTCTATGATTTTAATAGCGCCCGAACGGCCTAGCTAACTACTTCGGTAATTCGCACAGCTGGGCTGTTCGGGCATTTATCGGTAAAATTAAGAAATTGGAAAAAATTGGCTTACTATAAACTTGCGAGTGCAATTGAGTCTGTGTATCAATGGTAATAGTGTTATTATCTGCAGCTTGAATTAGATTGAACCAAACACTACAACCCTTTAGCAACAGTGAACTGTCAAGCTGCGGACTTGGCTTATGGCTGGACCACCGCTAATTGAGGTTGATTTACCACTCAGCTGTGTCTACAAATTTAGCTTCGCGAAGTCTAAATAAGACACGCAGCCCTTTAGCGACAGACTTACCAAGCTACGATCTTGGTTTAAGGCTGAACCACTGCTAATTGAGGTTTTAATTAATTACAACAGCAACTGTAATAGCACAAGCAACAAATAGTAATCCAATTTAAAGCGGTGATCAATTATCAATCTTGAAAGAATCAATTATCGACTGAAAACTTTTCAAAATACTTGATCTCTAACGAGGTCAAGTTTTAAAGCGGACAACCCCTTGCAGTATGTGAGAAGGGACTCCTTTCTCTCTTCCTTAGCAATTCGGTCAGTTCGCCCCCCACTGATTATCTTCACCGTATTCATGAGCAACAATCAGGACTTGCTATGCGACTCGCCCGGTGGGTTCTCTGGTCATCAAAACCGTGGTACAAACGTGCTGCATCCTGAGCTAAGTGCTTTCTAATTGATTCTCTATCCTGGTGGCCTGACGAAGTTACTGCAATTGCTCATTTGATATTTATCCTTATTGTTGGAACATTAGCTAAAATAAATATACATTCGCGTTGCATTTTCCTAACTTTTGAATTGAGTCTTGATCAAGTTTGGTTGCTGTGTGAGTGCTGCTGAGAGAATAAGTGAAGGTGCCATTGCATGGGCGCTCACTTACTCACTCTCTCAGCGTGAAAGTGTGAGAGAATAAGTGAAGGTGCCATTGCATGGGTGCCACTCACTTACTCTCTCTGGATGAATGTGTGAGTTTGGAAAAACGGGTTTCGTCCTGCGTCCACGCCCGATTTTTTCAGAAATTCCGCCAGGGGGCGCCTCGAAATTAAAATTTTTATTTTGGATATGGGAGGGGATCTAACCAAAGACGCAGATGGCCTCAGAGAAGTCAGCTTAGCCATCTAGAGAAGTTTTAATGATTAATAGGAATTATTCTAGTGTTATTTCATTTCCTTTAATTCACTTGATTATTTTGAGACTTTTTATCAGAAATGATTAAATATTTTATGATCGCAACAACTTAATATCAAATTTTCCAGTTATGTCAAAACTTGAATTTTCTAAACCTCTTAAGAAAGGCTAATTTCCTACTGAATTTCTACGTCTATTTCCATTCAAGTTCCAAATCGCTTATTATCAGGACGAAATCAATGAACGAATCAATTCAATCACATTTAAATTGAATACAAGGCCTTCTTTTGTCGTTTTTTTTTCTGTGCCTGCGATGAATCATATTTTTTCGTACAAAAATTACACCCAATTGTTGTAATAGTGCTGAGTAATTTTTGGAATACGAAAGTATCACTGCGCTAAATTCACAAACTTCGTACAACATTTATTAAGATGAGTCTGTTTTCATTAAGACTCTTGAACTCTTCAAAATAAAAATAAATACGAATTCTACCCTTACTGCGTGCAATGCATCCTTAATTTCACATCCACTTCTCTTGTCTTGTGCTCTCTCATCGCATCTGCAAATCCTGCTTCTTAGTAATTGTTGTTTATTGTTCTTTAAGCATGATAATGCGCTTTGCAGTGAATTGGTGCACGTGTCACGCAGACGAATCAGCTGATTATGAGCATAATTTCAACACACTTTTGCAATTAAAGCAAGCGTCCTCGATTATAATGCTTATCGATTTCAAATTCATATTATTACATATTAATTAACCATATAATAGATGCGTTTCATTCAATTATTTTTCAATGAATAACCGATGGACAATTGCTTGATGTGCGTCCGTTCTTACACACTTTTTAAGCCACCATCACACCCCACCCCACACCACCATACCTTGTTGTGCGTCGTTGATTGATAACTCATGAATATTGATGATATTGACACCCGATCATAAAGTGGCGTGTGGCGTTTTGTACTAAAACTATTGCGCTAGACGAAATAGCAAAAGCGGGCCCGTCGCGTCAAAAGGTGAACTCGAACTCAGATTCATTATCATATTCGAGACAAAGGCCGGAAAATGTCCCCGCGTTTCTTAATGTGTGCGTATGTGTTAGCTATACATTGAAATTATTGCTAGAAATTCTCCATATAGGTAATTCATACATTTCGTCATAATGAGAATCCCTGACCGTTCTTGAAACTTTTCTTGCCGCGCGAGATTTCAACTTTAGAAACAAATAATTTCAATTTTCTCTAATGTGTTTTTAGTTTATTATTATATTGTTTGTTTATCATGTTTATTTACATATTAATCTTAACACATTGTTTATATAATCATTTACCAATGTTAGATATGCGTATATAAAGTGCACAATCATAATTATGGTGTACTATGCATATATTAAACAACCTTAATAATGTATTTCTGTTGTTCGTTGAGTATTTGTTAATTTCCTGAACGAACGCCACACTACTCACCATACTAGTGGTTGTTCGATCAGACGCAGCTGATTAGTAATAAGTTGACGAGCGTCGCGATCCATCGATTCATTTCCAGTTCAAAGCCGCTCTCGCCTGGCGGCACACCAGGCCACGCAGTTTGGAATACGTACCCAGTCGTTAGAACACGCTTGGGTTCATCACCTGAAACCAATCGCCATATTCGAAATCGATCAATCAATCAATACATTTTGCTATACGTGCATAATGTCCAAGGAGCAGTATAAAGTGACCCCAGTGGTGCGCAGCAAGACGGGCAAGTTGAACTGTTGCAACATCTACGAAGGGAGCGAAGGTTGTTTGTACCATTCGCATATAATTTTACCCCACCGACCACACATCTCAAATCCTTATTGACCATCTGCTTTCCTTGTGCAGATTTCATCAAAGAGAATCCATACTACAGTGAAGTGTACGAACGCACGTTTAGGGAATCTCTTGAGAACCCTGAGGAGTTTTGGGGCAAGCTTGGCAAGCTATTGAAATGGACCAAACCATGGACTAAGGTCTTAGACAACTCGAATCAACCATTCACGAAATGGTAACATTAGGCAAATTGATTTAATTGTGCAGAAATAGTTGTAAAGTTTGATTTCAGGTTTGTGGGTGGTGAACTCAACGCCTGTTATAATGCAGTTGACAGGCATGTTGAAGCTGGTAATGGATCAAAGGTAGCCATCATTTACGATAGTCCTTTAACACATACTGTACGCAAAATCACCTATGCTGAACTTTTGGATAAGGTACATGCAAACTTTTTCTAAACTTTTACTTTCACTCTAGTTCTTTGGCTAATTGTGAAGTACTTAATAAAGACATCATTTAACACTTAATCGTTCTTATAGGTGTCGCATTTGGCGGGTGGATTTGCCGCCCTCGGGGTGAAGAAAGGCGATCGAGTCCTCATCTACATGCCGCTCATCCCCGAGGCGATTATTGCCATGTTAGCAACAGCGCGTCTTGGTGCTGTTCACTCGGTTGTTTTCGGCGGTACGTATTTAATCCTTTAAAATTTCCCCAACTCATTTCTTAATCTTCATTAACAAATACTGTGTTAAATATGCAGGGTTTGCCGCAAGGGAGTTATGCACTCGAATTGAACACTGCGAGCCGAAATTGATCGTCGCTGCGAGTTGTGGCATTGAACCACATCGAATTATAAGGTAAATGACGTGACTATGAACTTGCCTATTGTACCAGTATGCTTTTGTTCACTCATCGAGGAAAACAATGCAGCATGCTTACTTACGGCTGCAAATGAATGCAAATTTATAAGCGACAATCATTGTCTGTCAACCATAGCAACCAATATAGTAATTATTTAAAACATTCTTGCTCAGGTACAAAGATATCCTTAATGAAGCTGTGGAGAGTTCGTCCTTCAAGCCAAACAAATGTGTTATCTTCCAACGAAGAGCTCTGGACATTGCACCCCTCGATGTCGAGATGGATATCTTGTGGGAAGACGTTCTAAAAATGGCTGGGCCACATAAATGCGTTCCTGTTGAAGCGAATGATCCTTTGTACATTTTATATACATCTGGGACCACTGGTAATTTCAGAAATTCAAATAAAGCTTCTAAATATGTGATGTGGTTTTTGTAATGTTCCAGATCAACCTAAAGGTGTTCAAAGACCAATTGGTGGACATTTAGTTACCTTACATTGGACAATGAGCTCGATTTATGGCATGGGCTCTAACGACGTGTGGTGGGCGGCAAGTGACCTTGGCTGGGTGGTGGGTCACTCCTACATTTGTTACGGTCCATTATTATACGGCATAACAAGTATCATGTATGAGGGAAAACCGGATCGTACACCCGATCCTGGCCAGTATTTTAGGTATGTGTTTTTTTACGATATGCCCTATTTAACATATTTATAAACATTTACTCGGGGCAGTAACATTTCAACAACATAACAATGACTATCATTATTTACAACATGCTCAACTCCGAATGCATATTCATACACTATTTGTGTTGTTTTCATTATTGATATTATTAATGCATTCTCTCTTTATCGCAATCGAATAGGATTATCGATGAATATAAGGTGAATGCGTTGTTTACGGTGCCAACATCATTTCGTGTTATCAAACGCGAAGATCCGAATAGCACTTTTGGCGCTGGATATTCGTTAAAATCCTTGAAACGTATTTTTGTCGCTGGTGAACATTGCGACTATGATACCAAGTCCTGGGTCGAACGTACCTTCCAAGTGCCTGTTCTCAATCATTGGTGGCAAACTGAAACGGGTCATAGTATCACCGCCACTTGTATTGGCCTAGGACATAATGAACGACCCCCTAAATATACAGCCGGCATGCCGTTCCCTGGATACGATGGTACACACTGCTAAAATACTCAAAGAAACAAAAGCAATAAGTCCACTTAATTTTTCAGTACGTGTTGTCTCTGATAATGGAGAAGCCTGTAAACCACATGAATTAGGAAGGATTGTGATAAAACTCCCCTTGCCACCTGGCACAATGAGTACACTTTATCAATCGCCAGAGCGGTTCTGCAATGTTTATTTCCGTAAATATCCTGTAAGTTAAATTACATCCCCAATAAAAAAACAATGGCTTAAGTGCTTTTCGATTAGGGTTATTACGATACAATGGACGCTGGATATGTTGATGAATTTGGCTACGTGTATGTAACTGCCCGTGATGATGACGTTATCAACGTTGCTGGCCATCGAATAGCCACTTCCGGTATTGAAGATGTCGTCCTCTCACATCCTGATATTGCGGATGCAACTGTTGTCGGAGTTCCAGAGCCAACAAAGGGGGAAGTTCCCCTTTGTTTATTCGTCTTAAAAAAATGTACGTATAAGCAGAGACTGTATCAGTTGAATGTCCTAATGGTTACCTGTTTAGACACACGCAAGAATGAAGAAACCGTAGTTAATGATTTAATTGGCATGGTACGTGAACTTATTGGTCCAATTGCTTCATTTAAACTTGCCGTAGCAGTACGAGGACTTCCCAGGACAAGGTCGGGTAAAACCTGTCGGAAATCCATTGCGGATTTAGCACGTAACAAGGAAGTCAAGGTATTTCCTAATATTTGCCTCTTAATTAATAATAATTAATACTTTTAATTGCTTGTAGATCTCTGGAACAGTTGAGGATCCATCAGTGTATAAAGACATTAAAATCACATTGCAACGTATTGGTTATGCGCGTACTGCTCCTGATCCTCAATAGTCCTCTGTTGTGTCTCAACTTGACACAAGTTATTTTTGTTACTTAATTATAAAATAATTATTAATTATTACTATATGGTACTTAATTCATGTACGTTATAAATTTAAGCGTAAATTATTAGGACATGGCTAAAGAAACAAACAACAATTATTCTGAATAATGTTTTGATATTCAACAGATTATATTTGATCACTTACTGAAATAAAAATAAATATGATATTAGAATAAATAACCCAAGAACATACAACATGAAATCAACTTGAATCAGAATCAGCTTCTTCGTGAGGTAAAACGATTGCATCTTCATCATTTAAAGGGATATATTCACAACCGGCAGGACCATAATCAAGATAGGTAATAGTTGGATTCTCCTCAATGGTCACCTGTTTACTTGGTCCTGATGGTCGTGTTAAAATTTCTTGATTATCTGGCTAAAAATAATGAATAAGTTGATTAAACTTTATTCTAATACTAAAGAAATAAAATCTCTCGTTTTCTATGATTTATAGAGAAAAGGATGATGAATATTATTATTATTTAAATTGATCAATATCACTCAATCAATAAGTAAATATTTATTTATAGTATTCATATAAGTTATTTATATCATTTTGTTTTTATTTTTCTTGTCCATGTTGTCATTCATCATGTTATCATTAATTATATAATACATGTCAACGCTAGAGGTGTATGAAGTCTGATGGGCTAGGGTGTGACGATATTTATTTTAATGTTATTTAACAATTGTTTCTTGATTTGCCTCTCTTTGTATGCATCAATAGTACGTACGTAATTAATTGCTAGAGGTTTTCATCATCGTATAAGTATTTCTTTTACTTGGTTTGTTTGTTTTGTCTTTGTTTTTGTTTGTTTGCATTTTTTCTCTTGGTAATTTACAATTATACAATTCAATTCAATTGTTGCATTATTTTGTTAATTTATTATTTGCCTACACGTGTTATATACACATTAATTATCTGTATTGTATACGAAACAAGAGAGAGATTGAGAAATGTCCATAGTTTTTCGCCTGATTTATTAACTTGTGTGTGTGATTTGCTTGCATCATGGGGAGATTTCATTAAATGTTTAAAGAGTTTATTGTTAAGTACTTTATATAATAGTTAAGAATAGTTTGTTTTGTTGTTGCTTGTTTTTGTTAATCGTTTATATTATTTTATATTTATATTTATATATATTACATAGTAATAGGAACGTGCATCTTCGCGCGCGCATATTTCAAATTTTTGTGTATTTTTTTCTTCTTCTTCTTCATCTATTTATTATTATTTCTCAACAACAATAATAATAATAATAATAATTACTATTTTGTTTCCTTTCTTACTTGTTTGTTTGCTCATTCATGAATTAATTTAGTTTTTAGTACTCTTAGTAGATTTTTAATCGTAATCATTACCATTATTATGATTTACCATATTATTTAAATATTATACGACGAATTTTTATGAAAAATAAAATGCTCAAAACATTAACACATTGATAGGTTTGTTTGCTTCAACAATGGTTTAATTATTACAAGAGAGAAAGAGAGTGTTTGCTGTTGTTGTTGTTGACAGTGAGAGAGAATAAATTTTGGTGTGAGTGTGATTTATGGTGAATCGAGTAATAGATGTTAATTAATTATTTATCTCCTTTCTGAGCGAAAGGATGCACGCTCATAAATGTCATAAAATGGCAGAAATAGATCAATGAAAATAATAGTTAGTAAATTTATATGAAAATCAAGACGTTATTTAATTACTTACGACAATTAATTTTTGTCATTTTATATCTATCACCAGCCCATGTACTTACAGTCGGAAGTGATCGCAATTGGTTGTTGCATCATCTTCCGAATAATAATATAAGAGAAATATTATTATTTATGGTTTAACTACTATTTTTATCTTTTTTGCTTTTGTTTCCGATACGGAGCAGTATAATAATTACTATGTGCGAATGTATGCTCCAAATGGCATATAATTTCATCCCTTAATTTTAAATTATTTATTTAATAATAGATATAAGTATAACAATTTAAGATATTGGATGATACATTCGTGCCATTTACGAGCATACCTTATCAGCACACAAATTGGCTCTTATCACTTACTGAAAGTAATATGCAATTGAAATCAATTTCTCATTTTCATTTTTTTTTGTTGGTTTGTTTCATTTCAAATGTCACGTACATTCATTTAAGCTACGAATTTATTATTTCACAGTAGTGTTTTTCTTTAGTAAGTATTAATTAAGTAAGTAGAGTTTCTTTTTTGTTTTTGCTTTAAGTAGTTAGTTAATAGTTAATTAAGTTAAGTTAAGTTAAGTAAGTAATAATATAATAATAGTTAATAGTTATATCATATCAATTGTATATGTATATATTTTACAATAATTATATAATAATATATGATCAACATTTTAGTTAATTAATTTTTTTGTTTGTTTGCAAATTCAATTCATACTTTTCACTTGTTTAAATCTACTACTTTTGTTTAATTATTCATACGTTTTTTTTATTATAATTATATGGAGAGTTAATGGATTGTTTCAAGCTCTAAAATTATGTTTGGTTTGTCTATTGTTCTTTCATTTGCTCTTGCTTTAATTAAGTATTTAATTATTGTAGATTTTGTTTAAATTTATACATATATGCAACAATGTACGTAATAACTGATTAAATTAGCTAATAATTAATAATGATATAATACACATGTTCTTTTTTCTTTGTTTTCTGTCGCATGTTTTACTCTGATGGCATAAATAGATAACGAACAATACGTATATATAATTAACAAACTTGTATACCCTTTTTCTCATCAAGTATTTGCTTGATACTTAAGTAAGTGTTTTGAGTGAGAAACAGTGAAATTGAAATGCTCAAAAAGGGGAAAGAGAGTAAAGCAATTAGATAGTCTTTTGTTGTCAATGTAATTATTAATTTTTTTCCTTCTTTTTCATGCTTGTTTGATTTGTTCATCACTGCTAAATATCAAAGATGTTTTGCTAAATATCTGATAATGAAATCGTTTAATTAAATGTTTCAGCATTTGCATTAGTCATCTTCACCTTGTTTTATATATTCTATCTAAATGTAAATCACTATCACTTTCTCTCTTTGTTCTTGTTATTTCAGCGTGGTTCAGCGATGTTTTGTCATCATTTATTCTCTTTTGGCAGACACAACATGGAAATTGCAATGAATTAATTTTAATTTCTATTTACTTTATACAAGAACTCACTCAATTTTTGTTGTTGTTGTTGTTGTTCTCAGTTCGACATTCAACTCTTGGTATTTCTCATTTTATTTTATTATTATTTGCATAACATTAGCATTAAATATTTATTCTTATAATGCATTTTTCTCTATATACGTAATAATAATATTAACAAAATTTATGCTCATCTTAAAACAACGTCGTTTTGTAAATGCATGTAATCAAATATTGGCAATCAAATATTTTTTTGAATATATTACTTATTCGCATGCTTCCCTTCGTTAATGAGTAATTAGTTTAAATCTTAATGAATTATATGCATTCACGTGTTATTTATTACAATTAGCGACACCTCGAATGATCTCGAATATCAAATCAAAAGTCTCTCTATTCATTGCTAAGCCAATTGCTGTTGAATTTATTGTTGTAATTTGAATTATTCAAGGATAATAAACGTTATGACTGCTTGCAAATGTATTATTGTCTGTTTGCTAACCGAGACGATCACATCCGAGACGACTTCAGTTGTGCACGATGCCCACCGGATGTAGTGCATCCTCCAGGACGAAACGCGCCGAAAACAGATGAACAAGACACGAACGAAGAGGATGCAATACACGAGGGTGATGCATTCCGCCCGAAGACGTGCGAATATTGCGGTCCAAGGGGTAGTCAAACAGAGTGCACTGCAATACACCTGCCCGTTTGCATTTTGTTCATATCCGCGGTGTGTGCTTCTTCAAATTACGTTACGTACGAGCTTAGCAATGAACAAACTCAAATTTGATTTTATTTCGTGTACGCATTGCATTTTTGTTGTTGTTCTTCTTCTGTATGTGTGTCGTGTGAGTATTCGTGTGCATTGCGCACACTCTATAGGCACCTAATTAAACACTATGGGCAGTCTCACTTCGCGGACGAGCATGCAATAATGCGAATATAATGCACAATACAATTACATTGCGGTTGTAAATATTTATGATTTGGTTTGGTTGCGTGGTGTTTGGTTGGTTTATTAACAATTTGCGATATTTCTGTCTCATTGCCCATTCATTCGCGCTTATCCTTGCGTGTTTCTCGTTTATCCTTCATCCTCTAATCATATTATTAATTAATAATAATCTCTCTCAGCCATTCCGTAATAGTTTCGCTGCTTATTATACTGTATTGTAAATATCCATTCAATAATTTTACTTTATTTATTGCTAAAACATTGTTTGTTGTTCATTTTGTCAGTTAATCAAGTGAGGGAGGGGATACACCCTCTGTATTCGTCTTCTCCCTTAATCTATTTCCTACTAAGTGTGTATGCATTTAAATGTATTTAATTCTTCTTTTTCTTCATTTGTTCATATGTTATTTCCTTTTTTGTCACGTTTACCTTCTTTTCTTGCGTTTAAAAGTTTTTCTCTTGTTAAATATATATATAATATATGTATATAGAAGTATGAAACACACAATATATTCACTAGAATAACAATAAATCAACGATCAATGAACAATGTATTTGTTTTTCTTAAATTGGTTGCATGTTGCCTTAGCTCTTCACATTTACATCCATTTTTGGTTGTCGTATTTTTAGTTAATCATTTTTGTTTGTTATCAACTCGAATGTAATAATAATTTAAATATTTTTCTTGTTATACTTATATATTTGTATTGTATATATATGTATGTATAATATGTGTATGTACGCTCTACTTATGTATATACTGACTACGTCAACATCTGCTTTTGTTTTGTTGTTATTTACTTTGTAAAAATTACTTTTGCTTCTTCCTCCTGCTAGCAAATTTTAATTTTTAGGATTTATGAAGACGTCGATGGTGATTTTAAGGGATGTTTCGTAAGATGATGATATTTATAATAGAGAGAGATACATGTAGATGGTTTCTTCTCCTTCTTCTTCTTTGTTTGTTTGTTTTTTGTTTCGAATGTAAATTGTAGGATGTGTATGTGATAACGCGCACAATATGTTAATTACTTCTAGTAATTAATAGAGTTCCATAGTAAGATTATTAAGTATATTTATAATTAAGATTTAAGTACGTCTGCGTTTCATTTGTTTTTTTTTGCTATTTGGTTTTCATCATTTACGCCATTTTTTGTTGTTGTTGTTGTTTGTTTGTTTGCAAACAAGAAGTGTTTATCTTCTTCATACACACACAAACTATTTTGAGTCCTTCTCCTTCTCCTCATTCCTCTTTAGCTTCGGCGACGAATGACTTGTCCTTGCGTGCTGACGTCATCGGAAACGGGGTGCGGAAGGATAACGAGACGACGACACACGCCCATGTGTGAAATGCGTTCAAGTACATACACTAAAGTGTGTTGGTTGTAAACAAGCATTGCGTGTATATGAATAACAACAATTACGTATAAATAATAATCGAAGTGGTAATAATAGATACATAATTCAAGAATACAAATCAACACACAAATCGTACATTTGTATTGTGTTTTGGACACGGCGCGGGGAGGACGGGCAAATAACGAATCCTTGGCGGAAAGGATCATAAGGAAAATGGGAGAGAAAGCGTGTTGTTTGTTGTAATAATGGAGAAAGAGAGAGAGAGATTGATGTCCTGTGATGATGATCATGCTGGTTGGTGGTCGTGGTGGTTGGTGTTGTTGCTGTTGGAGGCGGTGATGGTGGCGTTACTAGACCGCCGTCTCCGTGTGGCTGTGCGACGAGAGCCGCTCGACGTCGATCTCGGGAATGGTGAGCTCGTCGGGTATGTTGTCGGCGTACTCGATGGAAGAGGCCTGCGAGAGGCGCTTCGAGAGCGACGTCTGCTTACGCAGCGCTTCGGCAAGCGACGTGGTGCTGTGCTCGCCGACGCCGCCGCCGTAGCGCGCGTCCAGCCCCTGCCGGAAGGCATTCACGACGCGGATCTGCAAAATTTGCGCGCACGCAGGCGCACCATCGCCCCGCCGCTACGATTAGCAAAAACCAACGCTCTATTCGACCACAATCAACGACAAAATACATTCACACAATTGTATAGTTCCAAACAAATAAATAAATCAAAAAGGGAAACAACGGAAAATAATCTGCTCTGCGCCATTGAGAAAATAAATCAAAAGCTAATCAATTAATATTTGCGCAAATAAATCAACGCATGACTCCAAGTGTCACGCTTACTCAAAAAGAAAGTTAAAAAAAAGGGGGGTAACAAAAAGGAGAAATCTCTTGTAAATTAAAAAATTGAAAAAAGTGTCCCCTATTGTTACAAAGCAGAAAATCATAAAATTGAAAACCGAGGAATAATTATAAAAGCTGAAAAGGATTTTTAGCATCATATAATACACAGATAGATTGAGAAAAAACACTTATTTGTACAACAAATATTTACACGCACATTTAGAAAAGAGAATCAGAAAAAAACACAAAACATGCACGTGCAATTAGTTTCTTCATGCACTTTATCATTGCCCTTCAAACGCTGTACAACAAATAATTGCGCATGCAAGTATATTTCATATACCTATTTGTAATTTTAATATGAGTAAAATTAGTACACTAATTAATTTCATTAATTAATTAGTATTATTTCGTGTCTTCATCTTCTTGTTGTATTTACATACGCATGCAAAGTGTTATTATCCTGTCGTGTGAAAAAATGGACTGTACATATTTTCCCAAAACGGAAAAGTAATTTTCCAAATATTCCTCTTAAAAAATGGAATTGGATAATTGAAAATCAAAAAAGTTTCTTAGTTTGTCTTCGTGTAAATGTTGCTGACGTTACAGAAAACGTCCGAGGAAAATGCACACGAGGCAACGAAGAATGGATGAGACGATGAAAGCCTCACGATACAACAATAGCAACAGTAATAAGAATAATAGATGTAAAAATGGTGAAAAATGAAAAGGCAATATTCAAAAACGATAATGAACTTAATGAATAATAAGCACCATTGATAAAATATCGGTCATATGATGATGACGTGATGACGCAATAGCAAAGGCCAAAAAAGCACTCGATTCATTTATAATTATTCGTTTTTTATCCATAAACTGTACTTGCAATCCATTGCCAACATTGACAGACACCTATACGCACACTTAGAGTTGAAGAAATAATCTCATCAACGGAACAAACAAAGTGCAAAAATCAAAGTTATCAAAGAGAATAATAATAATAATAATAATAGTGCGCATGTCCATCGATTTGATTTCAAACACACAAAAATATACAAATAAATACATTAATTAAATTAATAATGAATAATCTACAATTGATTTTAGTTATAACAACTCAAAACTTCCCCTTTTTCAAAATTAAATATCTCCAGAACCAGAAATGCTAGCTGGGTGTATGATATCTCATTTTAATCAGCATTTCTTCCCCTATTTAAAATCGTTATACTTGAAATCAATTGTATGGTGAATAAATGAATAAAAGAAGAAAAATGAAAGACAGACAGACATACAGACAGAAACAGCCAAACAACGTCGAGACTGATAATAATAATTAATATAAATTTTTCGTTTTGACTCGTTTTGCTTAACGTTTGATAAAGAAAACAGAGACAGACTTAGTAATTGTATACATACAGTTCCTTTACCAGATACACACATTCACAGAGAGTGAGTGAGAGAGAGTGATATTCAGAGAGATTGGATTTTCGTTTTGCTTACGTGATTTTGTCCCACCTGTATATACAATACACATACACGTGGCTCATTAGTATATTAGTAAATATCAGCGCATCAAATATCATATCATATCATATCATATTATATCATAGTATCATCTATTCATATAATTAAATCATCTAGAAGAATTAGAATTCAAATCAGAGAGAATAATTCATCAAATAATTACAATGGAAATTGATATGAAATCAAATCAAAAAAAGGGCAGGCGACAAGAGAGAGATTCAAAACTGAGCGATAGAAAATTAGAGAGATAGAGAGAGAGTGAGAGAGAAAAGGACGCACACAAACAATCAATTGATCCATTTATTGATTGGCGTATATTTGTTTTTGTTGTCGGTTGTGATTGCAAATGAATTACTTGTCCTTAAAGTCTGCGATTATTCTTTAATGTATAATTTTAGTAATTATAAACATGTTTATGTTGTTGTTAATTGCTTTCAGTAATCAATTGCACGTTAGTTTGTAACAAGCGTTAGTTAGTTAGTTAGTTAGTTAGCTAGCTAAATTACTGTCAAATGTCTAATTTAAATAATGACTTAAGTATAGTACGAAAGCTTCTAAAATGCGTACAGAATTAAGAATGGCATTGAAATTAAATTATTTGTTTGTTAAATTACATAAAACAAAAGCAAACCAACTAAATTATTCATCGATAGTGTTTTTCAATTATCTTGTTGTTTTGTTATGAGACAAAATGAAACATGATAAGTAAAGCTGATTTGATATTTGCTTATTGACGAGTAAGTAAACAAAACTAATTAGAATAAGCATTAATTAGCGCTAGCACAATTACGTAATCATATATTAACGCGCGTCAGCAGCAAAAATTGCAGCAGGAGCAGCAGCACCAACAGCAGAACAGCAGAACAATAATTAATTAATTAAGTAATTAATATTAAGGCAGCAGAAAGAATGGCACGCAGCAAAAAAAGTTTGAACGTGGCATTTTGCAATCCGTAACGCTTATTATTTAATTAACTGGTAGCAAGTAAGTAAGTAACTTAAGTAAGTAAGTAGAGTAATTAAATGTAAGTAAGTAAATATTGTTTAATGCTCATTAAACGAGTAGTTGAACTACGAGTTAAGTTACTTAACGGAGTTATCAAAAAAAAACTCAACAAATTGGAAGTTAGAGAAACACAAGAGCGTAAATTATTCAATAGTAGCAAAAAACACTTGAATATAATAAATATATTATTATTATTATTGTAAACAAATTCAAAAGAGAGATAGAGAGAGAGAGAAAAATCGTCAAATTATACGAATAAGATTAAAAGATAAAGATAGTTAAGTAGTAGTAGTAGTAATAAGTAAGTAGTAGATAAAAAAGAGTAGGAAAGCGGCTTACAGCTTGGTCAGTGGAGCTCTTGCTGTACGGAACCGGAATCAAACGCTCTTGCAATTCACCACCTATCACCTTCAAGACAGAGAGAGATAGTCATAAGAAAAACAGGATCATCAAAAAGAGAAAGAGTGAGAGAAATAGAGAGTAGTAGCGAGAGAAAAGAGCTGCGATTGTGACAAACAAAAAGATGATTTTGTATCGCGATGATCAAATGAGAATATGACACATACAAATTGTATGAATAGATTGCATGTGCATCTGTGCATATTGTATGTATGTGTTTGTGCATTTTAAGTACGCTTAACTCATCCCTGAACATACTTAAAACACACTCATGATGGATGCATGATGAAAATTTAGATTTATATTTGAATTTCCCAGATAATTGAAAATATTTACAACGAAACATTAAGTGCTTTTCCATGTTGAGAAGAAAAGTACGAAACGTGAAAAACAGAGCGAGAAAGTGTTTGTTAGTTGATTGACTAATAATAATTGTAATAATATAATGCCGGTTTTTGTTAGTTGTAAATCAAAAAAGAAAAGAAAAGAATTGAAAATTATTTACACACATATTAGGAATGAAAATCGCGTTTGCTCGCCACTCAGCGGGCGTACACATCGCAAGGCCGGTGATCCTGTTTTGTTCCCCCATTTCTTTTCCTCAGTTAATCAAATTCGCATCCTCTTTATCCTTTTGTTCATCCTATTTAACCTCCTATCACTATTCTCACAAGAAAAACAGAATGGAAACTGCATCATCAATCATCAAGAGAATTCAACTATTCGATATATATATTTGTTATATATATATAATGTAAACAACTAGGTAATTAATTAATTAATCAATCAATCAATCAATCAATATACATTAATGACACACAAAATTGCTTTGCATTTGCTGTAATTGCGTGTTTCAAGTGTAAGTACTCTTTTTGGTTTCCTTATCCTTCCTTTCTTTTCGGTGTAAGTAAGTACATTTTTTGTGTGATTTTCATTTGTGCTCTTTCATCTAACTAGAGGCTCACAGAAAAGAAACAACGAAAACAACAACGAGATAAATGATCAAAATTATGAAACACACAAATTGCAATTGCAACAATGAGCAATGCACCAAACAAAAATGAACGGTGAAGAAAATGGGAAACGCACCCTCTTTTCGGTTACTTTCAAAGAAATGCACGCTGCCGTAAACGAAAATTGTTTTAAACTTTAGGAATGTTTCTTGCTTGTTCCACGAACACACACTATCAATAAATCTTTCTCTCTTGCCGAGAATACGTTATAGTTATTAAGATATTTACTATAAGTATGTAGGTAGTATGCTTGTTTTTTTGTTAAGTTAAGTTATCATGTAGTAATAATAATAGAGATTATGGCTAATCGAATATAGATGGCCCGCGCATTTAAGATAGAGAGAAAGTGGAGTGAGAGATAGATTATTTTAACTCGCTTTACGAGTGTTTGCGTAAATGGAACCACCCTGACGTAGCCAGTTACGATGAACGGCATCGTCGTGTGTCCATCCGTCGAGGATGCTGCCGGCCAGTGATGCGTGCGCCCGCCGATGCTAAAAAAGTTTTAACCAATTTGTGGTTACACACAATACATTATTATCATATTATTAGAATCAATTATTATCATATGCAACACCCTATATATCAAAGTAACAGATAGAGAATCAATACTATTGATAGAGAGACAGATAGAGAGAAAAATAGACGATTACTCGAAACGTGTGCGAAAGTAGGTAGTACTTATTTACAAATTTCCAATATTCAAAAATATATACAAAAAACCGAATTATTATCAGTGTAATCAGTGATTAAAAGAATATTTCAAGAAGATCGAATAGAACAGAGCAGTATCAATTATTATTATATTATATAATTATTATTATTACCATAAATTTTCATCCTGTACTCATCCCCAAAAAAATCTTGATCGTTTTAGTATTAGTTTTTATTTCATTCCTTTATAGAATAATCTGATAGAATTTGTTATTAATTAACAAGCAATTAATCTCCACATTATATCGTTATATAAGTATAATTTTATGCCTTAAACACCAGCAAACGTTTTTTCTTTTTTTTTTTTTGGTTTTGTTTCAATACATCACACATTTCCTTCCCTTAATTTTCCTTTGTGCGATCATTAATTATTCGCCATTCACGTTCCACTACATAGATTGTATGTACGTAATTGTTTACTACGTCATACTAATAATTAATTAATGTAATTTAATGTTAATTCAAGTAGTAATTAATCAGATATATTGCTATACAGCTAATCTACATTGGTGATTGTAGCAGTTGTAATCACTCAATACGTATGACCAAATCGTCAAAAATCAATCAATCATAATAATAAGAATTTCTAGCTAAGAAACTCATCCTTTATATACACAAATTAATTAATTAATTAATTATTCAACAATACTCAAGAGTTTCATTAAATAATTAATATAATTAAGCCATCGTTAAAATTTCGAAATCAATCAGTAATCAACAAAGTATAACTTATTTCTTTAGAGAGAAGAGAATTCAACAAGTTCTAGGGTCAACTACAAAGTGCTAATTAATTAATTAATTAAGCTAATCTATCGATAGATTGAGGTCAGGAAAGAGTTGTTTTTATATTATTTATATATATAATTTGTTTGTTATTGCGTTTACGTTTCACGTTCTTGTTGTTTTAAACTTGTATATAACAAGGAGTAGAAGTATATAAAATAGAGAATAAGAGTAAATAGATTCATAGATAGGAAGGTATTTTATCAAAAGAGGTAAAAAGTGTTTAGTGTTGTTAGGATTATATACAAAAATATATCAAAGATCGAAAAACAAAGACAAATAGTGTACAGGTTGATAGAAAATGGGGTAGAAAATTGTATTCCCTTTTTTTCTCTTGTTCCAAGAAGGCATTCAGGATTTTCGTTAACATTGTTGATCAAAAATTTCATTCATATTTAGTGACAAGGAAAAGAACCACAAAAAAACACACACAATATAAAAAACAAACAGAAATATTACATAATTATCAAAAATTAAATTAATATTCAAAAGAAATAATAGTATTAATAATCAATCATTAGGCAAAAAGAAGAAAAAAAACGTATCAACTAAAACAAAATCTGCACAAAATAATAATTAATTAATTAAATAGGTAAATTGTAAAAGTACTTAGCGTTTAAGTGTTTTAAAAATTATAAACAAAACAAAAAAAATTAAGTCGCACATTACAAATGGCATGCTAATAATGACTAACTAATTATTAAACAAAAATTAAGATTAGTGTAAAAAAAACACACTGTACTCGACTGTAAAAACAGTTTTTGTTTGTTAAGTTGAATATTATTACATATGTGTATTGTTCATTGATATTATTTGAACAATATATTAATTAGTGGAGGACAAATGGCTAATTTTTTCAGTTACGCTAAGAAGACCACCGTAAATTAATTAAAAACAATCATAATTAAGTAATTAGTAATTCAATCAATCAATCAATGAACTATACACACACGCACAGAAGAAATATACATGTGTGGCTGTGTATAATAATAATAATAATAAATTTATATAGGTATATATGTTGATTATATGCATATGTACGTGTGACAAATCGAATAAATACAATGGAGCCAAGCCAATATTTATACAATAATCAATAATCAATTGGTGGATGAAGATCGATAAGACGTTAGATGAGAAAGAAACGAGCGATAGACACAGATAGAGAGAGAGAGATTTATAGAGAAAAAAGAGAGATGAATGCAAATTGAATCAATCGAGCAGAACAGGAAGTCCAACAATAACAAAACTACGTCTACGAAATGCGAATTAATTCATTAATTAATTAATTATGCTAATAATTTAGAACTAGAATAGAAATACGGAGATGTGCGCATTCCACGAAAATTGTCGTTGAGAAAGTAGAGAAAGTAGTAGTAGTAGTAGTAGTAGTAGAGTTGAAATAAAATTATGTATAAAATGTTTCCATGTGATTAGTTTTGTTGCATTTGATTGAATTAAATCATCATTTAAATGCGATACTCGGCGGCGGGCGCTTTCTGCTGAACGGGCGACGACGGCTTAAGATAATGCTGCGGATTGTGAAGATGATGATGTTGGTGTTGTTGGTGGTGGTGATGGGATGGCGGGCGCAGAGTGTGGGGGGAAAGCAGGCGATTGTTGGCGGCAGCGATACCAGTTGCGCTCGAGGTGTGCTCCGGCGCTGCGATGACACTGGCGGCGGCAGCGTTGTTGGTGTCCTCGTCAATGTACGTGATGTTGTCGGAGAGCGGGCGCGGCGGCCACGGCCCCCCCGTGTGACTGCGCGAACTGCGCAAACTGTGTAAGCTTTGTAAACTATGCAAGGAGCGCCGCTCCTCGAGGTCCTCCAGCGTCGACTTGAACGCGCGGATCACACGCAGCTGCAAACACAACCAGAACGGAACGCCACGCGAGCGTGCGCTGTACTCTAAAATTGCCCCTTTTTTCTCTTTTGGTTTTTTTTTAAATTGTTTGTTGATGATGAATACTAGTAGAGTAGAGTACAGTAGACAGTAGATTGATAAGAAGAAAGTTCAAGAAGTAGAAGAAGAGTAAGTAGAAAGTCAAAGCGATTGGCGCACGCAAAGTGCAACAATCAGCCACACATCATTCAACAAACGCCAAATATCAAAATTAATCATAATAATAGTAAATCAAATCATAATAATCATATTCAAAATTGCATTCGCTCAGTCAAAAATTGCTCAACGTTTCAATTTCATCGTTTCATTATCCTGCGAGTTTCGTCCAGTTTTTGTTGTTATGGATTTGTTTTCTGGTGGTCAGGATATTGCAATTTGTTTAGCAGCATGATAGAGAAATGAAAGATGAAAAGTAATGAGAACAAAGCAAACTCCAGATTGCCCCCACATCCAGTTTAAATGCAGCAGTAACAAAGCATTTCATTTTGCACCATGATCAAGGATATTAAAATGAACAGAGATTATGTATCATGAACGTATGTTTGTCCTGGTGTGTTGAAACATGTCGAATGAATGAACCAAAGCGTAAATTTGCGAGCGAGATAGAGTAAGAATGAAGCAGCTAATCAATCATCTCATTAAACAACACTAACTAACTAAGAGAGTGAATCGAGCAAATCAACTACCGCTAAGAAAAAAACTACACGTCTTGTCATCACGAGAACATCCCTCTCTCGCGGGCCAAAAATTTGTAACAACACACATATAATAATACAGATATTCGAGTAGTAAATATTACTAACAATTGTTCAGTTGCCATGGATTGGTCTCCATTGAATTTATGCAATTGTTTCAAGTACCATACACATAGTTACACCCGCACTGAAATTTGCGGAACAAATTAGGGCTGTGTGTGTGTTTGTGTCTGAGGTAGGGGGGGGGCAGAGGTGGTAACTATGGCAATAACTATAACATCAACAATAGTAATAGTCATAATAGTATAGTAGTAGTAGTCATAACAGTCAACAACAACAACAACAAATGAGACACGCTTTTTAGTGGCTGTGTTGTCGCGGAGCACGCAAGTCAACAAACAAGGGAGTGGTATAGCAGCTACCCTTCTACCAATTCATTAATAATAAGAATACCCATCAACAATTTGTGTATACATGGTCATTTCCTGTTTCTAGTTCTTACACACACACCATTGAAACCAGGCCTGGTTTAGAGAGGGTCGTGGTGAGGGAAAAAGAAAATTATTACCAAATAATCAAATCAATCAGGGGGTGGTGGCAAGGGCTGTTTGTGATTTGTTAAATAATCCATCTCTAAATCAATTGTTTGAGGGGGAGAATTGTTATGTTTTTCTTGTTATCATTTGTTATTATGTAGTAGTGATTACGAACAATCAACCAACCAACTAATTCTACAACTATAGTGATAGCGCTACAATTTAGATAAAAAATAGATCAAGAGAGAGAGAAAAAAAAGAGGAATTATATAATTACAACAATAAATATGCAATCGTTCTAAAAATAGAGTGTGCAAGTAAACAAACAACTAAAGAAAACAACAATAACAACAAAAATGAGCCGAGCTTGCTAGCTAATAGAGAGATAATTATAATAATAAGAGAGAAGAACGACATACAAAAGCGCAATCTTGAATATTACCAAGTACTATCTCTTTCAAACGTAATACTAGTAGGGGTGATTAAAAGAGAATAGTGTCAATTGGCGGCGAAGGGGGTGGTACGTTTTAACTAGAAATTCTAGATCTATATGTACGTAATCTATATAATATCTATATAGCAGCATTAAAATAGTAAGAGTAGTAACAATAATTTAATAAGAGCAATCAATACGCTAAGATAATAGTAATAATAATAATAATAAATAGGTAGATAGATAGATAGTATTGTAATATCCACTTTTACGTTACGTTTAGTTTTATTTAGCGCTACGACACGTACGAACGAACGGAAACAAGCTACGTACTTGCTGATTTTGTGACAGAGCGCCTCAGCCTATACCTCAGTTTCTCGCATCGGCTCCGCCGGCTAACAATAAATAAATAACATAAAATTATAAAACGATTTTACCCAACAAAATCAATCAATCAAATAAGTAATATCAAGGAGTAGATAGATAGATAGATAGATAGATACAAAGAGATAGCAACATTCAATCAATCAATTCAATTGAGTGCGCATCGTCTTGGAGGCAGTAATAAAGAGAGAGAAGAGTTCAAATGTGCGAGAGATAAAGAGAAATATTGTGAGTTAAAGAGTGCAAAAGATTGATCAACTTGGTATATGAACAAATGAATTAAACAACAACTATAACAACAACGACAACAAAAGCGCCAAACTTTCCAATAAATCGAAACAATCTACGAGAGAACCAAATAGAAAAAGCAATTAACAGCAATTAACAATGCAAATCAAAAAATAAAACGAATATGTGAACAAAAAAGTAAAGAAGCGTTGTAAAAATATAATTGAAAAAATTATTACTCCATGAAATTATGTCATCAGCGAATTCCTTTACGCTGGTTGTATTTACATGGTTCGTAATTAACAGCTGAGTAATGGTCAACGAAATGAATGCAATTTACAAATTATTGTGTACGTGTGTGAATAATCAAATGCATTGAGAATACGTTGTGATCAATTCAAAAGGGGGGGTAGTAAAACTCTTAGACAACACAGCCAACCTAATTGGTGATTGGGTCGTGGTGGTGGTGGTGGTAGTGAGATGTTCATCCTTACCAAAAAATGGGGACACGACAACTGGTAGGACTCTTTAATAATTATTCCTGTACTACTACAAAGGAAGTGTATACAAAAACAGTAACACAAACAAGAGATATAGAGAGAGAAGAGACGTAAGACACGAGATTCGATTGATGTGTGAGTGTGTGCAGGACGCACAAAGCAAAAAGAAAGGGCGCGTGACAAATTTAAGGACTCTTGCTGCAGTCAGACACATTGAAATAAACTCAAATCAATAAACAAATGACTTATGAGTACTTGTAATAGTAATTAATTACTTATCGTGACACGAGGGTGAATGCAAAACTAAATAAGAATAATAAACAACAAAATCAAAATGTTCCCTTTGCCCCCCAAAATGGTTATCAACAGTAAACAAGTTGCCCACAATACGTATCACAAAATACCATAGAGTTAGTTAGTTGCTACTATCATAATAGTATTGTTATAGAATACAACAATGTCTTGTCGTTATGAGTAATAATAATTAATGTCGTGTATCATTAATTATTAGGACACATACAAATAGATAGTGAGATAGAAGTAGAGAGAAAGTAAAGAGAATCAGTGAGAGATGTCAATATGCATCATGCATTCCAATGTTTATGTTAGTTATTCAAGTCATTAGATTCACTTGATAAGTCATAATAATAATACCCATTTGCCAAAAAATAAATGAAATCATAAATAAAACAACAAACCAGTATCTGTTTGGAGTCATAAATAAATTATTCAAATCCTCGGCAAAGTCATTACGTTAAAATCATTTATAATTTTAAATAACATACGCCTCCTTCTTGAATGATTGCAAAAAGAAAATGATGAAAGGCACTACCAAAAAGTAAACAATTCGATTTGTCAAACTTTGTAACTTTGAGAGCGATAGCAACTGAGGAGTGGGATACCCACGTTCAGCTTCGACGTCCGAAAAGGTTATAGTAGTGAATCAAGTGCTCAACCTAGTAGTGTTTTGGTGCCTTATTTTCTTCTTCCAATCTTCAAGGAGTGCTTGTCAAGGACTAACACGCCGCAGTAAGTACCCAAAGTGGGTTTTAACTATCTTATTAACCGCATATTATCGTAAATTCAATCGCAACTAAAATACGGAACAAAATACGCAGTGACTCTACCGATAACCTAGCACTCTGTTTACGTGTGCAATAGACAGAATGTTTCACCAACTGAACAATAACAATAGAAAAGAGATAAAACCCAAAGTAGTAGGCATTCGTTTGTTGTATTATTTTCATGATGATAATGATGACGTAGGAGTGTGATGTTCATATTGCAATATTTAATATATAGTCATATGAAATGTGATATTGAGATAGATACAGAAATAGAGTGGGTAGGTTGGATACCGTAGGGACGATTAGGATGATCTAAGAATAAGGAGCGCGTTAGTCACTAAACTCATGAAAACTGCCTAAATATTTATGCACTTTTCCCTGCAAAAAGTGTGCCTTGATCGTTTACGTTGGCACAATACATATCAATATTCTACTTGAGATTAAGTAGCATATTACTGAGCTCTGTTCATCAATCACTCATTGTAATAATAGATACATCTCTCTATTATTCATGGAAAGAAAAAATGTGAAATTAGTTTTGTTTATCGCTAAAATTGTTTACGCAATTTGATAACGAGATTCGCCATGTGAGTGTCGCTTTGCACGCCGATTGAAATAATCTGCATCGCGTTCGAACTCAATCAAAAACTGGTAAATGAATTAATGATGTCAAATCGATTAATTAAAAATGAGCCAGTTTTCGGGACGGGCTGAAGCGACGCGTTCAATCCGCCGCCGCTGGGGGGTGGTGTTAGATATTGATAAATTGACGCTGATATCGTTTCTCTCGGCCAGCTTCTCTGGTCAAGTCGCTAACGCGCTGATATCGTCAACATCAGCGTCGCTCTCGCATAATTATGCGCGAGATAATAATACGTATGTATGAACTTTTCAAATATTTCAAGTAGTAATCAAAGTAAGTCGTTAAGAGGATGGAGCATGGGCATGACTTACCTGCGTCTGCAACCTCGTGAGTCCGCGAATCCAGAGGATTTGACCGGCGCGTGGCTTCTTATCGCTGTCCACATCGTATTTCTCTTCGCCGATGTTGATCGGCGTCGAATAGTCCTCTGGATGGCCACGACCCCATCTAAGCAACACAAAAATCCACACGTCATGCACGCGCCATACGCGATTTACGTTGATACTTACGAGAGAATCTTTGGTATTTTACGCGTGGGCACCGTGGTCACCAGTTGACCCCAAAGGAGTGTACCAATGCCAAAGAACAAGCACCACAACCACTGCTCCAGCGTTAGGCTTTTCGTCGCGAAAGCCATCTTGCCGTATTGAATAATAACGACCTGTTCAAACAAATTAAAGAATTACTTATTAGAAATAGATGCACCGCGAAAATTATTTACCTGTGAGGCACAAGTGCCAACCCAAATGCTGTAGAAGATCGGATTCGTAAAGATGCCTTCGAACACGTTCCGCTGGCCGTGAATCTTGCGCGCGTTGAACTCGTTGAACAGCGTCATCATGACAAACGTGTTGAAGATAACAGTGAAATGTTGCGTCGGACCGGCACCAATTTCAGCACCACGTCCAGACTCAATATCCAATACTTTGTCACCTGAAAAAAACATAAGAAAACAATAATTTTGCGATGCATTCCTGGCGAGTGGAAGTAACAATTTGTTTACCTATAAATAACAATGAAAATATGACTGTAAGCTGGTAGATGGCTTGTCCGAGTATGTTCTTCATCATGGTTCGCGAGATGAGCGGCTTTGTTCGGCCGTAAGGCTTCCGCAGGAGCAGATCGGGCGTGGGAAGCTCGGTGGCTAGCGCTAGCGAAGCGAGAGTGTCCATGATCAAGTTCACCCATAACATTTGCACAGCCTGCAAGCGTAATGCAATTAGTCGTGTTTTGGCGTCGTGCGCACAATGCGAGTATATCATGCCTTCAAAGGACTGTCTTGCACAGCACAGGCACCAATAAAAGCTACAATTACAGCTACAACATTTACAGTCAACTGAAACTGCAAAAACTTGGCTATACTATCGTAAACATTGCGCCCCCACATGACGGCTTTAACAATACTACTAAAATTATCGTCTGTCAAAATAATATCGGAGGCTTCTTTCGCAACGTCTGTACCGGCGATACCCTAAAACAAAAAGGCAAAACCATGGTACCATGGCATTAGGCATCCAAAAATCATTTTGCCATTTGCTTGGCATACCATAGCAAATCCAACATCGGCCTTTTTAAGTGCAGGCCCATCGTTTGTGCCGTCTCCAGTGACGGCGACCACCTCGCGATTCTCGCTCACTTTGCTGTCGATGATGCCCTTGACGAGCGTGTACTTGTCGGTGGGCGAGGAACGCGCTAGGACACGTAGTCTAGGCCACACTTTATCAAGCAGATGCTGCTGCACCTCGCCGCTGCTATCGCGGATGCGCCGATTGAACTCCTTGCCCTCGAGTATGAGGAAGTCGTCGCTCGGCTTGATGATGCCGCACTTGGTGGCGATCGAGCGCGCCGTGTTGATGTTGTCACCAGTGACCATTCGCACGGTGATGCCCGCCTTCTGGCACTTGCGAATCGCCTCGGGCACCTCCGGTCGCACCGGGTCCTCGATGCCCACGACGCACAGGCACGTCAGATTGTTGACAATGTTCTCCTCGTCGTCCCAGTTCGGGTCGTTCTCGATGTGCACCTGATTGATCTCGGCCTTGCCGGGCACAAAGTCCCTGTACGCGATCGAAATCGTACGCAGGCCGTCGCACGCCATCGGCTCGATGACCTGCCGCAGGAGTCGCTCCTGCATGTCTCTCGTGAATTTCTCCAAACGGCCATCATGACCATAGATAAAGGCACACCTTGAAGAAACAACAACCACACATCGCATATGAACAAACAATTCGCGTGGTATGCATGGGGAACTCACTTGTTTAATATAATTTCAGAAGCACCCTTAGTGAATAGTCGATATCCGCCGCCCTTGCGCGGGATGACCGTGCTCATCGATTTGCGCACCGAGTTGAACGTATACACGCGCGTAAACGTCTCTTCCGGCTGGTCATCGCGAATCGTCTGGTAGTTTTTCTGCAGGCCGAGTACGAAACCCAAAAGTGAGCACTCGGTCTTATTACCCACCTGCTTTGGCAGGTCGGATGGATCATCACCCGGCTAAACAAAAACGAAATCAATCAATTCGTTCTCCATTACTCAGAAACTGCCTGGTAACCTACCATGACACGCGAAGTATACGCTGAATTCACCGATATACCCTGTATGATCAAATTACCAACGCTCGCTGGTATATCGGAGAATTTGGGCATTGTTTTGCAGAGCTGTTCGCAAATGTACGACTGCACCACCGTCATGCGATTGGTGGTCAACGTGCCCGTCTTGTCCGAGCAAATCGCCGTTGCATTACCCATCGTTTCGCAGGCGTCTAAATGACGCACCAAATTGTTGTCTTTCATCATTTTCTGTAAGCAATTCCCAAGTCATTTAAGCGCTACTCCCATAAATGCGGTAAGGCTGATGAACAAACCTTAACACTATAAGCTAGTGACAGTGTAACAGCGAGTGGCAGTCCCTCGGGTACGGCAACGACCAAAACAGTCACACCAATAATCAGATGGCGTACCAGATTGTTGGCGTACGAATTCTTCCACTGCTTGCCCTCGATAACGAACGTACGAACACAGAATTGAATAATCAGTATGACCACCGTCAGCACGGCGATCGTTGATCCAGCGTAGCCAATTTGGATCGCCAGCTTGGTGAGCTTCGCCTGCAGCACCGACTTCTCCTTCTTGTGACTCTCGCCGCCGCCGCCGCCCGAAGCGACATGGTTGCCCTGCTCCTCCGATACCTTATTCGCCACTGGCGCCGGCGAATTCATATGACTATTGCCCGTCACACCAGCTTCTTCATCCCCTAAATTGCGATCACAAACCAGCCATTACTCTCGCATTCCTCAAATCCCACACTGTTTTACGCAATCAAATTACACATATGATGATGAAATAAACTTACGATGCAAATATGGTTGTAAAAAAACATGCAAATGCAAACAACATCGAGATAGTGTGTGGGCCGCATACACTATTGTTTAATAATAATTAATTTCATTAATTGATTAGATTAATTAAGTTCAGTTCATTTTACACCGCACAAAACAAAACACGCGTATGGAATTGGCAGTTTTCACTGATAAATCATGATTGATAAAAAAAACTACGTGAAATTATAATGTAAATAAAATTGAAAAAGTCATTCACCTGTTAGGCTTTTCTTCTTCCGCTGCTTTTTAGCCTCTGTACAAAAAAACACATGCAAAAACGAGAAACACATTAGAGCAATCTCAAAACAACTTCGCTATGTAAGGGAAGCTCGGCTCGTTGGCTGCGAGAGAGGCAAAGAGAGAGGGGGTGGTAGTGGTGGTGGTTGCTGTAAGTTGTGCTTGATTATTATTATAGTATAATTATTATTATTGGCTGCAACCAAATCGCAATTCAAAAATGTCTAATTTCACTCGTAATTCATCGTCTAATTAATGCGATTTGGTTTCATCATTTTAAGCAGATCTGGCTTCATGCCAAATGTACATTATTGGTGGGAAATTCACAAACGCACACATTGTTTATCATATGTGTGTTTGTTTTTAAACATTTATTATCTCTTGAGCAAAGAAGAGAGTGAGAGAGAGGAAATTGCAGCGACTATCAATGATTATTTGTTATTGCTAAAACTATTTAATGGTTATCATCATTAAATCATCAATCAAACCAACTCAGAGAAATGAAATGAAACGAAACGAAACGAAACGGAAGAAAAGGGTGGTAGTAAGAGAGTAAAAGACATTAAGATATCTCTGTTATCATCAACATTTGGAGATAGATAAGAATGCATGGGGGTGGTACATTTAAATGCATCGTCATTCAGGGGAGATGGTGATCTCCCGCATGATGACCTCGAAAAAGGGGGGTTGGCAAGACAGATTCATCACTAAGAACTTGCACTTGCTATTGTCGCTCTAAAATTCGGGTTACAAAACTTGCAACATTCTTCATATTGGTCGAACAGCTTATCGGAAAAGAGTTGAGTAATCATAAAGACAATTGCACTTTTGAATTTTCCATTCAAAATAGCAATTTTGATAAAGTTCGCCATGCTGGATGGGGGGAGAAAATGGTAATTTGTTGGTTTTGGGGAGAGCATACCTTCCTTCATGCGTTTCTTGCGCATACCTTTCTTCATTTTTTTAATCTCCTGTTCCTGTTCGTCGACGGCGGCGCCCAGCAGGGTGAAGATGATACCCGCCTGCGAATTGACACCGACGGCCGTCACCAGCATCTTCCCGGAACCCTCCATCACATGCGTGCCCGATAACACCATCGGGTCGAATGATTCCCCCTTCTTCACATGATCAGATTCGCCGGTCAGCGACGATTCATCAACCTATAAACAAATAAACATTTAAATCAATCAATAGCCAAGCTACTTGCGCGCATGCAATGCTTATTATCGTGGAATCCTCGTAATAATGCATTATTACATTTATGAAATGCCGAGTGAAGTAATTAAGTATTTAATTGCGCCACTTTTCTTATAAACGAAGGCCAAACCAAACGCATTGTGTTCCAACTTAATATGTTTGTTCAACAAACTAAGCGCCACTTAAGTTGACATTCATTAAACAAATTCTTCCTTAAATATGCAATCCACAAAACGTTTTTCTGCTCATATTTTGCGACTTTCCTACTTGTTATTAGAAACAATTCTCAACTTGCGTTTACGAGCATTTTTATCGCTCGCAATGAATGCAATAAAATATCAATGATTCTTATCGACATTGCATCAGATCAAGTACCACTCAATGTCTACTTTGATAAGAGACAATGCATTACTAGGTATTATTAATAATTGCACATTGCAATTTATTCACTTTCACTCATTTTTCTATTTCTCAAAGATCACGGCGATTTTATCATCTATTTTTCAATATTCATCATCGTCCTATACATATTTAATAAATTGATTGATCGTCGCACCCTTAGCGTCTTTTTCATATAAAAACGTGGGTACTATAATCGTTTAGCAAACAAATTCGGAATACTCAAAGGTGTTTGGTAGCTGATGACGAAGCGAGTACCTCGTGACCTCATTTCATTTCGCGCTTACCCTTAAAGCGAACGCTCTGATTCCAAACGATAATGAAATGCGAATACGAGAAAGCGCTCTGCATTGAATTCGACGTGTGAATATGATCGAGAATGTCATCAAAATACAGAATACTCTTGATAGAATGTCGCCGCCCCCATAAACCTCGTAAAATCCGCATATCATTAGTGTTCATTCTTTGGTTCCCCAGGTATTTCAATCAATTAATTATTACTCTCGCATTATTTACACGCAACGAATGATAATTTTAGAAAATTCCTTTCCTGTGCATAGAACGTGACACGTTTCGTAATTATTATTGTACTTCCGGCTAGTTGCGCATGAAACGAATGCCGAAAAACTATTACAACAATGCAATGCGACGAGCAGCAAGCACATATATATAATCTAAATGTCTAAACATAGTTAGATGACCGAACGGGCTAATTAGCAGGAATGAATTAGTCATTAAGGAAGCGCGCACAGTAATCACATGCGCAATGACCACACATGCGTCGCACGAATTCATATCACTTTAATGATGACCGAACCAGCACGGGCGTGCAAAAAATAATTACAAACTAATCACGCGACGCGACGACCGAGCGCTCACGCGTAAACAAATTTGAATACGATGACGACTCTCGCGTATTAAAAATAACTGAATGACGTTCGCAAAATTTGAAAAATGCATATAAATACATAATGGGGAAAGCGCGCGTGCGATAATGAAATATTAATGAAATCATTTTTTCACGAGTATTTCATTCACTCAAAAAAAGTATAAAAATACTTTTATAAATAGAGCGTAACAAGACATTAACTACAAGAGTGAATGACTTACTGCTCATCAGCGCTATAATTTCACAGGCCGGAGAGTGCGAAACGCGAATAAATTAAACAAAGCGTCAAAAGGCCTCGTAAATATTTTAACGAAACGCGCAATCAATTTGCGAAAAATGGATGAGTAAAAGACTTTTCGTGTGTATTTGATATGTGCTTTTAGCGTTTGCGATAAACAACGGGTTAAGCAGTTATAAGAAGAAAGCGTTGAAAATTGAAAAACAGAATTGGGAAAAATACTGAATTATAATCTATTAGAAAACGCGTCCGAGAATGCTCTCTTCAGTTAATGTCTGCTTGCTGCTTTGCTTGCGAGGAGCGATATTTATAAGCTATTTTTACGCATACACCAAGCAAGTTGTGCGTTTGTTGTACGCATAACTCATACACAAATGTGTGTGACTCAATGGCCTCGCGGCTGCTGCTTCACAAATATTCAACATTTCCCGTCGCGAACGCGGAATCTCAATTACGTAAGCAACAAGCAGGCCAGCAAGCAGCCAACGAAGACGTCAAACGTGTTCTTAATTTCAGCCATTTTTACTTCACGTAAACACGTCATTCATTTGTTTTTTCAGCGCAGCCAGCGATCAAGGATAATTCCCCTCTCGTTCGACCCATTTCGTTACACTACGTTACACGTCGGCAAGGATAATAAAAAAATAGGAAAACTGCAAGGCACGCAAAAACCGCCATTAAGGATTTATGATTCGGGTGAGCACATTGTTGACCTTTGCGCTTACTTAATGAACACCGGCCGGCCAAACCGTTAATTCTGTATATATCACGTAACCGAAACTTGTGCATAAACAATAAATACCACCACCAGCACCATCACGGCGGCGGCGGCAGCATGCGTATTAATAAATTAATGCGAAAAACCTTCATGAATTCCGGGTCTTGTGTGTATGCAATATTTATAAACGCGGCAGAACGATATTTTATAATACATTATAGCAAAGGCGCGCGCGCGTTCGGGCAAGCACTCTTTTCCGGATATCTGATCAGAATTAGCACGAAGGTGTGCGCGTGCGTGTGTGGCTTTTCCCTTTGTCTGACCCATACCATACCGTACCGGACCGTACATATGTCGGGAGGCGGCGTACTCAATTGCCAAAGTTAAAAATACACACGCACGAAATCGAACTCAACAAGCGCGCAAGCAAGCAAGCAAGCAAGCACATTGCTGCCTGGGAAATGAAAGAAGTAGTAGTGCTATTTTAATCACTCAACATAATAGCAATCCTATAGGTAGTGTGCCTGCTAATTGCACTTTGCTTTGATTGGCCCATTTTTAATTAATTAATTTTCGTGTTTCTCGAACAAATATCTAGCGCATGCTCGGCATTAATTCAATGTCTGTATGTATATGTAGTGCATACGTCACTTGCACACTAATTAATACTCCAATTAAACTCATCTCCTGCCGGCCGTGTTCTCAATTTCTGAAATTCTCAATTACGCGTTTTGCGAATGTAGGCCATGGCATATGCATTCATCGCATCCTCCTCCAGCCCCCTCACCCCTCGCACCCCTGCGTGATCTATCAATAAGTTATTTATTTGCATACCTTTAGATCGTTCGATTGAATGAGAATACCGTCAGCGGGCAGTAGATCGCCATACTTGATCTGGCAGATATCACCAACGACAATGTCACTGACGGCGACCTGCTTGACCTCCGCTTGCCGAATAACGGAGAACTTGTGCTCGCCCTCGATGCGATTCTGCAATCCACGGAACTGCCGCTCCTTGGTGTAATCATTGAAAGCGGTAACGAATACAACTACGATAACAGATATTAAAATAGCCAGCCCCTCGATCCACCCGTGCGATGTTTCATCGTCGTCGAACGGAGCTAGAAACATTTCAAAACACCAATTAATTAATCATTTTCTGCAGAGTTCCAGCAAAATGTAATAGTCGTACCGTCATCTTCTTCACTTGCCGGCTGGTAAAACGACAATCCCAACGACACAATGGCTGCAACTTCAAGGATGATCAACGTGATATCCTGGAGCGCCTCCCAGACGAGTTGCATAAACGTTTTCGGCGACTTTGGCGGGATCGAATTCGAGCCGAACGTTTCCCGTCTGTGTTCGGTGTCGACTTGTGAACCGGTAAGACCTGCATAACAACAACAACAACAATCCTTTTAGTTTTTTGTTGGTCTGCATATTAAAGATTAGAAGAATGCAGCGGAAATGTCATGTGTGATAACATGGCAGCACAGCAACAAAAACGACAAACAGTGAAATCGTTGAAGAATGCGAGGAAGTCAAATAATAAAGAATTCCATGCACGAAGCACGAGAAGACTTTCGAATAGAAAAACATGTAAATCATGAAACAGGAAATGAAGCAGCCATGTAAATTGTTTTCGTGCACAACAGGTAAATAACTTTTTCTATTATTCCAACGCGGGCAGTAAGCAAGCAAGCAAGTAAGAAATGAATTGCAAGAAAGGCGAAGTGGGGTGGAGTGAGGTGAGGTGTGGTGAGAGGAAAGGAAGCCATGCAAACGATACGCGAACATTACGTAATTGCATTTTACCTTCGCTCGGCGACGTGTATAATTTCTTGCACAGCTCCTGCACGCCGCCAATGTCGTTCAATTTGCTAACGCCCTCGGGACCTCGGTGTTCCATGAGGTCCCGCAGCTGCTTAAGGGTGATGCCATACTGCGCGGGCCGCCCGTCTATCGTAGCCATTTCTCTCACTCAGCTAGAGATCTATAACAAATAGAACAACAAACATTATTCATTTACTTCATCATAAATTCACAACATAACACACTTCATTAAAGTCTTCATAAAATTAAACAAAACTTCAGATACTGCGACCTAGTCGACTATTAATTAATTATTATTTTTCAATTTTTTTCCTACTAATAATTCATCATCTTATCTTATGACAAGTACGTGAACAATTATAATTGACATGCAACGTTGAGAGATAATTAAGAGAATTCACTAACTTTATTAGACAATTAAGATGAACGCACACGAAGCGCTAATCGCATTAACGTTCAATGTTTTTCTCTATTTTCCTTATATTGTTTCCCAGAGAAAAACAGACATGACGATAAGAAATTATAAAGAATTCGTTTGCATGTAAAGAAAATGACTAATTAACTCGGCTGCGTAGTTGTTTTTCGTCAGCGCACCTGAAGAGACGAGGTGATAAACGACTGGACATGTCAGCATTGAATGACAAGAGTTAATTTGCCGTGTCATTTACGATCAATAACTAACCCTTGAACCACACATCCAACAACGTGAAAAAACACCAAGCCGAGTACGTCTAAAATCCAAAAGAACAAGTAAAAAATCCCATACCTGCTGTAATTGATTAATAACCTAATAGCCTCACTAATTAACTGGTCAAATAATTAATTTTGCCATGCCTCCTCGCCTTATCTACAAATGACTAACAACTTTATCAGAAACAAACAACAACGCCAGAGTAAAAGTTAAAGGAAGTGAACAAAACCCGAAATAATTGAAACATTCAAGTTTACTTCTGTTTAACATCAATATTTATACGAGAGTGAAAAGAAATAAACACATTTTCCAGTACATTCATCGCACGCAAATACAAATACTCATGAATAATATTTGCAATAAATACACGCTCTATTTGAACATTTCGCATGCGAATAATAATATTTTGACGGCATTGTCTGAATGCAATAATACAAATACTGCTCAACTTCCATGAAATATGAAATAAGACAAATTTATTTAAATCATCATCGTCATCATCGCTGACATCTTCCACGAATGTATATTATAAATAGCAAATTGTTTATTGCTATTATTATAATTGAGCATAAACATGATCAGAGTGCAATATCATTTGTATGACAAATAGATAAGAAAAAGCGATGACTACATTATTCAATACTTTACTAACCAATGAATAAGAATATTACGAGTTGCTCCAAGAAATATTCAAATTGTTTAAGTAAATCGTCATCAATACAAATACTCACTTTGCATTCGCGTTATTCATAAGTTTGTCAACACAATTAGCACATAAACTACTTTTACTCTAATATCAAAAGACAAACACAAGAAGCAATTATTTCACCCTCATCGCGTTCAACCAGTTAAATAAACACGTTATTTTACAATCACCCCTTCAAATCTTTCCGCATGGATGCGCAAGAAAATCGCTTCAAACGCAGTGCACCGAGCACGTGTAAAAATGCATACAAAAACTTGATGTACCAGAACAACTTTTTTCAATCCCTCTTCACATGCCGATCGAGTACAGCTATACACATTGTGCCTCTACATTAAAAAGCAGCTACACAGTCGCTTTAAAAAGGGGCAAACTCGCTTAACAATAGAGCACGCAAAAACTTACAATCGTAATTGCTGTTTCTCGATTCTTACAAGTGTTTTACGTGTACTTTTCTTTATGCTCTTACGAACAGGTTCCCAAAGCCGATCAGCAAACAGTTTTTGCTCGATTTAAATTTTATCAAACGAAATTTAAATAAAACAGCCACTTCAAAACTAACACATTAATTCTCATTGTTTTATCACTATCTAAAATTGTCATCTAGCTAGCAACAAACAGCACTAATAGAATATTTGATAATAGAAAACTCGTGCGTAATTAACAAGTGCCAATTATTTGTCGGTAGATACATTGGAAAAGCGAAATCCGCATATCGATTCAATTGTATTTCCAAACATCAAATATTGATTAGCGCTTAATCGATTTGTAATTACAAACGAATAGAGTAACGGCCAATAAGTCCTTCAGGACACGTTATACAACGTTCAATTACAGAGAATGCGAAACACATTCAGAGAGATAGGTAAATTCATAATTCATTAGTACACACTCTGCCAAGTGAATATTCACAATGGTTCGAAATAATTGGCGATTGTTTCAGAGTTCAAATGGGTCAAACACCCTTGGAAAAAAACACTAATAGCAGTAAAACTCAAGAATTATCAAACAACATCACACGATGATAGTTTATCAAAGGAAGAAGAGGATCGCGTATGTGGTGTGCGCTGGTGCTCATTCTGATCAATAAAATTTCAAGGTGCACGTTACACGTACATTTCGTACGCCGCCGCCGCCGCCGTAGCCGTCGTCAACATAGTATGCTGCTTGCTCCACATGCACGCAACGAAGGCACAAGTACGAGATCGATAAGATGTTGGGGCAGTGTGTTGGCGGGCGGCGATGTACGTACACGCTGACAAAAGACGCGCTGCTTGTGTTGGAGGATGATGATAAAAGCAGGCGGCGCGCACGAAAAGAGAAAACGTCAAGGGAACCTCGACTCTCGGCCCAAATAGCCTGCCACTCGCCGGATGAACTAAAACGATGACGACACATGAAAGCCAAAAGTTGCGCAAATTATGAACAATCGCAACTCTTTCCAAGACGTGCTCGTCGTCGAGAAACAAACGCATTTTTAATGATGAACAGCACAGACTCCTTTAACCGATCAATGTGAATTGAACCAACAACGTCGTCGACGTCGTCGTCGTCGTTCGTCTATTCATAGCGAGAGTAAATGGAAGTTTTATTATTAGGATTACGCCGATAGATTCGCCTCTTATTTGCCTGCTGCCTTGGCAAACGACTACTGCTGCTACTGCTACTGCTGCTGATGCTGATGGAGAACATAAAGCACAGCAGGTATTTTTAGTGTAGCGAGCAGGCAGCAAGAAGTTCCTGATCTTCAATTCGATAACATTGAATCCGCGCATGCATACAATAAAAATTCCCTCCAAACTCAAACAAGTACAGCAGCAGCCAGCCAGCAGTGCGACTAATTCAAAAATAGTTCACGTGTGTTTGTTTTAACGCCACGAACCATGTTTCGCCAAGCTTTCTGCTCTTGTACAAGTTGAACTTTGTCCAAATGTGTAAACATTTCTGCATTTATCTGTTTAAATTGTATACAAATGAAGAAAATATGCATCACAACTTCGCCTTCCTTCTGCCACTACAAACTTTGTCATAATAGCCAACGTGAGAATTCCATTTTACATATTTATCAACAGCATTTATTGCATTCAAACCATGCATAACATAAATTTAATTAAAATTTAATTCTAGATTTTGAAATTTAACAAAGTTCAACAAACAAATGTCATGTGAAGTGGAATAATAGCGTAATGTATTAGTCATCGAATCGTTTTTTTTTAAGGTGAAGTAAGTTGGTTAAAAAGTCAGAGGCAGCCGCCTCGACCCACACACACCACGAGTGTATTACATTCAGGCGGCAGAGTCGTGGCTATTTTCACCGCGCACGCCGCGGAAATTGTAAAATTATTAAGTCCAGCCTTGAGCAACAACGCGCATAGATATACACGCCGAATGCGTTTCGTTATGCTTCGCGAAACGTTGCACACATCACATCACATCACAATATGTGCCCGATGCAAAAATACAAAACTTGAAACAAAACAACTCGTCATCAACATAATCATCATCATGGTGTGACACTAAAAATAATATTTCAATAATGCACTCTTGTGGTCCATCATCACTCTAGTGAGCCATACGTAAATATATTATTTATAGCAATATTTTATTATGTCTCAGTCGACCAGCTGCGCCTGACAAAATGGCTGACAATAGTATTTTCAATTATTGTTGAACCCTTAAGAAGCTAACATTAATATGCATCAGGAGCTGTTATTTACATAAAGAAAGTTAGAGGCAAAAATCATGAAGGACTCTGAACGATTCGATTGATTTTCGATGACCATTCCAGGCTATTTTTAGGCGCCAACACAATCTTCGTGCATCGATTATTAAGCAAATAGCTAGAGCAATGCTATGGAAAAAAATAAATGCACACTACCTTGACGAATCAATTTGTTTGTCTTATTCGGCAACAAAAAACAACGAAAGCTAAATTTAAAACGAACGTGTGCGAGATCGATGCATCAATGAATTATCAATCAATAGCGCATTACACTGGTGCTGGCGCTGAATGGCAGTAAGCCGCATGAGGGAGTTGATTAATTTCCGAGCGAGAGTATTATTAATTTTATTATTATTATTATAATACAGCAACGCTTTGCAAATATTTGAGTCGAGATTACTAGTAGTGTAACAAACGGCTCGGTTAAAGCAACAAAACGCTGTATTTGAAATAGCGGCGCTTGCCGGCTGATACATTGCTTTATTGATTGGATTTTCGGCACGCAGCTCTCTCGCGGCTGACACACTTTCGGCGGGCCAAAGTCAGGTTAAGATTGCACGCGTTGTACAATTGTTAAAATGCATATCGTACGTGAATTGCCACATGTGCGATAACCTATATACATTTGGACGTGAAGAGAAGTCATAGACCAGCCGGTGGAAGTGAAGGAATCAAGGGGAGCTAGAGAGCTAGAAAGCTATGGAGCTCCTTCGACGAGGTCATCGTCGTCGTCGTCGCGATCATCATCATCAGTAAGCAGCACCGTTAGATTACCTGAATTCGTTTCGCAGCGTGCGCGTTCGCTCGTCGGTGCTGCTCTCAACGTCGTCGCCGTCGTGCATGCGACCGCATCGATCCTCTGGCACACTGGTAACGCACTCTAGCTGTGTTATCCACCCACCAGCTGAGGAGGAACTCAACGACGATGGTTAATCCGCACACACTGCAGGCGTATCACCACCACCCGTACGAGAAAAAGCCGGAAACAAAACGTGAAAAGAAACTAAACGGTACGCACTCACACTCTCGGCCTATCGCAGCGATGCGCACATACCGACACGACGCATCTAACGGTCCGACTTACACTGACAACATGCGCTTAGCCAAAAAAAACCATACTGTCTCTGGCAGTGCTCTTACTAACGCAATGCTCGCCATTCTCCGGTGAAACCGCTCGCTGATCTGGCTCTCTGCCTTAGTTGCGGCGGCAGCCATTCGTGGCCGGGAGGCACTGCCTTCGGCGACGGCCGTCGAGCGCAAACGAGTGCGCTGCGTTCATTTCAAATTGCCTGACGTTTGGCACATGTAATTAATCAATTAATAACGCAACGTTTCGCGCATATCGTCGCACGCGAATACCTGTCAGACGGCGAGCACCGCCGATTTTTGCGACACACCGAAGAGATACCGTACGCCTTCATTATACTGGTCAAGGTTGTTGTGCCAGATTTCTCGCGCGTCGTCCTTGCACGAGTGCGCTCTTCGGCTCGCGCCGGAGGGTTGACGTCACCCCCAACGTGAATACAACCATCCCCACCTCCTACCACTCAAGATGAAGAGGTAACAGTGTCGGTTACACATAAAAACTCCTCTAATTTCTATTCCAGCTGACTATTATCGTCTAGGTCAACAAGAATCAAACATTTGCTACGTAATTACGTCAGAGCACGTTGATGAGCGAGGCAAATCGAGGGAACTAATTCAATTCTAATCGCATTTGTCATTGCGCAGACTTATCAAATTTACGTCATCGCCAACTAGCAGCAAGCTAATTTAAATGCACTGCAAACGATTCGTTCAATAGCATGGACAGCTCATCGCAGTTTTAAGTTTGTGTTCGTCTGAAGGTTATAGCCGCACAACAACAGCAATGACAATATATAAAAAAAACCTAAACTAAACTAGAGAGAACTGGAGCTCTCTCTGCAAAGTTGGTCGTCTCCTCGTTTATTATTCGTATTATGTATCTCAGCAGGCCAGGCCAAGCCAAGCCAAGCGAGCGCATGTTGTGCATTACGTAATTGCATCGATATGTGAGGAAAATGGCCTGAAGCAGCGAGTTGTTGTAGATATTCGCAATGCACAAACATACAATGAGTGCACTGCGAATGCTATCGATGAACGCAAGAATCTAGGTTAATATTGTTATAGATTGTAAATATCTTTCGACATGCCGTTGGGCGCCTGCCGCGTCGCATTATCAGGGTGAAACACCGGCAGCGATCAACATTTCGCCTATGAGTCATTAGTTGTTCAAGTGCCAATCGCTATTATTTACTTGAAGTAAATTATTCGCATTGAACTTTAAGACGCGTTCAATGCACGAATACAAACAAATGCAAAGAGCGTTTAACCGATATTGATGATGATGATGATGATAGCGAAAGGCGAACAAACACTCACTGACCGAGTAAATAATTCGATTCGAATAGATGGATTTAGTATTGATTTTATCGTTGATAGTTTTTGGTGGAATTAATTAGAGTACATCATGTACTTTAAGTACATTTTGTCGAATGCTTCGTCCAATTCATGTGAAATATGAATGATGCATAATCTCTCTTCAAACCTACATTCATTGCCAGAGGTGTATGTGGAATTGATGAATTATTAATGGCCTTTTACAGCGCTGCGGCAGTGCCACTGGTGGCGCATACGCGATAGTAATTGTTTAATTGTAATAAGCCATGTACTCTCAGTGTTTGTTGTTTTTCGAATGCAGAATGAGTGTGTCATTGTAACTAAATATCTGCTCAATTACGTAACGACGCCTAAGAATTCACTAGAAATGTTTGTGCGTCACGCTTACCGAAACATGAGCCATGACATGACGAAACGCACTTTACTCGAATTTTTTGTTGTTGGTGTTTTGCTGTTGTTGTCCAACAATATGACAAAAGCGTTTGTTCATTCGCATATTGCATTGGATAGATGGATTTTTTTGTTAGTTAGTTGTTGGTGGATTTAATGAAGTGCAACCAATTCAATTATACGCAACAGTGGCGAATTGAAAAACTGATTGAGGGGTGCTTAATTAATGTTTGTTATTGTAGCATTCTCATCATCAGCATCATCATCGCAGAACGTTTGAAGTTGGCGCGTCCTTGAAGCGGCTAACGAGCGAGCGCAATGAAATGCTTGGTCGAATTTCGAAACTTTAGCAATTACCAAGCAAGCAGAGTGCAATTGATGTAGTGAGTGAGCAGAATCATTGCTAAAAATGCAGAGGACGAGGGAGTCTGGCCTTGCACCTGTCTTTTTTTGGTTCCGTGAGGCGGCGCATCATTTCTCGATCATCATCATCATCATCATCATCGTGATCATTACGCGGCCCACCTAGCCGTCCCGCGGCGTGGAATCCGACGGAAAATTGAGGATAACATAGGTATTGTGGAGTTATTTATAATGCACGCCAGTCAGGAACCTCATGGAGAGACGGCGTGACGTCACCGCGGGTATTTGTGTAAAGTGTCGTGTCTCGCTCGGCGCGAGCACGCTCGGTAACTGGAGCACCGCGCACGACAACGGCGGCGGCAATGGTGGCGGTGGCGCCGAGAAGGATGGCGCACAGGCACACGGCGCGCGCGTACGGCCCGTCCAAATGAAACGAAACCGGCGGCCGACACTCTGTCGACTCGCTCACGACCTCCCGATCGATTTCGGCGCCGACGCCGCTCGAACGGATCATACAACTTACGGATTGGCTGCAGAGCCTTGATCGCCGCTCCATACATGCCACCCCACGACGACGCACACATTTGTTGTTAATTGTTTTACTTTATACACCAACCACTCCAACCGCCCGTTGACGAGTGCTTAATGGAGCGTTCTTTGAACTGCAAGTTTTCCCAGGATCCGAGTGGAGTCTCAGACGAAAAACGGCACGTATGAAATGTTTATGGTTGCAGGACTCTCAGGACTTGAGAGTTGAGAGTCGGGACGAGGCGTTGCCGCACGCGCGCCACCGTTTTACGTCATTCAACATTAGCTGCTGCCTTGGTTCATGCGTAAAGGTCAAGCCTTGGCCCTCTTCCTCACTTCTTCTTCATCATCATGTCTTCCTTGCTCTGTATGTAGGAAGGATAGCATGAATCAGCATGGACACGCAGGATGAATGCAAAAGAAGCCCATCCCATCTAATTCAACATGCGATACGTCCGTCGATAACGCGATTTTGCCCAAGCCCCAAATGGTCGGCTACTATATTTCTCGCGTTCGGCCTCGAGGACAGACTTACTCCCACTGACCTATTTTTATTCCTGCTACTTGCGCCTCCAAACTTTGCAAAAAGCCATGTTTTTTTGCTACGCGTAGCATGCGTGGCATGCGCGTTATTCAAATGGGTCGGGTGATTGAGATGATCATGGGACTTCCTTGAAGAGGTTGTAAAACTACTGCAGACGCAAAGGATATATGAATGAGTCATAACGATGACTAGAGGCGCTGAAAGCGATTGCCCCACTTCCCGCCATCGGACATGGCACAGCCATTTTTATGTAATGCATGGCGGCGCCGTTCGATTAAAGGAGAAGAGCTCGTACTTGTCTTGGAAAATGAAAGGGGTGGCTTGGATTCGTGTGTGTGGGGTCTACATGGATGATGCGACTTACTGTTTGTCCTGGTCCAATATGTGGCTGCGGTAGCGGTAGCCCCCGAGCCCTGCGCACGGTCCAGCCCGACTAGTGACGGTTCCGTAGTGACGGTCAGGTTAACATTGGGCGTCCGCGAACTGATCCAGTCGTAGAAGCTGACCGCCCTATGACGCCGCACCCGGAGAACGTCGTCGCCGTTGGGGAGACCCCGGAGCAGCAGCAGCAGCAGCGGACGACGAGACACGTTGCGCTGCGGCGGCTCAGCGCGACTAGGACGACGCGGGCGGCGCGCTCGCGTACGAAACGGCGGCGGCGCGCACTCCTCGCTCGCCCGTCCGCTTACATCAATCGCGACGACCACCGCCGCGAGATACTCCGCACTCTGCAGCACACGACACTTTGCACTAGCAGTCTCTCTTCAGTCCCGCCTCGTGTGTGAACAGCAGCGGCGTCGCGACGTCCTCACGGCGAGCCTCTCTCTGCGCTGTCGCTATCCAAATGGCTCTCGCCGACGGCCGTCAGTGAACCCGAATGGCGCTGCAGGCGGTGGCGGCGGTAGCTGTGTGGCGGCGGCAGCGTCGCGTCGATTTTGCGCGCGCGTCTCCCGGTTGCTTTCCGACCGTGCGCACCGCGCGCTCCTGCCTTCTACGCTATGCCTACCTTGCCGCCCTCCGACGAGCGTGCCGCGTATCTTATTCAAAATTAATTACAAACTAATTAAATTTCGCTGAATACAATCACCTCCAACGATTATTATCGATCACAAGCCGAATAAAACTTTTCAGCGTCTGTTGCAACTTTGTCTAGTTCGAATTCATTTAAAGCACCATATACGTCGAGTGCTCCGACAGTTCATTAAGTTTTAATCCCTCGAATAGTTAAGGACGTAATCTAGCTTCGAAAAATTGACGTAAACGTACAGTAATTGTATGTACCGAGGTATTTACTCGTTACTTAAATCTCCACGGCTATTAATGAATCCTGACTGTCGCGACGTGTCATGCGCTTAGTGTTGATGAACGATTGACGACGCATGACGTCGAACACGAGCGGAGAGTGTGCGATAAGACAATTATCACTTCAATTTAAAGCTTCGCTCGAAATATTTTTATGACGACGAATTGCACGTTATGTGCGCTCGTAAAACGAATAAATGTTTGATTATACGAGAATATCTATCGCGTTAATTGCCCCACGAGATACAATTCTCGTTCGTTTTTTTGTGTATGGGGGGGCACGCAGGAACAAAGTTACATTTTTCACGTACAAGAAATTAATTTTGCCACGAATTCTGCACACCATTACTATGCAAATCGCGCGCGTTCCTGTCGATTGAACGGCAGGTGCATTGCGTCGACGGTAATTGAATATCGATTTGATTTTTTGGAAATCGGCACACGCTCAACTCATCGATATGCATAAGGGTTGAAGAAGGCTATTGTTAGTATTATTAATTGGATAAAGCAATAGCATTAAATGATTAATTATTAGAGAACATAAAATATGATAAACAGAGTTATTTAGTTAATTAGTAATCGTTTTTCGCACGTACTTTATCCAATGCGTACTTTAACTCACTCAATCGAACCGTCTGGTACTGAAAAGTAAACGCATTAAAAAAAAACCGATCGTAAAACGATGAGGTAATAATTACGTTTGAAACAGATATTTGTAGTTTGAGTTGGGACTGTAATCGTTTCCCTTCATGGGTCTGGAATAATTCCTGATTGGATTGAGTGCCAAAACGCAACAATTCACGACCATTGTATCCTTGTAATGCGTTGCAGATGGCAGCATCAAAGTCCTTGGCACGCAGCCATTGCTGTACTTCCTGCGGGGTGGATTTGGCGGTAATGTACACTTCCGGCGTGGTTTTAATCTCCATATCCTCTCGTTTCTTTTCGTTCATCAGTGTAAAGATGGCTTTGAGTTCTTGCTGGACGTCGGTGGGGGTAAAATTTGAGTTTCGATATGTTGGACCCTGAGGTGGCAAGGGTCTTGGTATTTGTTCAGGTGGCCTTGGGGGTTGTGGTGGCAACGTGACAGGCATTGGAGGTGGTGGTGGTGCATTTGCCGGTTCTTATTTTACGGTCATTATCATTAATTTGCTGCTAATTGCGAATGAGAAACACGACAGAAAACGAGGAACAAACAACATTGACGTATAAATAAATATTTTGTTCATAGTTTACGTTCACAAATACAACATACATAGATGCTTAAACTGTTAGTAAAACTTACGACTTGTAAATTGACTATTCTTAAAATTACGCATAAAAAAAAACACTCTTCGTTAACGAACCAACGTTTACGTAAAAAATAATTATATCAAAATTTCATTTACAGTCTCATTGCGAGCCGATGGCCATTAACATTTGACACGTTCAAATTACGATTAGTTAAACAGATAGTGTCTAAAGTAAAATCTAAATTGTTTATACGTGTTGTTCGTAGAAAAGCACATACTTTGTAGCCACCTATTATTATTACTATTAGTATGAACTCATGTTGTTTATATTGAAATCGTACATACTTAATTGATATTTGGTATTTTGAAACTCTTAAAACACATGCTGCACAGGTTATAAATAGACAAAACAAATACGTAATGAGCAATTCAAAGGCACAAACAAAAAAACAAGACATTTACAACGAAATTTTTTGAAACGATGGACGTTTTTGTTCGCTTATGTAATAAATACATAGAGCAGACAGACATTAACAGCATTAATGTTTAAAAGTAGCGGAATTCGCCTTTCTTACCTAACCGCTCACGGCGTACCAGATCAGCGGGGGCGGGCGGTACCACCGATTGTGGATGCTCAATGCCGCTGGGACTCTGACTGTCGTTGAAGATGTCCGATGCGGATTCTGGCCGAGCTCTATGAAATTGCGTATTGTATATTGGGTTATTATAGATATCCGATTGATGATTATACTTGGTGACAATTGTATGTGGCACATGTGCAATTTCCCCCTTGTGATTTCGAGCCCGCCACCATTTTCGACTGTCGTCAAGAACCTGAAAAATTGCCAAAGTAAAGAATCAAGAAATAAAATTCATATCATGTACTTTAGCGGAGAATAAGAAGACAAACAAACCTCGAGATATTCGCCGCGAACTACGGTGAGTTCCTTATCGTTGTTCGCTGTGCGAGGGTAAGTGACCTGTACAACCAATGCGTTCTGTTTGGTGAGCAAATCAAGGAAATTCTCCTGAATACGTTTGAAGCTACGTTCATCGCTGCCGCCCCCATTCCGCTCGATTGAATCGGCAGAGATATCGCTACGTGCTGCGCTGATTGCCGGCTCCAGATCGCGCTCCTGATGATGGTGATGCTCATTCTTCGGTTCACTGTCGTGATGCTCACCGCGATTTTCCATCATGAACATATTTTCTTGTACGCTGGGATCAAAATCATCGTTGTAATCGCTGTAATGGCCGTCGTTATGCGGATCGCGGTAGTGTTTACCACTCGGTTCCAATTCATCCACAACTGGGTAATCCGGGGACCATTTATCCAGGAAAACTGGATGATATGCACTTACATGACCTTTCCATTCATTTCTGGAACAAATGGACGTATTACCTGAAGGTACGACTTGGAATTCTTTGACTTACCGAGGAACTAACCACGCATTGCCGAGAGACTGCCACAATTCGGTTTCCTTGCTGGTGACACAATTGATAAGCAAGTTGATTGCTTCGCGCGTCAAAAGTGGTGATACCACGTTTTGTGGAATGTGATAATCAAAGTAGTTATCATTCGCCGACTCGACTATTAGTGCCAAGGGTGTAAACAGGAAATGCACCAATTCCGGAGCGTTGGGATCGTGGATATGTGCTTTTAATTTAGCGAGAAGGTTAAATGATAATTTAAACTTTTGAAAAATGTCCACAAATTCCTTTTCCAAGGGTGGTTTGGTACGCATGGTGAGCATACCATCACCATTATCGCTTTTCTTGCTTTTGCGATTACGCCGCCGACGTTCCAGCTCCCTCAGGGCAGCAGCCGCATGTTGAAGACGCGCAATAAACTTTTCTATATCGTCAAAACAGTGATTCAACACTGTCACATCGCGCTCATACTGCTCGCTTGTCGTTGAGCTGTTATCATCATTATTCGTTGTCAACTCTGAATCCGATTCGCGATAATCCCTTGAGGGATTGATAACATGCTGCGGTGGCGGTTTGAGTGATGGTGGAGGAATACTTGAACGTCTATTACGTACTAAAATGCCCCCCTTTTGCATTTCCTTCAAGTCCTCTACAAGGTCTTGAGCGGATATACTTTGGCACTGCAAGTAATAAAATTAAGTTGAAACTTATGCTAATTACAATAGCCATATTTTCGTATTCACCTGAAATATGTGCATTTCCGGTGGATGTTGTGGATTTGAATTAGTCACTATAAACACCAGGATATTATTGTACATCTCCATTGGATCATGGCTCGTGAACGAAGTTGGTTCCACAATTGACTTGCCAGGAAAACGTTCCATCACCGTCTACGAGTAATTTACATAAAAAATTAGCAATCGAGTGCCAAGCAAACAACATACTCCTGTCTCATAGTCCATGATCAACACCCAGGTGCGATCCAAACACAGCTGCATCTTCTGGGACCAAATGCCATTTGTTTTCTCCAGCTGCAGAAGGCGGCGCATGCCGTCCGCAGGATACGTAATACCCGTTTCACGGTTCACTGTGAAGGTAGCCAAATGCTCCATGAGGTACGTCGGTTTATCCATCTCATCCGGATTACGATCGTCACCACGAACCAAGTCGCGTTCATCGCCTGAATAACCATTCGAATGGTACGCCATGCTTGTGTTTATGTCTCTATTCACTAATTTACTGCTTGAGTTACTCTGCCCAGCAGATTGCACACTGCAACAACAAAACGATCACCACACTAGAAAAAAAAGTCAAATAACACGACGATATCGATGATGCGTTTGCATTGTTTTGAAATCGACTGATATCAGTTATTCCCAATTGAATTGATGCGGGTCTATCAGTGCTAATGATAGATAAGCATTATCTATATTAGCAAGGTACCTTCAGGCATAAACATGTTTTCTATTTTTACGCGTCGAATTAGCGTTTTCAGGTTAAATAATTGATGACACACATTTAGAAAGTTTTTCTATCGTTTAAACGACTCGCCGCGGCGTACCATTTAGCATGCGTCTGTGTCTCACACTTGCGCTATTCGAATCAATCAACTAAACATATGAATATCGTACGCACAACGCGAGCGTATCATTGAAAATTTATATATTGACTACACATTGAACAGCAGAGAGATATTATTTTTCATGTCTCAGGTAGCCACACCTTGCGGGTCCGCGAGCTGCGTGGAATTTGCGGCATGTCAACAATTTTGCCTTGTGTGTTGTATGTGCCGCTTAGCTCTGTCGATTCGAAATAGAAATGCGACATTAAATAAAATTAATAAACAACATTGCGCCTGACACGCAATATGACACAACTTGTGCGAAACGAAGAAGACGAACTCGTGAACATGGGGGAGCCGCACTTGAATGAATGTGTTATTGCACGAGCATTCATTACGAAGTGAACCTGTAAGTGGTACTTCCTACGGATTGACTTTAATTAGCATTCATGTTGCATTGCGTTTCGTGAATTCTAATGCGATTTTAATGCTTGCACGTAGGCCAGACATAATTGTTATTATAAAATGGTCGACTGTGTTGCTGCAATTCCCTGTAAATGGTAATCTTTTCCATTGAGTGATGATGACGCACCACTTCATCTTATTAAAATGCATGTGGTAATTCGCGTTTTGCATTCGCAATTAATGCGCAAAGCTTGGAAGTTCTCCAAGATGAAATGCAGCGCGTACTGCGCCACGGTGGCTTGCAATGCAATGTATGTAGCAGTTTACCTGGTTTACAGGTGAGCCAAAATGGAGTTGCTCTTTCTTACAGCATACGCACAAGTGAATTGAAGCTAATTTACGCTCTACGTACGCAAATTACGCGTTTTTACTAAGTAATTTCTCATGTTTGTTGCGCTCACTTGCGCTGCGGACGCGCATTATTTCGTTGGATTACTACAACCCACCTTGAATTCCTTTGCCGCTGAAGAAGAGGGTTTATGTCCGATTATAACAAATAGCCAACATGTCAACACAAATTCCTAAACAGTTCACTTCGGATCACACATAATTCGGCGCGTCGAAAGCACGGAAACAAGCGCACTGTGCGGCGGTCATAATCCGCGCGATGACGGTGAGATTGATGCGCGTATGGCGATTTAATTGACGACGAGAAGTAGAAATTTCCGAGAGAGACACGAACGCGTTCGCGATTCCACAGGTGTCGACACGGTTTCGAGTGGCTCTGAATGCTTTGCTGAACGACCTCCCGGCCAAGTCTGGTTCAACTTTACTTTACCTGACGCATGCGTACCGCAATGTCTTCCACGGCCTTTAAACATACCTTACTTAAGCTGCCTCTTTTTTCTGAGCGCTCGCCTGTTGACCATTTACGTAGGAAATTTACAACGCACTGCAGCCATTTGTACATACATGAATGTTGTAGCAATTCGTATATTTGCACTTGAATTATTCTGCTTCATGCGCGCACTTTGCGCACGTATTAGGAATGGAACGGTGCGAAGAAGCGCACTTTAAGTTTTACGTTTAATGAGCAAAAGTACATACCGCTCGTCCATTAATCACGCATTTCTATGCATAATGATAATAAAAAATACATTAGCAATGAATGCGCTCATGAATTTTAGTATTATTTAAGTAAAAAACGTTTTTGAATGTTGCGCGTAGAAAAATAGGAATTAACGTAATTCAAGCTTAGCGGTTTATGAGGGTATTTGATTATTTGATAGGAAATTATTTTTATTATAATAATATCATGGTGTATTGGGTATGAACTTTTGATAAGAAGTTCAATTAATTAATTTTATTATTTAAAAAGTTTTATAATTTTTAAGTAGTTCAGCTTTAAACACATATCAAGTGCGGCGCTAGCGGATGGACTTGCAGAGCAATTTGACAGCTAACCTTTCGTCTATGGCAGTAAACATTTCCAAGTGATGTAGATGGTCGTGCGCCAAGGTTTCGGCTGTCTTTTCACAATTAGAGCTGAATTTTAATTATTTCAACATAGTGATAATTATTAAGAAGTGCGTGGTGCCAAGTTCAGCAGTGTTGATGTGTGGAGGACAAGAGAATCAGTGATTTTGGGCTATGTCTCTCTGGCCAGTCTGCCAGATATCTCACCTTTCTGCCATTGTTTATAATGGTTTCCCTGATTGCTGAATGCCTATGGCTTTAAATTCTTTTTGTTGAGCGTAAATAATGGTAAGTGTTAACATTTAACTGAGTGGTTTTATTCTACAAGTGTTTATTTTGCAGAGGTGATCGAAGTCTGTGCAAGAAAAATGGACAGTTTCAGTGCAAGTGCATCAATACACCACTAGAAATGAATCATATGCCACCATACCGCTTGAATGTACCCAATTCCGCTGGTGCGGACATCACAAGTGGCGTTTCCAATCCAAAGAAACGACGCAAGAATGGACAAGCTGCCAACATTCAACCACCACCAACGAATGTGCAAGATCTCCTTCCACCACCATTATCAGGATATGGAGATACAATAGTTGCATCAAATCCATTTGATGATTGTCCCAGTAGCATGAGTATGAGTATGGTACGCAATCCTAACCCTATGGGTATGCAAGGTAACATGCCATCCATGGGTATGAGTGGTATGAGTATGTGCCGTCCAATGGGTAATTATAACTTAAACATATACATAGTGACTGTATTGATTGATTGAATGATTAGGAGGCCCTCCTATGCCTAATATGCATGGCCATGGCATGATGATGAATGGACCACCAAGAATGAATGGTCCACCACAGTTAAATGGCCCGCCTATGGGTCCTAACTTAGGACCACATATGATACCCAGTCCTAATGGGCCAGGACCAATGCATGGAGCTATACCAGGTTAAACTTTAAATGGCTCAATATACATTGTACTTTACACATAAAATTGCTGTTTATTTAGGCTCGATGCCAAGTCCATTAGGCAATATGGGCCCATCTCCAATGTCTGGAGGCATGCAAGGCAATGGACCTATTAATGGACCCATGATGAGTCCTATGGGTGGACCAATGAATAATGGGGGGCCAATGGGTCCTATAAACAGTCCCATCAGCAGTCCTATGAATGGGCCAGGTGGAAATGGTGGCGGCAACGGACCAGGTCCTGGTCCAGGAGGGCATGGCTCTGGACCTGGAAGTATAAACGGTATGTCTTCACCAATGGGCAATCACATGAATGGCATGCCTGGTGCTAACATGAATAATCCAATGGGTGGACCTCCAAATTCATGCAATATGGGTCATAATGCTGGCAACGGCCCAATGAATAACAACTTCATGATGCCAATGAATAATATGTACCAAAAGCCAATGCCAGTGAGTGCAGGAAAAATATATCCTGCAGATCAACCGATGGTCTTTAATTCACAAAATCCCAATGCACCGCCCATCTATCCATGTGGCGTGTGTCACAAGGAAGTACATGATAATGATCAAGCAATATTATGTGAGAGTGGCTGTAATTTCTGGTTTCATAGGTGATTACGCAGCTATTATTAATACGCAGCATTTATTAATTTGTTTATTTTGTAGGGGCTGTACTGGACTTACCGAAGCAGCTTTTCAGATGCTAACCGCAGAAGTGTACGCCGAATGGGTATGCGACAAGTGTCTCAACTCGAAGAATATACCACTCGTTAAGTTTAAGCCGTAGTTTAGCATGATGTGCAGTTGAATGAAGCACTCGAATAGCGACATAATCAAATTGTAAGCGATGCATATTTGGATATTTCCGCGGCGGGCGAATTGTATACACTTGGTAACAATGAAAAAGACTGAAACACAAATCCATTAATTAATTGAGTGATGCTTTTCAATTGGGGTAAGAATTCTTGTTGAATAATTAATTATTTATTTAAGCAGCCGCCGCCATTCAACATCACACTCGTGGACCAATCGTATTAATCCTTACTACGCGTTTTAGCAACAAAATTAGTTTGTTTCGATATCTTATTTAGACTTAATCAAGTGCAAAGAGAAATAATGGGCATATTCTATATTTAGTTGTTTGTTATACAAACAATTACTACTATTCTGTATTCTATGTTTACATCCTTCGCATAAATAATTTAGGATTATTAGACGTCTTACCTAACAAGTAGCGATTGATGGATTTAGTGGACGGAGTGAAATTCAGGAACACAATTCATCGCTATTCCTTAACTCTTAGTGTTTTGTAGGTAGATAATTTATTGTACAGTAAGCACTAAGGTGTAAATAGAACTTTTGGGGATAACTGCCAACACAACAATGACACGCACACTCGTCTCGTACATGATTTTTTATTGCGAAGGTAAAAAATCCACAATCCTGCGACATAATGAGCGCAGAGTGAAAAAAGGAAAAGCCTTTTGTAAAAAGTTACTATTTCTAGATTTAGACATAGCCGATAAAATAATTTAACAAATTTGTAACAAACAGATGGAGGACGCATTGTTGTACAATACAATAGAATTTAGCGAAAAGTCTATGTCATGTTATAATTAGTAACTTGATTACCTTTGCTAGTTATTACGTATAACTTAGCTATTCTTCAGTTTGAGTACTGGCCATAGTAATAATCCGGCACCTGTTAAGTATGTGATTCGAGAACCGACACTCCAGAATGCGATGCTGGCAAAAATTGGACCCACAGCTCTGGCTAGGGCTCCAAGGGATCGAAAAATGCCCATAACTGTTCCTTTTTCCTGGGCAGATCCATATTCAGATCCCAGAACCATCATGCAAGGCACTACCATTGAAGTAGCTAGAGAAATTGGTGTTAGCATTTCTTATTTCGGGTTTTCGTTGTGGATACTTACAAATTGCAAATAACAGAATACCTAAATATAAAGTATAAATTTCGGTTGCAATGCCCACACATATAAAACTGGGTATGATGATCCAAAGGCCAGCAATTGCAGTCGACTTAATTTTGGACGGTTCTAGGCGAGAAGTATATCCACCTTGCATTAATGCCATTATTATACCAATTACAAAGAACATCCAGCCCTGTTGCATACTGGTGTAGTGGAAGACATGATGCGTCAGGAATGTTAACGTAAATTCTAAACCACTATAAATGAAGAGATAGACGAAGTAAACTAAGCCAAGCAAACGTAGTTGTTTAATATCACGATGGTTTGCAGTGGCGACTGTGGAGAAATTGAAGAGTTTACGTATATCTACTAATGCCTTAGCATTATCCAAGGATTTCCAAAGATTCTTTGAACGTTTTTCCTAGAGAAAATGTTAGTTTAATAGGTATTCATGCGGCAATTGTATTCATTACCTTTGGAAGGGATTCTTTAAAGAAGCAGCTGAAGAAAATCAAATCTGCAAGAGCAAGGCAAACAGCAAACATTGCTGGAATAATGAACCAGTTTCCTGTTTTGGTTTTGGCCCAGACAGCAAATGCTGCTCCTATGAGTGGACCAATTATGAATCCCAAAGAAAATGCAATACCAACTAACGCCTTGCAAAACACAGGAAAAATTAGACATCAGGAGTTATAAGCATATCATAGTAAATACCATTCCCTTGCCTCTGGTCTGAATTGAAGTGACATCAGTTATTATAGCCATACTTAGGGATACATTTCCTTTGCTTAATCCACCAATGAATCTGGCTAGTACAAATAGACCAAAATTATATGATAGCGCCCATAGAATGTAAGATCCCATGATGCCAATCTAAGATAAAACTTGTTAGCATTGAATATGTTTTGGTATTTGTTATTGCTAATTACCAAACACATAATCATCACATATTTGCGTCCAAGAACATCTGATAATCCGCCAACAATTGGTGATGCAAGAAATTGTAAAAAGCTGAACATAGATCCAAGAAAGCCACCGAACAACACAGAGTTGTATTGATCAGGGGCTCCAACCATTACCTGGAAATGCTTGATGTTGTTCGAGAGCCATGTGTATAAACCCAGTGAATCATGGTGCTTATAATGATCCAATAATGATGGTAACAGTGGCAAAATTAGTGTAAATGCCAATAAATCCAAAAGTAAGGAAATGAACACTATGTACACAGTACTATTAACTTTCTCTGAGGACTTCTTCATGTTTGTCTGCCGCGTATGATGAAATAAATACTGATCTCGGCAAATTATTTGCTCAGAGAATGAGACTAGTTCGCATTGCAGCAAGTTTTAAATAAAAAAACTTTCTAATTTGTGTTACAAATAATACTGGTTTGGGTGCCGACCTACAATACAAGCCATACAATTACTATTAGCTGGAAGTATATATTACATCGATAAGAAAAGTAAGGTATTGATAAAAACTTCGTTTCGAATTCATGCCTACATATTATCATATATCATTACTCATTTATAGGAGCAATAATTCAGTTGGTGTTTAATATCCATCGAGGAAGTCAACGTAATACCGAGCATTTCCTATGCATACAAATTGTTACATCCATAGAGACCGCTACAAGTCTTTCTAGTCGATTTAAATGCCCAGTACATTCACTTGACATGCACTGCCGGCTTGTCGCGAATTAAAATATGTAGTGTTAAGCAAATTACGAGTAGGATTACCCATTGGATATGCCACACAGATTGCAGTTGCGGTTTAAATTCAGCAAATCTTGATATTCATGCATGAGCCAAGAAAATGTTAGTTCGGGGAGAAATTAAAGTCGTGGTTTCACCCCTTTCTTTACGTCAATTTCTAGTTTTCCATTCAATTTGGTAATATAAGGGGAAGATTAAATTTAGCGACATCGGAAGCACTTCATAGCCTAGTGTTACAGGCTGTGACTGTGGACTGAATGTCTCGAGTTCAATCCCCGAGACGGCCAGTTAAATTTTAAGTTTTCTATTCAAGTTGAGACTACAAGGGCAAGATCAAATTTAACCGCAGCAACAGCATTCTATAGCCTTGTGGTATAGTCTATAGTTGTGATCTGGTTGTCACAGGTTCGATACCTGAGAATTGCACTTTAATTTTAAGTTTTATATTCAAATTGAGACTACAAGGGGAAGATCAAATTTTACTGCAGTAACAACACTTCATAGCCTAGTGGTAGAGGCTTTGGATGTGGTCTGTGAATCTCAGGTTCGAATCCTGACATTGGCAACTTGAGTTTCTAAGTTTTAAATTACTTGTACGCTCAGGGGGCCCCAATGGACTTAGTTATATGTCCAGAGGGGCCCCCGGAGACGTACAAGAGCCCCATTTTTAATTTTTGTAGTCCGTACGTTAAGATTGTTTTGTGACGGCCCACCCCGCCGCTTCGCTCCCCGGCAGTAGACTGCCTCCCCATTCCCGATTTTCGTTACCAACAGACCTCGGTTTGTGACGTCATTTGAGGGGAGGGCCCCAACTCATTTGACGTTAGCGCCCCCAAATTCACCAAGTATTAGACTTAGAATTATTTCCCAAGTGCTCAATTTGAATTCGAGCGCTATAGCCAAGTGATTGACCATTCTTGTATTGGATTTATATTGGAGAGATTCAATTACAACTCTTGTACTTGGGGAATACTTTCTATTCAATTATTTCAAAAAGAAACGGCCGGAACGCCGGGGTTTGAACCGGTGCTTCCCAGATAGCAACCAAAGGCTTTACCACTAAGCCACTTTCTGCTTTCTGAGTGTAACTTGGAACTTGTACATATTCAATAAATGTTGATCAATGGACAAAAGCCTATGTACAGCCAGTGATGCTTATATCTAATTAAAAGTACCTACAAATTAATAAGCCGTGAACGAACAAAGATGATGATCGGATAAAGCTAATGACGTGGACCGCATTAAGGACTACGTACGCAGTTATGTTCTTGCCCTGTAGCACCCATAGAACGGCACTGAAGGGGGTATTTCTGCAAGATTGAAACCTGTAAACTATAAGACAAAAAAATAATAACTTGTTATCAATATATTGTATAATTGATACATCATTAATCATTGATCTATATTTATTACAAAATATTTAATTAGTGACTTGATATCTAATAAATACAGATTAACTTGATCATTACTAGCTTATCATCAATAATCATTATCGTATATAATAATTTGATAAATAAATCTATAAATCGTATTAAGCACTGTTTAACAAGCAATTATTATATTACAAGTGTTTCTTCACATTATTTAGGAATTCCATCATCTTGATAAAGAAATATATCCATATAAACGTGTCTGCTACGAAGGCAAATTCAACATTAATTTTTTGTTTCACATCTTTAACATTAAGATAGTTATACACGATTAATACGCTCGCTAGTTAGTCATTGAAAGCGCATTTCCAACCGTAAATGGTGTAGTAAATTTCTTAATATTATTAAAACTGAACTCTATCACGAAAAAGGTTTTGCCTTTAAAAATTCCATTGAGAATAAGATTATTTGATTAATCACCTTGAAATAAATTGCAAATATTGCTTAAGCAGTGCAATTTGCATGCCTGACATTTTCTACTTACATATGTTAAACAACAAAACAAGAAACATGTTAACGTGCTGCAGCAACACTCACTCAAGATGACTAGTAGTCAAAGAACTTCCAAAGTAATTTTAAGACATTGTGCTGGAAGTTTATAAACTCAATCAAGCTTCCCGATCGTTGATTAATTGCATTCGCATTCATTTAAATAGCGCTTCTTATGCACTGGCATACATTTGCATTCGGCTGTGTCCACTTCGTGTCCAATTTTAGTTTAAAAAGAAATAGGGTGGCAGTGTCCCTCGCACAAAAATTATAAGCAGTTTAATACTGAAGAACGATCAGGTAGAATGTTTTAAGCAATGCATTCATTAACCAATAATGTTGAGATTCACCCATCGCTGCGATAAGGCTGAGCGTAGTATTGCACACGTCATTTTCCTTCCAAATCAATCCACATATATGTATATATATGACGTAATGAAATATCCATTTAATATATGTATTAACAAATTATTTTATATATGCTAGTCGCTCTGTAAAAACTCAACAAGGTCATCATCACCCTCATCGTTCGTTCCGAATTGAACGACGCGACGATTCAACTAAGACTTTTTTAGCGTACTGTGATCGAATCTTTCCTCCTCAATATTTATACAAAATAATTAAAATCTACGAATCATTTACACCGTAAGCACCTTCGTCATCATCAATATTCACATTCCAAATAATAACGTAAAGCAATGTTGATTGAAACTCGTTTAGTGTGTGTATGTGCATACTGAATGCGTGAGTCGATTTGATTTACGAATTTTCCGCCAAAATTCACATTAACAAATCTGCAACATGACATGTTTAGAAGAACGGCTGCACCACCTCACAACAACAATCATTACCAGTTGCTTGATTATTTCGCTGCCACGCATTATTTGAGTTTAACGTATCATCAGTGCTCAGCGTTGTGGTTTCGGACACATTAACAGTGTTTGCATTCTTTAAAGTCTCAACTGGGATTCTAAAAAGTCAAGACGGGATATATTAGCACATGTCACCCACTTCATAAACTTGATAAAGCATTTTTGCGCCCATCAGAAATGCTTACATGTTATCCACATGGGGTGCAACGGTGTCTACAATCTCCTTAACATTATTGTGGCCGTTCTCAGCTTTGGATGAGCCATTCATAGTGTTCGTAGAATTCTCTTCATTCTTCTCATCAGTCTAACAACAAGAAGTGCAAGAATACTTGCATCAGTGAGTATGCACGTGTTTAGTTTAATGATGATGAAATGATGAGACAATCACACGTTTTGCAAGCATTAATTGTTTTTCAATAAGTTTTATTTCCATTATCTATTGTAATTCATAAATTTCTTCTCCAAGTAACAATAAATACAAACAAAAACATACGATAATGTATTTTTGAGTAGAACATGTAATTGTAAGTATACGGATAAAATATATGCAGTGATGCGATATGGATGAAGGTGAATGATAATGATTATGTTGTTGGTAGGCAGGCAAGTCATAGCTTTCAATCATTCACACATTTTGCGACCAGACAAAACAAACGTAAAGATGAAAACCCGACCAAGTGTATTGCAAAACCAACAAAACCTGGTTAGAAGTGCTATGAAACGTTTACCTGCTGCTGCGGAGAGCCGCTGTTGTTCTTGCCGCGTGTGCGCTGCATAATTGCTTCGACGCGTTTACGTCGAGCTTGACGCTCAATTTCTTCAGCTTTGGCTCGTTCAAGCGCCTCGACTTTCTGACGTTCAGCCTCTTCGCGGGCCTTACGCTCAATCTCTTCACGCTGAACTTTTTGGCGCAATTCTTCTTCTTTGCGCAGACGGTCTTCCTCTTCGCGCCGCTGCGTTTCCCGAATGGCCTAAAAGTTTTATCAATTAGCATAAAATTCATTTTCCATAACGATAATTTGCTACCTCTTCTAAACGTTCCTGTTCGGCCGCACGCATTTGTTCAATGAGAACTCGCTGCTGCTCTTCTTCGCGCTGTTGACGCTCAAATTCGAGGCGTTCTTCCTCCTCGATACGTAATCGTTCAGCTTCTGCCAGTCGCTCGGCTTCTTCGCGCATTAAACGTCTTCGTTCGGCAAGGGCAGCCTTTGCTTCCTCTTCAGTTGTGATGCGCACCTTTGTCATAGATGCAGTCATGTCAGTCAATTCGTTTACGGACGTTGTGTTAATTGTATCAGCTTCCGTGACACTTTCAGTATTTTGTACTTCTTCAATTTCTTGGACAGTAACCGAAGCAGCACCTTTATCCTCTCTTTGCATATTACTGGTTTCTAATAAAGCGGTCGCACCATTAGTTTGTATATAACCGTCGACCGTTTTAGTTTCCGCGCTGAAATTTTCAAATATTCACATTTGCAAATTGAATGAGCAAAGTTTCAAAAAATTATATTACCTGTTGATTTCTTGTGAAATTGCAATTGTATTGTCTAATTTAATCTCAGTATCACTCTTTCCATCATTATTCAATTCTTCAGCTGTAGCGGAATCGGCGTTTCGGATCGGATTACTAAGCGCTGGCGGTGGCACCAACGGCTTTGCAGTCGCCTCCGTAGGCGAAGCGACTGCTGTTACGCTAGCAGACGATGGCCGTTTCTTCAGCTTCTCTTGCGACTTTCCCAAACTGGGCTTTCTTGACTTAGGTAGTGGAGGTTTCGTCTTATCGGAGGTCTTATCAGCCGCAGCCCCCGTTGTTACTCCAGTCACAGCTATGCTGGCTGGTCGTGGACGCCGAGGCGTCGCAACCGGTCGCGTTCGCATATTCACCGAACTCGCGACACTCGTGCTGCTCTGCTGACTGAGTGCACTGCTAGGTCTTGAATGCGCTACAACAGGATAAACAATATTAAAATCACATTTATCTATAGAGACATGAATGAGTTAGACAAAACAATTTGATCAAATAAGCGATTGCCAATTAGTTAATATTGCGGAGAGAAAAAGAGGCAGACACCAGACCAACACCTCAAACTTAATCTAGGCGCGAAGAATTGTGTTAGATACAAAATTGATGATAGCATGGCATAGAATATGTTGTATCAATGTGGTGCGCCGCTGTAAGAAGAAATACCTTCACCCAAACCAGCTCATCACGACACCGAATACTCCACTTCGCACCCGGTTAACAGGATTACTACTGCCCACCCATAATAAAACACCTAGATCTAAAGTAGTAGCAGAGCAAGTGTCCGTTTTTAGAACTGCATTTGTTGTTTTATTTGTAAAGCGGTGTGTGTTGTTTTGCTGAATAAGGTGGAGTACTAAAACTGCAAGATAAATCCGCCCTTCCCAGCGCAGAAGGGGAAGGAAGAATCCTTGCAGATGCCACAAACCTTCAGTCTGAGCGCTGCTGACTGGGCCTGGACTCGTTGTCGTGCCGGCACCGAGAAGCTTCTGTTGGCGCAACTGGGTGGCACGCGTTGCCCTCGGCGGCGGGACGGGCGTAAAGACGCCGCCACCGCTCGCACTGTTCGACATCACCGATAGCTGGTGCATACTACGGCTATCTGACTTACGTAGCGGTGTGCGCTGAGCGCTGCCGCTCAACGACGAGGACGTCGACGAGCCGAGCTTGCTCACTGCCAAGTGGCTCATGCTGCGACTCACTGAGGACGGCTGGGAGTGATGGTGGAGAGGTCGGGGATGCGAGCCGCCGGCGGCGCCCATCATCACCGAACCGATCTCGAGCACCGGCGCCAGATCGTTTCGGCGACGCGGCCGCGCCAGCTGGTCTAAGCGAGACATTGAGTATGCCCTACCTGGTGAGCGCGCAAACGACTTGCTGCGACTGCTGGCCACGCCATTGCTGCTCGTCATCGCGTTGGACGGATCTTTGAGCGGAATCGTCGGCATCAAGTCGGTGCGCCGCCGGCCCACGTAACCGCTGACACAACCTGCAGGCGTTGTTGGCGGCGTACCTGCACACGCAACGGCGGAAACAAAAGAAAAACACTAAATATCAACAGCAACTCACTACCAACTAAGTTTACTACCGAGTTACTCAATAAATAATAATATTACTACAAGTAAAACTACGGTGTGTTAGAGGTTTTGAAAGATTTCAATGTATTAGAAGCATGTGTAATCATGATTAACGAACGAATCCACTAGAAATGCAAAACAATAACGCAATAAAGATAAAACTTATCAAAATTATTTGTGCCCAAGCAAAGTGCAGACAAATATAGCACCTATTGTTGCAATTACGTCCTTGTCCTTAAAGCCACTACACATACTCGCAGGTGCTATATTAGTCCAAGAATTTCAACGCTGTCAACGAGAAGAATCAACTAAATACTAAAGCGAAACGAAATAGAAACATCGACCACAAGTACAACAAACAAAGTTTTGCTGGCAAATCGGGTGGAAATTCTATACCAAAGTTTGCTGAAGAACTGCGCATCAAACGAGCGAACGGCATTACTCCACCTGCGGGACCAAGAGCGTTTCCGAATATCTCGTGCATCGACGACGACATTCGCAGCGAATCTGTAAGAAAAGATTTAGCCCCCACAACGCTTTCATCAGCCGAGGCAAACACACTCAATCTCCATTCGTACAACAACCCCAACCGCAGCAACAATCACGCATTACATCGTGCAATCATTTCCGTCATTGGAATTACTCATTGGAAACAACCAGAAAATCGAGAGAAATTCCCAAAATTACGAACAAAAAGACTACGGCATCCCCAAGTGTAGCATGCGGCCCTTGATCAATCAATTTATATATCAACGTCTACACAATTGATATGATGGCGAAAAGAAATGTACGCGCGCATGAAGTACGAATAAGTTGACTTACCTTCAATCGAACGCTCCAGGCCACCCGCTGAAGTGGCGCGCTTTTTGCTGCCCGTGTCCAATTCGCGTTCACTCTGGCGGCGAGTGAGTGGCGTCATCACAGAAGTCGTCATGGCGGCGGGCGACGAGGTGGTGATGTTCTGCGTGGAGGTGGCACGTCGATGGCCCCAGAAGGAGCCGTACGAAGTCGAATCGGCCGGCTCCAGCATACGTGGCGTGGATGATCCGAACGCAAACACCATGGAATGCCTATCGTTGCGTTTACGCGCCTCGATTCGCGCTTCGCGCTCCTGATTACGTCGCAGGATCGCATCCAATCTATCGCGCTCCGCCTCATTGATAGCGCGCTTCCGCTCCTCTACCTGTTGGCGGCGAACGTCTTCGCGCTGCCGCAGCTCATCAAAGCGTTGCTTGCGCTCGAGCTCCTTCTGCTCCTTGTATCGTTGCGCCGCCAACGCTTGTGCCTTGATCTCTTCGAGCTTCTTCTGCCGCTCCTCATTCTGGCGCTCTTTCAAATTCCTAAGGCGCGTTTCACGGTCTTCTAAAAATACACACCACAGCGCAATCAATGCAAAGCTCAATGAACATCCACTACTGGTAACAAGCAATTCGAAAACAGCACACGCGCTACAATACAAGACGTATGCAAATAGCAAATGTTTGAGCGTAGCAACTTTAGTCGATTAGTACTCTAAATACAAAACAACAACAACTATATTATGATTGACTCTGTTATTACGAAGATTCGAATGACTGGACAAAAACACACGGCACACGTGAGACACTTCACGAAGAAGTACTCCTCATTACCTTCGTCCGCGCCGGGGGGATCGGGCCCCAAGTACGCGAACCAATGCATAGTGCTAGTAGCTGTGCCACCTGGCACAAAAAAAACAACGAAAATCAGGATAATTTACGGACGCTTGCAAACTAGTCTCGCAAAACTCAAATCGCAAAATTAAAGTTCAAGTGGAATGTGAATAAAACATAAAGATATCAACTAAAATCTAGAGAAAAATAAATAAAAATGTTTTACAAATACCGTCAATGTGATTGCTACGGTCACCTACTGCTTCCTGATACGCACCTCTCGCTGCCGAAGATGGACGGGACCCAGCTGCAAACACACAAGAAACATGCGAATTAGCACATTGCGAAATGGCAAGTCCAGCGTGAAAACGCGCACAACTACCATCACCACCGAATTGTTCGCATGAGGAATGCATACCGCGCTAAAAATATGTTCTAAAATTATTTCACTGCGTTCCACTGATGCACCCTAACGAACCAAGAGCGCAAGACCGTTCAACGTTTAAAAGCGCCTCAAACATAATCAACAAATTAGAATTTTATTACATTGCTCTATGTGTTATCCAAAGCGTAAGATAATTTTTTAAATGTTACAAGTGATTCATCCCGTAAACGCTCCAATCAAACAAAACGAACGTATAAACAAGTGGAAATTGTGGAGGCGCGAGAGCAGCACACGAGCACAAAATAGGTTTTCAAGGTAAGCCGAGGTCAGGTACGTATACGACCAGTATTAAAAGTTTGATGCGCTGAAGGTCGCGCCGCCGAATGCATTCCACGCTCCTAATTTGCATCAAACGCACAACCGTCGTCCGAAGGACACTAACTAGAAGCGCACTCGGAATTAAGTCAAGATGGCGCCGATTAATTACGATTTAAGCCAAAGAAACAGTTCTTACACCCAAAGGAGCGCACACGCTTAAGCAACAGCCGCTCGTGGAGATTGATATTCTCCTCCGGAAGCGTCGCGATGAGGACGTCGCGCAAATGCGCCAGTGTATCGCTCGAAATACCATGCGACCGATGCATCGCCGTCTCCGGGAATTATCGCCGCACTTCGGTACCAAACACAACTTTACAACAACTTCTTTTGCTGCTGCTGCTGCTGCTGCTGCTGCTCCTGCTGCATCGCCATGAGGACGACAGCGACAACCACGCGCACAAGAATCGAATTCGCTACGCGAACGCTACGTATACACTAACAACATCAACAACAAATCGTCGATAATAGGCTGGTGCTGCGAGAGAGCCAAGAACACACGCGGTGGCCTACGTACACGAGCGCCTATATTAGAACTCGAAGGAGCTGTTGAGCACGTCGCGCAACCGTATTCAATCACATATGACACCTACGGATCGCACTCTCAGAGACCGCAGGTACACCTCTCGTCTCGTTCGGCCAACACGTTTGTTAACTAACGAACTAACTATCGATGACTGAGGTTCTAATCACCTGAGCGACGTAAACGTACGCGCGACTTGGACCTTTCGCAGCAGCTCACTGCGACTCGAACGCAAAAAATTACAATATAATAGCGAAACACTTCATGTAAATCGGCGCGCTAATCGAAGCTCAGCTAATACGTAATGCACATGAAATCATCGTTAGCGCATGATGTCAAACCGCTCACTGGGTACGCTTGACTTGACTTGTTGGTATGCTACCGGTTCGCCTGCCCAAAACGATAATACCCTAAGCGCGATAAGATAAAAAAGTTTTTGTCAATATGCTTCTATTTTTACTTAAACTCCTTACGACGACTCGACTCCTGACTTATCGCAACTTTCTAATATCGAGCTCGCGTTACTACGGTTTCTTCCACCTCAGGGTTGAAGTTTGCGTTGGATTTTCAAAAGAACCTAAATGCAAACGCAATATGAGGTCAATCAATACCATTACCACTCAACGCATTAACGAACGCGAGTTCTACAATGACGAATGACCTCCTCCTTCTCCCTGTTACCTGCACCAACAACAACGACGCGCCGTACTTCTTGTTGCGCTCAAGATTAATGTGATTTTAATACGGTTCGGAGATGACTGTTTGCGTAATTGACCCATCAACGAAACAAACCATTGTTGCACGTTGCTCTCGCGCGCAAATGATGTTGTCTGTCTTTTCGCGTTTTGACAACACGCACAAAAAAATAACAACACACAGCACGGGAAAATCGAGCGCTCGCTGATGTTGTTGTTGATGACGATGTTGCATTGCCCCAACACTGCTTTTGTTTCGTATGAAAATCGTTTTAACGTTTGCGCAAACAGAGCGTGATGCATCGCACACTAATTTGTTCTTAAATTCTTGCAAATATGAATAGCTGGTCGTAAACTTAGGCAAGATAATCAAAGTTGCCGTGGCCTAAATAAAAATCATGTTTAAAAAATTCTCTCAACAGTTGACTGATTATAAGAAAAATTTAACACCATCCGCGAGTGATACCCTCCCTCCTCAGGAATGAGGTCGAAAGAAGTTATAATGTTAAATCGAATGCTTCAATCCGTACAAGTGCTTTCTTTCAGCTTTCCAATGTCTAACCGCCCTGAACTTGAAGGGTGAGTACTGAGTTGAGTTGTTATTATTATTTCAATGCTCATACTTCTCCCATTTAGCAAATGTAAAATGACATTTAAATGCTGAAAGCCAGTAGTGCTTGCAATCCTTACGCGTTTGTGTTTATCGACATTGTTATTCGACTAATCATTAACGGTACGCGTAAATCCAGCGACAAAAAATGTTGGCATGTGCATGGACATACCGCAATCACAGACACGTCTACGCCGCCTGTTTATTAAACAATATAACGCACATCTACATGCAAATTGCAATTAAAATGCGATGCGCAAATATGCGAAATGCGGCCAGCCAGGCTACCAACCAACCAACCAACCAACCAGCTAGCTATAGTAATCGTCCAACATAAATGACGACAATAATGCGCTCGGTCGACAGCAGTCAACGTTGATTTTTGCGTAATTCCATGCGATTGCAACATGATTACACACTCCAGCGCGCTTTGTTGTACGGAGCGCGCGCGAAATCCGCAAGAGGGGAAAAAAGAACAATGCGGAAGTACTCTAGAGTGAAAATACAATATTTTCTTCAATTTCCTTCAATTTTCTCCTACGGTACGGTATTCAACTACAAATTTTTGCGTTTAAACTAACTCCGTCGACTGCTTCTGAGTGTCTCGCACAATTGGCATTCATCAGCACTTTAGTTGATGATGCATTTAGAACAATTTAGCAATATTTAATAACAAATTAATCGCGCATAAACTATAAACTGGAACACGCCAGTCGATGGAGTTACACTCATTTACATGTGTGGAGAATTAATGCATTTTGCACTAATAATGCGCATTAATCATCATTGCATTGCGCACACGGCAAAAGAAGCCAGCGAAAGAAATTCCGACACGAGCACGCGCACGCTGCGTCAAAAACGCAATGTGCGAGAAGTGAAAGTCGCTTAGCATCTTCGTCTGTGCCAGATTGGATTTAGTGCGGCGAAGAAGGACGGTTCAGAGACAGCAACCTGCTAGTCATCATCAGTTCGTTCGGGCTTCATGCAAGCGCGAAACGACGCAACGCAACCGACTAATAAGTTAATAAGTGTTCGCTCGCTCGCACCGGCCGCAGTCATTTGTTCGATTCGATATCTATACATTGGAGAATTCTTTAATTTTCGTTAATTACTAATTAGCTTTCATTCCGCTGCGCGAAACGCGCTTTTTAATTCGTACATTTACATCAGCTAATAATGAGTTTGCAATCGACTAATAGAAAACGGACGGACGCTTATGCGCAGAGATAATAGTAACGAAATTGCTATATGGCTCCTATTAATGTTCCGCTCGAATGCGCTGCCTGTTTATTGCAGCTTTTACGTAACTCGCGACTCAATCAACACACAATTTCACAAATGCGTGCTTTGATTGATTTTTGCACGTATCAGTTATTCGACTGAAAATCGCACACATTTCAAACAAATTCACTAAATCCCTTTCCAGATATAGCAATCAATTCCATATCCATTAGATCAGCTAATCGTATTCTTCTTTTAAATCTAACGTGGTAATCGTGGAAATCCGTCTAATACCACGAAATTTAATTGCCGCTCTCATCATCGCAAGTCGTATTAGCAATTTTCAATCAATCAATAACAAACCAGTCATAATCGAACGCAATATCAAGTGTCAAAGTGTATCGCATGAAAGTCCTATCATTGTGTAAATATGATTCGTTATATTTTGTATTTTGTATTACTGAAATACCAAAACATTAAATGAATCGCAATATTTCACACACCATCATCATCGGCCATTACCGTGGAGAACCAAAACAGTTCAATGAATTAAATGAATAAATTGACGAATTAATAAAGTCAATTTACGTGACTAATGTAATTACCGCGTTCGAACCGAGACTTTTTCTTCTTTGTCAATAAAATCGCGTGATTGAACCTTCTTCAACAGACCTTTCCGTTTCGTGCATGTTAACTTCAACGTGCTTGTGCGTTTATCTTGATGTCCAAACATATTTTTGGCAATTATCAATAATTTCTGATCGGCTTGCCGTGCCACCTAAGCCGCATTAATTATTCATTCCGACGAAAAGTGAAACGAAACGTGAAACTTGAAAAAAAAACTCAGACACACTCGAACTAAACACGTTTAACAATATTTAATCTGTACGCTGCAAAAACTACTATAAAACGTGTTAAATCCAAACACAGTTTCCTTATTTGTTTGGCCAATTATGTGCTCGCTAAAGTTAATTTATTATAGCGTATTAAAACTTTTAAAAAGGCGCTTTTCAAAAAACTTTCATCGCAAAAACAAATTAAGCAGCGGCTGTCGTCAAAGCAAACAGATAAACTTCTTAAGTAAATGAGAAATTCCATTGCACATCGCATTAAAACCCTCCCAAGTACACGTTGTGCAAGTGACTAAACAATGAATCACAACTACTCTAGTCGTCGTTTGTCGTCAGCCAGCAAGCAAGCAGCCTTTCTCTCAAAATAAGTACTTGTGGCCGCGTACTTTATTTAAAAAATAATTAACTCTACGCGACTTTTTGTTTCGCCTTGTGATTGTCACTCGTTTCGAAGCAAAACAACCGTACGTACGTACGTACATCTACGCTATAATAGATAAGCAAGCAGTGAGTGTCGAACAAATGTTTAAGAAATGAATCAACTATTCGCTGCTTTTTGCCACCCGCTTGTTCGATGATTTAATAAATAATTGTTTGCAACGCCGGATGCAAAACAATAATGCCAAGGCTCTCGTTATTCGCGATTGAATGAGATGAATGAGTGAGCGAATAAACAAATGTGCGTGTGTGTGTCTGTTGTTGCAAACATAACGGAAGCTGTTTACACACGTACGATTTCCAACATGGGATGAAACGAAACAAAAAATTTCAATCAGCAAAACGTCAATAAATAGTTAAAACAGCTATTATTCATCATCTTCACTCTGCACCGCTTTATTTGTATTTTCACATTCGCTGCTGCTGCCCGATCAAATGCAAAAAGACCAAGGCACGTATAGAATAAAACCGTTGCTTTACTTTGCTTTGGAAATAAAACTAATGGATGCTTTTGTAAAAAATGCAACGCAAACAGAGCATGATGCGCCTAGTGTAAAAATTCATAAGCGATTCATTTTTCCGCTCGCCCGAAAAAATGGAAATAAACGCGCGGCGCTCGCGGACTGTACGCGATTACAACGTTCGAAACTCGAAACGCGTGTGTCGTACGTGAACTAATTTTAGCTTTTAACAGTTGCATGTTTTTTGGCAATTACACATCAATACAGCATTTCAATACGTCGACGATGACGATGGCGGCGGCGATACAGATGGACGAATTTAGAACGAATTTTAATTACGACTGAATGCAAGAGACGCAAAGGAATGCGCGCCTTGTTGAGTGGCCATGCGACCGATAAGCGAGAAGTAGAAATGGCACGCGTAATTAAAACGAAATCAAATGCGCGCTTACTGCTTTACTTTGCTTGCCTGCCTTGCTTGCTATGAATATCTATCCATCATACGAAGAAACTAACTCGTATATCGCGTATATAGAGCGCAATTTGTTCACTTGATTATCATGCGCGCGCGCCACTAACTAACGATTCGATACGCCGAGTTACCTAACAAATTCAATTAAATTAAGCGATTGTTCGTTCGATTTATGCCGCTCCTTCGCATCGCAAGCAATTAGTACACGATACTGAAGATGGATAATTTACATGACTGACTTACATATCCACACGTTGCCCATGGGGGCCACCTGTAGCAGGCGCGCATCAAAATCCAACCCTGCAAGGTCCTCCTGCAGCCGACTCAGGTCCATCGAGAGCGCTCGCTCCGGCACGAGAAACATGTGATCCGCAAGCATTTTTACGCAATATGTAATTATATTCCCAATCGGTGTGTATCTCTTGCACAACAACGCACTACGTTTTGTATATAACTGTAATTAAAACACGCCGATACGTGCGCATATCAGATCAACGCCGATGATGATGATGACAGTGCGCGCGGTCATTTCACAGAGAGCCGCAACTTGCGCGGACTAGATACTACACATAGGCGCTCGCGATTATGACCGCGTGGTAGTTCGTGCCTTGCTACCGACTGACTGATTTGATCGCCGACGACCGAGCAGTTCATAACGCGTTTGGAAAGCTAGCTAGCTAGTTGGCGGTGGTGTTGGACGACGTATATCGCGTGCTTCACGTGAAGCACACAATCTGGGTGCGCGCTCGAGCTGCCTCTCCGGCTTTTCAGATTTCCATTTCGTCGTCTTCGCCTGATGCGCCACGATGACTCAGCCGACAATGCAATGCGCTTCGTGTGTGTCAATGCTTAATTAATTTATGCCCAGATGCAAATTGCCGCCGACGATGTCTGGGTCAAGTCTCGGCGACCCGACACCACCGATCTTTTAAACGCCAATTGCTAAATAATAGAAACTGATAACTATGTAGTTCATGCGGATACTTGCGCTTGTTAATTGCTCTTGGCACGTTCTCTTTATGTTTGATTTACTTATCGATGGCACTCCCTCCTTCAGTTTACTTTAAATCCTTTCCGCAACCAAGTGCAAGTGTCACCTTGTCTGCTTACATCCCATATTTCGAACAAGATATTAAAAGTGGACTTACCTAAAACAAAAAGAAAACAAATTAGCATACATGTAAACAAAGTTCAAATTGAGCTTAAAGTTATTAAACTATAGGCAACCTCGCGTGCATTGTGGTGGTACTTAATCTGAGCCAAACAAACGGTTGTTTTATTTCATGCCAATAAAACGCATTCACCTCGTACATTGTGCGACAAATTAATGCTATTCATTTATGCAACAATTTTTTCGTCAAGCAAGTGAAACACAATACACCCAGGAATTCCGCAGCGATGATGTCATCAGCTCCTTCGTGTCTGTCTAATCACCGTTTATAATGACATCCCACCTGAGCTCACCAAGAACCTGGGTTCTTTTTGATAATTCTACATTTGCCAAACCATCTGCGAATTCTACATGAGTACATGCTGCGTATGTACCACTCGCATTGTTTACATTTTCCGGTGAAGTGGCTAAAAATAAACGGACGACACACGCAAAATAAGGTCTAATTAAGTATATGACTCCCTAGCGAGAATTGCCATGAGTTGTTCGCCGATGAACTCACATTTTATTCGCGATCATTGCCAGTTCGAGTGATAAGCAAAAAACAAACAACACCGCACCTGTTCGTCTAAAAACGCACGCACAAAAATCGAAACGCACTCAGTCGAAACGAGCGAAACGTTGTAGTACAATTATATCAATCTATCGGCAATTAATTGCGTTATTGCAACTGCCACAACTTGCAACAAATTAAGAACCTTGACTCCCTTTAATTAATTGCAGTCTGGAGACTGCTCAAATACACGAAACACACCTACACTGCCATGGAACGTGAGCCACGCATTCTCTTTGAATTAACCTAGGAATCGCGTGCGAATATCCCGAACACACCCCGTTACTGTACATACCGATCATAATTCACCGAGATATTCTCAGAAACAAACAGCAATTCGATGGAAACCTACTGGGTTGCTCTATGCATAAAAACTAACCTCAAATTAACACTGCAGAGGGGCTGGCCCCACGCACGATTGTAAATATCAATAGTAACGCCAAAACGTTAGCTGATACACCGAAGGAACGGCAATGAAACAAATGGAAATTTAGTTGAATTGGCAATGCGCTAATTTATACAACTGCAATGCATGACCGATGGCAACCACACACAGTTCGATGGATGCTACAGATGGTCGGAAATCTTCCAGATTATATAACTGAGAACGCCCGCACGCTGCGTGTGCCCCATGCAGGTGCAACGGGTAAAGGTGACCGCGTCCATGGAGCACTATTTGCATGCACTATTATCTAGCCATTTTGGCGGGTGCCGCTTACCTGTATGTTTTAACTGTTCCGCGTTGTCCTGTCCGTTCTCTGCCATTTTGGCACACACATACGCGCACACTGGTGACTGCTACTGCTGCTGGTCCTGCTGTTGCTGAGCCGCCGTGAACTCACACTCTGGCAATCGCGTCGACCGGGCCGTCAATGTTCTCACTCCGCCTCACTGTACAATCGCTCCAAAGCGGCCGTATTTCACTTCGCCAACTACACGCTACATGCACCGGAACGCAATGTGTGTACTTTCAGTATTTTCTATTAGATGCTATTCCACGCCGTCGTCGTCGATGAGCGCCATGTACACCGTCAAGTTCAATACTGCTGAATGCATGCACCAACAAGTCCGTCCTCCACGTACTCGCAGTGTCCCCTGTCGGCGAAATTTACAGTAAATATTTGTTTGTAATTATAACATTGTACGAATTACCAGTTAATGGCATCTCATTTACATAAACCAGACCATAAACCTTGATCGGAGTTGCAAAGCTAAGCCGATTAATAAAATTTGGGATGATGTCATAAAATATTCCACTGATACGATTAAATTAATTCGCTCACAGCTTGATAGCAGTATGCAACCACAAGTACTTTTGGATTATCAGCTGTTTGGACCTTCCATTAAACTGCTATTTGTTTACAAGAAACAATTGATGTCTAGGATTTTACTATGATAATGATTCTTCTTTGAAAATGATAAGTAATTGCCACAAGCCGGATTTAAAGTTCCAAAATGTATTTAGAGCATAAACTTGTTCGCCACGTGACCACCGATGGCTGCTGCACCTTGGACTTTGATAAAGTGAATTTCGCGTTCCCACGATTTGCTCCAGTCCGGATAATCGTATTCATCGTCAGTTTATAGTTCGTTTGGTGGTTACATAAAGATGTTTGCCAAGCATAGCCGCCAGCTTGCTGGCCAAGTAAGTCTGCAAGTTTGCTGTTTTAAGATAATGCTCATATCAAGTTTAGTTTTCTAGACGGCTGCAAAGCACATTGATTATTGCCGAACATAACAATGAGGCACTATCCCCAATTACCCAAAATGCGATTACTGCGGCCAAGAAATTGGGTGGCGAAGTGACCGTTTTGGTAGCAGGTACAAAATGCGGACCTGTAAGTCATCACTTAATTGCCTTTTATCCAAGCTAATCTCTAAAGTTTTAGGCGGCTGAAGCAGTTGCAAAGAGCAATGGTCTTGCTAGAGTGCTAGTTGCTGAATCCGATGCATTCAAGGGTTTCACAGCTGAGAGCCTCACGCCTTTGGTGCTGGAGACCCAAAAGAAATACAACTTCACGCACATTGTCGCCGGAGCTTCCGCTTTTGGCAAAGCCTTGCTACCGCGTGTTGCTGCTAAATTGGACGTCTCTCCCGTTTCTGATGTAATCGGCATCAAGAGTGCCGATACATTTGTGCGCAGTATCTATGCTGGGAATGCCATTCAAACGCTCACTGCCACTGATAAGATCAAGGTCCTGAGCGTCCGTGGTACGAGTTTTGAAGCTGACAAACTTGAAGGCGGCTCAACAGCCACGGAGAAAGTCGATGGCAACTTCAGCACCGACTTGACTACCTTTGTCAGTCAAGAATTGAGCAAGTCCGACCGTCCAGAATTAACGAGTGCCAAATGCGTTATCAGCGGGGGCAGAGGCATGAAGTCTGGAGACAACTTCAAGCTGCTTTACGATCTTGCTGATAAGATGGGTGCTGCCGTTGGTGCATCTCGTGCAGCCGTCGATGCCGGTTTCGTCGCCAATGACTTGCAAGTCGGTCAGACCGGAAAAATTGTTGCCCCCGATCTATACATTGCCGTAGGCATCTCTGGAGCCATTCAGCACTTGGCCGGCATGAAGGATAGCAAAACTATTGTTGCGATCAACAAAGATCCGGAAGCTCCCATTTTCCAAGTGTCCGACTATGGCTTAGTCGCAGATTTGTTCAAGGCTGTGCCAGAGCTCACTTCAAAAGTCTAATATATTTTTTAAACCTTTTTGTAAATCATGTCTAATGTAATTTCAAACACTTTTCGTGCTATATAGGAAATTTTACAATCGAATAATATACGTATTCAATTGCCTTTTTAATTTTATCAGTTTATAAACATTGCTTTGTTTGTGCTAAAAATCCAAACACTCGAAAATTCTGCATCGCTTTCATAGCATTTATAGCCTCACCGTGTAATTATAGAATTAATTTGATCATATGACCATTGTTTTGCAGCCGAGTGATAATTCGATTTGTTATCATAGTGGTTAATGCAATTACATAATTAGTACGTCATGAAGGACGTTCACGCGAATGTTTAATTACTTATATCAATAAGTTGGGTCACACGTGAGGCGGCGATATATCAGCCAAATCATGGCATGCGTCCCACTATTTTTTCGTGCAATTTCCAAGTTTAGTGCCTCGCGCGCACTTGCATTAGATCGCAAATTGTGTCTAACGGGATTAGCATGTTGACGTCGCCGCCGATAGAATATTTCAATGTGGTCAATGTATCGAAATCGTCAAAGTCAGTGACTAATGATCCTGCAGAGCCCTTGAGCGTGGTCCGCGGCGCGCGCGTTTAGACCTTGTTTTGTTGATACGCTATATTAGCTCCAATCAAGCATTGTAATCATTGAGCTGTGTCTGCAATTATGGCATAAACTAAACCAGTTCAGTATTACCCAATCGCCAGCGAATGTTGCGCAGCAAGACGGCGTAAAACTTCCGCCAAAGTATGAAGTGCGGAATGTTTCTCCAATGTGGGCGCGACATGAGCGAAGAAATGCAGTAGTATCATTCGGATTGTGCAAGTGCATTTGCTCCTGACAGTGCAAATTCTCTCCAGGCGGAGAATATAAGTGCAATGCTGTCAACATTGGCATTACTACGCGTTGAAGCACGCGCGTGTATCGTGTGTGCCTCATCGAATAGAGTGGTGGAAACTCTCTGCAAGCGCCGCCGTCATATACGCGCCAAGCACCCGACGAGGTCGACGTCATCCGCTGCCACCGCAGAACAGGGCAAATCCGCAGTTATTCGTACAGCCACCCCCGCAACAACAAGGGAGATGAGTCATCGCCAGCAATTCTTCCGCTTCGATTCATACGACTGTATAGGCTTCGACCTAGATAACACAATATGCAGGTACAAAGTGAGTAATATGGTGCGAATGGAATACGATGCGCTCTCTTGTTACCTGATCGACCACTGCGGCTACTCCCCCAAGTACCTCAGTTTACCCATCGAAGAGAACATTGACTTTATGATTAAAGGCCTCATCCTTGACGTTAAAAAGGGAAATATACTACGTCTAGGACCAACTGGCAGGATACTTCATGGCTCACACGGTACCAAGGAGCTCAACCGCCAAGAACTAATAGCCTACTATGGACCAGAAACTCGCTGGGATGTAACTGACGTCTTCATCAAAGACCCACTACATACATGGAATGGTCCTCTGTCCGAGACGATGCGCACTCTTTCAGATTATTTTGATATGCCGGCCAGTCTAGTATTTGCGCGCGCCGTGGACACGCTGGACGAAGAGAATGGAAAACGCCTGGAAGAGTATGGTATCTATCCTCATATTCAGGCAGCTCTGCAGGACATGTTCCAAAGAGAGCATTTTGGTGCAAGCAAGGGCGGATACTTTCCAAACATCAAATCTAATCCGGATAACTACATTCACAAGTGCAGCGATTCGCTTATCGCATGGTTTCAGCAACTACGAAATTCAAATAAATTACTATTTCTGATAACGGGTTCAAATATAGATTTCGCTACACATACAGCGTCGAAATCGTTGGGTGAAAATTGGCGAGACTTATTCGACATCGTTATTTGTTTCGCCAAAAAGCCCGGATTCTTCACAATGCAACGACCTTTTGTCGCTCTCGATGGCTTTGTCGAGACACAAGAAGTCAGCATCGACGATTTGCGTCGAGGGGGCATCTATACATATGGCAACTTCCAGGGCGTCTACAAATTTCTTCAAAAACATTCAGGAAAAGCCCAGCCACAAATCGTCTACATTGGCGATCATTTAATTCAGGACGTATACACTCCCTCCGTATACACCGATTGCGATACGGTCGCAATCTGCGAAGAGTTAGAGGCGGAGGGCGCCTTTGGTCACGATCAATCGCATCATGATGACAACTTTCTACTTTCGAAAATATGGGGTTCGTACTTTCATCATGGCGAAGAAGAGAATATTTGGACTGACTTCATCAGGAAGCATACAAAATTAGCGGTGCCCAGTTTGGAATACATTGCAAAATATCCCATCGATCACGAATTTATGCAACTGCAGCATAAAAGTTGAATTTAAATTCATTCTATCTATCGTATATATCATCAATATATCGGATTTCAAAGTTGGCCACTTTGCGGCATTCGTAGTTTTAGTTCAAATTAAACATGTTAATTAAAGTATTATTTCTCTTCTTTTCTTATACGTTATGTATTAATGCTCAGGAATAGACGATGCCTTTCTTTTGATTATCTAATAGAAAGAGTGTATATATTTAAAATGTAATATAATCTCTCCTTGAACGTAATATGCATTAGAATCTATGCGGGTTTTTATCTATTGCTTTGCTCGATAAGAACTAAAGTGCCTTAGAAATTCCCTCAAAGCTAGTTGAGTACAACTTAAAATCCTGCACATGATCTCGAACTTGGAAGCGGTCGCTCCTACTTGTTGTGATATGCACACCGCAAATTATAATAAAATTTAGCTTACAAAAAAGGCAACAATATATTTATCTCCTTTTCGTCCTTCGTACTATCTAGAGGTATTTGCCCACTCTAATGGTGCGCATCGTGGTCGGTTTGTTGTAAGGGCGGCGGCGTTGAAGTGCTAAACGCCACCGTATCGGTGATTGGCAGTGGTTTTGCAACCCCGATGCGCACAACGCCTTTTGGCGCTCCCTTCAGCGCCTGCACGGCCTGGTCCAGTGAGGCATTCTCCAGCTCAGTATCATTTACAAAAAGCAAACGATCACCTGGAATGAGTCGACCATCGAGCTGCGCGACGCCACCAGGGACTAAGCTACGAATCACGATCACCGTATCGTTAGGATCGATCGGATCTTGGTAGTCAAGAATAGAGAAGCCAAGTCCTCGTTCGCCCTTGGTTAATTCAATGATTTGCGGCTCTGAGCTCCACATTGCCAATCCGGTGAGCGGCTCCAGCGAGCGCGATTTCATCTTTGAGAAGGAAACATCCGCTGTTGTGGTGGCAATCGATCCGTCAGACTTTGCCTTAACAAGGCGGTCAGTGGCGGGCAGCAAATTTTGCAAACTGCCTCCCAGAGTCGTATTTAACGAGTGGTGCTTTGGCGAGGCGCTTGTTGAACGTCCACATACCATTCGCACGACGAGTGGTAATTCTTTAAGTATGCTTACAACTTCATGATGGTTCATACCCAACAAACGGTGACCGTTCACCTCAAGCAGTTCGTCGCCGCTACGTAACTTGCCGTTCTTGCCGACTGGACCTTCAGGCAGGATGGAGCGGATGTAATGGTGCGGACGCACCTCCTGCCCGTCCTCCACATCCACGGTGCCTTCGAGGCTAATGCCAAGACCGCCACGTTCGCCGAATTTTCGCAGTTGCGCTACTACAATCTCCGTATCGGCGCCGACGATCTGTGCCCATTTGGCACGCAATGCCTCTTCGGTGGCGGGCGCCACGTCTTTGTCCAATATCGCGAGATGCTCGTTTTTCGCCTCGACCATTGCTAGCGCATCGCCAATCTCATTGTCCTTCGGGTATCTGAAATGTATCGAAGTCAAACAAAAAGTAAACGAAACTAAAAGACGATAAAGAGGCACAGAAAGCGATAGTTTAACATCGATAAGGAGAGAACGAAAGCAACGTAGAGTGAGCTTAGAGGAAGTAAGAAAGCGTAACTACGAACCAGGACTGATAAGGTTCGGGCGTGAAGGAGGATAGAACACCGAGTGTTGTATAGTTTTGTTTGGTTCGTGGTTCGTTTTATTTGGCGAGCAATTACCGTTTCGACGGGCTTGTGGCAATCGCCGGCGCCGACGTGGGTTTTGTTTCGCTGGCAGCGATTGCCTGCTGCAGCTGCTCGAACTTGGGGCCGTGCAGATAACGCTCCAGTGCCAACTTCACGACACTGCCGCTACTTCGTAGTACGTCCACAGCTTGTAGATTCGTGAAGCCCTGCAGCGAGACACCGTCCACTTCGACGATACGGTCGTTCACACGTATAGCACCGCTCATATCTGCAGCGCTACCTTTGTTTACGCTTTTCACGAAAATGCCAGACAACTCCTCCTTTTCACATACGTATCCGGCAATCGTGATGCCCAGACCGTTAGCGTCCTTGCGCAGCTCGACGGTGAACTTCTCCATTTCTGGCATCTTCATCGCCATGTCGAGATTCAGCAAAGGCAGCGAAGGCGAGGCGGGTATACGCGATAAACCACCACGCAACGATGCAGATGATGACGACGTAGGCGGTGGTGGTGGCGGATCGAATAAGTATTCAGGATGCGCTTGAAATATTGCTTTATATTTGTGCTGAATGAGGTAGCGATCGAGCTCGACGGGCTCGGTGAGAAGACGAGTTGGCACAAGTGGTGCTGTACTGCTCAAATATTTGTATTCGGCGGCAGTTGCATCAGCAGGTCGTGCCACCACCAAACGCACATGCGTTCCAGACTGTCGGAGAACAGTGGCCACCTGTTCTGAACCCATTTCATGCAGGTTGACATCCCCAATCTAATAAGAAATAAACAAGCCAGTGAAAATTAAGGCAAAATACTATTGGAGTATGTTTACTTGAAGAATGTGATCGCCACTCTGAAGACGACCATCGCGATCAGCAACTCCACCAGCAAGAATGGTTTTCACAACAACACCCATAGTTCGTACTCCAACTATACCAAAACCAAGACCAGTGCCATCATTGACCAGATCAATTGCCTCTACTTGGGCCCATTCAGTGTTTAGCAGGGTATCTGATCCTGCTTTTGATGCATCACTTACAGCTGATGGTGAACGATGCACAGCATCATCATCATCACGTCGTTGTGCTTTTTGCAAAATACGCATTGTCTAAACAGAAAATATACATGCAAACAAAAGAATTATGCCAAAACTAGTACGAGACCCTTACATCAATTGGTTTGTCATCTGGAGAGCCAGGTGATACTGGGGCGGAAGGCACACGCTGTTCATCAAAGTCATCTCCATAGCCCGCATCATACAAATCACCCCCAGGCGGCACACTCAATGCTAACTCTCCAGCTGGTGTGATATCAAAGTCAACAGGCAGGATACTCGGGTGCTGGCCCAGCTGCTGGTTCAACTCGCTAAGTGAATCCTGCACTGTGACAATGCTTCGAAAGATTGGATTCTCCAAGACCGAAATCAACATATTCAAGTCTGGTGATGTAGCTGCTGTTAGCTTAGGATCATCAAGCGAATCCACAGTGTGCTTGATGTCCTCAAGCAGCTGAAGGGCGCTCGATATGTCTGCGTTTAAGTGCATCATTTTGCAGCTTGCTTACCGCTCTCTTGACGACGAAGGTCCACCACACAGTAGCTCTATTTTCTAATTATCACATTTGTTTTGATTAAATTTGTTTATATTGCTCTACACACATCGAATTTATCAACAACGAGATTGGTGTTTACGTTGCATGGTCGACTGCATTCCTATCGTTGAACACGAATTGCTAACACTAACACTACTTACACGTGATCGGTATTTTGTTATTGTCCGATAAAACTTATCAACTGATTAAAATAATGAACGTAATCAACGTAAGCAAACTCAAGACGATGGGCACTGTACAATAATGGACGAACGTCAATAACTAACGACACTAGCGACGCGCCATTCTTGTGCGTGCAACCAATGTTTTCACTGCTGCTCGGCCTTGCCATCGGGTACCCTAGCGGCAAAACAGTGAACTCGCATAAGTAAATCACGAACTAGTAAAATTCTTATAGAGTTGCAATCCGAGGTAGACTATGCTCTCCAGGCGCGCTTTCGCGAGGCGCGCTCAGACTCTTCACCGCATGAATCGCTAAGTGGGTGCACGAATCACCGAGTACTTATTAGTTGATTAGAACTCATATTACTACTTCAAATTGTTAAAAATACCTGAAAAATTAAAAAAGATTATTAAAATAATTATTTCACCAACAGAAAATTTTTTAAATACTTCATAATCATCAAATCATCTTGTAAATCATAACTGATGACTAAAAACTTTCTAGTACTTAAAGTACATCTTTTTTTGAGCGCAAAATTTGATATTATTATATGGAAATGTTAAAACGCGCAAATGGAAATAAATGAAAAAGAAATCTAGCTTAAATCTTAAGCGAGAAGAGCGTACGAATGTAATCTTCAAGTTAATCTATAGTAAATACCATTATTTTGTATCATTGTTTGTTATTAGGTAATTTATGGCAATGTTATTGTAAATAATAGGCAATATGACGCATTTGAATAAAATGACGAAATGCACTCCAAGATACTGTAAACTGTAATAGATTAAATGCTTGGTAAAAAATCAATTAATGCAAGCTCTCTAGCTCGTTATCGCGGAGAAGCGAGATTATCGCGAGCGCGCTCAACTTTGACCTGGCGTACTTGCTGGCTGCGCGTCGCGGTTTTTCTTAAATTTATTAATAAAGCGATTATTGATGTTCCTGTTTGTTGATGTTGCCGCCATACTTGTCAACTGCTCGTCCAAGTATTGCAGTCAATCATTTAATTACCCTCGATTGCAATACGCATGTGTCATTGCAATATCTCCATCCGCTTTTGCATCACCAGCATCATCATCATGATGGTCCTCACAAAAAAGCACATGTCTTGAACTGAATTGAGTCTTGGAACAGGATATCTTGTCAGTTTGATTGCTCACCCTTTGAAGTGGGTATTTTGGCTGTATATCTAATTTCCTCGAAGCTTGCCGCTTCGCTACGTGCGCAATGATTTCAAATAGTTAAATGTCGAGTGATCTCTGCACTCTTCCGTTCCTAATCAATCTATTGAAATGACCTTTGGGTCGCCGTGGTGTCGACGCAGTGCGCCGCAGCAGGTCTCTCGGACATTCATACGATCCGCGCAATGTTCAGTGGATGTGATGTGATGTTAATCGTTTTCAATAAACGCACTTGACTCGCACAACTGCCGCAAAAGTAAAGTTGTCGGTCGGTCTTTTTGTTGCTCGCGAACCTACTTAACAATCCCTTTGACGCTCCAACTTAAACGGTTGTTTATTCAGTGGACCCTTTTGTTTAAATTGGTTTTGTTGCGCTTAGTTTTAGTTGTCATTCACCGCTGCCACTCGGAGTGCTAAACCGCAGTTTGCTGTTGTGTGTTCGCGGTGGATGTTTTGTTTATTGTTCAATGATTGTTTGCGCTCTGGACCTGCGAAAATGCGGGCGCTTCAGGTAACAGGCCTGCTCGCATTGTGCGTGTTTCTTGTGTGTTTTTCCAGTGTTTCCACTCAGAGTTTTCAATGTGCACGTTATTGTAAAGGTATGCTTATTTCTCCTTAAAGAAATTTGAATTGCTTTAGTGGTTGATTTGTTTCAACAGAAGCGTCAAGAGCTGGTTATCAGCCGAATAAAAGTTACATTTATGAGTACAGTGGACGAGTGAGAACTTTCATTAACACTTTGGGAAATGCTGAAGAAATTGACGATGCACAGCGTGGAAATGCGGATGAAACTGGCTTGTTAATCAATTGTACATTACAAATTCAAGCAGTTTCTCAATGCGATTATGTTTTGCACGTATGTATTGCATGTATTTATTATCTAAAAGTATGCTGATTAAAATTACAACCACAAACAATTCGAAGAAGAACGTTTGTTGATTTACTAAATAAATAAGTTGTTTTTAACTATTATCAAACAATAATAAGAAAATTGCTGATAGACTTGTTATGGAATGTTTTCTTGACTTGTAATTAATCAAATGTGGATTTAATAATGATTTTTAGATAAGCCATGCATCAATTACGGATTACCATCTGCAAAACACGATTCGAACGGAGAATTACGATAAATTTCGTCAATTGGAAGATGCACTCATTTATTTACCAACATACTTTGCGTACAATGGCAAAATTGATACGATTTGTCATGACAAAAGCGAGTCAAAACAAGTGCTTGATATTAAACGTGCCATTCTGAGCGTATTCCAAAATAGTAATGCAGACTTTAAACCGGAAATGCTCGTGTACGAGTCGGATATTACTGGAAACTGCGAAACGCACTATCGAGTTCAAGATACACCAAGTGGAAAACTCGTAAAGAAGCTGAAAAACTTGAGTGCATGTGATCATCGCATGTCACATTATTTATCATGGCAAACAGTACCGTATCAAACATCGAATATTAATGCAAAGTCATTACCCTTATTACGGTTTGTTTTTTCATTAATTAAAGGCATTAATTGCAATGACTACTTTTCTATTCGCTTTTTAGAAGTACGTTGAAATGCGATATGAAATATGATCAAGTTTTGAAAACATCTAAATGCCTGGAAACGCATGTTTTTCAACCCTTTTCCAATGGGGATAATAGTGCTTTAACACACGTCAGTCAAAGTTTAATATTGATTCAAACGAGTGATCAACACACCCCTATAAACAATGCGATAATCAGTGACGTTCAGCGTTCTTCATTGTGGTATGTGAATGATCAGGAGACGAAACAAACTGAAAATATACAGATGGCATTGGAAAATCTACGAAAACTTGAACTTCTAACTGCTGATGGTATTGATGGCAATGTCCCAGCGATTTTTGGACAATTGGTGAATGAATTTCAAATGTTGTCTTACCAACGTCTCATTGAAATTTACGAAAGGATTCATACAAATTCCAAGCAGAAAAGCTTCTTTATCGATGCAATTTCCCTGCTCCAAACTACGTCTGGAATTGAAGTGATGCAAGAATTGTATGAAAATGAGAAAATTAATGAAGCACAGATGAATTCATGGTTGACATCGCTGAATTTCATGTCTGAACCAACAAGGAAAACTCTTCAAGTAGTTATTGTAAGAAATTCCCCTTTTTATCTATTTCACAGATATTTAAACATTTGATTTATTTCAGCCCTTGACGTATCATAAAGAAATTGAAAGAAATGCAATTTTAGCATTTTCCAGCATGTTGTACAAATATTGCAGCAAACAAAATTGCTTAGAGGACATGGTCGTACTAGAAATGGTGAAAATCCTGGAAAAACCACTTAATGCTAATGCATGTGTACCAACATCTGAAGAACACAAATCTTCAATTTTACTAGCCCTTAAAGCAGTGGGAAATGCTGGAATTACGACGTCCTTTTACAATTTACAGTCGTGTTACTTGGTAAACAATTTAAAATAAGTTTTAAAAAAGTATAAATGTTTTGATGTGAGAAATTTTAGAATGATGAACTTGCCATTGAACTTCGCCTTGCCGCAATTGCAGCACATCGTCGAATGCGATGTGCAGAGAATGAAAACCTGGATGATTTCCGGGATTTGTTTGCTGATTCGCGTACGAATTCAGAAGTACGAATTGCGGCTTATTTAGCATCAATGCAATGCGCTTCTTATGCATTGTTTACTCAAGTTAAAGATGTCTTATATCTTGAGGAAGCTAACCAAGTTGGTTCATTCATTTGGACGCACATTACCAATTTACAAGAGACTTCCGTGCCGTGGAAATCCGGGTTGAGAAAACTAGTGGAGAATGAATTTCTCAAAAATAAGTACAACACCGATATCAGGAAGTATTCCAGGAATTATGAAGCTTCGAAATTCTTTGATTCCATGGGCGTTGGTGCTGGAGTTGAAGCAAATGTTATTTTCAGTACGGAATCCTTCCTTCCACGATCAGCCATGTTGAATTTCACCCTTGATTTATTCGGAGAAAGCATAAACGTCCTGGAAATAGGCGGGCGAGCTGAAGGATTTGAACAAATCGTAGAGAAACTCGTCGGTTACGAGCAAGAATATCAGCAGGATAATGAACACCACGATGGACAAGCAAAACAACAATTGATTGATCAATTTGGGGAGAAATTTCAAATGTTGCCAAAACAACCCAAAGCAAGTTTATATTCGAGAATATTCGGAAATGAAATCAATTACAAGGAATTTAACAATCTAAAGATCGAAGACATCCAAGAATCCAGCAGTGGTTCATCAAGTTCGATAATTTACAACATCTTGAAATCCATAATTAAACAGCAGAATATTGAATATACGAAATCAATTAAATTCATCGACGCAAATTATAAAATCCCAACGATTCTTGGATTTCCACTGCAACTAAAAGCAAATGGCACTGCAACAATGGGCCTAACAGCATCCGGAGAATTAAGCCTTCAGGATTTATGGCAATACAAAATGTTAGTTAAAGGGAAAATCTATCCAAGTGTTGCTGTTCAAGTCGCATGTACAATGTCAATTGACACTTATCAAGGTGAAAGTGGATTGCAATACATTAGCAAATTGAATTCTAATACGTACATTGACGGATATGCGAATATTCATCTTGGGAAAATTGTTGACGTGAAAATTAACGTGCCCAAAAAACAAATGGATATTTTCAGTGTATCTTCCAACATTTATATCGTGCATCCTTCAGGATCATATGCAATGCAGGACGTTTCATCGACTATAGACAGTGCTGAATTTTGTACTGATGATTATATAACCCGGAAAACCGGATTACAGTTTTGTAATCAATGGAGATACGTGAATGCATCAATATTACCAACTTCACCATCATTTCCCTTAACGGGAATGTTTAAATATTCGACACACTTGAAGAAAATGGATACTTTCGAGTATTATCATTTATTCGTTGAGACGAAATTAGGTGAATCAACTAAACCGGAAGAATATCTTGTCAATCTAGTTATTGATACACCAAATTCTAAAATTGACCGGAAATTAGAAGCTTATTTAATGATGAACACCAAGAATTATGCACTTGAATCCAGAGTACATTCACCATTTGTGAAATTTGCTTTGAAGAGTAACATTGAGCAAGAAGAGAAAAAATTCAAATTCCACTTTTTAACTCATTTCAATGACAAGGAGCTTATTACATTGCATTCAGTCTTTGATATTCGACATGTTGGTGAAGTGACAGTCTATGAACCACATGCAAAAGTGAATTATATGAAGCAACAAATTGCCGCACTTTCCGGAACTTTAAATCATATTCAAGGCGGTGACTACGTGGCGGATTTACGCCTTGAAGGACTGCTTCAGGACATAGTTCAAATCAATGGCAATTTCTCTTGTGCTCCGCATTATCTCAGCGTGAATACCGACATTGAATCCAAAGCATTCAAGGGAAACTTTGAAGGAATGCTTAGCGTAAAAACCAATGAAATGGCAGCAAAATCCCGCTTGAAATATCATCATAAAAACAACAAGGACGAAACAGCTCATTTTAATGCAATATTCGATCGGGGAATACGCAAACACAATGTCGAATTGTCATTGGAAACTTCTCAATGGTCAAGATATAATACCAAATTCCATTGGGAAAATGAATACGGTCATAGATATTTCAATAATTCAGCAGACTTACTCTTCTTTGAGACTCAATGGACAACGCAGCAAATCGTTAAATTGAATGATCTTCAGAATAATATGGTTATCCTTGGTGAATTAACTTGTCCTAAGAAATCAATCAACTATAAAACTGAACTATCTTATCTCATCACTAAGAAACTGATAAAAGCACGAATCCTCGCTCAATTGAATTTAATCCAAAGAGTTGAAACTTTCCTCAGATTAATCTCCAGGGAATTATCTGATGAAGTACATTTCATCGTTTATTACCCGACTGAAACATGGACTTTAGATGGCACCCGGAATAAAACATCGCAGGATTCCTATCTATTTTCTATGATTGCCAAACATAGTGCTAAATTAAAAGCTAAACCTGCAGTGCTCGTAACGATTGATGGAAATTATAAAAACTCATCAATCGGTGAATTTAAAAATCATCGGATTAATGTAACACTGGATTTACCGGATTATAATGGCTGGCATACTCCTTGGCTCATTTCCGGTACTTTACAACATTCGGAAACAATGTTTTTGGGCTCGTGTAAAGTAAACAGCAAAGAAGATGACTTTTCTGCCCATTTAAATTGGATTGGTGATAGTTTGGCGTTATCTATGCAAGTGAATGATAAACCAATCTTTGTCGTGAATGGATTAAGATCTGAAGAAGTCATAAATGCCGTATTGGCATTAAATATTTATCAACATTACGAGTTGCGCGTTAATTTAGTTCGGCCATATCAGAAATTCGCATTGGAATTATTCTGGGACAAGGAGCGTGATCCAAGTCGTCGATTGCATTTTGGAATTGAAAGTAACACGTACAAAGGACAATATCATATGGATGTTGAGTATCCTAATCAAAAAATTGGAGCTAATGTGGTCCTTCTGTAAGTATACAATTTTTAACGATTATTACAATTGTCCTAATTGCTGTTTTAGGCCTTCTCAGGTGGTTATGAATGTAACTTGGGGTGTGAAAGTGTCTCAGAGGATTTATTTAAAAGTGGGTAGCAAATACTACGACGTTGGTGGACTTTACTTTGGTCAATTGGAAACCCCGTTTAAATATTTGGAAAAACAGCAATTCAATTTGAAATATTATGTTGTCAGTGATAGTTTTGATGTTCAGGTAAGTGTCGTCTTTAAATGTGTAAATAATCAATTAATTGATGATGATTTATGCTTGAAAACAGTCAGATATATCATGGCGTGAGCACAATATTAATTTACTCATTTCCGGCTCGAAATCTCTCACGCATTTGATGGGAAATCTTCAATTAAATACAACTCTCGAAGAAATACGTAAAGTAGGAGCTGCAATTTCACATACTTCTGATGATATGTTCTTTAAATCCGATGCAGCATTTGATTACAATGACCATTCAATTCGTGCTGCTGCTAATTGTCACATTGACGATATCATCAATGGTGATTTTATCATAGAATCACCGACAGGAACAATTGTTCCAATTCTAGGCAAATTACAAATGAATAATGACGATGGCAAAAATATGCTGTTTACTCTGAATTGGCAGGATAAAAATATAACCACTTCGTACTCATTTAAATCGGATAGATCAAAAATTGAAATGCACACGCCATTTGAAGGAATCGAACACAGTTTATTGCAATATTCTGTAATTAACGATGCGGAAACTGTCTATTTAGATGCAACTGTTGCATTGTTTAAACACAACAACTCATTGACTTTGAGCTGGAGTGAAGCATCCGAAGAATTCACCACTTTCTGGGTGGATGTTACTTCACCAGTAACAGGACATTATTACATGTTTGCCACACACAGTCAACAGCAAGGAGTGTTGAATGAAAATGTACGTATTGAAGGCCCTGATCAACGAGATATTTTACGAATGTATGTGCGAGGTGATGTAATACCAAGTTTAATAATTAATGTGACTGCTGGATTGACATTGTTAGATCATGATGCAAGTGTTCAATTGTCGCATTTGCATTCGCCATTTCAACGCACGAATTTTATTGCCGTGTGGAATGAACGTACAGTTAATAGCCGCATGTGGTTTAATTTTGTCGATGCACAATTGCAATATTTCCAATGGCAAATTGAATCGAATTTGTTTGCACCAATTCATCTTTACTATCACGACACTTTGAAAGTAATGAATGTCGAACTGCAATTACCGAGTGATTATCATATGCGATTATATGCGCATTATAATGGAAGTTTTGAACTCTTTATGCACGCTCCTTCGTTATCCTTGGACTTCAAGAATAAGTTTCTGCAAACTGCGTGGAAACAGACAATTGATGCGCACAATGGTGATCAGAAAGTGCGATATACCTTTGACACTTATTGGACTCAAGAGCATAATTTCAAGGAGATTACTACAAATATTACATACAATTTCTTCGAAGGATGTGTTGTGACACATTCGTATAACATCAGTGGATATATTAAGCAAGATCCCAAAGTTGAACGAATTGTTTTGGAAGTAGATTCGACGTCGAATTTGCAAGGACGATTTGATGCTGAACGAAAAATTGGTCAGCAATTGTTCGATAATTCACTTGAAGTCAACTGCGAATTTAAAGATTTTTGCGATTTTGTAATCTTTGGAAATAATGAATATACATTATGGAATGATAAATCCTCGGAAAAATTCATCAGATTACATTATCTAGTTAAACCAACGAATCAATTAGACATGCAGCTAACGTCTAATTATACACGTTTTCCAAATGCAACATTGCTCATGAATTTCGACAATGTTAATGCCCTTTTAACCGTGGCAAATCACAAATTTGTAGTTAAATCTGAACATCCGTATGATATAAAATTGATTCATACACGAAGTAATCAAGAATTGCGTTCAGCTTTTCTTCAATTTCAAGGAGTTGGCTTTGGAAATCTTGGTTTTTCATCAATTGAAGGATACTCGGCAAATATGAAGTATGAATCTACAAATTCTTTGTTTGGCTTAGACGTTTCCGGTGCCTGGCCAGGAAATAATATTTCCTTCACTTCAAAATTCACCTCAGTAAGAATTCTAGTTGGTCAAGTACAATTGGAATTTAATGAAGCACTCTACACGTCAACTTTTGCCTGTGAGCCTTTACGTTCACTAGATGTGCAAATTACAACCCCGGAAGACACGATCAAAGGGAATTTTCAAATGCAGAATTCAATAATCAATCAAACATTTGAACTGCAACTTTCAACGACAAATTCAAGCAATGCAATTTCATGTAAAAAAGTTTTAGAAAATGTTAAATGTTCCGCAGTTGCTGATTATCTGAATATTCCTCATCAGGAGCTAGCATTTGATTGGAACTCTCTTTCCGGAAATGGCACTTATACAGATGGTAACAAGGATAAACACAGATTCACCCTCAGTACTCCTGGATTTACTCAGTGGGCATTCAGTTATTATTTACCTAATGGAACATTAATGTTTAATATCAATGCGAATGGTCGATTTGAATCCTCAAAGGACTTTGAATTCACGATGGATGGCACATGGAAAGGCCAAAAAGTTAAATTAGATTTGAAAAACTACTTTGGGAATTATTATCAGACGACTTTTAATTTAGTTACACCCTTGAAAGGCTGGACACGTATCGGTTTGGATTGCACCCTTAATGATCGTAAAATTGGTTTGCAGTTTATTGCAAGGAATAAACACATGTCTTTGATAGCGAGACGAAACTTGAGTGAACTTTTAACTATTGAATATCAAGGTGAAACCCTTTTGGAAGTATCTTCAAGAGAAGGATTTATGACTCTACGTACCACGAATTATTTCGGCAACTATAGACTCTTTATACAAAGCACACAAACACCTGGAATTTACGTCTTTTCCATTTTGAAAAATGGTGAAAATCTCGTTTCATTCATGCTTCAAAATTACTCAACTAATGCGGTAGTTCTTCACTTTAAAGGAAAATTAATGGCGCCTGAAATACTTCCAAATAATGCTACTTTAAATATTGAATTCAAAGTACATACAGATGTCTGGCAACTTTTAGATTTTAAATTAAAAAAGAATAACAAACCATTCCTTCAAATAGGCTGGGAAAACACGTTACGTCGTAATGGTTTTGAAGGATTATACGTTTTCCAATCATCAGTGCCATTTTTGCCCAATTTTATGGTGAATCCCAGCATAAATGCGGATGGTGCTGGAGTAGTTGCAAATGTGAAATATCCTTGTGAGCGTATCGGAAAGTGTTTCTTTGATTTAGTCATCAATGACAAAGGATTAGTTGTTGTATCAAGAGCACCAATAGATGCACTAAGCTTCGATTGCGAATCAGCATTTAAAACCACAGGCGATTTAATTGAATCTCTCTTTGAATTAAACAATGCCAAACAGGAAAACATCTTCAAATATAAGCTGAGGATAGAAACCAATAAAATCCTCGATTTCTGGGCTAATGTTCAAGGGAAAGAAGTCATTCTCAAAGCGGATATGTCAACCAAGAAAGCACACATCGAATTGGTCACTGTGGCATACGCAAAATTACATTACCATAACAAACAATTACTTCTAGATGCTTTCTTGCCAGAGAAAACATCAATTAAGGGTTCCTTCGCGTTATCTAAAGGCTCCATAGCAATCAATGGACCTGACAAGTACACTGGCCATTGGGCAGTGTCCCAAACACTCAATAAAACATCGATAATTGCTGGAATGAAGGTCAACGATCAACCAATGGGCAATATAACGTATCATTATCACTTTGACCAGGAGTATAATGGAAAGTTACACATTTCCTACAATGAATCAAGAATTGATGCAGTGGTTAGTGGAATTTACATTCCATTTTATAAATATTCAACTGGTGATATCCGAGGTCGATTCTCCCTCTTCTCAAACATTGAGCAATTAACAAATGTCAGCATGGGTACAGCATTTAAGCATACAAATGAATCGATGAATATTGAACAATATTTTCGATTAGATCAAGACGAATTTGTATTGAATGCAAGCATAGTTCTGAATGAATTTAATGAGCAAGTTTTGAGCGTTTACTGTAAACCATTTAAGAATTCAGTAATTCGTGATGTCATTACCGTTAAAGGAGAAAGCGCGGAAAGTGAGCATGGCCAAAATTCCTTTAAATTTGATTTAACTATTGATGATAAAAAATACGTAGTTAAATCAGTACCATACATAAACGGATACGAAATATTTGCAACGAATGAAAATTCAGATGATAAAATATTACAGGCAATTACAATAACTAGTGATTCACTCTACGTAAAAGCAGAACAACTTGGAATTTTGAAAGACGTCCTAGTAAGGATAAACAAATATGAATTGTTTGTCTCTCTGCATATCAATGAAAGCAAACAAGTGTTTTTCCTTCATAATGGCGCATTTGGCGTAATTGCATCGAAAGACGCAATGATAATTGGTAAAGTTGGTGGGATGCCCTTTGATGTTGAATACGATTCGGATTTATTGAAAGACAAAAGAGAAATCCTGTTGGTTGGAGTGTATGACAACTCAAGAATTAAATTTGCTTTGGACTATGACAAATTCTTCAATGGAACGTTGATTGTAAATCAATTTAAGGCAGATACATTTGAATTTGAAGATTCGTATACTTTAATTTATGATAACTATGGTGGAAAACCACAGCAATTAATGGTATACAAAGACTTTAACAGGATAGTTAATTATATTTATTATCCTGTCGAAGTAAGCATTGATACAAATGCATTTGTTCTGCGATCACCTGATGCACAGCTGAAATTATCAAATACCAATTTGTATTTGCAACATCCACTAATTCTTTTGGACATTAGCAAACAAGAAGCCAAAATTGTAACTGAGCAGCAAAGATTAGAAGTTATCCTGACAGGAAATCGATTTATGTTGAGATTAAATAATATTTTGTTATTGGAATATGAAATCGATTATGAATTCAAGAGTAATTTGAGATATGTTCATGGAAATCACAATATGACATGCCAATTACGTGCGAGAGATTTAGGTAATATTGCATTCCGTGCAATGAAAAATGACGATTTGGTTATTATGCTTAAAAATTGGCATAACACGTCATCAATTGCTGTCCAGCTTCAAATACCACAATGGGAGATTTTAGAACTTTTCGATATTGCTTTAGATTGGAATATCACTAAAGACTTTAAACTTTTCACCAACAAACTGAACGTGAAATCTTCCTATACGGGGGATATTTCCACCCAGACAAAGTTCCATTTCGAGTATGAATTACTCGATATCAGAGCGTGTTTTAAAGCTCCTGTGCTCAAAGGATTCGAGTATTTCAACTCAACTATTTACATTCCAAAGGAATTCAGACCATTTATCGAAATTGAGACACCAAACGACTTGTACAAATTGTATTTTGACTATTCAGAGAAACATATTGATACTGGAATTATTTACAACAAGGAGAAATTTCTATTGAACTATATGAAAACTCAAAATTATTTTTTGAATATCACCATCCCAAATGAACGACTCAAACACGTATTCTTGAATTACGATCACAGATATCAATTGCTCACTTTAAAGGTGGATCAATTCTGGCTTAAAGTCTCAGGGGATTTCCCACACATCGAAGTCGGAACCCCATACGTAGGATACGAAAGATTTGGATTTTTGTTTAAATGCCTAAGTAATGAATTTAAATTCGTGGTTTTCCATCCTGCATATTCCAATCCCTTGGGCATCGTCTACAAGCACAATTTAAATGAGACCATGCTCAAGTGGTTTTACAGTATGCACAGTCCATTTACAATTCACGGATACAATTTTGCGATGGCCAATTTCACTGCAAATATTACAGCGCCAAATAAGTTCACCCTGGACTTACAAACTTTAACGAATCTAATCAACAACACCGTTCAAATCGCGTACCGAATGGATAAAGAGAAGAAAGTTGCAAGTCTTAGACATAATTATAATGGACAAAGTAAAGTTTTCCATCTTGGATTCGATCCAACAAATGTTCTCCTTGCTGTTGGCAGTTGCATGAGTTGTGAAGCAGGCCTAACGAGGTGGTTAAGTGGTAAAGAGAATGAAACACGCTACCTGTCCGACGACCTTCATATCATACAAGTTTCCTTACGAGAGAAAATATTCCGGCTTGCCATACACGATCAGATGGCGCCTATAGTTGTGGAACGTCGTGGAAATGAATACTTCAAATTGATTTGGGATTTCCGCACTCCCCAACAAAGTCTCATCGGGGTTGTTTTACATGGCAATCACACTTTGGACATTCACATCGCAGACAACCTAATTAAACTACAGCGTATTAAACCCACTCCGCACAATTACACTTTAAGTGCGCAATTTAACAAGAAAAGCATCGAATATAGATATATCAAGGAAAATCGTGATACAACTCAAACACTTTCCACACCCTTTGGGGAAATGGTTCTTATGCAAGCACCACGACACACGAGATGGTACTATAAAGGAGCCAAAGAGTCCTTATCCATCTCAAATGAGTTAATTGGCAATGGAACTTTTATATCCAGAGTTCAAAGCAGTTTCTTAAAGCACGATGTAATTCTAAATGTGACTTTCAGCAATACCATCATTGACAGCGTTTTGATCTATTCAGATCAACCGGAAAAACAACTCTCATTTAAGATGTCTTACGCTAAAAGCAATGCCAACGAACAGAATTTAACATCCAGATTATTTGTCCTTCGACATCCGGCATCAATGATCGACTATGAATTATCCTTCAGCACAATGCGCTCACCGGAAATGTCCAATGGAAGTGTCACCTTGAAATACAGAGATTACGAGGCTAATAACGCACTGCGAGAGATCCACGGATTTTTAAGGGTTGATCATCCAATCAGTAAAAGATTTGGGGTTCATGTTGAAGTTGGAACACATCGTAATCGATTCAATATGATGGCTACTTCCACTTCAAGCGTGGAACATCAAGGATTCCTCATGAATGTCGCCATTAATGATAAAGATCCATTGAATATCGAATGCACGTACAGTTTCAAACCGGAAAGTCCTTCGGTCAGTTTAATGGCTGCTTATGGTAACAGCCGGAAGTATGTGCTATATGCAGGACTTCCGAATGAGAAGGAAGTCATGTTGAAACTCGGTCATGAGATTTATGGCAAGGCATCAATTGATGCACTCGCTGTTGCGAAATTAAACACCACGCAATTACTTTGGATGAAGATGATGTGGAAGAATAATTTATATGCGCCATTCCACGAAGCGGTACTTGAAGAGTACAAAGATTTGCGATTTGTCGTTGAAGCAATTGGCAGAGAACTCATCGATAGCGTTCATGATGATGTTGGGAAGCAATTAATGAGAGATGTGAAAACTATCAAGTTGGAAGTAGTCAAGAGAACTATTCAGGAATTTTCTGAACAGTGGTTGCCAAATAAAACCATCATTTGTACCAATACAATATGCAAATACCTATATGACAAGTAAGTAATCTTTAAATATTTCAAATCTAATTAAGGGTGTTAAATTTTAACTCTAATGTTTTAGTGAGAGATTAGAAAAAGTACGACACTTTGTTGATAATCAATTGGAATTGATTTATGACAGTACAAGAAAATTCCTTGAGGCAACTTGGACATCAATTGAACAATTATGCAATTCGATCGTGAAAGAAGTCGATATTGTTTTGAATGATATCAAAAATATTCAACGTATTAAAATTGACTGCAAGGGGTTGTTACGCGAGGGCATTAATACAGCTCGTAGACAATTGAAGGCCATGGAAGACACGGCTGTTCGACTGCTTGATGAATTGGACCGTTACATCGCACATGTGCGCAGTGAAATTGAAAAGTTCTTTGACCCATTGCTGAATTTAATCGACGATTTCATTGCGTACGTTGAACAACGCCTAACAATTTTTCAAATTGCAATTTTAGGTAAGAATTTACGCTAATTTCCAAAGATATTCTAATTTTCACATTTGTTTTAGATGCTTTGGATAACGTGCAAAAGTACATTTTTGATTTGCGAGAAATCAAAGCTTTGTATTCAATGTATCATACTTATATCAATTGGCTAGAGGAATTACACGTTGTGAATATGTTAGAACCACTTGGAGATATGATTGAGCAAATCCTCGAAACTATAATTGCTGATGTACGCCTTTTAGCGGCTCATTACCGCCCTTATTTGGACGCAATGGGCGATGCATTATTTGGCAAATACGATGGATTACAACAACTACCGCCAATCGTAGAAATGCGCGAACACGTTAATCGAATTTACCACAAAACGGTGTGGATGTGGAATTATCATAATATGACTGAGACACTTAAACAATGCGTCAAGAAACTAAGCAGGGATGTTGATAATGCATTATCCTTTATCGAATTTGACAATACGAATATCGCTTCTGCCAGTGACGATATCGATTCGGATTATTCTTTGTTTGGTTACAACTACGTACTGCAACCGGAAAATCGTTTAATTGAAATAAGTCAACCACTCCCTGTAGAATGGGAGGCATTTGATAAATCGCCATCGTTCGAACACTATCCGCTGTACCAAAGGATTCTTGGTAAATCGGAGCAATTTATACGATTTCATAAAAGCCGTTACGAATTGATTGACGCATTGGAAAATGTCGTGGTTGATTTGTACGAGCCGAATATCGCACCAGCTACACAAAATCTCGCGATGACAGTGGATGATGCGCATTATGCCACCTTCAATGGTATGCATTACGGTTTCCGTGCCACGAATTGCGCTTTCCTACTCGCCACAGACTTCCGCAGTAAATCCTTCTCGCTGATCGCAAACTACAACGCAAACGGCCGGCGAACGTATGAAGTGTTAGCGGACGGTGCCGCGTTTGAAATCATCAACGAGTCAAACGTGACGATGAATGGCCAGCCGATGGATTTACCCGTAATGCACAAACAGCTGGTAATCACACGTCAAGAGCGCAGCATTAGTATCGAAAGTCGTGATTTCAAAATGACATGTTACTTCCACTACGAGTACTGTACAGTTCAGCTATCCGGATGGCTATTCGGCAAGACAGCCGGCCTTTTGGGCACGCTAGATAACGAGCGATACACGGACGCAATGACTTCATCACGACAATTAGGAAATTTAACCGAATTTATACAAAGTTGGCAGGTTGATGGCACCGGCCAATGCAAATTTCAAGTGTTGAAAGAGAACGCAACAACGAATGAAGATTATTCAAATTATGCATGTTACCTGCTCTTTGATGATGCAGCATCACCATTAAGTGAATGTTACCACAAGGTACCACCGAAACCATATCGTACCATGTGTAATCACGAACTTCAAAACTCTGCCTCCGGGAAGATATGCTCATCGGTTGCTGCCTACGTCCATAAATGTCGTCGAGCCAAGGTGTCCATTGACATGCCAGAAATATGTGGTACGTATACCAAAAGATCTGAAACGAATAAACCAATTAATCTTATTAACTCAATTATTACAGTGACTTGTAATGGAGATTTTGGCTATAAAGAAGAAATTTTTGATGGCCACAACAACAAGACAATTGATGTGGTCTTTATCAATGAATTGGACTGCCATAATAATAGTTTACCCTTGTCAGAAACCCTGGATACCACATTAATCGCCAAGGGATTCAAAAATAACCGCTTCGCAAATATTGGATATGGAGGAAAGATTCTACCGAAGCCACATATTTACACCCATCATGGACAAATATGGTCCAAGTCTAAGAACATGGTACCTAGCACTCATTTGTAAGTTTTCATCCCTTTTACTTCATCATAACCTAAGGAATATAAATTTCAGAGCTGGCAGAGTGGCACACAAGAATAAATTTACAGCAATTGATGCCATACAATACGCAGCAAACTTGGAATACCGGGTAGGGGTGTCTAAACTGTTTGTCCTAGCTCAATGCGAGGTTGCCAAAGATCTAAGCAACTCACCGGAAGTGTACAACATGCTTGGCGAGAAGGACGTCACCCTACATTTACTCAAACCCCATGCGTTCAAACGCAAAGATGTCGTTGGTGTTAGTTTAACCACCGCAGTGCCTGCTACCACGAATGACCTTCAAAGTGTCCTCAATGCCATCGACGATGTGTATGCAGGGTTGGCACTGAGCACGAATGGTACCCTATTCGACATTGACAAGTTGCACGTGTCCAACGTGTCCGAGTGGGCGCGTATGGTAACTGCGAATGTCCGTCGAAGTCCCTGTCAGAAATGCAAGTGCGTGCCGAACTCTGATGCCGTCGGGCGTATCCAATGCACAAGGTGTTTAGCACCAGCTGTAAAGCAATTCCTGAATGTAAGTGTTTTACCTATACTTACATTAGTTTACGCATGCGTCCACAGCTGAATGCGTCTGTTTGCAGGAGTACGAAGAGGGTAATAAAATGAAATTCAACGATGACGAGGATGGCTTCGTGGACGAAGCTGAAGCTGAAGCTGATGGCGGACCGGACGGCAATCAATGAATAATGCGCGCCTGGAATAATAATAGAATATTGATTTAATATTATGCGTTATACAATGTGTATTGTGTATGTAATATAGTATGTTAGTCGAACAGAGAGAGAGAAAGAGAGGCAGAGCGCGGGGCACGGGGGGGGGCAGCCGACGTGTTAATAAATTTATTTTATTGGAATTGCTTTTTTGAAGCGAGCGTGCGCACAATACGGCTAGTCATAACGATTTCACGATGTTCCATTTATGTCCCCTCAACGCATGTATGAAAAGGAGAGATTGGTAGTTGTTTAATTAAGTGACGATCTCGGTTCGTCCTTGTCGCACACGAATGCGAATACGAATGCATAAACGCATGTGTGTAAAATGCGAGGATACCAGCCGGTTGGTTGGTTTCCCGGCTCATTTATTATGCATGCCAAACGAGTAACGAGTATCACTAACACGCATGCAAACGCCATATCCTCGGCGGGCGCCCGTAACGAGATGGTACTTGCCGTTGCCCAAATGGCTTTAGTGACGGAGGCGGTGGGTGTTGCCGAAGGAGCGCCATTCATTCAACGTGATCCTCCAATGGCGGCGCAGGAACAACATCACTCCATATTGCTGAGCGGCGTTTGCGGCTCCGAAGCGAGGAATCTCACGGCTCGCATCAGTTCGGTGTGACCGCTTGATACAGTCGAGTGGAGAGTGTGCGTGGTGGTCAGAGATTAGTAAGCAAAGTGTACGAAACGAAACTATGCCGCGTCCGTCGCGTGAATCCTACGGAGATCAGAAACCTCCCTATTCGTACATCTCGCTGACGGCGATGGCCATCTGGAGCTCGCCGGAAAAGATGCTACCCCTCTCGGACATCTACCGCTTCATCACCGACCGCTTCCCGTACTACAGACGCAACACGCAACGCTGGCAGAACTCGCTACGACATAATCTCTCCTTCAACGACTGCTTCATCAAAATCCCCCGGCGACCAGACCGACCTGGTAAGGGTGCGTACTGGGCGCTGCACCCAGCAGCCTTTGACATGTTCGAAAACGGAAGTCTCCTTCGCCGCCGCAAACGCTTCAAGCTCCTCAAGAACGACAAGGATACCTTGGATGGAGAACTAGCCGCTTTGGCGAACATCAACCGGTTATTCTTTGCACCAAGCAGCAATTCACCAACTTCAGCACCGACAGCTCCAACGCCACCATCCCAACCTCCAATCCGGGACGCATCCCCGATTCTAACCACGGACATCACCGTCGTCCAACGACCCAAGAGAGCATTCACGATTGAAAGTCTTATAACTCCCGACGAGAAAAAGACTGTACCCTCCGAGGACCAGCAGGATGCCAAGGTACATTCCTACATGCAATGGACAGCACCACCACCGTACTGTGATCTTCCACTTGGTCAGCATCCCGCCCTAATGATGCCGCCGATCAACTACTACAACCATCTAGCCCTCGGCGGCAGCGCAGCACCTCTTTTGCCCGCCGCCGAAGAAATGCTTCGCGTTCCGCATTTCGCCCTGCGCACCGTCTGATCAACCACCATGTGAGTGTGCGTCTCTACTTTACTGACTGAATCCCACTTAGCTAATTAACTCAACTCGCGGATAAGATCTGCGACAATGAGAGTGGTGTCGCGCAATTTAAATTACTTACTTACTTACTTACTTACTTACTATTTATTATCATTACCCAACTACTGTTCAATTTGTTCCTGTAAAATTAGCGAAACCTTACTCATAATCCAACTTAGTAAATTTACTTAGCAAGAAGAGAAAGACTCTTAAATTAAATGTGATATAATTCTAATAGATGCTCATTGTATACAAATATTATATATGTAGAAAGATAAAGAGAGAGAGAGAGAGAAAAAAATGAATAATATGATTATAAGCTGTAAATATTGCAAAGAAGCTCAGCTGAATGTGCGTGTAGAATGTGATTACGTTTACAATAAGCGAAAAACATGTACATATTATATTAAAATATAAACGTAGAGATCTATTACGAGTAAAAATATAAACTGCTTTTCGTTCTTCTCTCACTTATCCGCACAGAACATTCAAATTCACCCTCCTCCTTTAAGGGCTGCGTGCGCAGTGATTGCATGCCACGCGAAAAACAAAGATTGTCCGTATTTATTTTGCATTACAGGCATGATGTTGATGTTGCTGTTGTTGTTGTTTTTCGAGAGGGTGGATTAATTCATTCGCTACGTCACGCAATGCATAGATTTATAATTCGTATAGCGCTACGCAATTTTCTTTCGTTTCGCGTCAGAGTTTCCTTTCGGATTTCTTCTATAAATGTGGTAGCTACCTACGTAGGTCCCGGTAGGTATATTTTAAAACAACCCACCCCCGGTGAGGCGGCACGCAAATACAACGTACGATTGTGTTCCGATAACGAGCGCACAATGGAATATACAAACGCTAAAATAAATAACGTCAGAATGCACGCGATCCTTCCGAGTGTTTTTGTTTTATAATAATTTGTTCAAAACTACCTACACTTATTTCATTTAAACTTTATCAACGGGATGCGTAAATATCGATTTTTTCTAGGTATCTATTGAATTTAATTGTCAAACAAATAAATGATGCGCTATCGAGAGATTATAATTAAGATTGGGGTGCGTTGTGCGAATTATGTGTGTAGAAAAAGAGAGAAATGAGAATAAAGATGGTTGTGTATAATTTTTCTATTAATTATAGGCCAGGCGTGCGATGGTTGGCACGTTGGGCGCAAAAGCGTCGATTAGCCCCATCATCATCATCAGGAGGAATCGAAGGACAGGTGGCGGCGCTGTTACCAGCGCTGGAAGCCACTTGGAGATAACCATTATGGAGAAATTAAACTTGTTAATAACGCGCGCACCGCTTTTCGGGCGCGTGTAATTTTTACACGTGGTGTTGCAGCTCACACCGTAGGTGATCGTTTAGATGCCTTTGACCGCAAACCGACACAGGTACTACTACTACCCTTACAAAACCGAGAAAAAGAACACGCTGAAGTCGGTGTCTTCAGCCGCAACACGAGAAGAATGCGAAGCAAAAGAAATAAACACGAATACAATAGTTAAATGTTGTATAAACTTGTAAGCTGTTATTTATTTGCGTTTTACTTATTTTCGGCTTTGCTTACCTCGAGCTAAGAAAGTATTTTGAAATTTTCGGAGCAAAAGTAAATACGGGTTTGACACGTCTCGTTTCTAAACTAATATTGACTTTTCATTCAAGGAATTAGCTACCTAACAAACTTTTCTTTCAATATTTGCAAAAGATCTAGGAGCTTAGAAAAATATAGGTAAATCAGGTGGGAATTGAAGGATAATTAAACTGAAAATAAGATGAGCTAAGAAGAATTAAATTTTATATGAAAAAAATAGAATTATCTAGGATCATAATTACTAAATTTGAGAAAGATGAATACATCATAAAATAACCGGAAAAAAATGCTAGGATAATAATCAAATTAAGAGGAAGAAGGGTAACATTTAATAAACATACATATGTTATGTACGCATCTGAATTAGGAATAACAAAGATACAGGACGAAGATACATATGTAAGAAAAAGGGGTGGTTATCGTACGTACGCCATCAATGATGGCATTCTAATTGCATGCGCCCTTCTCTCTAATCGATAGCGATTCGAAATTTATTGTTACTAATATGCATGCGCATTATATTCATACCGACACATGCGCTTTGCGGTACGCATGAGCGTACAAAGGGGATGAATAAACGGATGGGCTGTACGCTGTACGCTGTACGCTGTTGTTAGCAACAACAACAAAGTGGGCTGCGCAGCGCAGCAGTCACACGCGTGCGATGAGTATTTATTGGTATTTAATAACACACTAATTTGTCATGTATGAATAATGCATCATCATTCCCATACGAAGATAACTTCAAACACGTATTCGCACATGTACTTGTAATTCATTATCAAAATTCAATCTTGATCGCTAAAAGTCCACTTAACTCGTTCGTATATTTCGGTTTCAACTATTGTTTCAAGCATTACAGCTTTCCCAAAAAAAAAGATACACGAAAAAAAGAGAACGATAATGACCTATTCATCATTACTTCTTAAACTGCATTTTTTAATCACTTACGTGTACAAAAAAAATCTTTTTAGCCATAATAATTGTTTGTTTAAATTTCTAAATCCTTAGGCAAACGAATTTTCAATTAAATTTAATAATAACTGATGAAAGCCAGTTTAACTTCTTCTAATGTTCCAACCAAGAAACGCGAAAAGTCAAAGGATAATGAGATTTTCATTCTTTTTTCCTTTGATAATTTTAATGGCATTAGCAAAGAATTTAAATACTATAACTTTTTATCCTTAAAAGTATGCTTAAGTTGTTTGTAGTATTTCGATTTGTGCTATTCCCAGAAAGCAAGAAATTAGAGGGGAAATATACACGTAATGAGCTATGCATCATATTTTTTCAAGTCGTAAGTTTGATCCATTAGCATTCGAGGATATTTGGCTATTGTTTTCCGTTCGTCGCGCAATGGTGGCGGCCGCCACGGCACGCATGTAGATACATAGTAAACATACAATACATTGGGCTAATTAAATACGTATTAGTCGGGCGAGAGAGGACGGGAAATAGAAATAGCAACCAATAATGCCGTCGCCGTCGTCGTCAGCGAATGCGAGAGATGCTCGCTTTATGAATATACTACCTATATGCTCTCTGCTTCGTTATTTAATTACATACATTTGCTGCGCGTCAAATGATACATAATTCATGGTAATTAACGCGTTCGCATTCGTGTTGTAAATTAAATGCTCTTTACTTTTCTATTCGCTTTTATTCCCGACTCTATTTGCTTCTTAAATTTTTGGTTAAACATCATTTTTACTCTTCAAAATTATCACATTAATTAATTAAAATTAAATCAACCCCAAGTACATTAAAGCCCTCAAAGAAAACTTATCCTTAGGAAGGATATGTGAAAATTTCGTAATATTCAGCTTCTTGTGATTAAATTTTGGAAAATATGTATGCACTTGCATAGAAACGATAATAATTAAAGTTAACGTGCATTCGGCTTCTGTAAATAACTTGGATTACTCTTCTGTTAAGCGTGGACGAAATAAAAAGACGACGAAAAGAAGATGACTACGAGCACGTTTTGTCTTTGAAGAGAGCGCAAAGCAGCGAACGAACGAGCGTTTATCTCATCTCATAAATATTTATTGAAAAAATATATTCGAATACGGAGCAGGCGCGCGCGCTCGTATTTAGGTTGATTATGTACATTAATAATTACGCTACCTGGAATTAATATAGTGGCGAGCTTCTTCTCCTTTCTTTCTTCTCCTTCTACTCTTAATTTTTTCGGCGCATCTTTGTCGACTTTGAATAATTTTATAATACGCTCACTTCATTCAACGTTTACGTATTCGTTGGTTGCCTTTATGCAAAATCAAACAGTCTATTATTTTCTTTTGTTCTTGATCGTCTGATATCATTTTTGCGTGGCCGCCATTGAGAGACGTGGGCAATTAAAAAAACACGCGCGTTTATTATTATAGTGCGCCGGATTGCGTGCGATTTGTATCGCTTAGATAAATTACACGTATTTGAAACAAATTTACACTCATCTCTCGCATCTATGATAGAACAATTAAATTAATTAAGACGCAACTAATTAAAGAACATCACCGTAAACCGCACTTTTCAATTGCGTGTGCAAAGAGTAATTATATTTCTTCATCTTTTTTTTTCTTCATATAAATAGTTACTGAAAAAAAGTAAATTCAATGGCTTCATTTGTTCATAATAAATGTACTTCAATTTTTCTTAAATACCTCATAATTTTTTCAATCAATTTCTGCAGTCTTAAAGTAAAATAACTGAGAAAATAGTTAAGAAACTTTAAATTTACTTAGTGGTATCGGAAAATTAATTGTTTTATGATAAAATTTGATTTAAACTCAACCAGAAATAATTATGATGTAGAAATTCAATATTTTGACGAGATTTTCAAAGAAGGAGGATTTGTACGGCTTAGTCATTCAGCGCGTAATGCGACTTAACAAATCGCATTACTTGGAGCGCAAATCCAATTGCAACGCGCCGCTAAGCTGATGAATTGCTGAATCAATTCGACTTGAGCAAGTTTGGTTTTGCCTTTTATGCCACTACGCATTGAGCCATCGCATCCCATTTTATTTCCTCAATGACAGCGCCCGAAAAAAAGGATAATTAGTAATTGTACGAATACATCCAGCCATCCATCTATCAGGTGGGCATATTTTTTATCGCTTTTGTGCAGCGACACCTCTTTCTCGTCCATCCATGCGCGATCTGAATATACAGTTTGGTTTCGTTTGGATTGGTGGAAGAGCCCGAAAAAAGGTGCATTGTTTCATTGAAACGCACGGAACGCAGCGCAGCGATGGATGATGTTTATCTGCGCGCCTCTTGTGAAATGGGAGGCTAAACGCCGAATTTAATGCATCGTTTGACACCTGCCTAATCTTGTTATAAATACCTATCGTGCAACAGCAAACGGCCCGTGGGTTGCAGATGGATTCTTTTTGAGGTGTTGTTCAGGAATTAGAGCTATCATTACAACGTCAAAAAAATAGCATCACACGAAAAAAAATTCCAAATTAAATATCCATGTCAAATAATAAATTTAACACCCTTATAAATACTAAAAAAAAAGTAAAAAACTACAGTGAATTTTATGAAATCATTTTCCAGCTATAAAGACCTACAGCTCATCTAAACTTAAACTTTTTATGCGAAATTCATTTAGTTATGACGACTGAGGAAGTGACTCTTGGTCATCTTAAGAAGTGCAGTGAATTTGAATGTTAAAAGTGCGAAAGTCTTGTATAAAAAATATATGAAGAAAAGTTGTTGCAAGTGCAGTAATGCGTTGGTTATGCGTTGAAACGAGGAGTGAAAACGGCGTTAGATTCGATTATACATTGGTGCGCAATATGAGTGCTCGCGCATTCTCATCAATGCGTATTGCCGCCGCCGCCTCTCTATCTGACGCGATCGCGATCCGTCCGCAACGCGTATAATGCGCACCATCAGCTCAGCTAAGTGATGCTGAGCGCTGGTCGCGGCTTCTTTCATCTCTTCCTCTCGCCTCGTTCGTTCGTTACCCACTAAATAATATTCCATTACGTTCGATGGGTGCGCGCGCGACTTCGATCTCATCTCATCTCATCTCAACTCAACTCATCATATATTCAACTTTCAATATTTTTTATCTGTTTCCATCTAATCTAATAAAATACCCATTTCAACTTCAAAATTCCAAAAATCATCCAAATCAATACAATCCACCTTCATCGATCGATCGCTTGACATATGAACAACTTATTCATAGCAGGACGAAGAAACATTTCAGCACATTACTTACTAATAAAGTACATGATGAAAAAGTTAAACAAATAGCAATTTATCAACCAATAAACAATCCATAAAAATATTTGTTTATGCGAGGCGCGCGTAAAATGCAAATGCGTTTTGAGCATTACTCGCACACGTTTTTTTTTTTGCTTTGGACTTGCACAATGTTCTTTCGTTGTTCGTTTTTCGCGCAGCCGACATAAATAAACCATAAATAATGTGCCAAAGCCGACTCGGAATGAATAAACTATTAGTTGAAACACAATTAATACTTTCATACCTTATTAGCATTAATTTGCAATACGGCGGCTGTGCACCACTGCAATTGCATGCTCTCTTTGTCTATTTCGTTTGTGTGCAATGCAGTAATAATAATAATAAGTCCATTAATAAATGGCGACGACGACGACGACGACGACGAAGAAAAGCAATGCAAACGTAAAAAGCAAGAGATGAAAATTAATTAAAATTGCACGTAATAAAAGCGCTCCAAGCGCGCAAAACGCCGACGAGCAGCGGATGGACGAAAGGGGGCATAAAACTAATTAATTACTTAAGCGTCCAAACCAACTTAACTATAATACTTAAGTAAATGTGTTTAAATTTATGTTCTAGTATAATAACTAAGCAAATATTTTACGCAAGCGTTTTGTATGCATTTGTATTAATCGTGCGTGAATAATGTTTAAACAAGACTTTGTTATTAATTTCTTAAAATGGATTTTAATTGCCTGAATAACAATATGGAAAATTGCAAAAATCATAATTCAACAGTTGAGTATTTAATTGAATTTTCTATTACGTCCAACTTTTATGTCATTTTAATGCATCAAAGCAAACAGCATTTTTATTTAATTAAATAAAGATGCACATTGCTCATTACTAAATGATATTAAATAATCATAAATTATCTTTAATGCCCATAAAATTTGATGCAACGTTGTTTAACGTACGTACGTACCAACAAGTTAAATGAAATGTTGATTTTTGCCAAAAATTTGCTAAATCTTATCAATTCTTATGCTTTGCTTTGGAGATTCGAAGAGTTCACCGAAATTTTAAAAACTTGCCTTAATAAATAATATTTTTACGATACGTCCTAACAGATTTTATTGGCTTTCTTGAAAATGGTTCGTATTTGCAAATTTTTGTGCACAAATAAAAATCTTGAAATGCGTTGGTAAAATTAGTAAAACAAATATAGTAGCGTATTTTATGCAGAGCAAGTTTTGAATACATTTTCTAGAGAATTCCCACAAATGCCGTCGGCTCACGAAGCTTTTATGAAGTTTTTGGTATAAAAAGCAACCCGCCACCTGAGAATGAGAATTATACTGCTTTTGCTTTACATTGCGCGTTCGAGACGAGAGAGAGACTTTTGTTGAATGCAGAAGAAGTATTTGTAAATTTAATGATATTGCCTCGTAAATTAAGGTATTAAGTAATTATACCCAACTGAATTTATCCTTTTGTGCTTTAACATACCTATTTTCATTTTCGTTCCAAACGAACCAAATATCAACTTGGTATGAGAATTTGTATAACCTGGTCATATGAATATCATACGAAGAATTGTTATTATGCATGCATTGCTTATAATTCGCGATAGATATGTGATACGTGACGTATCTAGGTATAACCTTTAATAACCAACCTAGGTAAACTTGGTAAATACTTAATTCACTTGTGTTGTTGCTTACTCTACTAGCTGCAGAATAATTAGACGTCAGATGTTACCTACAGTCTCCTTAGTTGAATGTTTTATCGACAATCGATGTACATTTACCATAGTGTACTTACTTACTGTTGATGTTGGAAGTACAAAAAAATGATACACAAGCAATATACGTACACACGAATAGATTCACGTAATGAAAGCGCAATAGTTGATGTTGTTGTCTTAAGTGCAGAATAACACGATTTCAGGCGATAGTACATGTTGTAGACAAGTGATAACAAGTTGCAATTATTCAGTACTTACTCAGATCATAATGTTGACTTGCTGACTTCTCTATTGGATTTCAGGTGCTAATATCAATTATACAATTCCACCATCGACAGCTGAAGACTTTGATGTCGTCCTTGGATATATTAGCTTACTATTTCTTGTTGTTTATTCAATAATTAGCACTCGCGACTTAGCTATGATACGATAACCACAAAATGACACTCACAACAATGCACGTGATGCATGAGAAAAATTTTCATTGATTGATAAGAACGAGCGGATAGTTAAAGTTACCTTAACTCTTTCACGCCTTAACATACAGATGTCATTGTTTAAAAGGCGACTTAAGTTTAAAAATTTAAAATTTGAATTTTTATAAGACTAATCAAAAGTTTCCTGAGCTGTCCAACAAGCAGGACTATTTCTTGTGCCAAATTTACTTATGGGAGAATGTTTTATCCTTTGTCCAAAACAGGATGTATATTCTGATCAAATAAGATGGTTAATAACTTGATAAAATTCACAAGTAAATTTCAATGTGGATTTCAAAGTAGTTCACCTGACTGACTATAATTAATTTAATACATTTTTAAATGTAAGTCAAACATGCAAACTTTTCTTTTCGTATTTGTCCAATTTTCTCTAGATGTGTTGTATTGTACACACATGACATTAAAGTTATTGTATGCGGCCTTCTTGTGTGCTTTATAAATTTAATGATATTCATAAATTACAGTATTAAGTAATTACAAGGGAGCACTTTATGTTTATTTACTTCCACGCAATATCGATTTGCCTGGCTTGCTATAGGTACATGCCGAGATGCGCATATGTGTATGTTCATTTACACGTGTGTAAGGATTATATTAATGCATGTTATTCGTGCATTTGTGTCGGTGTTGTAAAACGCAAGAAGTGTGTTCGTGTGTATGACTTGACATGTGCAGCTTATAGCCATGTTGTTTCGTATTTTAATGCTCAACCGCGAGCAGGCGCGTGAGTGTGTGCATGTGTGTATTTCTTGGATGGTAAACCTGAGTAAAGTGTGGAAAAAGTTGGAAAAAGCCGACTTGTCAGCAAGAACGCTGACGAAGCGAGCAGCAAGGAGCAAGCAGTCTTATTAAGTTAAACACTTGGATGCTTAATGCAAACAAGCTGCAAATAAATACGCTTTCTGACAAAGATGGCTACATACATGCAATGCAACTTCCTTCAATGGCTTTGCAGAAAATGGAAAATAAGTGCAAAAACTTGGACTTCATTTATGCAAAGTAATGTTTTGCCATGTTAAGTAAATTCAAACAATGTATGTGTATTTTAATAAGTAGAAATACAGGAATGGATTTAAGTTTTGCATTAAAACTTCAATTAAAATTTGTCATGGAATTTCTTTAAAGTGATTATTTGACTGAGCAATTGTTTAATTAAATTAGAATTGTATTATTTTTTTTAAACAGATGTTTTGGTTGAATGATCCTGAAAGTAATTGCAATTTCATATCTTATTTTTTGTTTGATGTCGCAACAATTCATGTCGAATGGCATTCGTGAGGTGAGTCGCTCAGGCGCGAGCGAATCAATTATGTGAAATCAAAGTGACATTAGTGGCGAAATTATGACGCGTGTATACACCGGAAATCATAAAGTTGTAAAGCGCAATTGCTGTTTTGTGCTGGTAGCCGAAATGTAGGTGGTGTAGGTACACAGATGGCACAAACACACACACGACAGACTTTGACTGCTGGTGCTGCTCAAGAGTGAGCTGCCTGATAATGATATGATAGGATGTGACATGACATGACATCGGACATCATGTCTCGCGAAAGCCATTTATGTTCCGAATGTATAAATGCTTGTTATTTACTCATTGCCGTTCGCATATTCGTTTAATAGCTGCTGGTTGCTGTGCTTGCTGCGCTTACCAACTAATAATAATACACCTATCTTATTGACATGTTTTTATGCTGTTTTATTATTAGTTTAGGCGTTAAACGAATAGGGGTTTTACACTATAACACAACAAAAACAAGAAATCAAATTTGCTATCGAATAATAAATTATTTAGTTAAATTCTAAACGCATGATACATATAAAAATTAGTAAGGAATTAGCCAGTAATTCCTTACTAAGTAGTTCTCAAACAATATTTTAAAAAAAACCATTTAAGCTTAAAATTACTTGAGTACCCTCTGTACAATTAATTAATTTTTTTGATGTCACTTGACATCCAACATTCAAGCAACTTTAAACTAATAATACATTTTTAATTCGGTATTTACAAGCGTCATTACGTACGCGTCCTTCTTCCTCTGCACAAGCAGATAGATAATCATGGATAATCGCATCGCACATATGGCGTATACACACGTTTGTTTTTTTCCTCATTCTTCCTTTTTGTTTTTCATATCCATTGCATCTCCCTCCTCCCCACTATTCCAAAAATAAATTAAAATAAAATAAAGTATAACATGTGGGCGCGCACAGCATTTATTCGAATCGTTTGTTCAATTCTTTCATTCAATTGCCTGATGTGTGTGTCTTTATTATCCGCATCTCTTTTTACCAAATGACAAGTGTATAATATAATAAAATATCAACTCATTACTATTATCATCATCATCATTTCATCCAGCATTATCATTATTTTTGTTATTATGATTATCATTATGAATACAATATGTAATGATAGCGCCTTGTTGACTAATGATACAAACATGTGTTTTGTTATTAGTGTCACTAAATGTTTATAAAAAAATAGGTAAGCAACTCAAGTAAAGTAAAGTAAAGTAAAGTAACAAAAAAACAAGTGGAAAAAATACACATGTTAATCGCATTATGAGAGAAAGGCTGCGATAAATCACTTTTTTCAAATGGGCTCAAAACACAGGTGAGATGGAAAAATTAAGAGAGTGGTGTGTAATATTTGTGTAATCGATGCGCGTTTCATTCGGCTGTTGCGGCTGACTTTAATTTCGTCTATGACACCCTTTGCGCTGCGCGGTTTGCTTTGTCGGTACTAAAGCGTATTATCTTCGCTCCAGGGGGTGATTGCAACGACACCTCGTGCAACAATAAACGGCGTGCTTTTATTATTATTTGACTGACCAAAACGCCTTTCCGCACAATACTTCTTCTTCATCTTCCTCTTCTTCTTCTCATGCGGAGAGTGCGCGCGCGCATATAGGAAAGTCAAGAACGCTTACGAATATATATGAGGTATGCAACAATAATATGTTTCTCTTGTTGCGCATTATGCGTGTGTTTGAAGAGGAACAACGTGCGCACAATAGCGTCAAAGCGGTGCGAAGCGACCCCCTTCTAAGGACAACGCGTGTGCGCTTTTCTCTCCTCTTAAGTCACTTACAAAACGCCGACGCGCACACAAATAAATAAATACATAAACAACTAATGCACCATCATTTACAATTCTTTTCAATGAATGTTCATGTGTTTTTAATCCATTTATTCATTTCTTTACCCCTTTATGCACTACAAAAATTCAGACTTGACTCAAAGCATTCAAATAAACATTCGTAAGTCAACAGGATACAAAGATAAAACAATAAAATTTAAGTCAACTTACTTTTTAGTTTTGATAATCTCATTTAAGTTCGAATGCGATTTTCGTGCGTGAAAAATTGTTGGATCATTGGAAAATATGTGAAAGCACAAAAAGCAAAACTAATATGATGATGGCATATTAATTATCCTCATCGTCGCTTTCCTCCTGTTCGATAGCGTGCATTGTTAGAGCTGGAAAGAGGCAAAAAATGTTGAAAAACTGTTTGGCCACCCATCAAGCAAGCGAGCAGTTCACACCTTTTGGAAGAAATGCACTTCTTTGTTGTTTCTTTGGTTCTTTTCCTCCATACACACAGTTTTTGTTGGAAAATTGAGAACACCACGAAGCAGGCAAGAAGTGATTAAATAATTATGTATTGTGCTTTCAACGCACGAAAGTGTTTCTACTCAAAATTATTTGATTTCTGGAAAATGTTTGATTCAATATGCAATTTGTGCGATAGACGGTCGTCGTCAGGTGCATGTGGATGTTATTTTATTTGTATATTTGTGGTGCGGTTTTGAGTGTTTGCCGCTCCTTTAATCAACACCTTGACCCGTCGTCCCTCGTCGAGGAGCCCGCGAAGAGCGCACGATAGGTTTGCTCGTTTTCATCTTCGAGAAGTCATTCTCGCTTCGCCTTCCTCGCGTTCTTCAGCACTCTCTCAGCGCGGGTGATTTATTACGTGTGCGTCTATTGGCTCTCGTCGTCGACGTCCTCTTCGTCTTGGTCTTTGGCTTGGTCATTTATAAGCGGCAGCTCCAGCCAGGTGCGAAGCAAAGAGATGCCGACAACAATCTAAATCTAAACTCGACTCGCGCGCAAGCACACACAGCCCATATTTACGTGCCAATTTTCATCTTGTTCTCCTTCTTCGCCTGCATCATCATCGCCGACTTCCATCATCCCACAGCACACACAGCACACACCGCATGCCATTATCATTCCGCTTAATTCCCGCTTTTGTGCTGCGCTGCGACCCCGCGGGCTCTCCTCTGCTCTTCTCTTCACCGCGCACCGATTTTCAATTAGGCTGCGACGTTCTTTTAATTGTTCAACCATAAATTACACGACACTTTTCCCCCTCATCAATTACATTCCTCTATTCAAAAACCGCATCAAAATACTTAAATCATTAAACCAATATAATTCAAAATTCAACTACTCAAATCATAGAAACAAATAATGTTCCTAAAAATAATTTACAATTTCATGCGGTTGGGGGGTACCCCTCTTTGGCTTCAACGTCCAGAAAAGTTGTAATGGTGAATCAAATTCACTCACGAATATCAGGGTTTCTTTAGTTGTACACATGGATAATGGGGGCTAATTAAGTAAAAAGAATGTACTTAAACAATTTGACTCCTTTTTATCATAAAGAAAAATTCATCTTAAATTATACCTTCATCATGAGTATGCGTAACACTCATTTAAATATAATTCCAACAAGGTAATAGGTTGCTTATTATGTATTTACATTTTATAGCCTGTGTAATGTTCTATTATGTTAATTGTGCGACGCGAATGCACACGTAGTTACTGGCGTTTTTCTTCTTTAACAATAACAACAACAACAACGGCAACAAGAAGAAGATTTGCTGGCTGCGTAACGAACCGCAGAGGGATGAATGAAAGAATGGTAAGAAAGCAGAACGTAAGACAACAAATTGTACCTAGATTTCAACTTAATATTATGATTTCCTAGGTGCATCATCATGAAAATGAAAAAGAGGGAGCGTTAACTTAGCGTTGTTCTATTGTCATGCATTAGATTGGAATGCGCATTCATTCATTGGATGAGTGAATTCACTTCATTCCCTTCTCATTCGTCTCACAGATATTTACCAACATTAGATTGGTGTCGCGCTGTTTTAGCATTCCATCATGCAAAGAAAGCAGCAAGAGGGGAACAATGCGAACGGACGAATATGGCAATGAATAACACAATTTCGAGTTAATGTCGCATGAAATTTAAAAAGTCACTGTCATACACCATTTTCTTTTCTTACGCTTTTTTCGCTGGCGCGGCGCGCGATGCTCAAAATGTACATGAAAACGGTGTGATTGAGCATGAAAACATTCCATTATGGAGGGTTATCTATTAACTATCTATCCATCGATCGATGCGTTACACGCAAGAGGTGGAAAAACGCGAGAAGAAGAAGAAGAGAGGCGAGCACTCAACAAAGAAATCGAGTACGTATGGTATGGGTATTGAATGCTTTAATACTTTAATGTTTTAATGTATTTATCGATGCGATCGATGATGTCTAGGTGTTGGTTGCTCCATTGTCTATCAGTCAACGACGCGCGCGCTGGATGCTGATGGAGAGTGCGAGAGTCAATCGTCCATAATTAATTGATTTATGCACGCCTTGCTGTATACAATGCGTTCGCTGCTCTCTAACAACAAGCCAGCGAGAAGATAGCGCAAAAAAGCGCACCGCACCAAAGAGATGTGCTCATCATTATCATCTCGCGCGCGCATGGCCACAAAAGAAACCGAAACCGTTTTAATGCATCGATGCGCGAGCGAGAAAAACGCGCATGCCATCCACGGCGTTTTATTGTGTGTGATTTGTCGCTTGCTTTTTCAATCATTTCGTTTAGGCTTTTTGCTAACACACTCGGAGCCACAGAGAGAGCACAGGAGCAAGCAGCAACATTATCATCATCATCATCATCATTGCGTGTGCGCTGCTTTTTGAAAAAGAGCGCGTGTAATTCCATTCAGTGAGTAATCGAGCGTTTATTTTATAACATCACAACAGCATCACTGTAATGCGTTGATTTTATAAATATAGCTAAATTTATTGGTATAATGTGCTTTTTGTTATAGCCGCAAGCACTTTAAAACACATTGTCATCGTTGTTGTACTTACCCTTTTTTCCATTCAGCGCGCTGCGTCGGCTGCCATTTTGTTTTGTGCGTCTTTAATTAAATATTTACATCGACAGGAGCAAGTCGATTAATTACAGGGGTTGCTTGACACACATATGGTGGGGTTTTTGTGTTTTTGATCGGGTGACGGGGCGTAAACAGGAAGCAAAGGGAAAAGTATAGGGGTTAAGTGTTTGAAATGATATAACAATTTTTCCGAAATTGCTGACTTTGTAATCGAGTTAAGGGTGGTTATTTTGCGTCAATGTCCTTTTATGGAATTGCGCTGCTCTCTGCGAATATTGTTTTTGATGGCGGGGTTGTAGCAATTGGTGGAGAATTAAACGGTGCGTGCAAGATAAACGGGTTTCGTTCCGATGCCGCCGCCGCCGCTGAACGCGCTGCACGCTCGACGGAGCATTGCGCGTAATATATAACTGTTGGTTGTGCTGCGGCGGCAAAGCAAGGCAGTCAGCGGGCGGTAGAAATGGCCGCAAATATTTTACAACGTGCTTTTTGAAATTGTATAACAGTGTTATGCATTACACTCGGTTAAGCACGCGTCGCTCGGAGACAATTTGACTTTTATTAATACGCCTTGATTGGGCGTGCGGTGGCGGCGGCGGTGGAGGCGAGCGATTTATTGCCGTTTTCCTTGCCAGCGACAAGGGGTGCTGTGCGTACAACACTCGACAGCCTTCCAACGTGGGGGCGGTGGCAACAACAACATTGTACGCGGAAATAAAAATGATATGCATTTCCATAAATTGCTTCATACACTGTACATTCTCGATTCAATTTCGTAACGCATTGTTTTCGCCGCCGCACAATTTGTTAATGTCTCGCAATACGAAACAAACGATCACCAACACCAACCATCAGCCGCCTTCTTTGATTGAGTGATTTTCCATATGCATATTGTTAAATGGAAATCAATAGAACACAATAAAGCACAAAATTAATCATAAGATTGCTTAGATACTTAATTAGTTTTTTTATAATCACGCCTGCAATCAAATTAAACTAAATTAAAAATAGTTGGTTAGTTTTAAATATTTAGTTATTAGATAAAATGGAAATTGCTTAACCAAAAAAAAGAAGAGATAATTACTCACTCTATATGGTATTATTAGTAGTAAAATGAATATGATGAGAAGATTTAAATTCGTATTTAAATTTAAATTAACGTTTTGAACAATTTCATTAAAAATGTAATTACATGAGTGATTGTAATCATTGATTACAAACCAACCAACAAGATACCTCCATGGCTTACTTAATAAGACTGTTGAGTTTTAATATTTAAGAAAATTTCATTTCGTGTGATTAATTTGATTCATTTTTCATTTTTGAATGTCCTTGTTGATTCCCGTTCAGCGCGTTCTTGTTTGGAGTCAAAGCATGACCAAGAGAGGCAACAACGACCACAAAAGAAGGAAAGAATGAACGTATTGTTGCTTATCATAATGGCAAACACGCATACGCTCTATGCTTTGGCGGCAAGCAAGCAATGATGGTGGTGGTGGTGGCTTGATGAACGCGCTCAGTCGTCGGGGAAAGAATGGCAAAGAAAAGCGATGGAGGAAAAGAAAAGAATCTCACTTGTCATTATTGAGCGCGCGCACTATATAAACGCATTATGAATATCCATTAAAAACGTGCCGCAGTGCGCACTGCGCGTTGATGCGATGTGTTGTCGATTTTCAAAAGACTTTTTTACTTCTTTTCTTCCGCCAAAGTAGACGAGACCAACCAACCAACAAGCGGAACTTTTCATAATGTGCGACAATAACTTCAATAGCCATCGTCTTTTAATTGATTTCCCTCTTCTCTTTCAACCCGCCAACTAATGAAAATCAATCAATTAATTCACATTGATTGATTATCAAAACTAATAAAAAATTATTTTGAAGGCAGTTTCTAGCAACTATCTTAACTCAAGTTATTTAGAGTAATCCCTTAGATGTAAACAACATTTAAATGAGGGAAAATCACATGAGAAAAGAACCAAATGCAAGCAAATAAAGGATGCGAATCGAATGCGTTGAATTTGCTTGTTGAAGCGCGACGAATAATTGTGTAACACGTCGTAATGCGCTTTGCGATGCAGTTGCATGATCGTAACCGAAACGACACCGAGGGTAGCGGAGGGTTGCAAATGACAAATAGTCATATTGTAACCTCGGTTTGATGCGCACACAGGATGCGGATTCAAGCAAAGGGAAAGTGTGGTCCACCGCTGGCGAATTAAAGAGCAATTGTTGTCGCATTACACGCCAAGCTCTCGCGCCCCCCGACACGTATCATAAACGTATCATCATGTAATGATACATTTTCAGGGGGGTTAATTCAATCTCCCGCTGTTCGAGACACTTGTCATTTTTGTTTTGACACTCCCATTGCGATATCCATCTGCGATTACGAACAAGCGTAATTGATTTGTCACGGATTAATGCCAACTTTGAATTTAATTTACTGACAATTGTAATCGCATTTCACCTCCAAACATTTCCAATTCGTAAAGAAGAAGAAGAAGAATCTTTGTTGTTTAGCGTGAAAACTTTAATTTCAAGCAATTTACCCTCAAACATCTTTAACTTATGCTTAGTTAAATCACTCTCAAAGTTATTTGACATGCCATCACAAAAATTAAAATAATCAAATACCCTTCTGATGATGCTGAAATTATCATTTGTGAATAATTGCTGGTTTGTTTATAACTTGCGAGAAAATGAACATTTACTATGCATTTATTTATGCAAATAGAGAATTGTGCGATTTGCTAATTGAAAAGTTTGCAATTATTCACGTGGTGTGCGTAGTTGAAAAAGAAATGCGAGATGGCAATTGGAAAGTGGCTGGCAATGCAGGTAATAAACATGGAGTAAACTAGAAATTCATTAAATTCGACGCTGTTAATTACAAGGCAATTACGAGCCATTACAACCGGTTGAAGATTGATGGAATGGACACCTTATTGTGGCGTAAACAAGACGCGTTGCTCGTTGTGTCGTTCCATCTCTCCTCTCTTCATCATCATCGGGTTCATCTGCTGCCACTTTGCTGCCGCTTTGCGCTCGCAGAGGCGGCGATTAGAGATGCATTAGGCACATGCAAATCGTAACTGGCTTGTTGACTTCTTCACCGCGCCGCGCCGCAGCGCTAATGCTCATGCACGTCGCTTAACCGTTTATTTATTTGTGCGCACACGCGCATTGCGCTTCGTATATTAAATATTTAATTATCAGCTCATTAAATTTATCGCGCGTCGCATTCATTCACATCCCAGTCAAACGTTTCATTCATATTCCACCACGACGTAGGTACGTGTAATCGCATCAAACACCTTACACTCGTATGCGATAATTCATTACGACAACAGCAACAACCATCACATGACAAAAAATATCTCGTTAATTCTTATTTTAATGTTTAAATATTTACCCTCTTGATGTCTCTAAACCATTTTTCAGGATTTCAGAATTTATCAGGGAAAAAAATGTAGGTATATTATGCAAATAGAATATTAAATGTGTTTATTCATACGTGTTTTTTATCCCTAAATGCCTGGCATTAAAAGCATTACAATTTTACGAGTATTTAAAATGCGGCGCGACACTCGGCAAAGTTTGAAATGTGTATGCGAAAATGAAGTGTAATGAAACGCAATGTGCATGAGTGGAATTTTAAGAGTATTTTAACAACAGAACAATTAAAAGCGCTTACGCATTGCGAGGAGAAATAATGCGGGCACTTTTTGACAATGAGAGGGCGGCATGCATTGTGCGCCCGTGTGTGCGCGCGCGTTCTTTCGGAGGCGGTTGCGAAGGCAGTGTTTCTATTAGGAAGAACATAAAGAATGCATTAGCTGCTACATGTGTAACCACTGCGCACTCTCATTCGATGGCGGCATTGGCGGTGGCGGTGGTACTGGCGCTGGCGATTACGCCAACTTACGTACACATTTGCTGAGTGAATGAATGATAAATAAATCTCACGATTGTAAGTGTAATCTAAATCTTTTTTTGCTTTCGTACTTTTAAAATTATTTATGCACATTGCATGACTTGCCCATTTAGCATATGTAGTGTTGATGGTTAATTATCGTTTTATCGCTGTGCACCGCCGATAAAAATTAATTTGTTTTCGCTCGAAAATCACTTTGCACTAAACATGCGCAAACTTACAAATAAAACTTTTTTGCGTTTGCTCGTGCTCTAGTCGCGCCACGTTAGATTGCGAATAAATATGCAAATAGCGCATTCGCGATTAACTGCGCTGTAAAATAAATCCGAACGCGAGAGAAAAAAAAGAGAGGAGTAGGGACGCGTGAGGCAAATGGAATTTAATTAATTCTATTATTGGGTGGTGATAAAGTGCGCGCTGTCAAGCCACAAATATTGGTTTATTTTATTCCGCAATTGGCAGAACGCGCAAATGCACTCATTGTAACCGAGTGGATGCATATAAATTGCATCTATTTGCGCAGTGGGCCATGCAAGATGAAGTGCATTGTGGCTAAAACCACCCCCGATACGCTCCACCGCCGATGGCTGCACTCTCAGCTGTTTATTACCTACAGCAAATGCGCAACCAATATTTGGTCAAAATACAATAACTTTGAATTGTTCATTGCATCCCCTACACTATTCGCATGCACATGCACATGCACATGCACATGCATGACATGAATAAAGATGGTAAAACAGTATGGTGATAGTGTTTGGTGTCGGTGTCGGGTGTTTGAAGCGTGATGATTATAGTGGATGAAGCGATGCAACAAGATGTTGGTTCTTGTTGGTTCTTGAGCAGCTCACGCGAGGGAGAAAGGACGAACAGTTCGTGTCGTGTTCGGCGCCTTAATTGCTGTTTACCGAGCCTATTCGCGCGTTTGATCTGGCTGCGCGATCCGCGTTGCCTGTGATTATTTACCGAAGCCGACAAACTCGACGCTCGCGCGCTGTTTGCGCTCGCTAGCTACCAATTTGTGGGCCTCGGGTTATATATCATAACGCAGGCCACTTCTTCTTCTTCTGCGACTTGCCTGCTTCTGCTTCACCTCACTTTTATCCAACGTATGTAGCTACACCTCTCATATGCATTGACAGCTTGTTGCTGTTTATGTGTGCGCTCAACGTCTAATTATACGACTTTAAGAAGAAATCTTCAAAGATGTTCAACAACAACTACGCATACAGTCGATTTCACTCACAAGGACTCCAATCTAATCCTTCCTGCAACAATAACTTTCTCAGAAATCACAGGATAATTTTCCACCCTCGTTCTTTTTGCTTGTTGTAATAAAATTAATAGTAAAATCTATAAATGACATTCACTGTACGTTATTATATTGGACAAAAGTAATAAAAAGGACATTTATAGTTAAATAGCGCTAAAAATTAATAGCTGGAAGCCATTAAATGGCCGGAGGAAAAAGTCAATATTTAAACGATTAAGGACACTGGCAATATAAATATGAAAATGATTACCCGCTGGTAGGTAGGTACTAGCAGGGCAATTAGAGAATAATAATCATTAGCATTTTTATTTATTGCCAATGGCATTAAAGCAAATTAACTGCGACAAAAACAAAACAAGCTGATACCTACTCCTTTAAAATGCATAAGTAACTGGAAGAAATTAATTTGAATCGAGCAGGACATAAAGGGAAATACTTAAACAAATGTCATTGAATTTAAATTACATTTAAAAGTATAATTCTTCCACTGTTTTTCTCTAGTTTTTTTTTTTTTTTGGAGTTTGAAGGAAAAGAAAAAGCATTGAAGTAAACAAGAAGAAAAAGTAGTACCTACCAACATCTTTGGTTCGTTGGCAATTTTCAAACGAAAGAAGAGAAGATAAGAGAAGTGAAGAGAGCAAAGAAAATCTCTTAGCTTATTATCCGACGGCTTTTGCCGTTGTTGTTGGTGCATGGCGCGGATCAAACGAGCATACATTATTACATGCATATTATAGATTTATTGATTTCGCATCAGAGCGCACGAAGCCAACAATCAGCGCGCTCGCAATAACAAGACGTTGAAGATGAACAAGTACAAGAAGCGAAGGATAATTACATGCATCATTTGGTAATTGTTTGCTTGCTTGTAATTACTAATGAAATTTACAGGCATTCGCCACACTGCTCGAATGTAATGAGAAGTCTTCTTTTGCAACGCGCAACGCGGAGAGAGGGCAAAAAGCGCTGCACTTTCGCGATAATAAATCATAATCGGCAATAAGCTGCACGAAAATCACAATTGCCATGAAATGGCGAAAATGGCGGTGAAGGAGACATGCGCACAAATTGAAAATTTCTGAAGATGTCACCCTCCTTTGGCGACACCGGTGTGTCACCCCTTGGTTTTATCTGTTTTGCGTCGCGACGCTTTCGAGGAGATAAAGGGCGGAGCTAGCATAAGCAAACGCCTTTCGTCATTGTTTTAGGAGCAAGTTTGCAACGCGCAAACGAGAATTAGACGAGGATGAAAATGTGGAGCGCAGTCTCGCATAAAAGACGCCGCTGACGGCTGACTAAATGCCTATCTTTAAGGTGTCAGTTCGGGCAGCAAATGAGTTTGCCTTAATTATAGGGCCAGTCGAAACGCAGCCAAAGAGATGCAAACGAACGCAAACACACACTTGGCCGGCGTATAATCGAAAAGATTCTCTCGTTCGCTTCAATAGGTTAGTGGCATTCGTGCATGCGCATATTTGGTATGTTCCTTGCTCCTTCTTCTTCGTCTTCTTCTTCTTCTCATCCTCGAGATGCTCAGCGCTAACACTTCAAAGGAGCCTTGCCCCTAAGCAAACATATCATATGGTAAATTGCCTGCCTGCCTACTCTCTGCATCCTTGCATCCTTCTCCTGGCCGCGCGCAGCGAGCGCATGCTTGCTTGTCGATTGTGTTGCAGCAGCGCACAAAAGAAACGCATTATAAAACAAAATCATTTATAAATTACACGTTAAAGCATCAAAACGCGTTGTCCGCCTAAAACGATAAATTATCTTTTCTTGCTTTTTTACCTCCGTTCGATCTTCGTTCGCACGACGCTCGCGCGCATAAGTCGCATTCGCACCTTGCTGGTATGCGCGGTGCACATAATTACATGCTCTTTATTTATTTATTTTCACCTTGCGCGCACCACAACCGCACTCGCTTTTCGCTCACCACCAGTAAACAAAGACAACCATTTGCAAATCTCTTAGTCTTTTATCATTTCGCTCAAATTTTATTAAAATACTATCCTAAAATCCTTCACCTGCTTCAATTACAATCATTTAATGCCCATAATTGTAAAACGCGTGTGCGCTCCTTCTTTGTACGCAATTACATCTTATTATCATAATTTTTCGTCACTTACTTTAATTCTACCTCGTCAAACATGAATTTATTTATCGTAAATTTAAAGTAACACAAGGAAAAAGTTCTTAATGCATTTAAATTAAATGAGATTTTAAATAAATTTATCTAGGTAAATTTCTCGGCTAATTTGTATGTTATTTCAAGCAAGTTTAGACTTAAAGTGAATGGCAAAAAATAACGTAACGTTCCTCGTACGAAACGCAAGAAGTGCGCGCTTGGTAATAGAAAAATGGTAAGGAGGAAGAATGAAAACGGCGAGGGAGAGAAGGGCTTGACTAATTACTTAAGTATTTGCTAATCAATGGGAATGCGCATGAAATGAGATGGCATAAAAGTTAATTGGTTTATTCTTATGCTGCTTCCCATGTCAATGGTGCATCAATCCGTTTATTGGTTTCTTCTTTTCCGCTTTCTTTGTTGCTCGTTTGCTGCTGCTGCTAATATTATTAGTGTTTATAGAATTTGAAAAAAGTGCGCGCGCAATAAACGCACACACGCGTCATTATTACGACTGCTTTTATCTTATAATAATAATAAAAGGTGGAGAAGCAGTGGAAAAAAGAATTAAGCACAACTGCCAGTTAAATTTATGAGTGTTATAAATATAAATACAAATACCCATGCATGTGCATTGATGTATGAGTATGTGTTTTACCAATATATTTTTTTGACACCTGGTTTGAGGAATTGAAACTTTGAAAAAGTGCAATGTGTCTGTTCAAACACGTTTTTCCTCTCTTCCTCACTGACCAAGGATGAGATGATGATACACTAGACATGCCATTGGAATGTATTTTGATTAGATGAAGAACATGCACACGGCCTGGAAGAGGGAAGGATGCAGTAAATGGGAATTGTGAAAAGATGGAAAAGAATAGAGAATAACATGTTTTGTTTCAAGTACCGCCGCCACGCAGTCTGTGCGCGCGATGCGGTTATGAGATATTCAATGCGTGTTCGTTCGTTCGTTCTTCTTGGCCGATGGAAGATGGGCAACAATATTAAAGCACTTAAAACGTCGCGCACGCATTCAATGCTTTCATCATCATTATGATGAGCGGATGCATCATCACACACATTCGGCTTATTGTTCTTCATCATTCACGCTTGTTTCGTTACCTTCTTCTTCTTCATCATCATCTTCTTCTTCTGGCTAGTTCAACTTCTTCGTCTTCATCGTCCTCTTCTGGTAGTTGTTGCTGCCCTCAAGTCAACGCTTAACACGACATTCCTCAATTCTTCAATTGGTTTCGCAAACCGCGTACTTACATATTTTCATATTATTGTAACTTCGGTGCCTTTGTCAGGGTTATTTCCAGATTGTTTATGATGACCTTTTAATGAGGATTAAAGGGTTAAATATGGCTTTTTAAGTATAATTTGTGAATACATAATTTCCGAAAGAAAATATTTCATTTAATTCTCCATAATTTCTCAAAGTTATAGTGATTCAACAACTACGAATTTGATTTAATTTTCTTCAATCATTTCAAGTATTTTCTAATCATCAACTGGACTTTTAATCTGTTTCAAAATATTGTGAATATATTCAAGAATATTTGCTAAAAATTTAATAACAAAATTCCTAAAATTTCAAAAGTTATTAAAAAATATGTAAAGTGCTAATTTTTTACTTCCGTCGGTAACAAGTTGTTCTTCAGTTGCTTCTGCATTTTGAGTGTCCGTCGGCTCGGAATATTTTTCTTCCCACTTAATTAATACAAATTACATAAATTCCACTCAAAAAATATTAAAATTTCTTGATCAGAAGTAAACACATCCAACCATTAAGTTTATTTATTTTATTTCTCCTTCTCTTCTTTGTAATTTAGCCAGCACGTTTTTCGCAGTGCCAAAATTCTTTCGTTTCGCCGGATTAGCGTCATAATTTCCCTTTAAAATTGCCTTTTGCGTTCTTGTTATTGTTGCGTCCGACCGCAATGAACATACACGAATTTTATTGACTGAAGAACTCTTTAGAATTCTTTCAGACATTGTGACTCCTCGCGTTGAGATTTACGCGTCGGAACCACGAAGAACAATCAGAAAATGAAGACCAAGAGCTGGTTAAACTTTTACGAGGGACTGGCGACTGATCGTCTAAGCGCTCACCAGCCAGACAGCGATGGACAACACAAAATCCTCGAGGAGAAGAACGAGAGGAAAGAATGGTTTGGTTGGAATGCATCCAACCACGAATGCATTCCAAAGGAACAAGTCGAAAGGACCGAGACACGCCGTCTAGTGGAGAACCCATTACGAGGAACAATTTCATGTTCATTATAACGTAACGCCCCTACGTTTAAGGGTAATATGTGTGCGAAGCGCTAACACGTCTTGAACGAGAAATAATTAAAAATGTTATTAATTATTATCAGACTGCCAAAGACTGATTACAACCTGAATATATTTACCAACTGAATTTTTAATTGAATTTTCTGCACCACTCAAACATAAAATACCATCACGTTTCGCTGACAATCGCAATACAAATTATATTGGAAAAATCGTTTTGTCCTTTCAGAATATTCTTGTTCTTCGTCCTCATCTGGTCATTGTCGGCATGACCATCATCATCGAGTTGTGCCCGAGGCAAGACACAGGTGTTGTTGCTGGTGTTGCATCTCATCTAAACGCAGCGCAATCTTCGCTGGACGTGAGATGCAGTACAAACAGCTTTGCCGCCACCGCCGCGTGTAGATTAAATTTGAAACAATGCAATGCAGCGGCAAGGAAGCGCGTTAATCATAAATTACGCGGCGCGCGATGCGCATTGGCAGATTGGAAAGCACGTAGCGAGTGAAGGAGAGTGATGATGTACGCAATTTTGATTGCGTTCATTTGGTGCCTCATTAATTTATCACTTTATGTGCTCGCTCGTTCATTTCTTCATTTGTTCAGAGCGTTTGCCGTTTCATTCTACGAACCGATTTGATTTCGCGTTGCTAATAAATCTTGTTAAGCATGCGACGACCCACCAAACAACAATGCTCGGCTAATACGTATTTTACGATGAGGATAAACAACAACAACAACCAACCAACGAACCAACCAGAGCTGGAGAAGAAGAAGAGCAAGAACAATATTAACAAAACGAACCGAATTACAATAGAGCGCTTTATGCGACTTTGGCAAATTGAGTCGAATTTAATGACAAAACCGCAACGCGTCAAGAACTAACTCGGAATAATGATGAACCAGAAAACGACAACTAAAGATGATGAACAAGAACTCGAGCGCATAATAAATCTCACCGAATATGATGTTCTTCTACGAAAGGAGGACGAGCGAATTCTAAAGGATGTTTTTCGCTCGTCTTGTGTTGTGTTGTGTTTTGGGTTCGACTTCTAAAGAAAATCATCATCAACTTAATTAAATTGTAGCCAACTCAAGTGCTTTATTTCATTTGAATCACCAACGATTTTTTGCTCAAGATGCTATCGTCCTGAAATTATACAATTTATCAATACCGGAAAAATACCACAACCGGAAATAGACCTAGATAAGTACTTAATTGAACTTAAGCTGTATTTCCTGCTTTCTTCAAGCAGAGAATTCAATTCAATTGTTAAATAATTGAAGGGTTTCGGTAATATCACTTTATGAAAATGACTTTGTCATTTCCATTGGTTAATGAGGCAAGACGTAATTTGCGGACACCCTCTCAAGTCATTTTTGCACCCTTGAGGGTGAATTCTAGCCTATTAACATCGTAATGCAAGGAGCTTATTAAAAACAGATCAGCAATTCTTTAAATAACGTTTTGTTTTTATTCGTTTTATGTCAGTTGCGTTTACAATTATTACAACACGTAAAACTCTTGTTTATAACACGTTTTGTCATGAATAGTTGTTGTTGTTGTTAAATTATAAACATTTTGTTTAACTTGACTGACACTATAACATATTCGCTTTGTTTCTTTATTACATTGTACAAAGTTTATTCACAGTTTATTAGACATTGAGAGTATCACTTGAAGAACAAGAAGATGAAGGTGACATGTCGAGAGGCACCCCCGTTGTTGCACTACGATGTGATAGAACACTACTAATTGGCGGCAAAGGTATGCTTCCGCCTCTGTTACCAAGATTACCAATGTTGCTAACACTATTTGTTGAATTACTACCGCGATTGGCAATGTTACCGACGTCGATAAAGTCCATTGAATTGTTATTACTCGTGGCGGCACTTGTGAGAAGATGCTGCGTCACTGGAAGATGATATTGCACTGCACTGGGTGAAAGGAGCGGCTGCTGGGGATGGTATGCACCAGAAACATTGGCGGCGGCGCCAAAGAGGACACCCGGTGGCACAATGGGGTGCGGTTTAATGACGCCGGGCATTAGTGCGGTGGCTGCCGCTGCTACGTTGACTGAGTTCATCTGCTGCATCAAGGCGGCGGCTGCGTATTCGAAGAGGGCGGCTTGTTGCACGGCGAAGAAATCGTCACGATGCAATGCACTCCACGGTGGTAGTGCCACTGCCGGCGGCTGCACAGGAGCCGTGGGCGGTTTGCTGTCGCTTTGGATGATGCTATCGATGCTGAAGGACTTGACGGCGGCTGTGGTTGTTGTTGGAGTTGTCTGCGGGGCGGTTGAAGCCGTCGGTGTGCTGGTGATTGGCGGCGCTGAAGAAGATGTGCGAAACATACCAAAGTTCTGCATACGACTGAGGGAATCCAGCTCTTCGTGGATGTGTTTAGGGAGTTTAAATCGTTTACGACGGCGGAGAAAACTCCCGTTTTCGAACATATCCAAAGCGGAAGGATGCAATGCCCAGAAAGCGCCCTTTCCGGGTCGGTCTGGCCGTCGAGGGATCTTGATGAAGCAGTCGTTGAAGGAGAGATTGTGACGAAGTGAGTTTTGCCATCGTTGCGTATTGCGTCTGTAGTACGGAAAGCGATCGGTGATGAAGCGGTAAATCTCGGAGAGCGGCAGCATCTTTTCCGGTGAGCTCCAGATGGCCATTGCCGTCAGCGAGATGTACGAGTAGGGCGGCTTCTGGTCTCCATACGACTCGCGCGACGGCCGAGGCATTTCTAATCAAGTAATTTAAGGTCAAACCTTAATCTTATCAATTGTAATCACAACAACCCTCTCTAAATTTAATTATTGCATTGATAAAATACGGAAACAAACCTTCTTCTAAAGTATCCGCTTCTTACGACACATAGTAACGCACTCATTGACAAAACGACCACTTCCGGTTACCATTCGCTTTTGCCACCCTCTATAGTCCTTGTCGTTGTCCTTCAATCTCTTAATCCTTCCAATCAGATGGTTTAAATCTTCTTTAGCACACTTAATGAAAACTTTGAAAACTTCACATGTTAATTGTCACTTTGTCCTTGTTTTAATTTGATGAATGTCTGGTGGTTTGTTAACTCATGTTTAATTAAGACCAATTAACTGGATAATCTCAACACTTTGCAAAATTGTTAAGCGCACGTTTCGCGTTAATCTTGCATTGAGTTTGCAAGATTTGTTTGTGGTTTATCCGAAGGCGCAATCCGTATTGCCGGGCGCGACTGCAAGTTACCGGCGTTTCGCTTCCTCCGGTTCTTCGTCAGCCGCCGATTTGGGCGTGTTGTACATCCGAAGAACCAACCAGTTGTTTGCCTCAAACCGCCCCATTTTGCCGCCCGCGTTTAGCCGCTATTATTCCTATTGGTCGATTGTGACAGGTAACAAGCAAGGTGGATTCCTCCCGTTCTTCCGTATTCGTTCCTCATCGCTGATCGCCATTCATCACTTCTTCAGCTATGTGCATTTCATTTAGATTACAGTATATTAGCGTGCTTTGCGTGTGCTACTCTATGCAAACAAACATAATGCCGATTGTACTATACTTTAAAAATTGTTTTAAAAAGTTTCAGGAGTGAAAATAATTTTTTTTGCAATTTTTTAAATATTTTAATATTATTTCTTTTTTAGAAACCATATTTTACTATTACAATATGCGAAAACGCGTTAAATAAATTTTTCATTTACTTTTAGTTACGTTTAAAGCATATGAGATATTTCATTCAACTTTCCGAACAGGTATGGCCCTCTGCGGAGAGAATCGTGAACTTCGATAAGCAATTTCAGATGTAGTGCTTTTGGTTAGAGAAATCGAGAAGCGGCCTGGTAGTTGTCACCAGTAAGGTTATAAGGTATGCAGTGGTGTTTGGATATTTTGACTGGTAGTGATGATAGTGGTGTTATTATCAAAGAACAGCATAAGTTACACGGTATTGTGATTAAATGTGAAGTAAATAAGGAAAATATCGAAATAGAAACATCAATACATAAATCGCCTGTGGTTTTAAATGGTTTTGCATTGGTAAACAACTCATCGTACAAAGCATTTGATGATGATGTATTAAGAATTCCAGAAGTGAACATGGCATACAGAGTTCGGCTAATGAACAAGCGATTAAAGCTTGATAATAATACAAAAATTACATCCTTCTTGCAGAGATCTCCTTCAAGTTCTAAGGATGTAAACAGACCCTTGAATCCTGAGCATGGATGGAATGATTTTCCTGATTGTCTCGTATATGAACCTGAATCAAAGGATACAATAGATTCACCAGTTAAGGTAGCTGCGTTTGATTTGGATGGTACACTTATTAAAACCAAAAGTGGACAGAGATATGCCAAAGATACAGATGATTGGAAATTATTTGATAGTTCAGTTCCAAGAGTATTGCAAGACTATCATGCCAAAAACTATAAACTGGTACTGTTCAGCAATCAATTACCACTTGGTGATGATAAACAGAAATGCAAAGACTTTAAAATCAAGGTGGATAGTATAAGAGCACAGTTAGATGTTCCAATCAATTGTTACATCGCAATCAAGAGAGATAATCTTAGGAAGCCTTGCATTGGGATGTGGAGCTTAATGGAATCTCATACAGAGGGTGAAATCAATAGGGAAGAATCATTCTATGTTGGTGATGCTGCTGGGCGTCCAAAAACTTTAGCTGGTCCTAAAGATCATTCATTTGCAGATCTTCTCTTTGCTCGTAATTTAAACTTGAAGTTTCACACGCCTGAGTCTTTCTTCCTTGGTAGGAAATTTACGCCTCTACCGTTACCATTTGAGCCTAAAATCGCAACTACCCAAACTAAATTTTCATTGGCTACAAAGCCTGAAGTAATTATCATGGTTGGAGCACCTGCATCAGGGAAGAGTAGTTTTTGCAAACAAAACTTGACCACTGATGGCTATGCCTATGTAAGTCGGGATGCAGTTGGTTCTTGGCAGAAATGCGTTCAACTCGTTGAAGATGCATTAAGAGCAAAGAAACGTGTTGTTGTTGATAACACAAATAAAGATAAAGAATCTCGTAAACGATTCATTGATATCGCGAAACGTATGAATACTCCTTGTCGCTGTTTCATGATGGATGTTGATAAGATGCGAGTAATGCACAACAATAAATTCAGACAATTGGTTGATAAGAACCATGCGTTTATTTCTGATATTATAATTCATTCATACTTTAAAGGATTTGAACCACCAACAACTTCTGAAGGATTTGATGAAATTGTTAAGTTAAAATGTGTTCCTAATTTTGAAAAGGCGACAGAACAAATCTTATATGAAATGTTTTTACTTGATAAATACTGACAAATTTCCTTGGATAGAATAAATTTGAATATTTTCAAAGCGTTGTACTAAATTGCTCAGCTTCTTTTTCTTTGGGCATATTCTTTTCTTTTTTATCAGTTGCATAACTTTTAGTTCTAATTTTCATTTCTCTATTCTCCGAGTAAGTTTCAATGATATTTTGCACAATATATGTGAATCCATTCTTTATATTGAAATCGTCTTTGGCAGATGTATCAAACCACCCAAGAAATCCTTTTTTAGAACAAAACTGATCCAATTGACAAATTTTAACTGTCGTTTCTGAATCGCACTGCAAATAAAACAATTAATGTTGGCATTAACTCAACTTTAATTCTTACCTTGTTAGCAAAAAGAACACATGGAAGTTTAATGCGTTTCTTGTTTTTATTCTTAATTTTGATTCGCATTTTACTATCCAATTCTTTCTTCCACTTTTTAACGGACGCAAAACTCTTTGGATCATTCATATCAAAAACGATAATTGCCCCGGTCATTTCTTCCATCATAGAACCTTTAATAACTCCTGAGACATCAATGATATTTACTTGAATATCTCGTCCTTGCAAATTCATCACTTTAGTTTCAAAATCACCATATTCATCTTCACCATCGAATTTGTCATAAACAAATCGCCTTACTATTGCACTCTTTCCAACAAAGTGATCGCCAACCACCAGGATATTAACTTCCAACGTATCCTGATTTACTTCGCTGTCAGTCAGCTCATCCTCAGAGGACGATAATGATTTCAAATACGTATCAAATTTAACGCGCTTTTTCAAATACTGCATTGGACTAGTTTTACCCACATTATCCTCATCCAATGTCAATAGATCTCCCACGGATTTAAACGAATCTAGCGTACTAGTCCTTGGAATATCTTCAGGACTATATTGCGCCTCTTGTGCTACAGAAGCAAAGGAAGTTTGTGGTTTCATTTCCAATGCGCGCATAAAATATTCAGATGAAATATCCCAATAACATCCACTCGGTGCAGGCGCAACTTCCGAACGTTTTTGCGGCTTTAATGTTTTCTTGTTCCGCATAAAAAGCGCGCGAAAGTTAAGACCATTATCATTTCCAGATTCATCACTACTTTCTGAATCGTATGCACAAGCAAATGATTCATTCACAACATCGTACATTGCATCCATTTTGCAACAGACCGCGTTACTCGAATAAAACATTTAACAGACTAAAAGAGCGCGCTTAAAGGTGCGCGTTTTATAGACGACGCATAATCAATTATGATTTGTCATTATCATACTTATGAATAAACACATTGATGATTCTTATTTATGCCGATAAGATTATCATTAAATTTAATGAATGAAGAAGACTGATTATTTTTTAGGGAAATTTATTAATTCTTTATGTTAGCACAGCCATTAGTTTCTACTCTAAGCCAAAAAACAAATGACTAGAAGCCTACAAATTACCTCATTCAATTACAAGAGGATTATTATTACAGTTCCAGGGATTAATACATTATTATTATTAAATATCAGTTAACTTAAGTCCATCTTTATCAATCGATTAATAATCACTTTCTTGCTATTAGCACCAAACCGTTACACATCATTCTATTCGTCACGATTGATTTGATCGTTCGTTCATAAAAGATAACAATATGATGAATAATCGCCGAAATACTGATAGTCGAAGCCGAAAACAATATCATAATGCTTATAACTTAGTTGTTATATAGGATATATAATTAATTAGTGTGTTCCTTACAAAGGGACGTGCGACATTTGAACACAATTACAAATGTTGTTTTGAATTTGTTTGATTTAGGAGCAACATTTCTTTGAGATATTTATGTAAGTTACTGATTGTTTGCTCTGGCCATAGCTAGTTTAGTTGTAGTCAACGTTATTGTTGTTTTCGGTAGCTGTTGGTGGCGGCGGTGACGCGGTGACGGCAGTTGCGGCGGTAGCCGAAGAAGTGGTGGGTGTGCGACCAGCACGATGCGCCTTCAGGACGTCGTTCTCGAGCTCGAGTTGTTCGATGCGTCCTAGCAGCACGGCAATGCGCCCCTGGAGCGCATCAACCTCCTCCTGAAGCGCTCTCTTCACCAGGTCCTTTGCCCGTGCAAGACAAATCAGGTTTGTGCGTGTTCAACTCACTACTCGATTACATGCTAATCACTACAGCAAGTGGATACGAATCGCCAAGGATAATTAATAACTTTGTTTTGCTTACCATTGCTTCAGTGATTTTAGCATCAATTACTGCGCTCGTGCAGCCAGTGACACTGAAAACAGTTAATTAACGTCCGATTAATTAAAGCCTACTGCGTCTTAAGCTTTATTGCGCATGAGAGGATGACAAGGGGGTGGGTGATAAGCAAAGAAGTACCCGATAAAGTTCTTCACGAAGCAATAGAGGGTCAAAAGCAAGCGACCATCATTAAAGTCAAGCGGATTTTTCAGCGCTGGCAGCTGAAGGTGGACTGCGTCCTGTTGATGCTGATGATGATGATAGTGATGTTGTTGTTGTTGTTGTCGAGTGGTGGCCATGCTTCCACGCACTAATAGAAAGTCTGTGACATTGCGGCGGACGCACTCGGACTGGGAGACTGCGGAACTGCGTGTGCAAGGTTGCGCCGTCTGCATTCCGGTCGGCGGCGACGGCGGCGGCGGTGGATGTGCGTATTGATTGGCTCGCAGTGAGGCGGCGCATGCGTCCAGTATCAAGTTTGAAATTTACCTGCTACGACATACCTGTAGTCCGCATTATGGGGTGATAATGTGACGATAACACCGGCGCATTCATGAATACGAGCGGCGCAGCGCTGTCTGCAAAGGAAATAAATTCAATTATTGCATTTAAATCATAAAGCGGCTTATTACGTAAAAGAATAATGCTTACTATGAACGATGGTCACTGGTTGTAACCCTATAGTATCTTCGGCAAAGAACACTGGAACATTTAAAACTTTAAACAAACAACACAAAGTAGCATTAAAGTTTATACATGTCTCATCCTCCATTTTCTTCTTCATCTCCTCGAGTTCCTTGCGTTTGATAAAGTTACCCTGGAAGAATTCGTAGCCGTCCCGAGGCGCATATTCTGAATTGTCCACATAGTCATGACATATCCAACGACCTCGCCGGAAGGGATGAATGCTTTCGACTTTCACCACTTGAAAACGTCCAATGAATCTTCCGGGGGACGGCATATGTTGCATAGACATAGATACGCTTTCCATGGCAGGCGATTGGACTTCTTGAGAAGAAGTACTTGCTGTTGTAGTGGCAGCAGCAGCGATGATTTGTAATGCAGGAGGCACTGGTGCATTCTGCAGAAGATTTTCAGTGCTGTTCATTACCGCGTTAACGCAACGTTTAAGGATAATATCCTCGCAGGCGCAATAATCTACGTCCTCCGTGTATTGCGAGTAGGAAGTGTCCTCGGAAAAACTTGGTGTGTCATCCACGTCGTCGGTTTGCCTGGAAAACTCTTCGCTGTTATCGTCTGGAGAATCGCCGAAGGATGCCAACGTGCTGACGCCGGTGACCACGAAGGAGGCTGAAGCTGATGCGGACGCAGAAGTTGAAGCTGAAGTCTTCTTGCCTCCGTGCAGGGATGGCAAGTTGGAAGGACGGTGATGGTGAGCGGCGGCGATCTGGTCCGGCTTGTTGTCGATCCGGAGCGATTCACTTGTTGTGCGCTGGATCACCCGGTGATGGGACGCGTTTACCGCGGTCAATCTGCGCCGCGGCATCATTATCTAATTCAACCGCAAGTATGAGCAATCACAATCATTGCACGCAAGGCTAATTTAATTCTAGCGCTTTATACGCGTCGTGATTGATTGCGCTGCTCGCTTAGCAATAATCTCACAATGATTTATATATATACGCTTACATAGGATTAATAATTGTTACTGAATTGCTGCTTATTACCAGATTTACGAACACCTTCACTGCCCGTAACGAAAGGAGCAAGAGTCAATTGATATAAATTTTTGCACTGGCGGCGGCGGCAGCTGCGAAAAACAGCTGTTCAAGGTTGAAGGGCAGGCAGCCTCATGCACCGGGAGGACTTTGGATGGCAGCACTTCGTTCAGTTTAAAGAGGCGGCTGAAACCGCCAAGTTGCGCACTTGGCACGCACTTTTAATTCATTTTTTAAAATGTACATTCTTACCACTTTTTTCTAGTTTAACAACTCACAAAAATTTTGCAGATGACATTAATATCATTATTTGCAATAATTCGGAGGCGGCAGAATTAAATATCGAATAAATAATTACTTTGAAAACTTTGCTACAAGTATGCATTTATGAGCGTATACAGTTGCCTACAGTGCCTACGAATGTAAACGATGTAAACACGGCCATGGCATTGACAGTGCAACGCATCCACCGGAACGCACAGGTTCAAAACATGTTCGAAAATTGTTACAATCTGACGATAACAGGTTAAACATTGCTATGTCAGTCTAACAGTGATTTCTGTAGTGTGCTCCACGTTGTTATTTGTATTCATAAAGAAGAAAAGTGCCAGTGATTAAGCATGGAGCATAATTCAATCATGGTGTCAAGAGGTATTTGTACGTTGTGGTTAACGTTCTCGACCGACGCTATATTATTGGACGTCGTTGTGAAGTTCAAGTTGTAATGTAAGTATACACGTTTTCCAAGTGCACAGTGACCATGCCATTTGTTTATTTAGTGCTGCGAGCCAAAGCGTCATTAGTCAGTGTTCAAACAAATGCTGTTGCTGATAACGACGACGCCTCCCGATTTGCGAACTAGAATTTGGAAGGACGCCCAGCGAGACTTCTGTGGAAACCAGAACAGGGACTTCGGCGTCGTGGCTTGCTTTAGACCAGGCGCAATCAGATGGTGCTAACAGACCGTAATAGAACAGCAGTCGAGCCGCCGCTGCCCTCGTTGATACCGCGTGGGGCACTTCATTGTGTTTTGTTTACGTACACAAGGCATACATACTAGAGCAGACAACACGCGACGTTGGTTGTCGTCGTAGTCGTCGTCATAGTCGAACCAGAAGCAATCAAATTCGAGCGTGCGATCGGCTCGTGATCGAACTGTAAGTACACCTCAATTGCATCAAGGGCAATTGCGCCCTACACGCGAACACAGCAACAGTAAGCGAAAGTGCCGCCGGCAATGCATCTGCTTCTGTTGTTCTTATCAACAAGTAAGCTTGTGATTGCGTGAGGCTGACAATCGTGCGTCAGTTATCGGGAAATTGGTTAGAATCATTCAAGTCTTAAATTGGCGTTTACCTAAAACTCGAGCACTTCAAGGACGAGACACTGATAATCCTTTTCGGTTGAATGCAAGTATGCTAAATTCATTGTTTACATTGTTAGGAGTACTGGACATTGCCTGAGAGAACACTTTCGTTGACGTTCAATGCCTCAGCAGAATGCCAGACCGATTCAAAGTGACCAAGTCGGATGTGCGCGGACAGTTCTTCGGCATTAGCAATGAGAGTGGTGAGCACCATGGAGCTGCTGGAGATGTGGACGAAGAAGGTGGGGATCCAGCCAGAGACAAACTCCTTCCAAATGCCCAAGACCAACAACAACACAATACACTCGGTGAGTACCCTTTTTTATGTAACAATTCGCCATTGCATTGCAACCCCCAAGAGTTGGTTTGCATGCACGTAATTCGATCCAAGATTGCGCATAATCCAATTAAGAATGAACTACTCTACACTTTGGCATGTGCCATGTTCTATAACCCATATCAGGAATGAAGAATCAGGAAGGTAATGGTTCGATAATTGACTCACTTGCTCGATTCATGTAATAATCAAGCTTATGGTTTCCTTCAAACGCGCATTTGGCATTGACCGTCAGTCACTCAGTCGTATTCAGCGATCCTTAGAAAAACTCGCATTACATATATTGCATTAGACTGGTCGACGTCAACGGCGCAAAATCAAATATTTCAATCAGCCGCAAATATTCAGACCTTGCTGATGCTCGTAGGCGCTTGTTATTTTTGGCTTTTATCCTCTCCCTGAATGTTGTGAATCTATTCACAAGCTTTTAACATTCGCTTGACGCACTGTTGACAAATCTGAAACACGCTTTGCCTATGATTGGAGCTCTTTGCATGCGCTGCAAACTGTTTATTAATCATTCATCGTTTTGATCATATCCAAAAAAAGTAAAGGTTCAAATAGCCGGACACGTTGAAAGATGGACTGTAAAATCGAATGCTCCCTAATATTACCAGAAGAAGCAGAGAGGTCTAGTCGAAAACAGGGAGACAATAGTTGAAAACATCTGTTGCCAGAAGGGAGAAAGTTCATCGACGCCTGGAACAATTGCTGCTAGTTGCTGGTAGCTTTAGTATCAAGGAAACGCTGTTGATCAATTCTTTCACGACCCGTCAGTATCCCTTGTTGTTATAATTACAGCAGTTGTATGCGTCGTGATGCGCTTAGTCGTAATTGCTTCAATTGGTGGACGCCAGCTAGTCTCAAATTAAACGACGACGACGACGACAATGATGTTATCGTTGATTGCACTGCGTTCTGTGCGCAGACATGTTATGATTATTACAATACTCGCACGCGTAGCTTAGATTAAATGGTTTGCGCGCGTCAATGTAATTCTATTTGTTTGATAGATATGCATTGCACTTTATGATTTATGCACACGCGACTAATGCGAACCGAAGTGACGACTAAATCACAACATACAACACGCGAATATAATTAATTAAAACGTGCAAATCATTCGCTGGTCGCACTCGTTTTCAATTAGCATTATTTGCTTGGCGCTTATATCGATTGCAGAATGCTAATAATATCAGGGTGGGCGTTGAAGATGTAACCTTAACTTTCATTCAAATGAGCCGCATTTGAAACAAGGGCAGCATGTGATAACAGTTTACGGCGGGTGGCGTGTTCGAATGGCATTGATGTCGACTGCTGTGTGCATTTAATATTTATTACCCGGCTGACATTCGCGCGTAACTTGCTGTAATATCCATAAAACAATGAATTATTAACATAAATCTGACGAAAAGTATTCAATCATTGGATTTATATTTGAGCATAAATATTTGAGAATTGTTGAAAGTTGTAAAAGTACAATATGCGCACAGGGAATGGGAGAATGCGATAGTTAATTATGAATTTGCGCGATAAGGCATATGTAAATTTGATATACACATGTGCCATATTATAATAATAACACAATATATAGTTACAATAACAGAGGATTCGAATTTGATAATAATGCGGCGCATAAAGACGCCTATTGTTAAGTGAGGTAATGTAATAGGCTGCAGGTCGTCGTTGTTGTCGCGTGTGTAATTATCGTGTTTGACTAAGTTTGCCGCTTCCGTACGCCTTGGCTCGAGTCTTATCAATATGGTGCATGCGTGCATTAGAATGCGGTAAATAAATGCACATTATCTATCTAGTATTGAAGCATTTCTGGGCGTTGCATATATAGCTATTGTATTTGAAATACATAGGTGGATGAGACGTACGCGCAACTTGGAGGAAAAATAAATAAACAAGCTGTTAGCAAGCTGTTCGACTGGTTCGATGAGCTGTAACTTGTTATTAAATACGCAGGTAAATCGATGGCGAGCGGAAGCCGCGTGCTTGTTTATAAACAAATAACGTTATTTATTTACGTTGATAAATGCGCTGGAAGCGCTAATGAATAATTTCCAATTAGTTGGCTTTAATTAAAACGTACAATACATGTGCGGTTATTATGATGCATTATGCATGTCCTAACAAGCAAGCATTTTAATTAGTGCGCCAAATTTCGCTGAATTATTAGCCGAATTAATAGGATGCTGATTGGTGTGTGGAGGAGCATGCCACAAGTATATACCTTTAGTATATGTGCGCGAGCGGCCGTTTGTTTTACTAGTTGGATTTCGGTGAATTTGCTAAATTCAGTTTAGTATTCGCACTTTGACTAAAGTTGCGGTACTCAATACGTAGTAATTCAACACATGCATGCATTCATCGCTTTATGCTTATGAAACTGTTCGAAGGTGTATTAGAGGTTTATAAAGTTGGCGTTCCGCCTCGGAGACTAGGACAAGATCAACAACACGTACGCAAATGCAAATCCTAAAAGGAAAACTTGTTCAAACTTTCGCTCAAGTGGTTTACGCTAATTTTGTGTTGCTAAATTCGATCGAATTATTAATTTAATTAAATGCTCGTTGCTAGAGTTGATTAAATCAATGACGGAACTACCAAGCTATGTATGTAACTATAGTGCAAATATCATTTCTCGTGAAATGTGTGTATACCTGTAATTTGCAAAATACATGTTTACACCCTGCACACGCAGGGATGACACGGGATAAAGGGAATTACGAGAAGGGTAATGTTTGCGGGTCGCTCAACTTTTGCGCGTCGCGGCGCACATACGCCCCTGCGTTTGCGGATGAATTATCGTGAATATAGTGTCACAATGAGCTTGCGTAACATTTCCGACGAAATAGCGACATTGCGTAAATATTTTGATAAATGATCGAATGATTGCGTTCCCATGCAATACATATGCATGCAAGGCGCGAAGAATTTATTGAACATGATAGTACGAGTGAGGTTTGTTTGCTTTACGAATATGATATTCGTCTAAATCATCAGTTTATGCATTGAATATTATCAAATATCCGTGTTTTGCATTTGTAAAAATAACCTGCGTAGGTTTTTGGTATGGTGAATTTTATTTTAAATGATATTTCGGTTATAACGACGAACTATCTAGGTATACATTCGGTTATGGCGACAATTATATTGCCGGTTTCTAAAATACGAAGATTTAACTTTTAAAGTTTAGCAGTATTTTAAAAGCTCTTAAAACTGCGGCGATTTAAAATTTTTGAGTTTATTTGAACTCTTTTTAAAAATAGAAGATGACAAATCCATTTTTTGTATATGACACGAATAATAACAAAGAGCTGAACGGTGTCACACTCGTGACGCTGATAGCAGCCCTTCAGCAGCGAGGGAATGACATCGATGAATGATGAAGCGAATGGCGCAAATTTGCTTAATATGCGAACGCGTTTAATATTTGCATGCGCTGATACACGAAGCATATTCACAAACACGAGCGTACGCGCACGTTATGCATGTATATGGAGGCGGAAAGGAGATGGGGGGGCAGCAAAAAGGGAAATGGAATGAGCGCGAGTGCGCTCAGTTGATTGACCTATTTGGCGTTGTGCTTTGGCTTGCCTGATTGGATCGTATCGACAGGATGAGCTCAATATATCTTCAATATATGGATTCTCCACGCGCAGGTGGAGGCGGCACACAAACACACTCGCGAATGTACGAGCAATAAACCAGACTAGGTAGATAGAGTGCGAGCATGCATCATTTTCGTCGTCGAAGGACGCTCAAAATAGATGTAAATTTACATTTTTCGCTTGCTGATTTTCGGATCATATTTTGCACTCGTTGCGTTTATTTGCCGAATGATTTATATATTTCGACTGCCACAAAAAAACGTCCGTGAATGACAGCCAACAAATGGTTAACTAATATTTTGTGCTGTCTTTTTAAAAGTGTCTGTTTTAATTACGGAGTCTTGTGGTATTTTTATATAGCCAAAAAAAAAAAATTCAGGTTTTTTTACTGGTTATGAATAATGTAACATTTATTTATTACCAGAATGACAAGCAGAAATTTCATAGATGACTTTAAAAGATATACAAACCAAGTGGTTATTACGAGAATTTTTTTCGTTGAGGTAAAATCGCGTAACATTCGTTTAAACATTTAGTGGAGCGTTACTAGTATTAAAAATGTATTTATTATAAGTAATTCAAGTCAAAGAACGGAAGAAATTTAAATATTCAAAATAATAGCTTGATGGGGTTGCGCACATTTTGCGAAAACACAATAAACCCCAATTTAACATTTATGAAGGTTTCCCTTTTCATGATATTATCCCTTTTTTGATGCGTTTTCTTCTATCATAAACTAGATTTATTTATACGAAATGAGAATATGTTGTATAACATTTTCATCATGCGTTTGCTTCTAATTAGCAATAGAGAGGCAATGAGCACGTGGAAAAGACACGTGCCTCTTGTGCATTATTTCTATTCAGATTGATTCGCCTTTTATTTCGCGATTGGCATTGTATTACATTATTTACGATTTATCCGTTCATTAGGATTACGCAAGTTGCCAACTCGTTTCTTTTCTTTTGCTCGCGAAAATCGAGAGGAAATTAAAGCAAAGGCTGAAAAAAAGGGTCAAGAGGGAAAAAATGCAAGGAAGTAACACATTCATTACGCAATCAGTGCGTGTATTCGTGCTTTTCTCAATGGGAAATAAGTTTTTCTTGTTCTATGCGAGTAGTTTTCCAACTTGCCTAGTTTTGCAATTAAAGTTTGGAAAGAAAGCGCGAGAATGCTGTTACATAAGATGAAGAAATAGGTTTATTTTATATTCAGGTTAAAGTTTGCGTTGTTTGTTTATTTTTATGAATTGCAAGTGTGAGCGAATTAAATTGCTGATTGCAAGTGGCAAGTTTTTAATAGAAAATAAGTACTTGCGCACATGCTCGTCGTCCATCAACATATTTGTGGGTTATTATAGAAAATTACACAAGCAATATATTAGCTTCGACGCGTCGTATATAGCGGGGGAGAGTGAACGCCATAAAATCGGGGGGCGTCGGGAAATGGGGATGGTAAATTCCGTTCATATATCGGGTGCTTGTGGCGGCAGCGGCAGCGGCAAAGCTTCACATACGCAAAGACGCGTTAATTAACCATTAAGTAAACAGCCGCTGCCGCCGATGCGAAGCGCGACGTGTGTAATCATGATTATTAATAAGCAATAAAGCCGAAGGCGAAGTTTATAAGATTGCCTTTCAGCGTCATTAACTTCATAAAGCATTCGGCGTGTATTCGAAGTGAATTTCTCTTAATTACGCATCGCTCCTGATTTTATTGTGCCTGTTGGCAATGTTATTCGGGTTGTTGTTGTTGTTATTTTCTGTGGATACTTAAATTTCGTTTATTACACGGCCGTATCATATTTTCACGTCATGTCTTCTTGTTGCTTGTCGTGTTTTCGTTCCAAGGAATACGGGCTGGACGCGAATCGATTGAATATTGCTCGTAAAAGCTATTTTTATAACATGCACGTCTCTTTCGTGTATGTTTCTCATTTCGATTTTCTTCATGTTAAGTAATTTAGCCAAAAAAGTACTTTTACTCAAATAATATTCGGTGTTTTTCTTTATATAGAAAAAAACAATTGCTGTTGTTCACAACAAATTTATTTCAGCCGCGTTATATTAAAGTTGAGTAGTTATATAAATTAAATTTTAATGAATTAATAATTTCATGTTGAAGCTAAATATGCAATTAACACGTTCACTAATGAATCGAGCGTTAAATCTATTTTCAACGTAAATTATTCATAGATTTAATGAGGTTTTTCAACCCTTTTAAAAATAGCGCTCTAACAAGCAGGTTGACGAGCAATAAACCACTAGGCGTTTACAATTCCCACGGGGAATGAGTGAGGAATGGGGGATGCTGTGTGTATTTACGTTTGAGGGTTGATTTCGTACGAAACGAAAGGCAACAAGGCGCAGACAATAAACAAGCGTTTTATTCATTGCTGTATTTTCACGCGCTGTTTGCTTCTTTGCATTTGTTTGCGTTTATCGCATGACGCGTAAGAACGACGACGTCTTTGCATATCATTTACGAATTTCTTGAAACAAACGTGTTCGGAGCGAATACAGAAAGAAATTTGCATTTTTAGTCAAGCGCCGAAAAGTTTATTGATTTTTCTCTTTTCGGATTAATGTTGCGTTAAATTTCTATTTCGTTCAGACTTTAAATTTACATATTCATGATGTGTTGATGCCGCCTCGTGCAATATTCGCATTTTAACGTGGAACATTTTTGCATCAGCTTAATTGCGAAAAAATATGTGCAAGTTTTTGCCTCGTATGTCGGATTAAGTGATTTTTTAAATTCCGGGTATATTTTTTTACATGCGAGGGTTTTTATGAAGAAAAAATACTCGTTATCCTTGCAAAGGATAAAGCGGGGAATATGTTAAGGAAAGATAATTGTTTTCTATCGTATCGTGGCGTTGCACGCGGCACGCACATCAATAAAACAAACAATAAATAAAAAGTAATAATAGATAATGTTGTAATGCGTGTGTGATGAATGGATGGATATTAACGATAGATACACGAAACGTGTCCTCACGTAACACGCGCAACATCGCGCTACCCGTGCAATATTATAACGGGGTTGATCATAAATCAAATCGACGTGCGGCGAGGTTGTGTTTTTTTTTTGCCTCGGCTGGTGCGTTTTGCGGTGCGGATGATCGCATTACTTATATGCGATTGCAATTTAAGGGAGTGGTGCGCGAAGCGCGAAGAAAGGAAATGCGCTGGGAAGGAAGCCAATTTATTGGTTGCTCTAGCGGTTAAAGGGTTTCGAAAAACAAATTGTTTCTTATCATGTGCAGACAGGATGAATGCATAAATTCATGTTACCTATTTTGGGGATTTACTGATTGTAATCAAAGAAGCAAATTTACGCTAAAGTCTTTCAGATGAGAATTTCGTTGTTGCTCCTTAGCAAATAAAGATGACAGTAGTTTGATTTAAATATGAAACGAAGGTCATATTTCATGTTCTAATTTAATGCATATATAATTGGTAGACATTTTGCAAATGGCATTGCATTCGCCTTCGTGTTTTCTCAGTTGATTACTGCCGTCTCCGCGGCCGCCGGCGACCTTGATTTGCATTTGCAATGATAATGCACATTCACTATTTATAACCACATTTTGCCGCCGTGCTTGCATACACGCGGATTTATCGATTCGATGTGCGCTTGCCATCCTTCGTGTTCGAATGCTAATGTTGTATTGATAATGATAATGACACTGGAATGAAGCAGGCGCATGTATTTATTGTGTCTATCTGTCCGTCTGCTTATTATCTGCCTAGCCTTGGCGGCTGCCTGCTGGCCAAAGTATAGTTTAATACAATTATGCAACGATCGAGGGCGCAAAAGGAAAAATAATGCGATAGAAAGGTTATTTTATTTTATTGCCGCCCGCGAGAAGTGCACTTGAACAAAGTACCACATGACAAGTGAGTGATTAACGTGAATAATGTCGCTCACGATCGATGCGTTGATGCCATTTATTATTTATGCGTTTCAATTCCATTCCGACCTTAAAATGATGGAAATAGATAATGGAAAAACGCATACGATCAACGTTTTTCCTGTGGCTGAACATGTATGAAAATTATGCATGAAACAAAAAGACAACCCTGACCTCGAAGGAAGACTGTTTGAGGGTCACCGTTCCACTTTTCAGTTTCCTTTTTAGCGGCGTTTCTATTTGTTTTTGAATTATTCGATCATGACTCGCACGTAATTGCACCCTAGGATACCATCAGTTATATAAACACGTGAATCGTTTATCATTATCATACCACAGGGGTGGATTAAATTTAGGATTTGCCAGGAAAAGTTTCCAACTAATTCAATCTTTATTGAATTTGTTCATCAATCCGTCATAGTCTTGTCAAAAATAGTCAAACGTATTTTATTGAACTGATTTAACGTACTGTGATACATTGTATATCCGTTTTCCGGGTTGTTCATTTACTTTCCAAGTCAGTCAGTCGCTCGCGTATCAATCGAATCGACAGCCGACTGGGGGGGCGGTTGAGACGGCACGTCTTTTGCTTTCTCAATAGTCTAGTCGTGTGCATTTATTCGTTGGGCCGCGAACAGTCTCGACGATGTAATCACAAGTCTTAAATTAACTAGTAAAAGAACGTATAGCAAGCAATAAGATTAACAAACGAAGAAATTAAAATTAGTGAGGGAATAAGGATAATTAAATTGAGTGGGCTGTCATTCAAATGTTTTGCACGTGTCGTCCGTACGGTGAGTTTTATGAGGTGTACAATTTACACACTAATTAACTACGAATTAAGATCATTAGCGTTATCCTCGGTGGGTAGTTTGACGTCGTAGAAGTACTTCAAGAAATGCAGGAGCATGCAAATTGTCTGCACGCACCATGCGCGTCCCAAGAGGACTAAACGGGACGTGTTGGAAATTGCCTCGCAGTCTGTGTAGTTTTCCGGCATTCCGAAGATGCGTTCAATTTCCGTTATTGTTAGCGCTGTATAACTTCCGGTTTGTTTATCATATATCGCGGCATGTTTTTCACATCCTGCAAAATTTATTCAGTCATTGAACGGGTGCTTGGTTTATTATTTACCCTGCTGTAAGGAATTTGATTTTGTGGTGATTGTTCGTATCTGATTAACAATCGCAACCCTCTCGCCACCGTCGAGATAGTGTTGAAGATGATGTTCTCCGTCGTATTGCAAATTCATGTACAGCGAAGGACAATTACCCCAAAAGTAGCGTTCGCGGTTTTGCGGCGATACACTTGATGAATTAACAAGCACCGGTTCACACTCGAGAAATCTGTAATTTGAATTTATCGCACGCTGGGGTGAAATTGAAGGGAGTTTATTACCTTGATATAATATTTTTGCATTCCTGGGGCATCGAAGCGACATTCTCGAAGAGCCAGAAAAATTCGTCGTTGCCCAAGTCCTTGAGAATGCGTAAAATGCGGCAGTATTCGAAAAATAAAATGCCTGTTCCTTCATCTTCTGCGATCAAACGCGAAGGGCAAACGAGATGAATTGGGAATAAAATTGAAGTGACCAAAGCAGGGAAATTGTCGTCGTTTTACATACCATAAAGACCTAAACGCATTGGATTCGCACGACTCAAGTCGTTGCATGGTGATCCACCAAGGACCAAGTGTACGGGCAGGATGTCCGCTAGCATTGAGGCGGTCAATTCGCGTATGTCGCCCGAGCCTAAATATGCTGCCTCCGGATGGCGGCGTGTCACAATCATCTTTGCATTGTAGTCCAATTCAATCGCAAAGTACGCTTCGACGTCCAAGTGCAATTGCTTTAGCGCTAAAAAGCCTGTAAGACGAAAAGAAGTAGATGCTCGTCGCTCGTAAAACGTTGAGCAATCCATCAAGTAAAAGTTGTTTCTAAACGAGGAAAAATGAGCGGGAGGAAAACGTGAAAAAGTAGCAAGTCGAAGAGAAAGTTGAGCAAAGACTAGAGACGATGATTGATTAGACGAAATAAGGTATAAAGTCTATTCGATTGCTCGCGGCTAAGTGTAAAGCAAGATGAAGCGAAGGATTAGGGATGTAAAATGGGAATTAGAATGAGATGTGAACAGGCAGGAAACACGGGAAATTTTCGTACGTAAATTAAATCGTAGAATTATCCTTAAAATTGTTTGGGAGGAGATGGAGGAGGAAGAGAGGGATAAAACGAAGAAATAAGAGTAAAATGTAATTACCGGTTGAAATGCCATCAAATAAAGACAGGACTCGAATGCGACGTGAAGGTAGAGTTGTTCCTGGAGGTTTGCCTTTCAAACTCGGCATTTGAGCGATGCCGCCTCCGTGCTCGTTGAACATTGCGTGCAGCTATAAAACAAAGCGAAAATGCACACACAAAGAGTGGAGAGTGAGTGATCAAGGGAAGGCAAGCGCGACAGAGTAAAAACAAGAGGCGGATGGTGGTGGCGGCGGCGGCGAAAGGCACTTACGCGTTCCCGCCAATCGGGCCGACATTTAATGAGGCGGCTGCTCTTTGGATACGATGCCGCACTGCACACGAAACAATTCCATCGACGCGCTGCAAAAATAAAAGCTCGCAAACCACTCGAACCTAAATTTTCCAAACACTCATTGCAATAAGATCTGCAAATTCAATTAGAATTCAATTAGTGCTAAATAATAATTTTGCAAAATCTACTTACAAGCCGCAACGACGATCGCTACAAACGATTAAACTACCATACATTGCACAAATTGCACAGCGGTACTGAAAAGTAATTAAGATAGATAAAAAATTAATTAATTGCGTAATTCAACTCACGTGAATTTTATCGGCAGTTCCAATCATGAAAAACGAACGTTGATAACGCTCCTAAAACAAACAAATAAACAGCGGACAGACAGGTAAATAAATGAACATTGAGTGCATTTGACATGAAGAAAAATTATGATATTAGATTGGATGTTAAAGAGGAGAGTTAAGTAGAACATGATTGCAAACATTTAGCGAATGCGTAGGAAGGACACGCAAGGGGGCAGAAAAGATCAAGTATCAAATTGCCTACTGAGCACGGCACGGAGAGCAAACCGGAAGCGGCGAGAGTCGCCGGCGGGCAAAGCGAAGAGAAGAGTTAATTAACAGAATGTTGATTAAGAGAGCGATTTGCAAGTGGGCCGCATGCGCAAAAGCTATGTACGTTCGATGGCGGGTGGTGAGATAAAGTGGGTTTGAGGGGTATGGGGTGTGTTCACTTGCCTTGCATGCAAAGCACAATTCACCGTCGAAGAGCGGATGCTCGGTGGTGGTTGCTCCAGCATCATTCTCATCACTTTTCGTGCTCGTGTAACAAGCGATGCACAAGTTTTCCGCACGAAGTGTTCCGTTTGCAGCGAGTGCGTTTTTCCACTGTCCTACGAAAAACAAGAAAGAAAATGCTCGTTGGGGAGTTGCACGATAAAAAACGAAGCACAAATTTACAAGTTAATTGAAATAGTTGATGCATAGTAAACTCGGACAAGTTTTCCGCGATTTTCATCACGTAATAATTCATTACCGTGTTTTGTTTTCGGACTGCTTTCTTCCTCGTTCCCATCGCTGTCTTCCGCGTCGAGCGTGCTTTTTATTTTTTGTAGATGAAAGAAGATTTCTCGTGGTATGACTGCAATTTGTAATAATTGAAGATTTTGCAGGAATTTGAAATATGTTGATGAATTACTTGCCTCGTTTTTCAAAGAGTTCATCTCCGGGAAATCCATTAAATGCCCACTGAATTAAAACATCATCTAGATCTTGACCGCGTTTCGGTATTGAATGATTGACATCCACCGTTTTAATGGGTTGATTCTTGTAATACTTGCGCGAATATTTTAGTTGATTGTAGTTTAGAGATTTGCATACTTACTCGGAGTGCTTCGAGCATTCCGCGCATTTGTTTCTTGCCCAAGAAGGCGAAAAGAGTTTGAGCGTAACGATGGCGTTCGAATAACTTCCGGAAGTGAATAATGGACGTGTTTTTCACGTGCGAAACGCGCCGATCTCCGAACCAATAAATCCACCGCTGGTTGTGCATCGTGCGTTTGCCAATTAATTCGCCATCAAAGATCATTCCTGTCGTATTAGCGAAATTAACAAGATTACTCTAACTCAACATTAATCTTTGGTTTCACGGCGATGCCTTGGAGTTAATTAAATCTTAGTCTTGGGGTTTTACCTGCCCAATATTTACGATTCATCTTTGACCAAACGAAATCACCACTAGCGAAACTCATTTCGAATTGATTTGGTAAAATATTCATTCAACTACAGCACTTTACACTCGGCAGTTGAAACACGACTGAAATTATTTCGTAATTTGAAGAGAACAGTGACGTTTCATTGAGCACACTCGCTACTTAAGTCAGCACTTTTAAAGTATGCCGGCTTTGTTTTAAGAATTGTGCTGATTTATTGATTTTTAAACATCTTAAACTTTATGCTCCACGAAGTATTTGAAATTGAGTGAATTTCTTCGCGTATTTTCAATTACTGGCAGGTGGAATATTTTATATCACTAAAATGGACTTCCAATGCAATCTTCAACAACGTGAACTACTTCTTCCTCGACTCGGATGTAGTTTAATACTCGAGTAAATGTTACTTGGAATCGTAAACAGTCGAAGGAGACGCGTGAAACCAAATACTCGACTAAACTAAACAAAAACACACACTACAACTTTTGTTCTACAGGATGTATTTCCACTTTGTTTTATTCTCAAATATTTGAAGGTTTGAAGACTTTGTAGATGAATTTCAATTACTCAATGGTCCATGTCAAAGATGCATAAACATGGATCAATTCTTCCTGTACTGCTTTCAGCTACAAGCGGAAAATAGGAAACAAAATTGCAAGAAAAGTACAATTTCTATTTATTATTTATTCTAATTGCAAAAAATTAATTTTATTTTGATCATTATTCTTTACCAGCAAGTGACAGCACTTGTTTAATAAATTACACCTAATTGATTATTGATTCAATATGGACAGGTCGTTTGTGTAACGGCTTTTGCCTTGTCATTGAGCAAGTCAAGCGTTCAGAGATGCGACATTAAAAATTAACGAACAACGACCGCAAGGACGAAATTAATGCGATATAGCGAGCTATACCTTTTTACGCGATCACCAATGTCGTTGGCAAATGAACGAAAAGTTGATAAAAGAAGAGGCGGCAAGAAACAAAGCAATGCGGAGGAGCAAAAAGTGGAGAAAAATAGATTAGGCTGGTAGAGGGTGGAAAAAAGATGAGCGGCGCGCGCGAAACAGGTGACAACGCGGAAAAAGAAGGAAAATAGGTCGAGTGGTGGCAACGATTTCCCCGCATGGGGATGCTACCTACCTACCTACCTACCTTTTGCCATCTTGCATCCCATTTCTTTCCGGTCGGGGAATTTGACTTGGTTTCATGCTATAAAATACGGATAGTAAGTAGTTTTGCGATTCAGTGATTTGAACATTTTTTCGCAAAATGCGACATGCATAAAAAATATTTGCGTAGCGAGGAGAAATATTAACTTAATGAAGATTTATGATCAGGAGCGTTTAAATAGAATTAAGCATTTTTGTAACCTTTTCCGGCTCTATTAGGTTGGATTCTAATGCCCAGTTAGGGGCGGTTGGTGAGGCTAGCAGGGGCTGACTGCTTTCAAAACCACTTTGTCAACCACCGGCCGACACGTTTGATGCGTTTCCATAGTCGCATGGGTTAATTAGTGGAGCTCGCCACGCGTTCATAAATTATAAGTTTGTAATGCATTCGGCCCATGAGCGTAATGAACGCGCGCGCGTTTCGAACTTAACACGCTGAAATGTTGGATAATTTCGTTTCCAGTCAAATTTGCGAAATTCAAAAGTGCTTGTTTGATATTTACCTCGTCGTATTTTCGCTCATTTTCTTTCGTTTACTTTACTTTAAGCGGGTGTCAGATTATAATTGGAAAGTTGTTTAATCTAACTTTATAATGGCTACTTTTTCCCTGGTTATGGCAAAGCATGAAATATGAATTGAAAGAAGTTGTGTTGTACGTATGAATGAATTCATTCGGATATTCAATTGAATTGCGTTGTTATCGGCAAGGATCAACGCGTTGAACGTTTTTCTATGTCATCCTGGAAAGTCGTGAGCAAATTTACTCGGCGCTCGTAAGTGCTGCAGATCGGATGCGCTAGGAGCCTGGATGGAGATAATAGACCTGCCTGTTTAAACTCCTCCGGGGCTGTATTGGTGCGTGCGACGCGCTGCGCTGTGTTAATGTTGCTGTTTGCTGGCTTGTAAGATGCGTCTGCTGGACGCTGGAGATGAACAGAAAGATCCTCGTTGGCTGTCTGTGTGTCCGCGCGCGAATTTATGTTTAAAACGAACGCGGCGCGCATACATGGATATCCCAGGCGGCGTGCGCATGATGAGCGTGTTTGTTTCGGGTGCGCATTGTGCTGGGATGCTGCGCGTGTGCGAGCGAGAAACGGCGGTCAGGGGGTGGCTGGCTGTTCGGAATTGGGAGCAAACGCAGGCAAGCAGGGATGCTGCTCCTGCTCCCTGCTTGTACTTGTGTGGGAGAGGAGATGTGGATGTGTTGGCGTTGGGAGCGCGCGCTCTCTCATCTCGGCCGCCGCCGCCAGTTGGTTGCTGTCGTCCTTGCCTGCCAGGTCGTGTGTGCCGCCGTCGTCGTCGCCGCCGCCGCCGCTGCTCCAGAGTAGGCGCGCAGCAGCCGCAGCAGGAAGGAGGACAGGACGCCGTCAGGTGTGCAGAGATTGTGCGTGTGCTCTGATTCTGATTTCTGGTGGTGCGGTGGTGATCGGTGCGTGCGTCGTCGTCGTCGTCGTCGTCTTCGTAGGCTCCCCACGTTTCGTTTGCTTTCCTCCAGAAAACCCTCCAGCTCAGACCGCCGCCCGCGTGCGGTGGATGCCGACCCGTTGCGATGTCCGCTGGCGAAGATGACCGCAAGGCAGCAGCCTCCCCATCCCCGAAATTAATTGCCGATGGCCATTGTTCCCCTGCTAAAAATACAGCCACACCGCCGGCTACAACCACAGGTATTTTCCTTCCGTCATCATCAACATCTCATCATTATCTTCATCACCATCTTCATCACCATCTTGATCATCAACATATTATTACAATCATGATTTTTCTTCTTCTTCATCTCTTCTTCATTATCCATTTATGTATCTCCTTTGATCAGAAACGTGGTACAACTCTTCATCATTTCATGACTTGACAGTACATTACGCACGCTTGTTTGATATTATTACGCTCATAATTTAATTAAAGTGCTCCACGCGGAACATGCACTCGAAATGAAAAAGTTTCATTTCATTGCTGCGTGTGTGTATGTTTTATGGCTCTTTGCTTGCCTTCATATAAGTCTTTACATCTCTTGCGCGCTTTTATTGTTCAACTTTCAAACAAATGTAATTTAATTATTTCGAAACCGGCGCCACTTAAATGCGCTTATTGCTGGCTTCAAGCAGTCACTTACTTTGTCCTTCAGAATTTCAATTTCAAACTGCCAAAACTAATACTCGAATATCACGTTCACCTCCTGCAGGGTGTTTGGATGCTTTCTTTGTCCCGAGGAAATTAAAACTTGCGCCGGAAAAAGGATGCTTGAAAAACAAATTGATGCGTATTTTATTAGTCCTCGCTCGGACGGACAAGGGCAGGGTGAATATCTTAATGAAGAAGGAATTTGATTTGGTTGCATGAAAATGTCTACCTCAAGATCCTGACGTTCCTGATGTGCATTTCGGGAATGCAGGGCGCGTGTCGGGTCAGTGGGTTACTCACTCACATTCCAGCGTCTCTTTCTTTCATCATTTCAAGTCTATTTATAAGCAGGAAAATGCAGGAAGTCTTTGAAGACATTTGTCACGATTTCAAGTTTGCGAGAAGCGGTTTGGAAACGTTGCAATTGCGGGATAAAAATCTGTTTATTTGCAAAATTGCCCCAGTGTGCTGGGGGTGCGAGACTGGAGAAGAAAAAAAGATGATATTGAAGGAGAAGGTGGCGGGAAGGAATATGTGGATGAAAATACGGGACACAGCCGCCGCCACCAGCATCGTGAGCAGCATCGGTGTAGTACGTATGTATATCGATCCCGTTTTGTGCGCCCCTGCTGCTGCTGCTGCTGCTGCTACGGCTGGCTGCCTGCCTCTGGCTGCTTTCCGGCGATGTGTCCTGCTGCTGCCGCCACCACCACCAGCATCGCTGCCACCGCCCTATTCAGGCGCGCCGCACGGCCGGAGCGCAGGCACCAGCTAACCTACATTCGCCAGCCGGGCCTCGCGACTCCCGAACGCGCGGACCCACACACATGCACGTGTCGGCGGCGGCGGCGACACCGCATCCTGCCCGCTGCTCCTGCTTCTGGTGTATGGAGTCCCTTTGGCGCGATATCGATCTTTACCACTTTACCATTATCATATATCACTTGGGCGCGCTATTCTGATTCATGTGTGAGTGCACGCACAGCGATAACAATCATATTCGGGATTCACACATTTACGTTCGAGATTTTCTTCCTGTATCCACTATTTTTATAAACAATTCCTCCAGCTCTGGGAATTCTATTCCTGATTTGAGTACGTCTCAAATTCCAGAAACATACACGTAGGTAGTTGCCATAGCAATAATGAGAGACATTTGCGTAAACATCATTAATTGTAATCATCCCTCTCGATGGTTAATAGCGAAACCCTTGGCGAATTGCGAATGCTGAGGCGAAAGTGGAATTCGTACTAACTTAATCTTAATTATCCCCTTCTTAATTACGAGCTGTACGTGCAAAAATAGTTGTGCAACTCATTTCGGCAACGTTAAATGCGAAGCGAACAGGACAATTTTCCTCGGCGTTTCGGTGGAACAGGGGAGGTTTTCGAAGAAGCCTGGGAGCAATTTATAACCGTGATTCAATTACATGCAATTCGAAAATTCAATTTCCACCTGAGAAGAGCAAAAAGCGCGTCCGGTTTTTTGGTGGATTTGTGAGAATTAGAAACGCGGCGAACGAGTTGCAAAAACTTTTCAAATATTAATGAACCGTTGACATTTTAATGAGTCGCAATCGTTAGGGCGTTTTATCGCGATTTGTTTTTTTATTCACATGTGCCAAAAAAAAAAGGAATTGCGGTAACAAAAAACTTTTTTGCAATGCGCAAAAGTTGGCAATTAATTTGATTAAAACTTAGTAACGCACGCGCACACCACTTCATTCGGATACGCGCTGCAGCATTTCATGATCCTCTTTCAGCTGTCCGCCGCTGCCGTTGCCGTTGCCGCCTCCACTGAAGAGAAGTATCTTCGTTGAGTTATGGCCGTGTGCCCCATCTCTCTGACATAATAAATTTGCATTTGCGTTTCTGTTTCGCACTTTGTATATCTCTTCGTTTTACATTTTCGGTTGAATTACACCTCTCAGTTTGTAGATTCACTATTTGCAATTCAAATTGCAAGAAAAATACTTCAAATTCCGTTTGATACAGACGTTTTAATACGCAAAAAAGTTTTTTATTCGAATTGCTCGATGAACATTCAAGCGATGCAAAATAATTCTATTTACAATTGAAATTTCTCTAAAAAAAATTACGTAAAATTGGATTTCATAAAAAAGTTTTAGCCCGCAGATTATTCTGCACCAATTTATTAATGCGTATTTTTCCGTAACAAAAAGTTAATAACAGTAACTTTTAAAAGAATTGATGCTAAAAAATCCATTACTAAGGTAAGGGAAATAGTCTACTATCAGATGTTGTTCGTACACTTCCGGTTAGCAAAAGTTATCACCGATAAAATAAAGTAGCTAGATGCATGTACAATATAGGGAATGAACCAGTGGAGGAAAAGAAAGTATTTGCGGGCCGTCACGTGACGTTATACATAGATTATCTTTATATTTATATACGCTGGAGCAGGCAGGGGGCGAAAGACGTGCAGTGCAGCAAGAAGCATGCGGGAAAGCTTATTAAGGCGACTGGGTCAGGAGAAGAGTTGGGATATCGTGGTAGGTAATTTTATTACGAAAATACATCCGGTTCATCCGTGCGTGCATGTATTTGCTCGCCTTGCTTGCTTGCTTGCTGAGTTTTATATCCTCGGCTTGCGGCTTATCATCGCACAGCGAATTCCCCATTATGCGAATTCTCTTTCGTCTCTGTCTGTCGTTCCTTCTGGTTTCATCATCCCAGGCGTAAACACACTCTTTATGATCGTAGTAAAGGAATACGGCATCCCCTTTTTCCTCATCCTTCTCGTTGTCGCGCGTGCGTTTGCTGTTTTCACTTGACTTCCGGTTTTGACGCAAGCAATCGCACTCGCCAGCCCACTTTTCATCCTTGGCGAAGAAGCCTGAATCCACCACCAATTCACAGGGGGAGCTTTTTGCCGCTAACCTCCGTGCTGTGGCTGACTATATTTTTTATTTGCCAAATTCTATTTATAAACTTAGCTTAGTCCAAAAGACAGCTTCCTGATTGCATACGCGCAGTGCTCGCTTGATGTGATTGCTTTCGATTTTCTCTGCAGCGTTTCGCTTTTTGAATGTCGCAAAAGAAGTCGAAAATCACTTTCCGGAAATGGAAGTACTCCATTTCTGGTTTTCATCTCGAGAATAACGTAGTTTGACCGCTCTTCCGATTGACCGGAAACGAAATATGATGCTCATCACTCCTTGAAGTTATTGCACAGCTGAGCACACTTGAACAATGCATAATATTGGATATTCCAGCTGGGTTTTGACCCTTTAGAAGAAAGGCTACATACAATTGTTCCTCGGACAGAGAGTGAGAGGGAGCGCAATGATTAATTTGCATTGAAACGGGAATGATAATGGGTTATGTTTTGCATCACAAACTTTGGGGTGCGCGCGTTCGCATTCCGTGCGCAAGATGGGAATTGGGCCATGCTGCAAAGAAGTGGAAAAAAGTTTGTCTGCTCTGCAGAGTCGAAAACAAGCAAAGTGTGCCACACGCATTATCAATAGTAGAGAAAAGTTACCCTTGTCTGCGAAAAGAAGGGCACGCAAACATCATCTGCCTTGAAGGGGGTGGCATAATTTCTTGCGCCTCCGGAATATAAATGAAAAATGAAGAAAAGCGGCCGAAAAAACGTCGTGAAATGTGCTTCTTTCTCGTTTTCTCTCGCTCGTTCCCCACGAATGAAATTTTCTTCAACAAAGGTGTCTAAATCATTTCGAGGAAGGTCATCATTATTTTCTTTATCGTCAATTGGTGTGGAACGTGGAACATATTGTTGCATTGCGCGTGTTCTTTTCATGCACTCATTATTGATATGCAAAATGTATTCGCGTTTGCAGAAAAAAATGAAAAACGGAAACGTGTAAGAAGGGCGGCAGAAAAAATGCGTTCGTGCTGTGTACGAGTGGCAGAAAATAGAAATGAAAGCACAATCGCGGGTGCGCTTAAGCCAGCAAGCCGCGTTGCGTCGTGTGCGAATAATAAAAGCGAAGGAAATTCATTCAGGTGGAAAATCACAATAATCGTCCAGATATGCGTGAGGCGGCTGTGGCGGTAGCGGTGGCGACGACGACGTTGGCGCCTTGTTGGTTGGCATTATTCGCATCGAAAGAAAATGCGTCAGCGCGCATACAAATGGAATTTTATCGAGTTATGCATAATCATGTCGTTGATTTTGCATGTTATTTTTTGTTTAATGCAACAATTCAATTTCATTTATTTGCTTTTTATTGCAAGTAAGCGTTTAATGTCAGCCTTTAAGAAATACGACAGCGGCTTTCAGGCAAAATTTAATATATTACGTAAATTTAGTCGAACGTAGTATTTAAATAAATCTCGGTGAATATTTGCGCTCGCGAATAAAACACATGCGGTTGGTATATTAAACTATGCGAAACGTTTTACGAATGTTTTCACATTGTTTCACAGCCGCTTGCCGCCTCCCAAACATGTGGTAAATCCGACAAATGTGATTGTTTCTCTACCCTGTCTGCACATTAATCCGCTTATCATTTCGCCCTGTCTGTCGCGTGTGTATTTAACTATTTATTTGCGTGTACTGCATTTGCATATAAATGTCGGCGACAGGCTAAAGCTGTTCTCGATTCGATAACCATGACAACGGCAAGTGGAGGCGGCAAGAGAAGCAATGACTTTATTAAATATCAACGTGGATTTATCGGCTTTACTTTACTGTGCTTTGCTCGCTTGCTTGCTCTTCTAACAGTATAAGAAAATCGCTTCATTGTTCTCGACGCTGAGGCAGAAGAGTGCATAAATCACGAATTCGTTTGATCGTCCAATGAGATTTATCTGTTTTAAGGAGACACACACAATTCGCAGTGTCTGAACTTTTTTGCATTGATGTAGGTGTTGTGCATCCAGATGGGTGACACGTGCCAAACGTGCAGCACGTCCGGCTATTTTCATTTACTTGGCAATTTTCAGTTTTTGCGACGACGTGATCTTGAACGCTGCTTAATTGTAAATCACGCCGCGCTAAGATAATCGCAGACGAAGAAGTTTGATTACGGCCGATTCTGACCAAATTGGAATTTTAATTGCAACGCATTAACTGCCTCTTTCGCGCCCGCCCCAAGTTAATTGCACACTTCCGTTTCGTATTCCGCCGTTGATTGCGCGCGTTCGAATCCATTTGATGATTGGGAATTGTTCAGGTATTTCAAGCGATTAAACGCGCACCACCGCATCGCATCGTTGGTAAATATGGCTGAGGCGGAGACGACGCCTGCCGTCCCCAAGGGTGAAGCAGACGTGACCGTTGTCGATGGAGGTATTTGAATAACAAACAGTCATATCAGATATCAAGCAAATAAACAACTTGTTTGTGTTTGCATTGCAAATAAATAATCAAGAACGAGCGCGTCCATGATTCAGCATAATGATTTAAATTTGTGATATATTTAGCAAACTTATGGATAATTTGGTTGATAATCGGATGCAATTTGATAATGTGACAGTCAGTGACCGCCCAATGGAGCCATTACAAAGTCATTTGCGTGTCTGTTGTCGCGCCATCCGTTTCTTCAGCGTGACGAATGCGATGAGCAATCAACGCTGTATTTATTATTCGATAAGATGGCACACCATCCATCGTCAATGTTAACTTTGAGAGCAGTGAGCGTGCCGGCCACATGCTGCTGCTACTGCTGAAATAGTTATTAATCTATTTGCTGCGCACTCGGACAATGTATTGAGAGAATATCGCATTGTTTGAGCAGTGATAGTGTCTCTCAATCGCCATCAGTGGGAATAATTCTTTTATTCGCGCAGTTCAAGTTTAGTACTCGTTTAGTGAGCGCACATTTGTCACTTGCAGTGCTCATGTTGTAAATTTTGCGAAGTACGGGGGTGAATTTTTGACAATGGATTACTTGAATATGAACGAAGACGATGGTGAGTGCTGTTTTGCCAAAAAAGTGTATTGCATTTGTGGGCGATAAAATTTATAAACACAGCTGGCGAAATTTATTAATAGTGCAAAACTATTTTTAAAACAAGCGACGCTCTCGTTTTAATCACTCGCGTACGGAAGAATTAATACTAAATGGGTACAATGTACAATGCAATTTGTTTAGAATGGAATGCAATCCGGTGCAATGTGAAATAATGCAATTAGTCAGTTGTGAATATGAGTTAATTAAATTCGGCTCCTGAAATAAGCGCGCGCGCGCGCCATTTCGTATACCAACCATTTCGATTCCATTCAAACAATAGCGTAATAGCAATGCATACTAGATGTGACTAGTTTGTACTCGTTTTCGCGTTAATTAGTTAATTAAGTGACGAGCGAGCGCGCTTACGCGTTGACGGCACTGCCATCATTGTCAACGTAAAATAATTTTCAGCGCATGTATTACGAGAGGAAAACATTTGTTTTAATAGAAAATTTGTTGTGTGTAGCCAAGTTTTACATGAAAAAACACATGAGATTATTATTATGCAACTATTATTATTGCTACTGTGGAACATGATGCATTATTCAAGCTGCACATGGCACGACAATTTAATGAAAATACTTTTGCGACGTTTAAATTCTAAATGACTTTGGCAAAGGTTTAAGCATAATTTTACTTTAAATTTGCGGAGTTCCCGGTCATGTGTTGCTATGGCTTAAGCAAACATTTTTTCGTTTTTAAGGAAAAGTGGAAAATTCTTTTAACAGAATCAAGCGCCACGAAAAGAATATTGACTTCGGAAGTTTATTACGCGTAATCTCTTCATGGGAATTTAATGATTGAATGGTTAGTTATCAGGAATTTAATAATCTTTCTGTCGGTGAAAGAATTCTTTTATTATCTCTTATACTTTCTGAGATATTAGTAATACATCTGAATGTGTACATCTCAAGGAGTAATCAAGAAACGTTAACTTGGAACCGTTATAACTTTTAAAGTTATGAACTCATTTAAAAATCGGTTGAATTTATTGATTGTATTTTTATTCTACGATGTATAAAAAGGAAAATTGCGATAGGTGTCGTTTCCTGGTTGAACGCATTCGCAAATAGTTTCGAGCACTTTTTTAATGGAAAATCCATGCACCACACCCCGATTTGTGGTGCACATTTGCGGTTGCCCTAGCTTAGAAAAGCAGCGAATATATACGCGAAAAGTTTTACTATGTACAGAGGAAAAAGCCGAGGATAACACGTACAAATATCAACACACGAAGAAATAATCTGTGTGGAGTGAAAATGTTGTAATCCACTTTCGTTCGACGAGTTCACGGTTTTTCATCCTTCAAAGTCTTCATCCGCTATCCTTCTTGGGCCTAGTCATCCTTGTCGTACTTGCGAGGAATGTGTAAATTTTTAAAAGCCTGCGCCAACTTCTTATTCTCGTACGAAACTTTCTTTGCCTCTTATTCTTTTCCTCGGCCTCGGCTGTAAACTTGACTGTGGCTTGGCAGGCGGCTAAAAAAAGAATGCGGTGAATCCTTGTTGTCTTCTTCGCTCAAAGAGTTGGAACTGGAGCGAGGAGGAATTATTAAATAATTTTCAGTGGGTTTTTGCTGCTGCTGCTGGTGATACAGAGTCCTGCGAAGCACAGTTGGACGGATGAAGAACATGTTTCAACTGATTATATTGCCAAGTCGCGTAACTTCCAAGCCAGGATCTCTGGATGTTCTTGAGAGAAGTTGGTCCCGACGTTCGTTCGAATTCAACTTGACGTGAAGAGGTCCTGACTGTCTGCATGCAAGAGAATAATCAATAATTCATAGCGCGTTTATATCGTCGTGATCTTCACGTGAAGATGATGTGGAGGACGTGAAGGCTTTCATGCGAATTTGCCCGGTTTTGCGTGACATGTGTGCAATGCAGTTTACGATTGACTGTGATTGGAAGATTGTAAAACGTGTTATTTCTTGCTTGCAGGAGATGGCACCGATGATCAGCCCTTCGTGCCGGAAAAGATGTCCGGATACGAGACGAACCTCTACCTCTATTCGGTAAGTGCCCTAATGGCCAGGATGCGTAATAAATTGAGCCTATCTCTGCGGAGGATGCGCGCCCTTTAATGAATAATAAATAAATAACGATCGGGGTGTTGTGGATGTTCAGGAGGAGATGGAGGATCGTCCACGGATCTCGACACTCATTAGCTCCCTGGCCAACTACTCGAACACCATCCCGCCAGCGTCGGCCGACCCGGATGCGCGACCTGCGGGCGGCGGCGCTCAGATGGGCACGCTCATCGGCGTTTATCTGCCGTGCATTCAAAACATCTTCGGCGTTATCCTCTTCATTCGTCTAACGTGGGTGGTCGGCACTGCCGGCGCCGTCCAAGGCTTCCTCATCGTCCTCGTCTGCTGCTGCGTTACCATGCTCACCGCCATCTCGATGTCTGCGATCGCCACGAACGGCGTCGTGCCGGGCGGCGGGAGTTACTTTATGATCTCTCGTTCGCTCGGCCCCGAATTCGGCGGCGCCGTCGGCATGCTCTTCTATACGGGCACCACGCTGGCGGCCGCCATGTACATTGTGGGCGCGGTGGAAATCGTGCTGGTATGAAGTTTACCAAACATTTACATACTCCTGTTTTATCTCGGCGCCAGCCTCACTACTGCATTTGATGTTTTGTTTGTTCACTAGACGTACATGGCGCCTTCGCTGTCACTCTTCGGGGACTTTACAAAGGACGCGAGCGCAATGTACAACAACTTTCGGGTCTACGGAACAGGGTTGTTGGTCGTGATGGGCATCATCGTCTTCATCGGTGTCAAGTTCGTCAACAAGTTTGCAACAATCGCATTGGCCTGTGTGCTCCTGTCGATCTTGGCCGTCTACGTTGGCATCTTTGTAAATATCAACGGCAATGATAATTTACAGTAAGTATTCGCCGAAACTCCAGTGAAAAGCTCGAACAGGAATGAAATATGTTCCCTTAACGAGCGCACATGACTTACTCAATCTCTTGGCTCACACACGCGTGCTGACAACGCGCACTTCGTCTTCTGCGCTCTTTGCCTGCTTTGTCTTCTTGAGCGCGCGTCGTTTTGCATCATAATTCATTCCATTTACGTTCGCAGTCTTTCGGAATAGTGTCGCATTAGATTTGGCATTTAAAATGTCATTGTTCCGCGTGCTTTCTTTCGCGAGCGACGAACGACAGGCGGCGCGGATTTAATTAATTGCGCGAAGGAGAACAAAGGAAATAATCATGAGCTTTATTAGAAAATCTTCATTCAGCAAATTTCCAGCATGCTTCGTCTGAAACTCAATACTAATTGATCACCGTGCAGCGTAGGAAGCAAATCCAATCAACGATTCTTTTTTCACCGGCACGGCCTACGTTTCATTATTTCTTCGTTTCGCGTTCAGTGCGGAGCTGCACCTTGCATTGATTGATTCAATCAATTAATGTTTGCGCCTTTATGTAACGAATGCAATTAATTGCAAAACGAATGAGAGTGTGTGTTTCTTGCAGCATGTGTGTCCTCGGTAGACGACTACTGAAGGACATTCCGGTGAGCGCGTGTAATAAGACCGTTGGCGGCACGCTGCATAAACTCTTCTGCAATGCGACGACGAGCATCTGCGACACGTACTACAAATCGAACAACGTGACCGTGGAGCGTGGCATCAAGGGTCTGTCATCGGGCATTTTCATGGGTGCGTGTTATTAATTGAAGAATACGAACGACTAATGAGTTACTGATGACTTCCGATGTCTTCGCTTTTCTTCCTGTTTGTTTGCACGCCGCGCCGACTATTTAGAGAATATTCGGGACAGCTTCCTCGAACTGGGCCAGTTCATCTCGAAGGGGCGCGATTTGGCCGATATTGAGAACATTGGACAACCGACGTACAATCAAGTGTACGCCGACATCACGACGACGTTTACGATTCTGATTGGCATCTTCTTCCCGTCTGTGACGGGCATTATGGCCGGCTCGAATCGCTCCGGGGACCTGAAGGATGCACAAAAGTCGATCCCGGTTGGTACCATCTGCGCCATTCTGACAACGTCGTTCGTCTACTTGTCGACGGTGCTTTTGTTTGCGGGAACCGTGGACAACTTGCTCCTGCGGGACAAGTAAGTTTTCGATAGTTGTGCTCTGATTGCCTGTTTGCACTTGTACCGACGTTGCTCGCTCGTTGCAGATTCGGTGTGTCTATCGGCGGCAAATTGGTCGTGGCGAACATTGCGTGGCCGAATCAATGGGTCATCCTTATCGGCTCGTTCCTGTCGACGCTCGGCGCCGGTCTGCAGTCACTCACAGGCGCGCCACGTCTCCTTCAGGCGATTGCGAAGGACGGCATTATACCATTCCTTGCGCCGTTCGCCGTATCATCGAGTCGCGGTGAACCGACACGAGCGCTCCTTCTTACGATCGTAATTTGCCAATGTGGCATCCTCCTCGGCAACGTCGATTACTTGGCCCCACTGCTCTCCATGTTCTTCTTGATGTGCTACGGCTTTGTGAACCTCGCTTGCGCTCTTCAAACGCTCCTCCGTACGCCCAATTGGCGTCCGCGGTTTAAGTACTATCATTGGTCCTTGTCCTTTGTCGGACTAGCTCTCTGCATTGCCATTATGTTTATGACGTCCTGGTACTATGCCCTGGTGGCAATGTTAATGGCTGGATTGATCTATAAATATATTGAATACCGAGGGTAAGAAACTTGATCGGAAATGAAGCGATGACAATTGCATGAATTGAATTTGTACAGTGCTGAAAAGGAATGGGGTGATGGTATTCGTGGTTTGGCGTTATCGGCGGCGCGCTTCTCGCTGTTGCGTCTGGAGGAAGGACCTCCGCATACGAAGAACTGGCGCCCGCAGATTTTGATCCTCGTCAAGCTCACCTCGGATCTTGTGCCTAAATATCGCAAGCTGTTTGCGTTCGCCTCGCAGCTCAAGGCTGGTAAGGGCTTGACGGTGAGCGCGTCTGTCATCAGCGGTGAATTTACTCGCAAGAGTAGCGAAGCGCTCGCGGCGAAGCAAAATCTGCGGCGCACCATCGATGAGGAGCGCGTTAAGGGTTTCGTGGATGTTCTCGTCACGCGTAATGTGACCGATGGCTTGTCTCACTTGTAAGTTCTTAAAAGCACGTCTCTAATTCTGATGAATCGATTGCAATCTATTTTTGCGCGCAGAGTGCAATCGAGCGGTCTCGGAGGAATGAAACCCAACACGGTGATACTCGGCTGGCCGTATGGCTGGCGTCAGTCGGAGGATGACCGCACCTGGCAAGTGTTCTTGCAAACCGTCCGTAACGTGACTGCTGCACGCATGGCCTTATTGGTACCGAAGGGCATCAACTTCTTCCCGGACTCCAGCGAAAAGGTGGTGGGCAATATCGACATTTGGTGGATCGTCCACGACGGCGGTCTGCTTATGCTCCTGCCCTTCCTCCTCAAGCAGCACCGCACGTGGAAGAACTGCAAGATGCGCATCTTCACCGTCGCCCAGATGGAGGACAATTCCATTCAAATGAAGAAGGATCTTAAGATGTTCTTGTACCATTTACGTATTGAAGCTGAAGTTGAAGTCGTCGAAATGGTGAGATGACCCCGATTTGCACTTTATCCTTATTGATCTTCCTCCTTTGATTATACGACTATAGATGGATAGTGATATATCAGCGTACACATACGAACGCACCTTAATGATGGAGCAACGCAATCAAATGCTGCGCGAGCTGCGCCTGAACAAGAAAGAAAGCCTTGGAGTGGTGAGTTACATTTGATGTTAACGTAGCTGTTAACGTTGTTACACATATTTTTATGTGACCACACGAAAAATGTCCGACAATATGAGATGAAATAATCTATGAATTCCCGCTGTGTGCAAAGGTGCAAACTCTGGTGGACTTCAATGAGTCGACAGAAGAGAAACTGCCATTGGTAACGCATCATTGTGTTACGTTTCTAGAATCCGCCTCAGTCTCTCATTATTTATTTAATATTAATTTTTTTAAATTTTTATTTAATTTCTTCAAATCAACAAATTCCATTCGATCATTGTCGGCATGATATTTAGTTTTAGCCAGGCAGACATGCACACATATACTCTCGTTTGTACATAATGGACGTGTGTGGGCTGTTGTTGCTTTCCATCGCGCAACAAGACGCAAAAACGAAACAGTTTCTCATGATAACAGAAATCGTGCCATTGCTAGCTCTATCATATACTCGTTACCCATTTTACCTATGTGTTTTTTGGCCTGATATTGCTGCATCCCGCATTCATCAATGAATTCTCATGACGCATTTTGACTCTCTTTCATCGGACGACATCATCATCAATACGACAAGACACACACATCGACATGTGTCACGGACTGATAGCAATATCTCATCGAATGTTTTGATTGCGCTGCCAATTTAGAGTGTTCTTTGTTGTACATGCTGTTTTTTGCTCGTTAAATTATTCCGATGCTCGGTCACGAACATTTATGACCTGTAATTGTAATGTTTGCTGTTTGCTGTTTTGCAATTCACTTCTATTACTCTATCTCTCACTAAACGTAACGTCACCATTCCATTTAGATTGTTCACGGTCCAAACGATTTGATCGCTGTGCAATGCATTAATCCATTATTGTTATGCATAACAGGTGCAATCAATAGTTGACCAGTATCATCAGAATGACGCGAAGGCGACGGCGACAAAAGTGCGCTTCCAGGAGCCGGGCTCTGAGAGTGCCGCAACTGATTGTGATAACAACAAGAAGACAGCAACCACCACCGATGATGAGCCTTCGAATGAGGTAGTAAATCCTCAGTTATTTTATCGATTGTGATCCGTTATCTTTGGCTGATTATGTGTTAGGTGTCTGTTGTGGAAGCGAACGGCGACTGCGAAAGTATAATCAAAGAGAAGGAAGATGCGTCCGAAAAAGAACCCCTATCAGACAGCAGGGAGTCTGAGTCTGAAGAAGAAAAGAAACCCACGGTCACTCCGTAAGAAATATTTTCGCGCTGCTTGTTCGTGCATCTTTGATTGTTTGTTGGGGAATATTTTAGGGATGAGGGCAATGTGCGACGAATGCACACAGCTGTGAAACTGAACGAAGTCATTGTGAATCGTTCGCACGATGCTCAATTGGTCATCCTGAATTTGCCAGGTCCGCCAAAGGATACCAAAATGGAACGGGAATCCAATTGTAGGATGAATTCGTTGTTCTTATCTGTGTGTGTCGCTTTTATGCAATGTTATGCATTCTAGATATGGAATTCTTGGAAGTTCTGACTGAAGGCCTCGAACGTGTTCTGATGGTGCGTGGCGGCGGCCAAGAGGTCATCACCATCTACTCGTAAGCGAAACTAACGAAGCCAATGATAACTATACCTAAGAATAAGAGCGTAAGTAAGAGTTGAGCCAAACCAATGAATGAATAGGTAATTGATTCGAGATGACAGAGATTAAGAACGGGAAGAAAGCCAAAGACGTAAGAAGCGAAAGGTAATAAATATTACAATACAAGTATAAATAACAAAACAACAAAAAAAACGAATAGAAATAATAGTAGACATCTCCAGTACTCGCTACACCACTGGCGTATCTATGCGTAAATATCTTGAAAATCTATTTGAGAAGTAAAGCATAGTATTCAGTATTTTATTGAACGATAGCGTTAAAGGAACTGTTAGAAAAAGGTTTATTAGTTGACTATAATGAAGGGATATATATACTTATACATATATATACAAATGAAATTATATATATATTTATTGCCTGAATAGTGATTATACCAAAGAGAACTAATTTATTCTTCTTAATGTTATAGTTATTATAAATATATACAATATATATATATAAATTATGAGTCAAATGATTAACAGAGATATAATAACAGATGATTTAATATTTGAAATTATTTTTGATGGAAAATTACGAGAGAGTTTATTATATTATTATTACTAGCGGACGTATGCAGAGCGCATCTGGAGATGTCTCAACCGTAAAACACCGCACTGAGTATAACGTACTTAAAATTTAAGTATCTTTAATAAGGTGTCGTCGTGTGCGTATTTTATTAAATTTCAAAATGACAAATCATGGCTATCGCCAAGATATTCTTAGCCAATTTTTATTATTCGCTCATACTCGGACGATTAGGTTTACGCGAATAATTGTTCGAGTATTATTAAGTTGTTTCAACTATTAATTATGGTTACCAATAGTTTATTGATTCTACCCTAAAAAAAACTAGTATTATTATAATTCTCCCGATGCGCTAAGAACTTTTTAGTAACACTTGACAAATATGTAAATTGATACACACTATTTTACTTTTGCACTTATTTCGTTACTGATTTCCTAGTTATACAATAATGAAATCGTGTCAAATCAAAACAAACTTAAAACTTATATAGGAAGACGATAAACGAGTATAAGAGAAACCCTGTTGTAACTACATACAAATAATTAATATTAACTGCTCACATTTTCTATACATCACATTCTACATCGCATCACAAGTCATTACGATGAGACAATTTACACAAAACGCCCCTCTGAAGTAAATAAATAATTATACCAAAGACCCACATACAATACATACATCATGATACACACAACTGTTCAAAACTCATGTAATATAAAAACAACGTATGAATAACTATTGATTGATTAGATAATAATCATTAATATGATATTGAAAGGCAAGCTCGGAGAGTAGAAAGCGAATTTACTTGATTAATTCAAACCGCTGATAAAAAAACGTAGATGAAAAACAAACACTGATTAACAAAAAGTACAAGAAATCATAACCAAAATAAACAAAACGTGAAAATTGTTCAAAGAGTAATAATTATATATAGGATAAACTATATACTTTATTGAAGACGAGGACACAAACCAAACAATTGCAAAATTAAGTATAATAAATTGGACATAGTTTTATCTTCATAATACCTAATATTAAATAATAATAATCTAATAATGAATGTAACAGAACGTAAATATTAAACAAACTACTGCTCTCAAAATGATCCCCTAATCATAATTCAATTCTAATTCAAGTTATGTATGTAATTAAATTAGTTAATCACGCGTAAAGCTAAAAAGCAACGTCTTTGCAATTAAAAGAAAACTCGTGCGTTTTGTTATTATACGATAACTTTCTTTTCGCAAACTCTTTTGAGAACAATCTTAACACCAACTATATAAATATTTCGAGGAAATGACTAGCGAAAATTTATGAAATATTATACATTATTATACTACATATAATACATCTAAAGAATAGGAAGTTATGTCGTTGAATAAAATGGAACTTAGAGGAGTTTTGAGTATCTAGCAACAATCATTGTGTATAATTAATGAAAAACATTTCTAAGTGCTTTAAAACAAAACCAAACAAAAATTGGAAAAACGGAAAAACTTCTTCATGTTGTGTTGCACAAACAAAATCTTGAACTTGAACTTGATAAATCATACTTAGCGAGTATCAAACTTACTAATAATTACTCATATTTAACGATTAAGAATTACTACGCAATCGTTGAACGACGACGTCAACAAATCGTGTGAATTAACGAAATTCTTATTAACTCTTGATCTACATAGTTCATTAAAGGAAATAAAAATCGTATATGCGGATATGAAAAACACAAGTATTTCACACATCTCATCTCATTGTGTGATACATAATTGAGCAATATTTAAATAAATTTAAGTCTAAGAATTGTCAAATTATAAAGAAATAATTAAACAATTGCAGCAACACAATATGGAAAGTGGATATGCATTTGGCGAATGTTCCATATTGTTGATGAGCGATTTATTATATAACTAAGAAAGCAAACAAAACGTAATGAAAACGGTAGAGAGAGATTCTATTGCACAAGAAGATGCGCAGCGCGTTTAGACAATGATAATTCAAATTTTCTTGGAACAAATGTGACAACAAGCTCCATCCAGCTTGACCAGCAGCAGCGTGCATAGACCTATTTAGCGTGGTACTAGTGATCTCATCTAGCCTTAATGGTACCTTGATAAATAAATTAATTAATACTTAATTAAACATGAAAGTACCGTATTATCTATACAGACATAGGACGAATGAATTCATTTTGTTCCTTACAACTCGTGTTCATGTCAAACTTTCTTCTCGGCGCTGTAGTTAAATTATTAGCAACCGATTAAACTAATTAATTTCATCTCGAAAAACAGAGCTGCAATTGAAAAACTTTTAACCATTAACAACACAATATAACATGTGACATTAAGTAAATAAACAATTATATTGTAAAATATACAAAAATAGAATAATACTAATAATAATATCTATTAAATATTCTGGGGATACCAATATAACTATTAATATTGAAGCATTATTGATATGTGTCTGTAATAATAACTAAATAAGAAATATACATGATAATATAATAATTAAATTATCAGATTTTATGCAGCTTGCAATGCTATTTTAGAAATAACTTGTAGAAAAGAAGTACAGCAAAATTATTTTATTTAATTTTACATGTTAAACTAGTTGTTGAGTCGTATCAATTTCAGGTTGCTATTAATTTCTCTATTAGTTAGTACCCACCAATCCATCCAAAATCGTATTAGTGTATGCTGCAAATAATTAAGTAAAGAACGCACACAAATTCATTAGAAATATAAATTTATTTTAACACAAATGGGAAATTTGAATGAGTAACATTGATAATATGTGCTGCCAATTGCTCGATCAACAAGGAAATTGCTTTTGAACAAAGAATACATATTAATACAATCCAACTCAAATCAATTAAACGTTAATCATTTGTTGTAATACTACGGTAGTGTTCCTATAGTAATTATTTTGTATGGACAATCTGCTAAATTCGTTCTTATATATGCTGATGATCTCCATTGCGTCTAGATACCCTATCTATAATTTGCATATATTTAGATATCACTTTGATAGATTAAATTTGTTATTACATGTATTGTTGCAATTGGCAACAAACTAACAATCGTGTATTTTTTTCGGTAATTTTTGTTTAATAGCGCAACACGCCCAGACAAGAATTACACATACATTTCATGGCGTAGAAAAGTAATAAATATCCCTCGAATTAATATTGCAAGAAAATAAATAAACATTTGAGATAAGTCAGCTACATTTCACAGTGTTCAAAGCCATCCCTTTCCCCTCATCGCACGATGACTGCTACTGGTTCAAAGGAACTGTGCTTGACATAAATGATTGACTATGAATGAATAATTCCGCAATGTAGCAGTCATAATGCAAGTGCGCACAATTTGACGGCCTAGCTTTGAACACTGTTCTCTTGCAACATCTATGATATATGTAATATATCTATATATGAATAATGAAACAATGAAAAAATATGCCTCCTAGTACTAACTTTGTACATTTTGGTTTAACTCCTAAACTTTATATATTTTTTTTTGCAAAATTGCCATTTGTAATTAATACACTTGTTTAATAATTTCGCAAGTGCGTTACCTATTAGACGCAAATTGTGCGTTTGTAATTTGCAAATACTTTTGAAATTCATTTAACTTATAGTACATTTATCGTTCGTGTACGTTTAGAACTGCCGATTCGCGACAACGATTTGTTCTATTGCTTCGTACGACACTCAATCTATCACTCATGCACGCACACACTCACTTATTAAATTAACAATGAAAGTCCGGATCACTCACGTCGGTATCTTCTTCGGAACTAATGCGACGCCTCTTTCGCTGCCGCTGTTTGCGCACTTTTTCTGCGGGCGGTTTGCGATTGCTTCGCTTGCTTTCGCCGTCTAAACGACGATTTGAAATTACTAATTTGGGCACTTTAGGTGTAGGATTATCCTAAAAACATTATTACACAATTTATGATAAATTCTCAACACCTATTTCAAAATAATACCTTATAATTTGATAGTACTACTTGGTCGGCTTCAGTCAAGAGCGATGTGGTGGCTACCGAATTAAACGCCGGATTCGGAATCACAGGTTTTTTGCTGTCGTCATCGTCGTCTTCATCATCCGGGTCCATTCTCCACATCATTTCTTTTAACTGGGTAACAAAAACATTATTCATTATTATTCGTTCGACAAGAAATTGTATTAAACGCTCACGTCTAAATACTGTTGAATGAGACGTTTTTTGGCTTCCACGTCGTGGCACTCTGCACTTTGTGCAGGTTCTTCCAATTTTGCGAGGGTCGCTTTAGGTTCAAACAATGCATTACTTTTCCGTGCGACGGTCTTTGCCAATGCCTTGTCCATTAAAAACGGATGATACATTTGCATTTTCCTACAAGCAACAATTTAGTCAATTATAACAAGTGCCTGATACTCCTTCCTTACCTATCACTAATCCCATACGCAACTTTAAGGTGTTGCTTGAGGACAAGCAAGAGGAAAATTCCCTGCGCCGAGTTCAAGACTGAGAGCAGATTGGTAACATCGTCAGGCACTCGCGATACCAGAGTGTCCAAATCTTCATCTTCATCGTCCTCGGCAAGTACCTCAGTCCGCGTTTGACCACCTTCGGCTGCTATCCTCTGCGCTTCAGTTTGTATAAGACCCTAAAATCAAAGGTGAAATAAGACAACCATCTGCCGCATGCAAGCAGAATATACTTACGTCGCGGAAACTTTGCAATAAGTTACACCCCGTGTGCGCAAGTATTTGATCGATGCTATGTACAATATACAGAATCTCATCCTGCACTTGGTAGGGAAAGTATGCCATATTATCGGCCAAGTACAGCATGTATGTCAAACTCGGACTCTGAAATTATGAATTAGTTCAAACTCGTTCAAATTAATTACTTGCAAATACTTACGGGTAAGTCAAACTGCTTTAACATATTATGCAATAAGGCACGTCTATTCTGCTTCGAATTCCGCAGCAGCGTGTACAGAAAACCATTTAACGCCGTTGGATATTCTCCCTCGGCTCCTAGCCGCCGTCCACGCAAAACGGTCGCGTTGGGATCCATTGTCCAAAGCAGGTCAAATGAGAGCCGAATTCCAGCTAGTGATTGCGATTGAAGAAAAGCAGGATGCTTCTTGTCCAAATCTTGCAGCTCGATGTCGGCTACTGTCGATATAAACTTTTCCGGATCACTGCTCATGCAGATAAGATGTGGGATGAGTTTAATAGGATAGACCAAGCCTTGTTGTAGAACCAGTTTAATCACTCGCATAGCGGGCTCCCGAATCCGCGGGTCCGCATGTAGGTAAGACTGCATCACTTCTTTGAGATACGCTTGAATAACCGTGCTGGCCGTGCCGGATGATACATCACCCATTTCTTTAAGATCTTCCATCTTAGAGTTCTTGCCCCCTGGAAATTCGAAAAACAAATTAAACACCACTTCAGTACCAATAACATTTAATACAACTCACATTCCAAATCTTTTTTGACCATTCGATTTTCCTCCTCAATTAGAAATTGTTCTAAATTCTCCAGTACTTGAATCCTACTTAGCAGATGTGTGTCATCCGCAAGGAGCATCCGGTGATAAAACTCTTTAAGTTCTGGCTTCATCATAAATTCGTAATGTCGAATGCAGATTGAGCCCATCGCGCGCATTGTATTCGCCTGAATTGAACTATCCTGGTACTGCAGGAAGAACATAAACATTTCGTAGATTTCGTTCGAGGTATTCTCCATATTCCCGCTGACTTCGGCATTTTTAAAGTCGAAATACCGAAAAAGCACTCCCACAGTATAAAGCGCGCGCCGAAAATATCCCCATTGCATCGGTTTTGATGGCACTTCGCTCGATTTGAGATGCAAATAGAATTTCTTGACGTCATTAAAAAATTTAGTAAAGCAATCACGAATCAGTCTAAAATTCCTGGTGATCTTAATTATAAGTACCGCCAGACAGGAAATGCAACTGCTCACAATCGGTGGCTGATGCTGCAGGATAAGCTTCATGAGATCCAACTCGAGCTGCGACAAAAATGAATCGCTTGGATGTTCCATTAAAGGCAGAACTGCCTCCAACATTCTTGCAACCAACTGAATAATGCCCACTTCATCTCGATTATCGTATCTTCCACTGAGATACGGTTGCAGAGTGCTCGCATGATTAACAAGCAGTTGCGGTCGAATTTTCGCAAAAAGAGATAATGTGGTAATGCAAGCAAGTAGTTTCGAAGTGCCTTCATTATTCGTGGACTCTTCAATTCGCAGAACATTTTCCACAAGACAGTCAACAATTTGCTTACACGCAAGAATTAACACTTTGGGCGGCTCCGTATTAACTTTGGTTGAATCGTCCTTATCTTCTTTCGGTTTGAATAAACTATCCAATAGTTGCTCGAAGCATTTCAAGTCCTTTGTCTTCGACGACACGGTGACAACTTCAATAATGTTTTTCACCTTTTTTAATAATATTCTTTCAGCTGCTGGACTGAACCACATACGTTGAAACACTTCAACGACCAGCTTTCGAATCGCTTCTTCGTCGTTGACGCGTCGTATCATGCGGATGCAAATATCTGGAATCTTCGGAAATTCTGGACACTCCACGCAAATGTCTTTAAATATTTTAATAACGCGTTTGCGTACGCTCACGCCCTTGTCCAGAATGCGGTCGGAAAGGACCTGATAGTATTTGTCGATGAGCTCAGGCCGGCTGAGCACGAATTTGCCAACCAGGTCAACTGCGGCCTCCCGCACCGAAGTGGAACTATCCAGGAGGCAGTGATTAACGCCAAATTGAACATCGCGTGTCCCAAGCACTGAAGGATCAGCTTCAACAATTGTTGTTAGAGATCGCATGGCTTTTGTGCGTATAGCGATGGAATTCTCGCCGAGCGTACATAGAATCGCCCGTAAGTAGAAATCAAAACACTTCGAGAAGTATTGTTTCGAAGCAAGATATTGAACAATCAATTCGGCCATATCGTAGTCAATGTACGTTTCAAATACTCGTATCCTATTGCCAGCGCTCACCGCTTCCTTGAAAGAGCACACTTTGCCCAGGAGGAACTTCTTCCTTTCTTCCAATACACGAATTTCATACGCTCCGCTATTTTTGTGATTATCCACGTCTGTCTTCGAAGGTGTCTTTTCCAACTGCGCAGACAATGCTTGCTTTTCAGAAGTACAATCTTTGAACCACTGAACTATATAGAAATATCGCGCAAAAGTATAGGCCTCGTGGTTTTGTCCACGCACCGCCAAGAAGTCCAGCAGGACACGCTGAAGAAACTTGGTGCGCTCTTCGTCATTCTTGACCTCCAACTTATCTTTAGAAACATCGCCTTCAGTTTCACGTAATTCTTCCGCTTTTATTTCTTTAATCATATGATCAATCGTACTGAGCTTACATCTTGAAACAACACTGTCTCTTCGCAAGCGAGCAGCAATTACTCCCAAATATTCTAAACTGACCACGCGAAGTGGAATATCGGTCTTCTTCTTATGCAAATTCGCCACTAACACTTTGCCCAGCAACGACAGCACCATTTCGGCCGCCGGCCATTCCGGTTTGTTGACGGTTGATAATAAATCCTGCACGAAGTTCTCAAAGAGCGGCCGATAATCAACTTCTTCATTCTTCGTGCTGCACTTGGATAAAAATTCAGTCAGAAATGTAGCCGCAGTATTCACCGCTTCATCGCTTTTGTTTAATATTAATAAATCCTTGTCGACCTAGAAACAGAACAATGTCAGAGAATTATTCGTAAATAATTTGACCACATACATTTTTCAAAGCGTTGGAATTCTCACTATTGCTCTTCTTTTGATTGAGGTTTTCGGGAAGAACGACAATGCATTGGATGAGCTGCAACACCAAAGCAGTCAGCATTTGAATGCATTCTTCGCCCCGCAATTTGTACGTCCGCAGATTCCGCTTTGAGCTAGGAAGACGTGCAATCGATGCTAAAATATCATCGAGAAGAAGGCGCCGATGCTTCTCATACCTCGTAAATAACTGTAACAGGCGCATTATAATAACATCTATTGAACAAATTTTAGCTGAGGAATTTCACTTACAGTTGTAACTAATTTCAAACTAGATAATTGCAATTCATTAATATTATCGGTAAAAAACGGCGCGATGCCCATTGACGACATGTGCAAGACGGTCGTATCAGTCAATAGTTGAATCTCCATCAAATTCGCAAGTTTTAACATCAGCTCACTTAATTTGTTGTAGAGTAGTCGAATATTCTTATCTAATGTCTGCGTTGACTTCTTTTTCCGGCGATCTGCGATAGCAAAACTTGTAATCAAACAGCCCCCTTCTTCTTACAAATCTCACCACCCACCTGTCTTTTTGTTATCTAGTCTGTAAGTTGCATCGTAGGAAGGGAATATCGTATTGTGCAATTGGTACTTGATGTAAAGCACTATCTGGTCGATGACCTCCTCAATGTAGACAGGTTTTGGCATATTACGCGACGTCAATATTTGTAGGCATGAAAGCGATGCGTCTGCTGCCCCCATAACGCGTTCCATTGCTGTTTCCAACCAAAGTTGACGTAAATTTTCATTCTCTTCGTCGGCGATGAGGGTTACGTTGTTCGCACCACGTATCGTCGTTCGTAGTGCGATGAGAAGCTTAACAGTTTTATCGCTGGGCACCAACTCCATAGCACCAGACATGTTCAGCTTTGCTGATTCCGTCGCTAACTCCTGAACTACGTGCCTATTGATGAGATGCTCCACGGGCACAATCATATCTTCGTCGGCTATGAAAATTAAACAATTAACCAATGAGTTTCAAAAAACTTTAATACAAATACCCAATTCGCTAAGATTTAATTCATTGTAAAATTGAAGGACACCATCGACATTCTTTAAGAAACGTTTATAAGTATTTGATTCCATAACATCTTCAATCATTTTCTTCGGCGTCGAGACCGTAGGCTTCTCGACCTTTCGTAGCTTCGGCTTGATCACAATATCTGGGGTTGGTTTAACCGCTTGCTCATAATTACGCTTTTTCCGCACTAGAGCGCTAAACTTGTCGGACACTTCTTCGCCCTCCGATTCAGAGTCTGAACCGGCGGGCACATAAGCGGCATCGGTATTTGCGCGTTTTCCGCGCTTCTGCAATTCGTTATTTTCATTCGCCTGATTGATATCCTCAATGCCTAATTCCTTGGCGAGTTTTGGCTTGTTCTGAATGAATGTCCGTACGCTACGCTGCATCAGCAACTGGTCCTGGTCGGAAATGCGCTGCAGGACGACAACGGGCTGTTTTATATTAGGATTCTGTGCTTCCTGCGACATACTCGCCGTGGACGAACTTACATTCGATTGTGCCGTTGAGGTTGCAGGTTGTTGTTCATGTTGTTGCATGTGCATTGGTGGTGCTGGTAGTGGCGCTTGTAATTCTTGTTGCTGGTAGTGTTCTTGCGACGGCGGCAGTGCTTGATTCGGTGGTTCTTGATAATGATGATATTCATTATCATTCGGCATTTGAACCTGCATGTCGTACATGTAATTGGACATTTGTGTCGACATTGGATCACTGTACATCATCGGTTGCTGCATCTGCTCCATATGCTGCGTCTGCAGGGGTTGTTCTTGCTGAAGCATTTGAATTGGAACATCTCCATAGATTTCAGCCTGCGTGGGAGTATAGTGACTATTTTGTTGGTGTTGTTGTTGAATCTCATTCCCTGTTTGACGTTGAATCTTTTGATAGTCAACATAAAGATTCGTATGTTGGCTTTTGTCTACAACAATTAACGCATTGATAATCATATACGTAACATCATGTACAAGGTACGAACCTTCCGCGCCAAAAACATTTGGATTAAGGCTGGTAATTGTTTGAAATAATTGCGGCAGATCAACCAATGGATCAGTAGACGTACCAGCGCACGTAAAATTGTCTTTTAACTCTCTGCAAATGGTAATAACACACAAACAATAATGTTTTGTTTTGTTTATTGGTTGTTGACTTTCAGTGACACTCACATATGATCGGCTGACGTTTGGCTAAGCGCATGAATTAATTGGGCTGCCAGAACTTCATCGCGTTCCTTCAGAAGGTTTTGTGCTTCCTCGGCGACGCGCGGATGAAACAACACGGATTTGTTGCTTAATGTTTGTGGTAACGGTATGGGTATTGGCATCTCCGGCAGCACTGCGGAGGACAAAATATTAGCATTCCCAGTGCGGAATGTATATAAACACTTACAGTCTGTGACACTCGCTATGCCAGCCAGAGTGGTGATCGGTACGCTGGGTACCTCCCGGTCCATGGCTGCGGCGGTGCGTGAATCGCTGCAGGGAGAGTTCGCTTCAGCCTTCTGCTAAATAACAAGAAGCGGCGTGGTTGTCAACATCGGTGCCAACACGCATCGGCTGTACCGCATTAGCCGACTCTTTGCGCTGCTGCACAGAGTCGGCTAATGGTACACTATTGCAGCGATCTCCAAGTCTCGAATAATAAACACCTGATGCGAAGCTTGGCTTAACCGTCCAAGCACGGCTCAAAATATCGTACGCACGAACTGTTATGGAGGCTAAGTCTATTCGAATTACAACACAAGCGTGTTCGCACTAGCCCGATTCACGTCCCAAAGTCACCACAGCCCTCAAATAACACGAAACGCACTCCTGCTTATCGCGCCGTATTTCTGTACGTTATCGGGCCGCAAATCAACTGTCTATAGCAAGAATGCAATCGAATGGCGGCGACCAAACACAGATCGAGGAGGCAAACTCCAGTTAACCAGTTTTTCTTATTCACTCCAATGCACTACGCGATTGCTTGACGCGCCACCAGGTTGCGCCTAGCTGTCCCATTTCCAAATGAATTCATTAGTAAACAAGATGCAATGTACCAGGAGCATTTTATGATTATCTGTATCAATTGGTTGATGTGCATATCCTATACCAGTCATATCATCGATTACATTCCCTCACTATTGATTTGCGCGGATAGAAATTGCAAAAACAATGTGTATATTTCAAGTCTTCTGTACGCGCCTATCACGCCACCTTCGCACAGGCGATTTGAGGACGACTGTAGCCGAAGTGTCTAATGTGTCGGTGAATTCAGTGCACGTATAGCGGGCGTTCTCTGTGTGGATGAAGATCGTGTTTTACCATTGCGTTCGGGTGCATTTGTGGGTTACAAGTCAAAGTGAAGTGACGCCATTACGCGGTACTGCGGGGATGCAGGCTCCTTAATGTTTTGTTTGGGTTTGTGCCGACTGCCGCCTCTCAACGCCGTCAGAACCGTCGAAGAAGACGTGCTCATTCGCGTATCACAGCCGGGTTATAACGTTCGTGACAACCGCGAAGATGTGCAATCAACTAGTGGTTCAATTCATAGACAGCAATCGTATTTGGCGTCGTCGCGCAATCTCATTATGATAAACAGCTTCAGCTAGCAGCAACCCTAAACCCTTAGTGCACACACAAACACAAGTTACACACCTCATCACCCACGTCTTCGCAACTTCGCCTTTGGACTGCAACTAACAAGTGAAACTCCTCGTCGCCTTGGTGAATAGCACCATAAACAAACGCTATCAACTGTAAGTTTGTATACCATCATATTACATGCAATCTGACCCATAAGACTGTGTTAACACGCATTATTTTAGGCATTTGTTTACGTAGTGAGTAGCGCCTTTGCTGTGATATACTTCCTCTTCTCTCGTTACTGGCGTGTTTCGACTGCACGTTCTGATAAGACGGAATTCGTTTGATTATGCGTCAGGAAGTGTCGCCTAGTCAGTCAGTGGGTAGTTGCATCAGACTTCATCAACTGCCATGGATATTATGTCATATGTTGCAATTCGTTCGTTTGACGCCAAGAATGAACCGAACGCCATTGATAATGCCTTATCATACTCAGCTGAAGATATGCTCATTGTGGACAACTCGCAGGATAAATCCATTTACGTTGATTCAAAGAAGTGGCTGTATGCACTTAACCCAAAAACAAACGCTAAAGGTTATGTCAGAGGTACGTACATAGACAAAGTTTTCATTGCTTTAAAAATGACCACAAACTATTTCAGTTTGCGTGATTCTAATTGGTGTGTTGTTTATTTTAGCCGACTATATAACCACTTCAACAGCTGTTAGCAACCCAGGTAAGAGGTTATTCACTTGGCATGAGACTAGTTAGTGAGTTTTCCAATTTATATAAATAAAAGCATGATTTTCAAAGCAGTGCCAAATTGAATATGTTTGGCAGCTCACACCATAAATTCGAATGCCAACAGCCATAATGTTTAATAACAAATCGAATTTGCTTTTGATCATGGATTTTTAATGCTAAGCATTTTCAACTTAAATCATTATCATACCACATTACACACGTACTTGCGATAGGACGCTTTTTTTGATAGCGGTTTCCATGACGATTATCATTTCATGATAGTTCAATTGAAAAATGTGATTGCCTACATTTTTCCTCGGCGTGACTCAGGCTTCTTTGTGCGATTGAGTGGTTAATAATGGCAATGATTTTTTCAGCTACGGCCTCACCACGTCAGCGGAATTTCCATACGTTTGTAAGGAGTTACGTGCTTCAGCCATTGTTCTGCAATATTTGTAAGTTGAAGTAATTTTAGAACTGTGGACGATTAATAAACGATGTGGTTTTCTAATTCCAGGCAAGGATTACATATGGGGAACCGGAAGCATCGCGTTGATATGTCAAGGTAGGCTTTTGAGTCTATTTCTCTACTTAAGTTTGGGCACATGACCCAGTTTATGCGTGGACAGATAGCATTCGAGCAGAGCGGAACGAAGAAAAATGCGGAAAATATTCGGTGGTGTTATTTTTAAATCAATTCGGTGATTCAATTTGTAGAGGACACACGAGGCACCCAAATAATACTTGATTGATAAGCGGCTCCTTTTATGTTTATCGGTAGATTATGTGGATTTGCCTTGCGGTAGTTGAGGATATTATGAGATGACACGTTTAATCAAGGATTTCGGGGTAGAATTGAAATTAAATCAGGTTTAGTAACACTTTGTATAAGACTGCGATCATGCGTAGTGCCGAATCTTTTGTCCAGTCGTTCGTCGGCGGCACGAAAGCCGCGCTGCGTTCGTCTCCATTGTGCGCCGGTTGCGTGTGCAGCCGAGAGCTGAAGAGCAGCATTTTCAATTGGATCTCGTTCCATTCCGCAATCACATTCGGCGCGCGCGTCCAAGGTCGGCGAAAATTCGCGGGCTGCTGGCCGGTCGCGGTTGCAAATGGCAGTAGAAGTTGTTCGCGGCTCTGGTGCATTCCCGTTTAGTGAACAATCGAAGTAATTATGAAGTAATATGTGCGAGACGTGCACGGCATACAAGACATTCGGGTAGGTTGTGTCGCGATGTAATCCCGGCGTTTGAATCGATCATCAAGTGTCAATTGTCACAATTGGAAGAAAAGTTTCGTTAACTAAGTTCTCATGCGAATTATAATGATACGAGTTGAACGTGCGCCGAGCCGGCTGATAGCAGCGAAACGTTGAAACAGGCGCGAGGAGGAGAAGAGGTCATGGCGGTGTTCCGGCAGCAGCGGAGCGCGAGCGATCGCTTGCCTGGGGATTAAAGGGGCCTCCATCGGCGTCCTGCTGCGCGAGCGCGCTTGCTCCGTTCCGTATGTGTGCGTATGCCGGTTTCACCAGCGCGAACCGGTCATCTATCGGACGGAATCGTACGGTGTCGGGTGCCGGCTGAGCAGCGCAACGGTGCCTGCGCGAGTCGACTCTTTGTGAAAGCTGGACTCGCGGTGTGCCGGTCGCGCCGCATCAGCATACTGACTACGAACTCTAACACACTCACGCGGGCGGGCCTGCAGTGAGCGAATTCGAGCCGGCTTTGCGTGGAGAGAATGCGGTTGTTGCGGCGCACGGCCTCGTCGTCGCCGTTGTCGTAGAGTCGTAGAGCGTGCTGCCGGAGAGCGCACGAAGCGAGTTTTGCGCGATCGGATTGGCCGGTGTACGTGCGTGTGCTCCGTGTCGTCGTCGAGAGCGAGCATCGGGGCCGGCTTGTTGGCTTGTGTAGCGTGTAGTTGTAGCGCGTCGAGCAAGTAAGCCAGCCAGCCAGAGCCAGCGGCGGATGGATTTATGGTCTCGATTTGAACGCGGGCCGCGACCATTACACCCGCAGTAGCAGCGAGCACCTTTCGACGTGGACGTGCCGTTCCGTTCCGTGTGCGTAGTGTCAGTTTGCCCTTCATTCTGGATTAAATCACGCAATTCGAACGTCCGACCGACGAGGACGAGATCGGCAAAGTGTGGTGGTGTGTTCCTGCTGTGCACTCGCTCGCTCAGTCTCACTCTTCTCGCGGCGCGAGCGAACAAAGCCTCTCAACTATGCGCACGTAATTTGCCATAGAGTCAGTCGACAGACACAGTGTGCCACACAACACACTCGTATACACACGCGATACGCTGCTGCACACGCGCGCAATGACATAATGAGCCAGAAGACGTCTGCGAGTGAAACAGACAGCCAGCTTGTACAGCCGACGAAACAGCCATTGGAGACGCTCGCCGTGGACCAGGCGGTCATGGAAAACCTGTGTCGGCTGCTATTGCCGACCAGTGAGCCCGCCGCACCTACGACAACCACGACGTCCGAGCAGCAGCAACAGGCCTTCAATAGCATATACCGCGTGCTGGTGCCGGCAAAAGCGCCGCCGGTCGTAGGCATCGACGCCGAGAACTACATGCTGCGCGGTGTCGGCGGTAGCGATACGGGCGCTTCGTCCGTAGTGACAGCGTCGTCGACGACGCTCGTCAAGAGCGCCTCCACGGTGGCGAGTGCGCGAGATGTCGACATTGAGATGTTCGTGGTACGAGAATCGGCTAGCTCGCTGGCGGCTGGCACCCTTGGCTGCCGTCTCGACGTCGTCGATCCAACGCAGACCTACTGCGCTCGAACGCTATCTGTCCACAATCTCTTGTGCTCGTGTCGTGCGACCTGCTGCTGTATGTGCGCCTCTCTCTGCTCCCCAGATTGCCATGCCTGCTACCACAATCTGTGCGCGCGATTCTCCTACGTGCAGGCCTGCCAGAAGGTATCCGGTACCCCACCATTGACATTGGAGAATCTGGTGAGTTTGAAAATTCTTCTTTCTCTTGCTGTTTGCTCTTCTTCCTCCTGTATTTTTTGTGAATCCGCACTTGCTGGCTATCATTACACGATCGAAAGAATAAATAAGTTGAGAAAGTTTGTGGATGCAACATTGTCATACGATGCGCTGCAATTATCTCGAGTGATTATTTGTGATAAGAGGCGCCTCGCAGTCTCCCACTTGCGTGAAATTAAATTAATTGTTTCGTTGACAAAATACATACCTACTTGAAAAAGTAACAACGCGTGTAGTTGCTATGCAGACTCGCAGCGAAATTAATAGGGCGCGTTTTAATGAGTTTGATTGTTACAAATGCGGTGCTGAAACAGCAATCATCCGAATTGCGTGTACGCAGAGGGAGAGAGACACGATAGATGGTTGGATGGATGGTAAAATTCCATGCGCGCTTAATGCGGATGCGTCCGCCGAGAATAAAATAAAATAAAAGAATATATAAATGCGCGCCCGCGCCGTCCTTTTATATAAATACATTTTCGAGATAAATTCATTGCCGTCGTGTCGTAAAAGAGGAGAAAAAAATAGACTCGTAGCGTGCGAGAGAATAGCCGCGAAGCGTCGTAAATTAACACATTTATTATTATATTGTGTAAATGTGTGTATAATGAATACGCGAACGCGAGCGCGTGTTCGCTTTTCTTTTTCGGTTTGATTCGGTCGGTGAAGGATGGATTTTTTCTTTCTTGTACGGCGCACAGAGCAGAGTGACAAATCCATTAGCGAAAACGTGATGGAAAATCAATATGCGTGATATACATGTTCATTAAGCTAGCAACGACAACGACGACGGCGGCGACAGTGGCGGTATAAAGGAGGAAGCGCACAGCACGCATGCTACCGCCGTTTGCCTGCCCCTCGTTCGTGTTTACCGAGCGTGTCACGCGTCAATGTCGAGAGCCGCCCCCGCAATTCAAAGTGCATGCTGATGATGAATGTTGACTGGAGACAAATTGCTCGCTGATTGCTATTTGTAACAAGTACAGTAGATTTCGGTTATTAACGAGTATTAAGATCAAATTGGTATCCATGAAAGACTAAGTATAATTTCATTATTTATTCGCTTATCGTCAAGTGACGAGTTAATTATTACGATGAGGCACTTGGGGATTTGAGTAAAGAGCAGAAGGAAATCTTTGGTTGAAAGAAGCACCTGAGGATGTTGATAATATACGGCTAATTGCGAATTAACAGTATTTATTTATAAGACGCTGTTTTTATGCGTACAAGAAGTTGATAATCTATCGTGTTATGCGAGGGTTATCTGTGCGCCATATTGACATGTTAAGAATAAATTAGCATTAATTGAGTGATAATAATGATGATGCGTGCTTAATTGAATTACGCAATGTGTGTGGTAGACAAGGAAAATGCATTATTCTAAATTTTCATTTTTTTCGAGCGAGAGACTGAAGCGTGCTCGGTATTAGTCACACGCAACAATGTTGTGTATTACGGCAGCCACGAACAGGCAAACAACGATACTCGATATGCAGCGGCCAAACGAGTTTTTATTCATATCTCTCGAGCGGCGATAGGGAAAGTTCATTATTATTACTATTATTGTCATTATGAAAATATTGTCGTGCGCCTATTATGTGCAAATGCACAAAAGTCAATAGTTGAAATTGTTGCGATGAATCACCACCGAACTGGATGCATTTTAAAACGATTTTGATTTTCATACTTTTAATGAGTTTACTACGCTAGAAAAAAACCTAGGTAAAATGCGCACTATTTGAAGTATTTTAGTAGAAGCGCAAAAAATTATTCACAATAAGAAATAGGTAAATTGTATTCATTTTGGTGGGCTACAACCGAAATCGTAAAGTAAATTTTCAATTTGTAGTAAGCAAATGATGATATTTGGAAAAATAACTAAATGAGGTGGTGAAATATTCATGAATTAATTTCAATTTGATGAATGAAGCATAAAAAATATGAATTTATGAATTGAAGGAAATGTCTGATGAGCTTTTAATGCATACGTAAGCAAGCAGCATGCAAAAAAAGTAAGTTTGAAAGTAAAGTGCATTTTCTCTCTTCTCAACTTTTGCGAAATTGCAACAGCGACTGACTACGTTAGCTAGCAACAGTAGTGCATTGCGAAGAATTGCTCAGCTCAGCTCCGCTTGGCAGCAACACCACGTTCGTTGGTTCATTCGTTCGAATGCGACTGGTGCGCACATTCCTGCATAAATTTCATTATTATTCATTCTTTTGCGCATTCGATTCGTACGTAGTGGATTATTTTATTGAATCTTGCGCGATGCATTCATTCGCATGCGCTTGCAGTATACAGTAGTGGTGTATGTAGTTGCCCATCGAAATGTTGTACGCGTTGCACTTGCTCATGCCTGCGCGCGCGCGCGTGTGTGTATTACGTTGGATGCAAATTTTGCTTTGATAGGAAAACTAATTGCGTATTAGTTTAATTACGCGTTGCAAGCACGTTTTTCGTGTGTTGCTGCTTGAATATTGTGCTTATGCATAATCTACGTCGAACACTGCGTCAGAATTGCATTTTTCATTCTTGGGGTTGCGTCGCCGAGGGAGACGCGAAATTAATGAATCAAATGGGGGGTGTAAGGGGGGTTTGTTTGACGAGCTATAGAAACATTTCCATTATTTGCATTTCCACTCAATATTTGCGATGATTTCACGCCTTCTCGCACGCGCGAGGTGATAAAAAAGAGCGCGGCCCATTGTTGAATTATCTTTGGTTTATCTTGGGCACACATGTAATTCGAAGACGACGGCGGTGGCGGCAATGATGATGCGGGCTGTTTGCTCAAGTTTAATATTGAATATTTACGTGTGCAGAACGATGACGAATTTGATTTTATGCAATCACGATACGCGTACGATGGATCGTATTCTATTCATTCGGAGCGGTGTTACCATGGCAACAGCAATAATTGATGTCAAGCGATGTTTTTGTAGGTTAATAATAATAATTCTTGTTGGCCACTGGCGCCTACGCGAGCATCATGATGAAGATGCACATCGCCATACACTCGGTGTTTATTTTCGTTGACCTCGACGACGATGATGACCTTTGGCGTTTTTGTGTCAATTTGACATTTTCGAAAACGAAACGAAACGCGGAAAAGTTTCGAAGGCGCCATAGACATACACCAACAATCATGTTTCGAGCTGGCGCAGCGTTTGCAAACGTGTACATAAACAGTGCGAAACGTATGTTTGCGTATGTAATAGAAACAAAACATAAACATGGCATGTGAATGTGATGTTTATTTGTGGGCGCGAAATGTGTGTAACGAGGGCGCTTTGCGTTTAGGGCTTGGGAAAAGAGAGTGAGGGGGAGCTGGTGGAGTGTTGGTTGACAAGGCGGCTAATTGAATGGCAGCGAATGACGGTCGGCGGGCGGTTCGCTGATTAGGTCATCATCTAACGCGGTAGTCAATCATCATCATCATCATCAACATTGCGCGACTGTCAAAGTGCGTTGAGTGGCCAGTTGCTATGGGCTACTACTACTCAATTAGTGTCGATGCTCATCACGCACACAATCAGCTGATGCTCATCGCGATGTTGATGGTGGTTATATTGCAATGATGAGATTAAGGTGCGGTTGACCGGATGTCATTCGCACTTGGACGAGAGGGACTGGGAGTAGAGTACGATGTACTACGAGACGGGCATGCGTGAGCTATAAAAATATAGCTGTGCGCAATTGGCAGGCATTCAACAAAATAGTAATAAAGTGGCGAACGCGTGTTTATTTAATTTTTATCGATAATGTTTCTCATTGCGATGGATGAAATGGTCGAAATTTATTAGGCGCAGGAAAATGAATTGGAAGTTAATCCGTATATGTGTAATTCGCATGCTGTAAATATAATGAGGGCGATTTGAGGATATGTTTTATTAGTTTTACGTAATGTACGCGTTTGGACAAGGCGGTATATATTTATAGAACGCACTCTTTAATAAATCTACTCGTTAACTAGCTTATACTTACTTGCCTGCTGCTTGGCATTATAGTAAACACGTTCGCATTTCATCCAGTTGTGAGCGCCCATCGCACTTGTTACGCGGACGCACGCACAAGTTTTGCGCTGTCGCATTAAGGAAAGTGCACTCGGGAAAAATATTGGCATGTTTTTCTTTTCTTTGGAAAGGCTTTTCGCGTGAATTGAATTGGAGATGAAGATGGGAATTTACGGGATTACATGCAGTAAATTTTGGCTATAACGACGATAAAACAAGCGAGAAAGAAAGTTTGGTATTATATTCGGGGGTTGTAATACGTGAATTATTTAATCAATGAATTTAATTATCTATTCAGAGTTTATAGCTTTAATTTTCATAAAGGAAAGCGAAGTGGTTATAGGTAAATAAGTTTTCTATGAAACTGAATAATGTTAAGTTCAAAGTATTTAATTTTGCATAGAAGATTTAAAATTGATTCAATTAAATTGGAAATGAGATATCATCGTTGGGTATAAATAATTTGGTTTGAATGTTGCGTTGCGAATTGAGTACATTGTCGATGGCGCATAATTATTTTTTTTGCTATAAATATGCAAAAAAGTGCTTTATGTGCTTATTTTAGGTTTTTATGCAAAAGGCATAATTGATTTGAGGTTAACGAACGTATGCAAAATTGCACTTTTTTGCCATAAATTAGCAAAAAAAATGAGCATTTTCGGTCAAATAAATGTTTGGTTCGATTTAATTTACATTTTGCGATTTTTGCTGCAAAGCTAAAAATTGTTAAGGGTTTCCATGTTGCGTTGCTAGGCGAGAAATAGTAAAAATGAAGTCATTTTTTCTGTGAAATCCGTTTCGTTAATTATCACTAAATGCGCTCGTAATTAGTGTCTAATATGTGCGCATTATCAAACAAATGCTAATTAAAACAATCAAATAAAGTTGCGTACTGATAAGTGCAATCAGTTGCACACTCGTTGCGCTGCGCAGGAACTTGAGGCTGATGAAATTTCAAGAATTATTATTATTTGATTACTTACTAGTTTTTCGGCTAAAACGTCAAGATTCAAAAAAGCGTGGTAAAAAATGAACGTTTTTTTATATCGAAATATTAAACTACAAGTGAACATTTGAACATTACTCATACGCGTACTGGATGCCATAATAATATATTAAACGAGTACATTTTAAGGTCGCGTCTACGTGATTAAGATCACAAAGCGCACATTCAACTGTGCCACATTTAATAAGCATGAATCTGAAATGACTTAAGTGCATTTAAATACAGTCAATTTCGGTTAGGATCATTTTCGGTTTTGGCGACAGAGCAATCAACTTTAGATAAGAACTCGAAAGTAAAAATACTCTTTGGTTCTTCGACTTAAGAATTCAAATTGAACAAATACAAAGTTAGGTGAATTATTAATAGAACTTGTTCAAGCAAGGTGGATGAATATAACAGCTGGTGATTACGGCAAGCTTTTTTAATCATTTTTCTTGATATATTTTGAATTCTAAATATTGACTCTTTGTCTAGTGCAGATAATGAGCGAATAGTTTGTACGAAAATAGAATGCGATATCCGAATAACGCATTAAATGCGTTTGGTATTGCGGTTGAATGCAATTAATTCGTGGCGGAATTTATTTTTAGACATTATTTTATACCAAAGTGAACTACATAACTGCATACTAGCAGATATCAGCGAGTACTTAGCGCTTGATAGTTACTAATAATAATAATGATGATATAAATGCGGAAAGTGGCTATGGAGGAGGCAGGCGGCCATTGCAGTATTGGCGGCATGCGCATCGCGCCACTGATAACGATACTTCTTATCGCTTGCGGCGGCGCTCGCGCATGCTTATCGTGTCCTGTGCAATATCCAGCCGATTATCTTGGCGGGCGAATGCCGCCGACTTTTTCGACGATTTTTCTATAAAACCTAGCACGCATTGCTCGCTTAATTTTAATTAATTACGTACAACTACTTACTTCTTAAAACATAATCGACATTAGTGGAGCACGAGCGATAAGCAATTAGAAACATAAATAGCGTATCGATACGAAAATGAACGTATGAATAACGTAATATGTCGTTATCATTGCATGAAGTGTGTCTTCTGCGATAAAAATCATCGCAGTGCGCGTATTATCAGTCGAAATTCATTTCTGGTTTGACGTGTACAGCACAACAAATTATCATGATTCGTCATTTTTGATTAATTTAATTTTAGAGCTCACTTTTGTATTCGATTACCAAGTAGCAAAGTAAGGTCGATGCATGAAATGAAAAGTTGGTTAGTTAGTTTAATTCGTTCGAGGAAATTTGCGCAGGGAGAATTTTTTTTATTCTGATTGATTACGAGAAACAATCAAATATGTATGCAAATGTATACCTTGCACTTGCAATTTTCATTTTCATCAATTCATCCTGTTGATCGCCGCTCTGCTGCGTATAAATTTTTGCTCTTATTGTAGTCGTTGAATTTATATTTGCATCATTATTATTGTTATAAAATACGATTTTGTTTACGTTTGGTTCTTAAGTAATTGAACGTTGATTTAGCAGAGAACATTGATGATTTGGTTGTTTAATTGCATTTTTAATGTTTAAATCTCAGTTCGTCGGTTTATCACTGCGCATTTAGTAACGCAATTCTGATCCTCAACTAACTATTTTGTTCAGTCTTTAAAATTTGGGCGAATTTATGAATTTATTCGTGATGACACATTGTTTAGTTTGCCACCAGAAAAAGATGAATATAGAATGGCGACAGACGCTAATTAAGTTATAAAAGTTTTGAGCAATTAACATTGCATGATGATCGGCCAGACACTTCTACTACATACGTGCACCACGAGTAATAATAATTATGTGGTAGTTGGTAGTGCAAATGACATTTAGTTTAGCGCGCCATGCACACATTGAGCGTTGCTACCCACGTGCAGCGCAACTCATCATCGCATTGCGTTTGTATATACTGTGCTTATTTTGATAATCACTCATCCGTCCACGTGCGACGAATTGCTGTTTTACTTTGCGCGCTTCAATCCACGTCTACGCGCACTATCGCACAACTTGGAGAAGTATGGAAATTCGCTATAAATAGGCGTTTAGTTTAGTGATACCGACGAATGTCAGGCGAAAAAACAGACAGGGAAAAAGGCGAAAATAATGAATGACTATCTCAATGGGTGTGTTGTTAGATAATCGCTCAGTGCCTAGCTAATAGTCTAGTGTGCGAGTAGTGATAATAATCAATAAGTAACAGGTATATTATTATTGTTTCGTTATCTATGTTAATGAAATTATAAATAATACTTTATTTGCTCGCGAGAGATAACCAACTTGCCATATAAAATATAGTAAGATTTCTTCTGGTATGCTCAAATTTAGTCGGTATATACCGAAGTTTTGAGAATAGAAGTCAATTGACGTTTTTTAAAGGAAAATCTGCCTGGGATTTATGAGTTTTGTATTGCGTTGAAGAAATCCACTAAAATAGAAAATGTTTTATGCTAATCGCGAAAGAAACAAAAGAAGGAACATGGTCACCATGACGACCAGTGATGGTTGGCGGTGTGGTATTGCGGCAAGTCACTTAACGGAGTCGTCGCGGTAACCTTGTTACCACGACACAAGAAAGAACAACGCGCGCGCGGTTCGCGGCCGTTCGCGAGCTACTTTTTCGTGAAGCGCGTGTACGCATCGAACGCGATTCGCTTCGCTTGACTCGCTTTAGGTTAGTGTGATGATGGATACAACAACAAAAAATTCGCCATGGTAACAAGAACAACCGAGTTATACACACTGGCCTGAGAACGAAAAAAGCAAAAGCCGGTGTTGCGGTGCGCACGCTCTTGCGATCAATACACTTGGTTCGTCGCTCACTCATTCGCGTTTTTTTGCGCTATCAAATTTACATTATTGCTACATTCGTTTCTTTTTTTAAATGTAATATTCGGCCAACTATGTGGCTACGTATGCGTGCGTATACCACACTGGTGTTGGATGTGGCAATACACTATCAATTATATAATAAATTATAATAATTTTATCAGCCGAACACGTGGAGCGCTAATTTTTTTCATTTTTGGGGAGATTGCATTCATTCCGAGTGCGGTCGCAAGGAGGAATTCAATTATGACCGATTGACACGCATACCACCCCTTTTGAATGTATGTGCGCGCAAAAAGGCATGACATCATCGCAAAAGCCGGTTTTCGATTCAATCGTATAAAATATGTGCGCTTTTTTCACGTTGAACTCGCGTTCGGAGCGAAGTGCTTTTGTCCGTTCGGTGTGCGCATATTTATTTACTCACTTGCTCGTTTGCTTGCTTGCTTGCTCATTCACGAGCGTGAAATGTGCGCTTAATGAAATCTTTGTTGAAATTCGCAAATTGCGTCGCGCATATTACATATTCAAATATTTGATTATGAATCGTATGATATGTTACTGGCTGCTATGAGTAAGCGAATTACGAGTTGCCTACGTACGAAACGCAACTTTGGACGATAATTTGTTGAATTTGATTGCAGTAATCAACGATGTGATAATGTCCTTGTCCTTGATAAAAATGTAATATTTTTGATACTAGATAGGACACTTAGAAGTTTTTAATGAACGTGGTAATTGATTAAGATCTCGGGGTGAAGCACGTGTGTCGATTCAATTTGGATATGTGCGTTGGTAAAACGCGTATTCTTCGCGCGATGTACATTAAAAATTATTTCGCTGTATAAAATTAACTCAAGGTTGCGCTCGGTGCGCGATACGCACACTAATAAGTCGTTTATGAATGCATGAACATTCAAGTTTGTTCTCCTCGTTCGTTGCGTTGTGGTTCATTCCCTTTACTTGAAAATTTTGTTCAACTTCCTCTTCTAGTTTTCTTCAATTGAATCGCGTCTTTGAAGGATTCGCTCATGAGGAAAGCCGGATGAGATGAGAGTAGTTGGCATGTCGGTAAAATCACGTGGTAAAAAATTAATTGTGCGTTAAATTCATTCGCACAATTCGTTCGTACGTGGCGATGACATAATACAGGTAACCGTAATCCGCGTATAACACGCGGTAGTTAAATTTCAAAAATTGCCCTGTTAATAGATTCCATCCTTTGTTTCATACAACAAAGAATCCATTCGAAAAGCAGGTACATCGAATTCAATTACTTATTTCAGCATCGGAAATAATGATTTGAATAGCGGGTTTTAGTCTTGAAAAGTACTTTGAAAGTTGTCTCTGCAAATGGAAAAATAGACAACGGAAAATTTATTTGATTAAATTTGTTCGCATTCCCATGAACAAAATGTTGCGCTGCGTTTAAATTAAGTGAAGCTTTTGTTTATTAACATTGAAAATAAATATTGAACATTCATCTTCAAACACTGAACGCATGTTTGGCTAATCCACATTTGATATCTAAATCATGCGCGCGCGCGCGCAATGCATAAATATTTGATATTTGGCTTCCTTTTTATTGTCGCGTTCCACTGACTTAATTTCAGTCATCATCTACCGCACAACATCTCTAATTGCCGATTGATTTACGCGCGCGGACGCATGTACGCTTCGCCTCGACTTGCCTCGCCTGCCTTGTCTCAGTTTCTAGTGCACTTTTCTAATTATACGATGGAACCACTTTCGTTGCGATTCGGCCAGCCGAATTCTATTTAGAAACTAAGCAAAGCAATTCAAGCCAAGTCAATCCAACCCAACCCAAAACCAACCTGTTACCGAGCGCGGTGTACTAATCATTTTCTCGAATTCAACAGCCGATATCCGAGTGGACCTCGGCGAATGTGATCGAATGGATGGCCGCACTGAATCTGTATTCGTATTCCGATGTTTTCCGCTGCAAAGACATTAAAGGCTCTGATTTATTGCATTTGGATAAAGAGAAACTGGTTGTAAGTATATAAAATTTACTTGTGAATTCGGAAATGGCTAAATATGCGCTTTTTTAGAATATGGGAATTAAAGAAGAGTTCCATCAGAAAGCCATTCTTAATAGTGTGAATGAGCTGCTGTATGCCAAGTCAGACGACACGGAGCCTATTCATCTGCATAATGATGATCCGAATGCGTACGATGATTACAATTATCATAATATGGTGCAGCAGAGTTTCAGCGCTGTGGAGAAATGCACAAAGTGCAACAAGTATCTTCGTGGCTTACTGCATCAGGGCGTAATGTGCCAGGATTGTGGATTGATTGCCCATCGTACTTGCGCCAAGGTAGGGCTGGCCTCTCCATGCAAATCTGCCAATAAGAAATTCGGAGGGTATTTTGGACAAAGTCTTTGCGCACAATTTGAGCCGGGTGAAGAATGCGCGCCGGCAATTGTAAGTACTTTGGCAAACAAGTTAAATTGTTGGCTAAACGGATTTCTTGGCGTTGTAGTTGGTAAAGTTGATCAACGAGCTGGAAAGTGCGGCTAAATCGAATCAGAATCTAGAACTGTACAACTTGTATACGTCCTCCGCGCCAAGTGAGCAGGTTTACGAACTGAAGCGCAAACTGAACGAATCGTCCAATGTTGATCTCGTCGAGTATGCGCCGACATGCATTGCCAACGTGATCAAAATGTTCCTGCGGGAGCTGCCCGATCCCATCATCCCCGTGCAATTCTACGACAAGTTTCTGGACGCAGCCAGTAAGTTTTTGCAGCACGCACGCGTGCAAAAGGAAAAGTTAGTGAAACATTTCTCTTGTATTTGTAGAATTGCGTTCGGACGATCATTGCATCGCACAGTTAAATACGCTCGTCCATGAGATTCCGGAGCATCATCATAGCACGCTAAAGTTTGTGATGTCGCATCTGTGCAGGATGTGCCAAATGGAGCATACGCGCGGCAACAAGAACGCTCCCAACATTCTAGTACAAGTCATGTGCCATTTATTGCTTCGACCGCCCTGGGAGCACATAATGTAAGCACAACTGCCAACTAACTTGCTTAATTGTCTCGTTATCAGCGCTGATTATCACGCCTGCTTTATTTACAGACAAGTCGTATACAATACGCAATTGCATAATCGTATTGTTGAATTCCTGCTGCTGTACCATAATTGGGGAGAGGCGCTACCCGAGTTTGCGGCAGCACCAGTTATTCCACCGCGTAAGGTGTCGCGTGTCGGCGCCTCGCATCTGAGCATGGACAAGGAAAAGCCGACAAACAGCATGCTGCTGGCGGAAGCTGAATGGTATTGGGGCGATATCAAACGCGAGGAAGTCAATGAAAAGTTGAGTGATACGCCGGACGGCACATTTTTGGTACGAGATGCATCGAATAAATCCGGCGAATACACGCTGACTCTACGGAAGGGAGGCGCGAATAAGTTGATCAAGATTTGCCATCGCGGTGGAAAATATGGTTTCACGGAACCGCTAAACTTTAATTCGGTTGTTGATTTGATCAACCACTTCCGAAAGGTCTCTCTGTCGCAGTACAATGCGTCCTTGGACATTAAACTTTTGCATCCAGTTTCCAAGTTTCTGCAGGAAGAGGAGACGGTCAGTGAGAATGTGGATAAGCTCAAACAGCTGTACACGGAGGTGTGCCACAAGATTGTCGATAAGAATAAAATGATCAACACGATAACAAATGATTTCAATACCACAAGTCAGGAGGTGAATAATAAGCGGCAATCGCTGGACGCGTTCAAGGAGCTGGTGCGTGTATTCAAGCAGCAGATTAGCATCCATGAGAAGTTTCAAATTGAGGCGCAACCTCATGAGAAACTCGCAGTTCGCAAGAACAACGAATTGCTCCTTGATCGGCTGAAGGCCATGGAGGAAAGTTGCAGTCAGCTGGAGAAGATTGTCCAGCAGGGCGAAGCGTACAACCGAACCCTGGAAAGGGAAATTACGTCGTTGAAACCGGATATAATGAATTTATATCGAGAACGTGATCGCTATCATAAGTAAGTGTTTGGCTACTTTCTATGAATGCCTTGTATTTATTCTTCTTTTATTGAATAGGTGGTTGATTCGCAAAGGAGTGAAATTGGATGAATCCTTTATGTTCGACGATACCGATAATCTGCCACATAACGACGAGAGCACTTGGCTGATGCTCGATTGCCAGCGTTTAGATGCTGAAAAGTTGCTTGCTGGAAAAGCCAATGGCACATTTCTCGTGCGTAAGTCCAGCACGAATCAGTACGCTTTGTCGATTGCATGTCATGGCAGTGTGAATCACTGCATCATCTACGAATCTGCCCGTGGTTTGGGTTTTGCTGAACCGTACAACATCTACAGTAGTCTCAAGGAGCTGGTATTGCACTATGCGAAGAGCTCCCTGGAGATACACAACGATTCGCTGAACACCACTCTGGCGCATCCTATTAATCAATAATAATGCCATCGATAGATTGCTGCAATAATTGCGATTATTGCTGAACCTGCCGTCGTCAGGGGTGGTGCAGACGCGAACAACATTAAGTGCTTAATTTGTGATGTGATATCTAAAGAAACAAACAACCTGCTTATAAGTTTATATGAGATATTAAGTAATTCTATGAATGACGTTTAATAATTGATGTGGTTTCTTTATACGTGATAATTACAAAGAAAGTCGTGCTACGTAGTTAGGATGAGACATTTTATTCAAATTGCAAATTACAAATTACAAATAATTATCGAAGTTTAAATGGGGGAAAACGGAAGATCAATTGCCGTTGATCTTCTGCAATCGCGGACGTGTGATGTGATGAACTAATATAACAATTGAAGAAACGTGTAACTTATAAATTCTATATATTATTACGAGAGGAAAGAATATTTACAAAGATATCAAACGCAGAGAGACATTTATATCAAATTATAATTATATGTTAGATATTATTTCATTTTCTCGAACACCATGTGTTAAAAATGACTGTGATAGTGTACTAAAGAGGAAGCGGAGCGCGAGGTAATCGACGGAAGAAGAGCAAGCAGTCAGCAAAAACCAGATAACATCAGGGGAGAAAATAACGCGCATAGGAGCGAGAGGAATCCAGCGACAAGAGGAGAAAGGATTGCATGAATTAAAGTTTAGTAGATTAGTGAAAAAACGGCAACAGTGAGATATAATTGTAGAATACGAATCATAATTTTTCGTTCACATCATCATCATCGATCATATTTATATAGTAGTCATATTCTAACTGTTATTTTTGTGTATATGATGTTCTCTTTTTTCTATTGCGCTATAAAATGCTATTATATTATTTGCATCGTGATGTGCTGTGAGAATGCGAAGATGTAGATGAAGACGAAGATAATGATGTTGATGAAGAAAATGGCAAAAGACGACAATATTGATCACGGTGTCATGATATTTTTGATAGTCTATTAACGATGACGATGATTGGCAAATTCGATTTAGCACTTTGGTTCATAATGATGTGCTTCTTGGAGGCGCAGCTTGATGCATTCATTTCCATGTTTCATTGATTGTTGTTGTTATCATTTTAAATCATTGTTCGTATCAACTTTTATTTGTTGTTTGTCTCATTTCAAAGAATTACTTATGATTTATACGTTTAAAGTTGATGCATCAAGTCTGCAAGTCTGTCGTAAGATAAGTGTTTTTAGCAACTTTCAATTTATGAGAGTCAGATTCATGCAAAGCATTTGCAAAGATGAATTTATTAGAGTATACAAAGTGTACACTTAGCTGAAACATGAGAAGACACATGTAAGGAAGCAAGGAAATGTATTGTTCATTTATAAGAATAATTGTTCATTTCATTTTTGCTCGTATCTTCCATAGAGATGGTACGTGCTATGTATGATGTTCCATAATTGCTAAAGTGCTCAGAGATTCAAATCGGACAGGAAAAGGAAATCAGATTCTTTATACAAAGCAAAAGAAGTCGTCGTCCTTGCTAAGCATGATGAATTTCTTCATTTATTATTTGTATTACTATAAATTAAAGATTCAATATTTATATGAATTGTTTACATGGCTATTGTTTGTTTGGAACGATAGGTGGCGTCAATACAATAGCAAACAATATATTGCATTGAATAAACAGTTTACAATGCTAATTCATATGTAATCGCTATTATTTTATTAATTGTTATCAATTTCCATTCTGTAATGATTATTTGTAACGATTTCAAATTCTTTTATTACTTCGTTGCAACATTCGCGGATGAAGGCAAAGCCGATAGTCACCGAGCGATCGGTGACGCGCAGTTCGGGTCAGTCGCTCGGCCATTGTCAAAGTGATTCACTGCTGATCGGCATTAGTGCAATATATTTGCAATTTATATAATAATTAAGTGCTACTAATGGAATATATTGTGTGCAACTGATTCTATTGGCTATGATGGTTTACTGAGCCAGTCATCGATACTGTATCATCAAGGATTATAACAGGTTAGTGAGATTTCTTTTCTTAGTGTTCACCGGTGCAAGATGGCCTATGCTACATAGGTTACCGGTACATCGAATTTGCAACTCGGTTGTTTCAAGCTTGGCTACAGTCGATACAGTCGGCAATTGTGTTAATCGATCATCGGTAATGATTGCATTTCGGATATAACGAGTTCGGGATGGTAAAATTTGTTAGTCAACAGTGTGCAAAAATTTGCAATCCTTATCTGTCATTCGGTGCCTGCGTCCAACATGGCCGGAACGAGTTGAAACTTGTAAGAAGATAATATCGCAACTTCTAGTAAAGTAAACACAGTATGCTCTAAACTAAATTCCATCGTTTCTTATAAAAGTAAACTCTTTATTTGTATTCTTAGACTAACGCATAAGCTGCATAATTTGCAACACCACAACGATTTCTATTCTTTCTCAAACGCATATAGCCGTTTTCACCCCAATGACTACCCCACCAGTTCTTTAATATCCATGCATCTTTTGTATAGCCGACGAGTAGCATTGCATGATTGACTGTATCGGATGAACAAGCGATATCATCATAGATTCCTTTACTGCAAATATGATTATTAATTTGTGAAACTCTTCTTTTAGATTTGTTGAACATACTGATACAATTGGAACGTTCTTGGGCTGGCATTGATACTTGCTGCAATGGGTCCAATTCGAGCCAGAGCAATCTCCAAAGCTTTCTCATCTCTTGGCGGCAAGATAGCCCACGAGCTGATATTCACCATCGTGCGTCCCACGTTGAAATGGCATTTCTTTTGCTGCGAGTACAAACAAATCAAAAGATGACCCGGGATCGTGATGTGAGGAGGACACAAACCTTTGCAATGTATGGATAGTCTTGGTAAGTCATTAAGCCCCCACATTTATCTAAGTATTTCAACGTATTTCGCAACGAACCGCCAGCGCAACCATAGTTCCCAGTGGATAAACTGCAGTCGATAATCTGCTGTTCGCTTAGCGGTACCAACTTATTCGTTTGCTTGAATATTTGCGCTTGTAAAACAGTAGCTATTGAAAACGCATAACACGAGCCGCAATCTTTTTGATTATACATCGGTGTTTTAAACCCTCTCTTGCGCCAATCAACTTCGTCGGGTATATTATGAATGTAATGAAAGATATCACCAACTATTTCGGGATCAGGCGCTTTACGATGATTACTGTGAGTCAACTTTACCATCTTCTTCAAGTACAATTGTTGACTCTAAACGAAAGAAACATAGGTAAACAAAGTACATTCACGATGATAAGTTACGTACGAGATCACTTAAAGGATTATCCTTAACGTAGAAGCTGTGCATTCCTTCATCAGCTTCGTGATTATGTTTGGCTATTTCACGCATGTTTTCTTGCCATGCATCCTTACGGTCAGTATCGTGATCGCCGTTGTACGTCTTATTAAAGCGATCCTGAAATTTTAAGCACACGTGCCAAAATTTGTTTCGATTTAGTTGCGCCAAACTGCGTAAAAGATTTACCTTGAATTCACTCCACATATCGTCCAAATCGAGGAGATCAAAATGCACATCGTAAGTGTTAGCCGCCACCACGACTGCCGCCGCCAAACTTATGAAGATAACGACGTCGTTTTGAAAACGTTGGACGCGCGCCATTTCTCCGCCGCACAACTATTCGAATTAATTGCGCCATCGAATGCACTAATTAAATAGGCGCTCGTTATTGTTGCACGGCTAGCAATAATTTTCGTGCTGAACTTGCTTGAAAATGTCCTTTCCGTGAATATTCATTAGCTGCTGATTGACCAAATCTATAGCGGGTCTTTGCACATTAGAAATTCAAGAGTTGGCCTGCAGTAACTGCCAAGTAGAAGACACTCGGTACAATCATATTATTAGCTTTTCGGTAGGGCAGTGCGCAAGTGTGACTTTAGAACATTGCGCGCAATAACAGAAATTCAAATAGACGCACACGCGAAGCGAGCGCGACTGGCGGTAGCCGAGCATCGTCGATTTATAATTCGTTTTAATAATTATACACATATTTTAAGTGTGTGTGGCGTGCGCCGCCGGCGAAATGCATGCGCGCTCGTCTTTTGACAGTTCGCTCGCGGACTCCGCAGCGCTACCGGCTACTTAAACCGCCGCACAATACGACAATTACAACTATTGTCGATTGATATAAACAACAACAGAACAGAGCACACAGCTTAGCATCGCATAGCATATCGTATAGAAAAATTGCGCACAACATGTAATTTCTCGCGTATCTCGTAGCCACTCTAAACAAGATTATCAAGTTAAACAACAGCGGCAAGAATAATAAATAGTGAATTGTGATATTAAGTAAGTAAGAAAGTCAGTGATAAGCCGCGGAATGGCCGAGTTTGATGGACACGAATTGCAAGATTTGCAAGATCTCATTGATATCGACGAATTGCTCGGCACGTCCAAGAAGCAGGAGTTCTACGAGCTTAAATCGAAAGCGATGCCTGTCACGGAAAGGTACAAATAGTTTTCAAGCGCACACATCTCATCCGTTTTTAGTTATTGACAGCTTTTTGGCCGCCTCCCGCGTGTGTGGCCGGCTGAGTAACGTTTGCAGAAATAACAAATGAAAAGTAAAAATACAGCCAACAACGAACGCGCGCGCGCGCGTAAACTCAAGGGATGACAAGTTGGCGGCTAAACAAAGTTGTAAAGCCTTCGGCGTGATTGATGAAAAACAATAACACTGAATAACATTAAACGTTTCGCGAAATATGTACCATAAGGATGCTGATGTTTTTCTCTCACATTTGCTAAAATTGCATTCAAGACAATAAATGTGTGCATGCGGTTCAAGGGCAATTAACACGGACGGACCTCATTTAATACCAGTGCGCGCCAGAATTCTCAAGTTTCACATACTAATACCTTAACACACTCACTCACTAAACAAACTTCTCTCTTAATCATTGCATGATTATTGCCTGTTGCTTATTTATGCCTGCTTGCCTGCTATAGAACGTAATTCACTCATTGCATGTTGCCTATTTATGCCTGCTTGCTTGCGATAGAACGTAATTCACTAATTGCATGGATGAATGTGTACTGAAATGCATGGAGGAATGCCAAGTAGCATTTGATTTTTCTATATGTAGTGTCATTAACAAACATTTAACTCTTGCTTTTGTTTTTCGGAGGGTTTGTTTAGTTTCACACTTATTCACATGCACACGAGCGCAAACATAGCGGTAGAGAGAGAATGAGGGAAGAACATGCGTGATCAATTGAAGTGTTTACATTCGCTTCTTGGAATTTGTCATCGCGTCTCTTGCGCATATTTAAGCGGTCAAAATTCAACACGCAAATAATCAGCGACAATGCGTTAGTTATTAACTAACCAGCTTTGATTACGCATGACAGATGTGGTGGTTGGTGAATAGCGTCACAATGCGATTTTTTTTGTCATGTATCATGGAAACCATAGAGATTTGATTGGTCTTGCAACATTTTGCAATTGATATGATTATGAGCCATCCGACCATCAGGAAATGTGTTTCTGGTTATGCGATTATAATTCAAATAACAGTAAAAAGTACAGCGGAATTGCTGTAAAATAAAATCAAATTGCGAATGAAATTTAAGGGATATTTAACAACGAAAAATATTGCTTGCTTTGTGGACGTTGTCATGAATAATAAATTGGCAAAATATTTGAAAGCTTGGAAACTTAATGCAAAATATTGATTGAATAATAGGCAAGCAATAGTCTTGAAATTGCATTGTTAGTGATAACAATTTTGTATAAATTTGTAGCGTATGAATCAGCAAGTCAAAATGCGGAGGCATAGCAAACGGCGCGTAATGACTTAAAAATAGCACAAATTTTTGTCAGCCACCAAATACATACTACACTTGCATATACATTTTTCAATTTTCAAATTCGTGCGCGCATTTAAATTCGAAACAATTTGTTTCGCGCGAGCAGATGCGACTTTTTCACTTGAACGTAATAAATACGCAGATTATATGCTTTGATGCTGGCGCGACTGCTTCTTGCTTAAAGTGAATTGAATTGAATGATTGATAGCGTTTTCACTAAATATGCAAACATGAAACAAAATGCATACGGCATATTTGCGAACATTTTCAGCAAGTGATTCATGTTTCATTAGAAATTCATTTGCGTTAACATACAGTACAAAGTATTTCAGTCGTTTCAATAAATTGCGCTACACTAATAAAGCAATAATCACGTATAGATAATGACTAATTCGTATGATATTAGTCTTGTTCACATTGTTTTAATAATGGACAAACTCTTTTTAGTCATAATTCCAAGTACAACGTTTAATCTTATGAATTAATTCATTGAGCGAGCGGACAAAACAGTATAATAAGAGTTTTTTTTTCCAAAGCGCAATCGACTTGTTTGCTTGTTACCTACCTGCAACGTCAATAAAATATTTGGCAATTGGTCAAATTGTGCAAACGTGCCGCTAGCCGGAAAAGCATTTAAAGCATCTCGAATGCAGTTATGATCGATGCTTTTGCATTGGCGAAAAGTCAATTTTATTGTATATTTGGTTAGAGGAAAAATTCGATAATAAGTGAATTGCGTACTTTTGAGGGTGCTAATATAAAAAATTATATGCTTAAATTATTAGCAATTTTTGGCGAGTTTGTACAAGCTGTTAGTGGGACGATATTAATTTGCGAAAGTTGAGCTTGTTCATCTAGATTTTTTTGTCTCGCTATATCGTTATTATTCTTTAAGAAAGCGCCACTTTAAATTAATTTGAATGCGCAGTTTTGTATCGAATCGGAGCAATTAACGCGTTAGATATTTATTTATTGATTTTACATTGAAGATGTTAGGGGGCCCCCGAAGACTGAAGAATAATGGTAATAATTGCTGGTCGTGTATAGAATGCGTTCGGACTGCGCGCAATGTGCTTTCAATTAAGCTTAATTAGGCGTTCATTGTTGTTAATAATGGAGAGCATATGGATACACAATACCTATACATGTGCTCAAGATGACAATGTGCGTCGAACAAATATTTTAATTTTTTATACACTACAACACTGTTCAATTGCACACATTGCAATGAAGAAATATGCGTAACATTGAAAAACAGGTTCAAACATTGCATGTGACAATTGCATAAATAGCAAGCTACAATTTGGTTGTTACACTTTCTGGTAAACAATGTTTTCTAACTGTTCTTGTAGCCCGCCAACATTAAAGACAACGAATCCAATGTCTCGCACCCAGCTCAAGTTGCAATTGATGCGCGAGCAGGCTATGCAAGAGCAGGAACGAAAAGCTCGCGAACGTGCGGTCAGGGAGAATCAACAACAATTGCATATTGTTGATCAACAGCAGGCACTTCGTGTGCCATTGCATCAAATTGGGGTTGACGTTCCACCACAAGTTTTGCAAGTAAGACTTAAATAATTTTTCCTCAACTAAGTAATTAGTTCTTTGAAATGTTGAATTGCACGTAGGTACAAACGAAATTGGAGAATCCAACCAGGTATCATGTGATGCAAAAACAACGCAGCCAAGTACGCCAATTCTTGAGCGAGTCGTTTCAACAGAGCAATGCATCCACCCCAAATTTGATGGCTTCATTGCCGCCTACCGGGCAACACGAGCAATTGACTCAGCCAGTAGGCAATTTGCTACTGGATGTGAATGCAAATAATTGCATACCTACAAAACACCCTCCGAGAAATTATCATCCGGGACAACCAAAGCCACATCAGGGGCATCAACGTAATCATTCGTTTCCAACGACGAAGCAGTTGGAGGGTGTTCAGTATCAAGGATTTTCGCATAATGCGAATATGAGGTCTGCAAGCCCAGGGGATATGCATCTGTTGTCGCCTGCATTGAGTTCTGGAGCAACAAGCGCTTCTGAGGTGAGTTATCAGACTTTTCGTTTCCAATTTAGGTTCATCATAATCATCATCAACAACAACAATATTAACGCCAACGTGCGATGTCAACTTGAACTTGAGAGTTGGATGTCATTTCAATCACTCAATCATCATTATCTTTGAACGGACTAGGAAGAGGAACATACGTAAATCACATAACGTATAGGTAATGAGTAATAGGTAAAACAGGTAGATTAGTTTTAAGTTGCGCCCGTAATTATTTTAAACGACGGAGTAAGTAAACGATCAACATTCATCAAGAGTCAACACATTCATCAGTGATCATCGAGACACTTCAAGAGACCAAGAAACTTCAAAGAATTAGGGCCGATTACATAAATCGCTTTGCGTTCATTGACACCAATTATTGGTATCAATTACATCGAGTCAACAACTCTGAAAACTTGGATATTTTGGTAAAATAAATACACTGAAACGAAATGTTCGGTGTCAGATTGGTTGGTTGCATATAACTTGGTATACATTGCTGATTTAATCAGCTTAAACTTGCTCGATTATTTGTACGTTATCACTGTACAAGTAGTTGATTGGGTTTGTTTTTGGCATATTACCGATTCATTCATGGAATGCTTCGGTCGGGATTTTCCCTCCTGGAAGACTAAACTTGCAATTTATTTGCTCTCGGTATCTGCAAATCATTAGTAGGGAATTAACCGTCGGCGATAAAAGTTTAAATGGCAGGGTAAATATTAATAATTGATAGGAAATTGACAATTCGTAATAGCACAATCGCGATGCGGCTTGCACATAGGAAAAAAATTGAATAAATAACTAATTAAAGTATTTAACAAGTCAATATATTGCAATTATTAAAAATATTGCGGGTTTTTACACTAAACAACAATAGTAGTAATACGATTACGAATCGCGGGTTAGCATGAAAAATATCGCGTAAGCAACAATGAAGAATTAAGTTATCAATCATCAATCAGTTATCAAATCACTCGATAATAATGATTAATCGACACGATAAGATGTTTTTATATGCGCTGTAATTTCCCTATAAAATGGATACGTATTTCGCGGCATCCAATCAGACGACGGGCCACTGATTGTTTATCAATTACTTGTTGCGACATTTGTTGAAAAACAATCGACATTTGGCAATTGCATACACAAAATGATGAAAAGCGGTAAAAAGTGAGTCGAATGCCAGTAAAAAAGAGTCGAGTTGGCTGGTCATTTATTAATTTATTGAAAGTAAGCAGTACAAGAGTATTTATTCAAGCGCGCAAAGCTGGTACTGCTGCTTTATTAGTAACCCAAATACGCAAGGTTAAAATGCAATCGGTTTTGATGGATATATGTTTTTTCTTTTGAGCGTCACGAAGCGCGTTGTTCGCTTGTCGAATTTGCCGTCGCATAAATACGTGCATAATGTAATAAAATGCGATATGAATTATTAGTACTTGCAGCAGAGTCGTAGTGCATGCGGTTGGGAAAATGTAGTAAATGCATGGGAAATTTGCGTACGGAAACTTTATTCGGTTCGTTGAATGAACACAACATCCATCGCGCGAATTTAAATAGCAGCAATGATAGTCAGATTTTTGATTCCACTTTAAACAAATACAATTTAGGCGAAATTCGCGACAAGTGAGATTAGGCATAAATCATCTCGGCCGAGATAATTTACAATAAGTCCCTGGGTAAACATGTGGCACCAAAACGTGTTTTGTGCGCATAATAATTGTAAATTATTTAAATAAGCCAGGTACACAAGTATGCGCACGCCCGGCTTTTCCCGATGTAGTCACAGAATTAAGTACGGTGTAATTTAGACAAACAACGTTATTAATTTACAATTATTTTGATTCGGTTCAAGCTGGTAGCACACCAACTCGGGAATTAGGCATTGCTCAATGAGAAGTGATATTGAAATTGCGAGCATCTCGCTGCTTATTCACCTGCGAATTTCTTATGCAAGAGTTTTGTTTTACTATTACTACAATTTTTTTTATGGTCAGTAAACGCAAAGCGCAGTCAAATGAGAATGCATGCGTCTCTTTTATTCGGTGCGCAAGAGACGACGCGATGCGGTGTGCCGGGATTTCCCAACGTGTGCGAGCGCGGTTTAATTGCTATTCAACTGAAATCCCAATCGATATCATTGAACTACATTATTTCAATGCTAATCATTTCTTTGAACTCGGTCCAAACAACAATTTTATACTGATACAAATGATTCAATTTATAGGCCAGCGGAACGTTTGTATTCAAATTGAATACTTTCTGATTTTATTCATGCAAATTGAATTTTAACAAAATTACGACAAATGATTTAATAGCGGAATTTGAATAATTAGTGCACAATGAACTTGCTTGCTTGCACATTGATGTGTTAATGATTGATGAACATTAAACGAGCAGAAAATCAATTCGCTGATTTCAAGTTCGCATTCGCGGCTGTCAATCGCGACTTAACATGCATATGCATTTGGCATTAAAGTACCGTACTATTCGGCAATACGATATTAAGTCGCGAGTCCTTGGGAGATCGCCGAGCGTAAATGTATGTGCGCACACGAGTCCAATAAAAATGTGTAATTATACGTGCGCTACGAATCAAAATACAACGCGAGCGCTGCGACTGCTTCATGATGTTTCTCTCGGCACTGTTAAATCGAACGTACCGGTCATAAAATTGCAGAATTGAACGTAATTTAATTCTGAACTCAAATGCCGAAAAATCGCCAAATTAGATAAATAATACGCCTAATTCTTTTTGTACACGATAGATACGTACTTGAAAAAAATTCAAAATTAATATACTGCAATTTCGCAGTTATAAAAATAAATTAAACGAACGTTAATTTTCTTCTCAAAAGTTAAATTTAAATTTAGTAAAAATATTTTGCAATACGCAGTTATTAAAATTCTTGGAATTTGCGTCGATCGTGTAAAATCCAAATAGGTCGTATCAAGAGAATTAAAGATTTTTTCAAATTCGTATGAAAAACTGCAATGCAAAAACAGAACTGGAAATATTTAATTCGCAGTATATACTACTGACGAGTAGAATAATAATTACAAAATTGTAAGATACATAAATATTTAAATTTTAAATATTTTCTGAGAACTTGAGAAAATTCTAATTTGTCGTGAATTTCCACCGCGAATTAATTTGAACAATGATGAATATATTTAAATATTTAAACATCTAATTAAATTTACCATACGGTAAAGTGCGTACGGTGTCCGGACTAGTCTTATAGCAACAAATTGGTTGCGTAAATGGATTTGAACTCTCATTAATGAATTAATTCACCAATAATTCAAGCGGTTGAATGAAGCGTTGTAGTTCGAAACTGGTTCGGTGCGTTTTCACCTCAAAGGTGATGTGTGATTAACGAGAACACGAAGAAGTTCGCAAAGAATAAACTGCTTTCTTTTATGTACTTGCTGAACGTGCGTCACTCACAGCTAAAGACTTTGGACACGATCAGAAATTTTGTCCTTATATAAACAGGCATTTAAAAATTCGGTGAAAGTACTCGGAGTGCTATTTAAATTTGTATTTTATTTTTATTTATTTAAAGCCGAACTTAACTAAAAATCGAGTTGAAGAATATCGTAAATCCGAGTAAATACTTTTATGTAATATTCTTCGAAACGTGACACCAATTCAACTCATGTTTATGTCAAATAAACATTAAAATTATTTATATAAAGCGTTGGTGAATTGCATATATGCACCCGTAATGTGTAAATATTGCAGCAAAGAACAAGTAGTTAACGTGTTTTGATTTATCGTATTTGTTTATACGAGTTTCTCGTTTTCGAGCACTAAATAGGATATGAAATAACTAGTGCAATAATTATTTTTACAACATTTTATTTTTCATACGAAGATATTTTCAAAGTGACAAAGTTGTATAACGTTGAATTTGTATAGATTTCGCGCTGGAAATTAGCAAGATTTTTTCGTCGTTCTTGCTCGGTGATATTATTATGCGTTATGAAGCAAAAGAGAAGATGAGATGTTCATTACATTGTGTTATACACTTAGCACTCGGCCGTAGCCTTCCTTATCATTTATGTATCACTTAGTAAGTTAGCGGTGTTAATTTGTTGATTTAGCTCGGCGTCCCATCAAGCGAAATGGTGCCATGCTTCTTTGTATACATAATAATTAGATTATCTGACGGCTGTGGTGATACATACACATTGTAATCATAAAATTTCTGTGCGCTATTCAACTCGGCGAAAATACGCGTTTAACAAAAGTTAAAACAAAATGATATTTGAAATTTTAATAAGCGAAACACTATTGAAAGAAAATATAACTATAATTACCGCGAGAATTATGATAAATTAGCTAGCTATCGTGGAGAAACAAATTTACAAGTCCAGGAAAATTAGGAAAAGAGAGTTTTAGGGGGTATCCCATTCTAGCTTGTAGATCTCAATAAGTTGTAATGGCAAATCGCGTATCGCTATTTTAATTGGTATTTTCGCGGTTTTTATTTTTCTAACATCAGTCCACTGGCCAACAATTTAAAGAGCGAGGATTTAAAAGTCGATAAGTTGGTTATCTATTCGAAGTGAAATTTGTTTTGGAATATATTTACCAAAATATAGATTCCTATTTTATAATATAGTAGGTTTATATAGATTGCAAAAGAAAAAAAGTACGATTAATATTATTGCCAGTAAATATCGCATATTTCACGACTGATTACACACTGATTGGAGCAGTGATTACATCAAGCAGCGCTCGCATTTATTTTGCAATACATTCTTATCGGCAATTAGTCAATGAAGCCAAAACGAATACGAATACGTGTTCATTAAAGCACGCATTACTGAACTGCGATATTCCATTCGACTCTTGATAACTGCGCGCGAGCAAGAAAAAATTCGAAATGGGCCCACTTGAAATCGAAATTAAGTTGAAAATGATCGCAGGTGATACCAAACACCTGATCTAATCACGACATGAAGACGAACGAAATTGATTACATTCTCAAGTCTTTCACGTGTCGCAACCGCACACGAATTCGTGGAATAATCATTGATTAAAAATACGTTGAATCATATTCGCGCTATTATCTTACAATCTGGTGATAGATTGATTTGTCTCACAAATGAAATACATTTGTTTTGAGAGTACCTCATCCAGAGTTCAAGGTGGTTTAATAAGAATTCTCAATCGGAGATTCGTTCAGTATTAGCCAGATAATTGGATTTCGCTTGAATTACGTAAAATATTACATCAATTTTTTGCTGGAATAACAGGAAGTTCAAGCCAAGTTTACCGTGAATATGTTAAAGTTGGTACGCTTTCAAGTGCAATTGTGATTTGCATTCATCATTGAGTAACTTTAGTTTTAGTGCGAGGCGAAAATCACGAACTGTTAATTCATTAAAATGCGCAATCACGGTTTCTATTTTTATTTCGATTTAATTAGTAATTAGCAATTCGATTTATTGGTATTTTATTAATACACAAGTGAAGTGATTGAATTTGGTTTAGTTTCGTTGCATAAATTATGTGCGTTTTTTATTCATTTAACTTCATGAGAATTGTAATAATAACAAATCGGATAAAGCGAGCGTTTAGCGTCGAATGACCCCAATCTCTTAATTAACACGTTGTTCGCGCTTGGATTGCTAGGTGTCCGTTGGCACTGCAAGTTTGATTGCGTCAATCTCTGTCAATTGCTAAAAATTTGCGTCATTTACACACAAACATCGCGCACTATGAAAAATACATAATTTTCTAACATGGCACAAAAAATTATTTAGTAGCTTGAGCATAATACGAGGAATATTATTTATTACAATTAAATTCACCATTGCGCAAAGAATAATCCCGCATAATATAGTAATCAATTATGAGGGTCTTGTTATCACAAGATGAGAAACTTGGAAAAATAATACAGTAAATTGCCGTTTTATTCACAATAAAATAATTGAATAATTTTATGAATATGAAGGGAAGTCGTTTGAAGGCTTACTCTTAAAATTTACGTCGCTATAACCAAATAATTTTGATAAGACGAGTCGTTATGAATGAAAAAGTAAAAGTAATCGTGATGTACCAAAGCAAGGACTACGCATTATAAAAACGTGAAAATGGATTTTCTTATAAAATATCGTTGATTTATAAATTACAAGAAGGTACTTGCGTTAATGACCCATTTTATACGAACTGAAGACAGTCACGTTCAAAGTGATGTCAGTCTTTGGCGGCGAAGACTCGAGAGAACAAGCGAACAGAAATAAGAAAAAAGAAATACTGTGCATTAAATCCACAAGAACGCCATAATATTTCACTTGCTTTGCGCGCTCTCACGATGATAATTATTTCAATAAACACTTTCCTTAAGGCTAAATCATGCAATGCGCTCGATGCGAAAACAAACGGATATACGAGTCGGCGAATAATGAGTGTGTATAACTCGTTTAGTTATACTAATCATCATCATTTAATTTATTATTTAATAGTTGGGTGTTTTGAAAATTTTTTAATTTACTAAAATTATAGACTACGACACAATAATAATAACTTTTAAAACGAAGCCAAGCAGTTTACCAAAATTATACGAAAAATATTAATACTTTAAAAAATCGCTTACGAAACTTTTATCAAGTCGTTATTAATCAACTTATTAAAAATCGCTACCGCAACGCTGAATTTACGAATTAATTTTCAAGTTTGAATGTTGCAAACGTGCGAAACGTGAATGCGAAATGATATTAATAGTAAGTAGCTAGTGAATTTTTTGTACGGTGTACTTTATCAGAAAGCAGCAGTGCACTACACTGTATGAAATTATTATAGTATAATGTAGCAGTTAAGTTGTAACGAAATGCATTAAGTGCTACGTATGTAGCGTATAGTTAAGTTTAAAACTCCTGCGAGGGAACGCGAGCGCGCGCGTGCTATGCGCACAATTCGCAGCCAGGAGCTGAGCTCAGTTGTCGTCCCGCATTCGCATTGTCGCCGTTGTCGTAGTCGCGCGCGCATTATTACACGATTGATAAAAGCGCACTTTATTGATAGCCGGCCGTCGTTTGTGAATCAAACAGCACGTTTCTTCGATTAGCAATTATCATTCGAGTGCGCATTCGGCGCGAACGCACAGTTGAGACAGCAGACGAGTGGTGCAAGCGTGAATTAAAAAAAAACAGCGACAGGAGCTGCGCGTATTTTTGTCAACACGCGTGCAGGATTTTTCATCGCAGGACGCTAAGTGATTTTCTAGTCAAGAACTAAACAAACAAACAACCAGCCAGCTACGGTGCGCGCTTTGGAAAAACATCTTTTCGTACTGAACTCATTGTGATATAATATGATTGATTATTAAAAAAAGTATTCCCGCCAATTGGACGCCCGCCGCACAATACATAATTGTTCCTAGTGGAAAAGTTTAGTGCCTTATTTTATTGTTGCTTGTTGGACTTGAGACTTTATCACACAAAAAATGCCTGTGTATAATATCATTACACGAAGACGTAAGGTAGTTACAAAAACTCGCAATTTTTTTGGTAGTTTAAGCGCAATTTTTTCATTTGTTGTTGGCGGTAATTACAATTCATTGGCATTGTGAACACATTATCAGACCTCAACGCCTTTTGATACGGTAATAGGCTGAGGAATTGTTGGAATAGCGGGTTTGCGTTTAATTTTGCTGGCACGACAGTATATTATTGTTGCGTGCCATCCAACATTGTGCTGCAGTTTGCATTTTATTTATTTGGACGCATGTATTGCGTGTGTGCTCATCTATTGTTATATTATTCTCATTGGAACAGTAAATTTAAGAATTACTCTTTAAATTTATCACGGAAAATAACCGAAATTTACGCGGTAGGACATGAGATATGATAGCTTTTGAAAGATACATCTCAGTCACTATATCCGGATCTGACATTATTGTGGCAATAGGTGGCTTTAATGATAAATGGAAATTTTTAAGATTACTTCATCTTCAGAGGGGAAGAGAACAAATTATTATGAGATTATAATTTGTCAAAACAGAATGAATTTTTTGGAGAGTTATGAAATGCGGATTATACACATAATTAATTAGCAATTAAGAAACAACAACAATACAAGAACAATATTACCGATGGAGTCATGCACGGTTGAGTTGCCATGAGAACGCAAACAAATAATTAATAAACAGTTGAATATTGCAATTATCACACGATCAGGCAGGGAAACGAGTGATGTGTGCGATGCTGCGATGAATGAAAAGTTGTATAATATAAAATGATACGGCGAGCGAGTACTTTTGATTCGAATTTACGACATTTCCAATTTAGATTGCTAATTAAACAAAACGATTTTACCTTGTTCAACTGCCCGGGCTGGCATTATAATAATGCGGTGTAAAATGAATATTGAGTCGCAGTGCGCTGGATTTGCGTTTAATCGGTCAGTTTGTTAGTTGGTTACAGTTAGATATATTCACATGCGCGCTGCAACGAAATTAGTTGCTTATTATGTTGCAGCAATCATAATCAATCTCAGCGCAGGCAAGCAAGCAAGCAGAGCAGTCAATTGCCATTTGAACGTGGTGAACAAATAAGAGAATAAATCTTGATCGTAAAATTAATTTTCGAGTTTGAGCAGTCGTAAACATAAAATTAAGAAATCGAAAATTTTCTATCAACTTTATTTGCATTCGAGTCTTCATTAATCGTAATTATAAATATATTTATTTTGTTGTGCAAACACAACAACGAAGCCATTTGAATAGAGTAATAGCGAGCAGTACAAATCGATTAAGCATGTAATAATTGAACGTTTGATCATTAAGTTTCCAAAGCAAGTTGAGGGGAATTGTCCAAGTAAATTACAATTCGACTTTGACATTTCTTTCGTACATGCATGGAGTACGATGTAGTGGTTGTGGATAGAGTACAATATTAAAGTGGAGAAATACGTTCGAGTTTCACCAGGCATTTATTAAATGAGACTTGAATTGCTATTACCACTGCATTGGTGGCGGCTGCTGCTCCATCCATACACAACATACACAGCGGAGCGAGCACAACTTTAATTGATTATCGCTCGACTTCAACTTGGACAAGTGCTTGTGAATGCTAAATATTAAATAATACCCGGACAGTCGACAAACACACTGTAAACACTTTAACCGGCTTCTAACTCTCTAAACTGTTTTTATATAAATGATGCGCAAACACTGGGTGTTTGTTGATCCAAGTAGTATTCGCATTATAATTAGTTAGCTGCGGTCTCCCTCAACCAAGAGAAATATTAATTGCCGTCGTATGTCTGATAGTTTTTGAAATATCATATGAAGAAATTCGAGACGCTTGCGAAATTCAATTAATTTTGGAAAGAAACTAAATAATTCAAGCATGATGAAAATAGACAAGAAATTTTAATATCTAGAAAATTCTCTTCAAATTCTTTGGATAAATATAAAAGAATTCGGGAAAATTACACTTTAGTGAATAACCTGGGAGGGGGGTACCCCCGTTGAGCTTCGATCTCCGAAAAAGTTGTAATGGTAAATCGCATACCCCAATATCAGACAGGGTTTTCGTCGTTCTTAGTTTTCATCCAGCAGTTAAGGGTTGGGAAAAAGTGGGAATTTATGCTGATTTGAATATTTTTGTTTATTTGAAGTGCTATGCGCAAAGTTATGATTCCGTTGAATATCAATTCTAGGCAAAGAGTGAGCATGGAATTACGAATTAAAATCGCACATAAACAATATTTACATTATGCAAATAATTTATTGCGTACTTCTGAGACTATAGGTCAGTATCACGAACGATTCGGTGCTGTTTAAAATAAATACTTGCTGTTGGCCTGGCCGTTGCCGCCGTTTTCATTATCACTATCACGCTTGAAGGTTTGCATATAAATTTCCAATGTTTACTCAATTTATTACACTCAATTGTAAAATATAAATTTTTGCGATAAGCGCACTACTTACGCATGCATTTGCAATGTAAATCGAAACAACGAAAGGCCATCATTGGGGTAAAGTATCGAATACACACTTGAACGCGCGCAAAACGGAAAAATGGTTTTAATATCAACTGAAGTTTTATTGAGCAAGGATTATTAATCGCTTTCCAGTGCATAAATACAAAGATGACAAATCAATAGCTTCATCACAACAATTTACGGTTGTTGATTTGTTTGTGGAAACTTTAGCATTATTCTCAGTTATTTACCAAGTTTGTTTGCGGGAAAATTTCTGCGGAATACTACTACTTACTATACACCTAAATTATTTCTGGTTATCGTACGGCTTTATTTGTAGAATACAATTAAATAAGATTATTCGTAACTTACTGAAATCGTTTTCGGTAGTAGTAAAAGTGAACTGAGATTTAATCTTTGGTTTTTTTTCATCGTATCATGTCGACGCAGTGATAACAAAATCTCTGCATTTTTCTAACCCAGTTTCGAGTTGTTAGTAGTTCATACACTTGGCGTGTTTTGAACGTTGAGAATTGCGTAAAAGTTGGATTTTTCGACAAATAAGCGAGTGCATAATACAGCTACTTAAATTTTATAAATAACGGAAACGGATATTGATGATGAGCACACATCGCTCACCTACACACTAATAAACGACACAATTACCAGCGAAATTAGTTTTGATGACAGATCCAACGATTCAGATAGTTACAATGCAATGATTTGTACGCGCCGTACTAAAAATAAAAATAGTTGTTCGTTCATTATTCATTAAAGTCCATAACGGAGGAGGAAAAGCTATTCGACCTTTACTCATTTTACACACTTAGTACACACAAGTCGGACGACACGTGAATGAATGAATATTATTGGCTTCGTTTTAATGATTTAATTCTCTCGCTTCGTCCATTCATTGATTAGCGCGTATTGTCTACGAGCAATTAAATGAAATTAAATAATCGTAGGACTGATCGTGAATCTTGAGCTGTCGTCGAAAAAGCAAAGACATTATTAATTAGCCGTATAATTAATAATGAACTTGCTTAGCATGTAGTAGTTTGCCTGCTTTGATGATCATCATAATGATAGACAATGACGAGCGTGCGCGTATCATGTGTAATCAACTCATTATAATTATGTAATGCAACTTTATCGTACTTGTCTATTGCTCCATCAGAGTTTTGTTTGTTTGCATATCTTTTTTTTAAAAACAAATGCCGAGAAAAAGCGTACGAATCGCCAGCGATTTTACTACTACTGGTAAAGCGTAGTGGCCATGATTTGAGGAACTAAACAAGCAAAAACACGTTAATCAATTCAATTATCGTAATTATTTGTTATTACGATCAAAACTGCTTTATGACAAACAAATTTGCAATGAATACGAATAATGCCAAGTTTACACATGTTCATTTCGAGTCTTGTTTAGTAGAATTGCGTAATGAGTGGCGCGGTGTTTAAAATTAAAGAGAATTAGAATTAGAAAGTAAGGTGGAGTTGGCGGGCAAATTTCGACAATTGCGAAATTTATTCAAATGAGTCAACGAACATGTTTGTTGCGAATATGATTACAATACAATTGTAGAATACAAATGATTATTTGATTGCCAAATTTCGGTTAGAAAAATTCTGAATATTTTTGGTTATTTATCGGTAGTTTGAGAGTTGTGATCGTAAATCACAAAAAATCAATTAGGCATTGAATTACGAAAGGTTTCTTAATTGAACATAAGATAAAGTGCTTAGAAATTACAACTTATGCCAAAGTTGGGTGTTGTTGAAGCTGTTTTGGTGTATTTATTTATTATACAATCACGCAATTAATAAAGTGCGCGCAACTCGATTGAATGACAAATAAGCGCACACGGCGCGTTTGATATGCAATGAAATGGAATGACCTGAATAGCCTGCTCGATGTGTATCGTGCTACGAATTGTAATCGGCACATTCGAATTGTAAACTAGTGAATTGTCAATGCGTTTTCGTTACCATCAAACGGCGTTAGAACTTGTCAAGAATCCAGCCCTCTTAACCTTGCAAACAAACAAGCACTAATAATAATGTAATATTTATTACTTTGACTTATGTTTCGGATTATGAAGATTGTCTTGCGCATTTTTCTCGATTGGCGACGTGTTCGACGACAGGTGTAAATATTAGAAATTAGGTTTCATGTCATGTTTACATTTCGATATCTTATCGATGCTTGAAAAGAGTGCAGAAAATTACATGACTGACAGAGTGCATTGATATTGAACCGATTGAAAATCGTAAAAATGTTATTATAACATGATACAAAGTGATTCTATCAAGCGATCAATCAAGATTTTTAAGGCATAGATAAACATACCAAATTATTTTATAGTAATTGCAATCAAAAAATAAAATGCGTAACGCGTTTTTCGTAAAAATAACGTGGAGCGCAAACAACTTTTTCGCGCGGCTCGCGATTTCAATAACGTTGGTGGCATTTTTGCGATTCGTCAAAGTAATGCCCATAAATTCCAAGTTTTAAGCATGCCCGTCCTTGGCCAAGGAAACCGACGCGCAATGTGGAAAACTGTTATTAACTTAACTTGTTCGTATGTACTTTACTTCCACCAATGTGCACGTAATCAGCGTGTCGCGCATACTTTAACAACTCGTCTTATTCAAGTCGGGCTTGTTCAGTAATAAGCCGCGAACATAATTCAGCATGCAACTCATTTCAAACAATTCGATTACAAAATACACACTGAAATTATTTACTCGCTGAGGAATTTTGGCAATTTTATGAGATTGTAATTTTTTTGCATTTCTTATTATTATCACAGCAGTATAATTTACAATTATTTGCGCGATTTAGTCTTGAGATTCACAGAACATTGTTATTTATTAAGTACGCTTACGATTTGAATGCCCCCCGGATAATTCTTATCAGGTGTATGAATGTCAGTAGAGCCAGGTCGTTGTAATGTAGACGCGATTGTTAAACATCAGAGCTTTGCGTCTATCCGTAATTCGTAAACGTATCGAGTGATATGATTATGTGATAAGAACGCATACATTATTAAGTGCTTATAACGGTAAACACACATGTATTCACAAATTATATAAGTTTTTTTTCTCTGAAATACAGGCCAGCGTGAAAACGTTATTTCGTAGCTGTCCTGTACTACAACAAAAAAATGGAACAGTTGAAAAATTACGTATAATTACTTGAGCGATAAAACTCGTACGCGTATTAATCAATCGATCAATCTAGTTAATCAAGTGGCCAGCGAGAATGGGCGCGATAATGCGCGCGACTTGAAATTCCAGTGCGCTTGATCTTTGCATTGTTTTCTGACAAATTTCACGGCTATTTCGCGCAAATCTTTTATCGAAGGTTGCTAAGCTCAATTCGGTCTCGATAACACGACGTGTCTGCCAATTGTATTTCCTGTTTTAATTGATGACAGCGATAATTAATTAGCAACTCGATAGATAATTTGTTGATCTCGTTTTACGCGCAACAAACACATTAATGCCATGTAACAATCACGCGAGATTCACACACAAGTATTTCATTAGCGTACACTTGTCAGGGAATTTGTTATTTTTGATGAAGAAATTATGCGCGCAAAATGGGTCGTCATTTCGTTGTTGTTTGGCCGTTGCTGTTGTTGTTTATGCATGTTGCGATTGCATGTTAATAATTGCCACATGAGTATATAATACACAAATGACATTTTTTGAAAAAATTATCTGTACAATGAAAACGTAAAAAACAGCACTGCTCAACACAACAGAAAGTCAGCGCCGAATTTCAATAATGCAAAACGCTAATTGTATACCGTGTTTTGTGTTTGAGCATAATTTTGAAAATGTTTTATGATGCTGGCCATCATTAGTTGGCTTCATTTTTCGTCATTAGTGTGCACTGCAATTCAAGGAACAACAGTTAATTTCATGTTGTCAACTTTTTCGGATATTGTATACGCACTCGTAAAATTGTTTGAGAAACAACAACACTGTCGCAATTGCAACATGAAACCTAAATGCAATTCATTAGCCGTGTGGCAAACGATTAAATTGTCGATTCATTCATTACGTATGTAAACTATGAATTAATTATGGTCGTGAGTACGTATTAAGCACTTCCTATTAAGATTGATTAATTGTACGTAATTCTCACATAAATTTGAAAAAATGATGAAATTGCATTAAAATCATTGTCTAGAGACCTTCAGAGACTTGCATATTATACACATACGCGCATGTCGTTCGGTACCATGTAGTACGATCCTACAACTCTTATCCGGTTCATGATTATATAATAATAATAATAAAAAATTGTTGCTAGAATTGTTGTTAGCGCGCGCAAGTCGCATTTCATCCTCGCCACGAAGCGCTGAAATATCGCACACTTCAATGACGTACTCCTCGCCAGATGTGTTAATTCTTTTCTAAACTCGTATATGGGTTTCTAAGTAATAATTAAGTTACATGTTCATTCAAGTCACTAATGTATTTCTAAGTTACATAGAATTGTAAAGAGTTAGGATTAGTATTAGGATATATATTGTTTTCATGTAATTTTTGTCTATTTAAGCGCGTAATAATACTAATTAAGGAATATTTGTTTCTTTCTAGGCTGATGAACTAATTGACGACCTGCTATACTTGGATAGTTCAATACCATCAGACAACTTTAAAAATACTGACGATTCCTTGACGAGCGCTGAAATTAGTATAAAAAATGAACCATTTTCGTATTCCGAAGCGGAATTGCACGCTTTGGCGAAAGATCGACAAAAGAAAGATAATCATAATATGAGTAAGTTGATAATAATCAGCGCCCCATTGAATACTGAGTGTTTTGTAATCGAATTTTAGTTGAGAGACGAAGACGATTCAACATAAACGACCGAATAAAAGAATTAGGCACCTTGCTGCCCAAGACTAATGAATCTTACTACGAGATTGTACGAGACGTGCGTCCGAATAAGGGTACCATCCTCAAATCCTCAGTGGAGTACATCAAGTGCCTGAAGAACGAGGTGCAAAGACTTAAGCAGAATGAACTGCGTCATAAGCAAGTGGAGAATATGAACCGCAAACTGCAATTGCGAATAGAAGTATGTCTTGTTTGAAAGTTTTTGGTATTTCAGTTAATAATTTTAAGAATTCGCAGGAATTGGAACGCCAAGCGACGTGCAATGGCTTGGGAGTGAATGGTTTTAATTGGCAGCAGGGCACGACGTCGAATTCAAATTCATCTATGTGCAAAACGTATATGAACAACCAGCTCAATCAAGCCAGCACACACGAATCCATTATGTCGTCGTTACTTCTGCCTGATCAAATGCGAAGATCGAGTTTACACGTATGGCAGAATTTAAACAAACAATTAGTGATAAACGAGTTTTATTAGTGGGATTTATTGCAGATGCCTGATATTATTACTGAGGCAGCACTCAGCCTATCGGCGATGGAAGAGTTGATGGATGACGATGAACCTGTGAATGGGGTGCATGGTGATCCGATGTTACCTTCGCCGCATGCGCTTCCTGGTGATACGCTGCTTGCGTCACCTTCGCACCCCGTGCATGCGGTGGATCCACTCATGCTGGAGCCACGGCTACCGTCGCCGACGAGCCATATTGAACCAGTTGACGGCGATACACTTGACATTGATATGATCGCATGATACGCGCTGTTACCGCCATGCTGTTAACAATCAATGACGCCGCCACGTCGAACCTAAATGAAATTTTTCTACGCAACCGAAAATGCAATACCTCCGTTCTCTTCTTCATTAAAGCTACGCGAAACTGATTCGTACTGAAACCATTTTATCGTTACCACACGTTTCTAGTTTTATTCTAATTACTACGTACGGGTTGCTTCAGTAATTTTCGTTTCAACCGATCAATCACAAACATTGCGCGCGTCGTCGTCACCTCCGAAAGAAACGTGAACCTGAATTATTACTTTATATTTATTATTTGATAAGAGAAACACGCAGACACGCTGCTGATAAACATAATCATATATTCTATTTACAGAATATTTTCAATCATTTCTTCTTTTTCTTTTCGTCTTCAATACATGCGCGAAACAAGAAACAACATTACTTACTTAGTTGCGTTTATTCGCGTATATTTTTATTAATAGTTTATAGTGAATTGTTATCTGATTATTATGATGATTAAGATAATGCGTTTCAGTATTATTCACTAAAAGCAATATGCAGTTGCAGTAGTTTGTTTGACTATTGATGATTAAGAAAATGATGATGTACCAAAATGTGACTTCCCACTAGAGAGAAAAACGTTATCAATTGACTTATTAAAAAAATCTTGTTTAGTTACATGTTTTTTTTATTATTCAATCATAAATTAGTCATTAAATTCTCAATTGAAAGTTTGAAAAGTTTCAAACTTTTGAATTGCTTACCGTCACTCCTCTCGCGTTACTTTCATCAACTAATTCACGAACTACTGTCATCTGCACTCATCACGAATCCAACCTGAAAATTTCTCATATGTCAGTGCTGACAAGTCAGCAAACATTCACTTAACTAAATTACAAAGGTTTAAAATGTTTTAAATAATAACAACGCATTCATCTAAATTATCGTGAAGCAACTAATCTATATTATAAATTCTGTAAGTAGAATTCCACATTTGCATGCAATTAGTACACGTTTTCATTCAACAGCTGTTGAGTAAAGTAACAACAACCCAGTTTCACTTTAACAATTTGCCAACAACAGTGTTTCTTCCGTTGTTATAGTATAAGTATAATGGAGAACAGTAAGCTGGAAGCAATTATGGAAAAAATGAAGAAGATTGATGAGGATATTGATAAAATCACCAAACAACCTGCTGCGAAAAGGGAAGTGCAACCAATGTCAGATGTTGTTGTTGACTCAAATCCATACAGCCGTTTAATGGCACTGAAACGCATGGGAATTGTGGATAACTATGAGCAAATACGGGATTATTCAGTGGCTGTGGTGGGCGTTGGCGGCGTTGGAAGTGTAACTGCTGAAATGCTGACTCGTTGTGGTATTGGAAAACTAATATTATTTGATTACGATACTGTTGAACTAGCAAATATGAATCGTCTTTTTTATCAGCCCCATCAGGCAGGTATTTCAAAGGTACAAGCTGCTTCTTTAACTCTTAATCACATCAACCCAGATGTAGTGATTGAATCACACAACTACAATATCATTCTTTTGGAGAACTATGATCATTTCTGCAATCAATTAACGTAAGTTTTACACTCATTAAATGTATATTCACAATTCTTAGTTGATGATCTTATTTTAGCCAAGGAGGAATAAATGGCAAACCTGTTGATTTGGTTCTATGCTGTGTGGACAACTATGAAGCTCGCTTAGCAGTGAATACTGCTTGCAATGAACATGACATAACATGGTTTGAATCAGGTGTTGCTGAGAATGCAGTGTCTGGACATATTCAATATATTTGCCCTGGAGAAACAGCGTGTTTTGCTTGTGTGCCACCGTTAGTTGTAGCATCAGAAATTGATGAGAAAACCTTGAAACGTGAAGGAGTTTGTGCTGCCAGTTTACCCACTACAATGGGAATTGTTGCTGGATTACTAGTGCAAAATGCACTTAAATATTTGCTACATTTTGGCACAGTTTCTCATTACTTGGGCTACAATGCACTGACAGATTTTTTTCCAACAATGGAGCTAAAGCCAAATGTAACATGCCATGATAGCAATTGTGTGAAACAACAGCAACTGAAAGCGAATAAGATAACAAAGAAAGTTGCGACAAAAGTGGAAGAAGCACCTGTTCATGAGGATAATGAATGGGGTATTAGTTTGGTTGATGAAAGCGTGGCGAAAGAAGAAAAACTAAGTGCGGCTGCTGGTCTTTCATATGCATATGAAGTTGACTCCTCTGCCCCAGTTGCAGGTGCATTCGGTGATATGCAAGACACAGAGGAATCTCTGGAAGAGTTAATGGCTAAAATGAAGAGTATCTAATTAATTCACAGATATTTTCAATCAGGGTGCAGATAAAAGTTAAACAGCTTACTTGTGAGAAAATAAATATATTTTATTTTATACATTCCAATCACATACAGCAATCTCTTACAACTCTCCAAATGTGATGATTATCAAGGGTACAAAAAAGCAGAAATAATTTAAATATGAACACTAAATAGTGCAACAGCTGCATAAATAATTGATAAGATACATTTAAATATTTTGGTCTTTGTGGTTGTTGAACACAACAAGTTGACAAAGAAATGTTCTTAAACAAACATTCCAGTTTCGCCAATATATGAATCAAGTTAATAAGAAACTTTTGAATATCATGATAGATCAATGAGATTAGCAACAGGCACATTATGCATTTCAAAATTATTTGTTGTGCTGAAATTTGAAGAGGTTTGCTCACATTTAATTGATGTTTTTGTAGAAGTTGACTGACTTTCCAATTGACTATAAAAAGTGCTTTGATACATTTTCTTAGTGATGAATTGAATATCATTTGCATTTTTAGTTATTGCAGATGTTGAGCCATTGGTTTCAATTAAATTCTTCATGTTAGATTCACTGGTGGTGTTTAGATTCGGGCATTCAATTGCTCTATTTTGCATTTGTTTATGCCTTGCCAGCTTAATTTGCAAGACTTGATACATGGATTTCCAGTAGCTGTAAGAGGACTCTTTAAGCGCTGCCACCCATTTGTTTAAATCCTCCTGGCACCGGCACGCGAACAAGTGTTTGCCATCGCTGAATGTGATGCTGAAAGCGAACGCTGGACCTGGTGATTCATAAGCCACTTGCATCTGTTCTAGGAGAAAAACGCCTATGGGTTCATCCGGTTCACTGGCGCGATAGTAGAATAGAAAATTGTGTACGAGCTTAAAAAAGCGCTCTTTGAAGACGGGTTGTTGGTACCAATCAGACCAGTCGCCTTGGGGTTTCATGTACTGCAGAACACCCTGGATCGTGGGTTGCTTGCTGCTTGCCCACTGCTTCAACTCTTTCTCGTTATATCGCATTGTGAATCCCAGGTTGTTTGATAACACGTAAATAAACACTTCACGTTGTTTACAATTACTCGGTTTACAGAAGCACCACCGACTGACTACACACTAACACTGGTTGGATGGAATATAAAACTCACATTGCTCATTTGCGAAAACAAATCATTTGAGCCGTACGTACATACTGGCGATTGAAATGAAACCGAGGTCGACTCTCGAAACAGTGCGTCAGCTGTCATAACCACAATCACAACAGGAGCGGTGGGAGTGCTCGTACTTTACTCCCTCAACGTTGAAGAGTAACACGAGTTGTGCAAGTGTATTGTCGAACATATGATTTAGTGTTTACGCGTTCGTTTTTGGGACGTGTTCAGCAACTCGATTGTGTCTGCGTAGAATTAGAATATTCATGAACACAAGTCTGGATTCGCAATGATTGTTTACCTCAAGATGTAAACAATGGACGTGTGGCGTAGCAAAACACTACGTGATTTAAAGACATTCTAAGCTGTTGTCAGTGGGAAAGAGACTATTTTCTTAAGGCATTTTCATCACACCGTGACGAGAATAACCTCAACTGCAGTGTGCCTATGTAGTGGATTTGAGTGCATTCCGAAATTCGATAGCCAAATCTGGATTGTTATGATATCGCTGCATGTCAATGGAATGATAATATAAGTGATGTAACTTTATTCAAATGTAGATTGGTCGGTTGTTGTTGCTTATCTATACAGCGCGAATGTGTTAATTTTGATGGTGCTAATGAAAGCGACACGCGTGCCTCTCAAATTACGATTGCCGTGGAATAATTCAATAGTGTTAGATGTTAATTGATCATAACACGCTGCATATTGAAGTGCGCGCAATCAGTGGACAAACCAGTTCAAATACGTCGTGCATCCGATTATCGCAAATGCAACTGGAGCCTGAGTTGTTGTGTGTTTATGGCTGTTGAAGGAATTATGCAGCATAGACAGATTGGACCTTGGCCGTATACAGGCCGTGTTGTTCTGTTTGCGCAATCGACAAAGACACTGATCGCCGATAAAAGTTGCCTTTGCTCTATGCTAAGCCGAATGGGAACACTGGATAATATGCTTGCAATAGCGTCGTGATTGTTGTTGCTAAGTATAACTCAAGAATATGGATTGCAGCGCGGACTCCGCTGACATTGAGAATTTTGGTTCGGAGGATGGAAACGAGGCAGAATCTGGTGAATCGGAGTCATTTAATGGTAAGTTTAAACGCTCATTACGTATCGAAGATATATGTATTGTTGTGCGGTTTTAGATGGCAGTCTTCCAAATTGTTTCGCTTCAAGAGACTTTGAAATGCAGGCGTGCGTTGTTAAAGCGGCCAAAGTGTATCTCCTCTTGCCGAGAAATGTACCAGTGTCAAGGGCGGCCCGATTTCAATGGCTATTGGACCATATGAACTGCATCGTCACCGTGCCATCTAATCTTAAGCTTGTGAGCAATTATGCAGTGTTTTAAATCCACTCAAGACTAACGACCTTTCCGCTTTGGTTTTAGAGTAATCAGTCGAATGACTTGGAAATTATTTCAATTGTGCCAATCCACAATGTCGACCAACATGCAACGCAGTATCTGATAACATCCAGCACGCAGGTGGTCTTCTTATCACAAACGTACCGGTTTGTTTACTGCCTGGATATGAGCCCTTCGCATTCAGCGGTTGACGTCGACCGAGGTCAAGTTCTCTTTGACGAAATCATTCACTGCTTTCGAATTAGTTTATTAGGACTCTGCAGACAGGTACAACTTTTAACAACCAGTTGGGAGGGGTAATTTATTAATGAATTTTCAATTTTAGTTTACTATTCCGGGTTGCTCACTGGAATTTCAACCCAGCTTGTATCTGACTGTGATTGTCAACACTCCGTTCTTTATAAGCCCTGCTCAACAAGTGATCATCAAAGGCGTGCAAGTTTCTAGTCATAATGTGCAAGATATTATCAACTCAGTACAAACACAGTTTCATTTACTGGAGGGCCGCATTGCTGAAGTGTCTGCTTGTGCCTATGATGAAATTGAACAACAAATGGTAAACTTATTTTAGCATACTCTTAAATAATGCTAATAAATAGTTTTGTTTGTAGATTGACAACGAAGTGATGGTTGGTGGTTTATTTGATCTCGCTGAAAATGAATGCATCGCAAAGATTGCGATGGTCTCGCCAGATTCGAATTTCGTCAATATGCTGCGCTATTCAATGCTGGCAACATCATTGTTACCTGAAAATAGTTTAAGTCGTACGTACTTTTAAATTTTTCTGGCAAATATCAATATTTATTGTTTGAAATACTTTTTCAGATATCCTAGTCATAACAGACGGTGTCGTCGCTGTGCCGCATTCAAATATAATTGAATCACTCCTGTATCAGTTGCATTATGATGGAATTTCGGTATCGTTTCTTAAAGTTGGCTCACCGTTCAAACCGCATTCAAGTGCTGGCTACGTGTCTTATGATGATTTACTTGAATTTCTCTCACATTCAACGCTTGGGACTGTCTTGAATTCATTTCCCGTTGTGGTAAAATACCCATAGCAATTTTTATTGTTTTATAACAATTTATTTATTACCTTTTTAGAAGCCGGAACCAACGATGGAAATGAATTTGTATCAGCAGTTGTATTTATTATGGTCGTATCATGGAAACTTGAAGAACAATTTATGCCCGAAGAAGGAATCAAATGACATGTAAGTTAATTGCTGGAATTTTATATTAATTCGTGAAGTTATTAACATAAAATGTGTTTTTAGTAATTCTAATCTGGTAAATCGTGTGCCAACTCTACTTTTGAAACGCCAGTGTGAACAAAACATCAACTCATCGCTGCTGCTCTTGATTGCGCGCCGAATGCGCGAAGGCTACATTGTAAACGACATAAAATACGTCAACAATACTTTGAGAATAAAGTTAACGCTGCATTGGAAGACCTACATTTACATCCATTACGAAATGACTTCGTCGTGGCCAGTGCCAAAAAATATGACTCACGTGGAAATAAATATATCAGGTACGATTATTTTTGAACGAGCTGTTTGCTAAACAATGAAACTATATTTAACTGATACACGTGCGTCTTGTTTGTTTACGTAATAGCTCCGTACGATTTTCTCCACGACATTACGTGCATTATGAAGAAGGACACGAAATCGTCATATCGCCAAGCAGTCTTCGAACGATTCTGGATTCGTTCTACGCAATTATCGTCTAGCGATTCAATACTTGCGCAACAGTTGTCAGCCTTTCAAAATTCCGTAAGCTGGCACACATTCCCGGATAGTGTACGAAATGGCATGCCGGTATTTACCGCCAATACTCCTGCATATGATGCGTCGGCGAGCCTTGTCTTAACGCCCAGTGACCCTGGATCGAAATTTACCCAAATTTGGCAACCGCTTGGCTATATTGATACGAGCAACTGGAGAAAATGGTTCCACGTGCACAAAATTTCACTAATTTTGAAACACGACCGACAGTACATGACGTCTTCATCAGGGAGGTTTCAAGTAATTCAATGCAGACAGGCGGCGACTGCTTTGTACAATCTTTTAAGTGAATGGAGTTCGTTTGTGCTTATCGACAATCATACGTACGTGAAATTACTTTATCGTGAATCAAATAAGACACCAGTGTGGTTTACAATAGTACGAATTACATCAAAATTACCCTGTGCAACGATCACTTTAGGGTTCGTTAGTGGAACCCCGGGATATATACGATATCGAGTTTGCGAAGAGTTGCGCACTGATTTGGCTTCTTTATCATATTTATCAACCCCATTAAAGTCGAAAGAAAACATTGGCTGTGTCCTTTTACTGAAACCTTTGGAGAAAATTCTCATACGATATGAACGCATGCCAACTGATTTTTGCACAGTAATATTTCCGGATGGAACGCAAAATTCGCAACAGAGTCTTCCACCACCACCGTTGGCTGGTACGCTTTTTACAACTTTATCCAGGTATTTATTCCATCAACGGTGGATTTGGAGTGCGCAACATTTATCGCATTTGAAATTGAATATGCAGTCAATTTTGCGCATACTCAGCACTTTGACTAAGATGCGAATTAAAGAGGGATTTAATTTTGCGCACTCCGCGTCTGGAATAATAACGATGGTCTTGGAATTGTTAATGGATAGCAATTCAAGTTGCGTGGTACAATACGTAATATTTCCACCGCACCGGGTGTGGTGGGATGATTATAAAAGTAATAGCGGATCAGATGAGGAATTCGATAGCAAGACTGATTCCGAGTTTCAAATAATTACGGAAGTTTGGATTGAACCGCAATTCGGACGAGTGCAATCTGCTAATCCGCGAATTGCTTACATGGATGGCAAACATTATTACGAACTTGCCGATATGATAAAGTTGATGGACATGCGATGTATCCATTCACTTCTTACAATAGAACACTTGAGTTTGATATCTCAAGAGAAATATAATGCGGACCATGCTGATGTGCCGACGACAATCAACAACCGCTCATTACGAAGACGATATAATTCTTCATCAAAGGGTTGTACGATTCCGCCAATGAATTCGGATATCAATACAACCCACTGGAATCCAACATTAGTTCAGAGAATTCAACACATCCCATTTAACTTTGATCCTATCAGCATTCTACCACTGTGCCAACAAAGTGAATTGCTGTTTTCGATGTTTATTGAAGAAAGGCCGGCAAGATATCCAATTCCAGATGATCAAATTCGTGATAAATCGAATAAATTGCTGCTAGAAAATATACAGAAACATTTACATTGGATCAATGACCACGAGCTCAGCCTAACTGATATTGAGAGTTTGCGCTTCACTAAACAAGTGCGCACTCGGCATCGAAATAAAGAACCAAATATTTGCCCACTTCTTGAAGGAAATTCATGTTCTTCTGATGGATGCAGCTCCTCGCAATGGAGATGTTTTGTGAAAGGCGTCTCAATGACGCATGTTATTTTAACATTTATTCCGGCATCGCTGGAAGATTTAAAAGAAATGACCATCGATGATTACGCGAATGGATTTCATCATTCGCTTGATATATCCGATTCGCAGAGGAGTGAAGAACTTGAGGAACGCGCAGATTCGCAAAATAGCAACTATAGCGAAGTTCCTATCAATGTTAAACATGCAATTTCATTGCCAATTTACGTCTACGATTGCCCTGTTGGTATACTTGTGGAATCGTACATAAACAGTACAGAAAACAAAGATACAAAAGCGCGAGATGTATATGAAGACCATAGATATAAACACGGTGCGTTTTTCCATCAGGATTCATTGCGCTTGAAGAATGATGATTCCAGTACGTCTCCTGAACCAAAGAGCGAAGAGTCTGAGTTATCCGAGCCAAGAAATAATGCCAAACAGCATTGCAAAGCTATCATTCTCACGCATTCAAAATGTTTTGCAATGTCATTGTTTTCAGCTCTTCATTGCAATAGTTTCATTGATAGCATTGACGTACATGCAGCGATGGATCAATGCGAAGAAAACTTGTTTGAAATTGATATAACGAATTACGTAAAGACCGTTTGCGGTCATACCAAACATGAGGAGGGTAGCTTAGTCGATGTGCAAGCACTGAATCAAGCAACTCCTTGCAATGAATTGCGTCCCATTCATAGACTTATTAAAGATAAATTTCTAAGAATAACTAGCGACGCATTTCAAGCGATACCAGCCGATAAAGAATTTTATTACTGCAAGAATCTCCACGAAGTGCATGATACGCCGAATGAAGATAGCGATGATGAATTGTGCAATTCCGTTCTAGGATTTAATCCGACTTTAGAGAAACGCGATATGGATATAGATGCATACAAAGATGCTGGTAGTTACAAAGACTATAAGGATGAAGAAGCAAACAAAGAGCTAAGTCCACTATTTTTGCATTTTATTTGCACTATTCGATACAATAACCAAGTGCACAATATTTCTGTGCGATTATTACCGACATGTCTTGGGGAATTGATGGATAATATTGAAATTCCAGCAGGCACTCTTGATTTAAGTCTTCTGCGGATAACGTTGGATATTTTATGTCTTACTTTGCCCAATGATGTGCAAAATGTTATTAGCGATTATTCGACAAAGGGCTTCAGAACTACTTCGTTCTGTTCGGACGGTTTCTTGCCTAGTTGTAGTTCAGCATCGGATGGCTCGTTTGGATCAGACTTCAAAGAACCAGAGCCGTTGTACTACATACCTGAATTGCAAAAGCGCGCCGTGCATAAACTGAAAGATGAAATAAATTGGCTTCTTCAGGATGAGATTGCCACTGCTTTGTTGGATATTGAACCAGTGTCATCAAACACTTTGTGCTTCGTGATGAAACATGTTGCGGAAAGCTCAGCCAAAGATTCTTGCAATATCGAATTTATCGATTTGAATTTTGTTTACGGCACCAATCAAAGCTACGAGAAATTCGTACAAGAATTTTGTAAAATCTCAATTCCTTCGTATAAACTTTCGCAAGAAGGCGATATATATTTTTTAACAAAGAGCAATAATGAGTTGGAATTCTTCAATAATTACGATGATATTTGGGATAAGTACAAGGGATGCGATGACCGCTCTCAAAGTGACTTTTCAAGTGTAAATAGCGTGGTAGATACCGATGCGGATGGCTACGATGAAGACGTTATTAGTGATACCGAAGAGGATTACAATTGGTTGATTGAAATGCAAAATAAGCGCAGTAATTTGCCAAATTTCTGGCTTATTACTCAAATCGAACAGAGCGTTGTCAAAGTGTACTTTCACTGCCGTTTTTTGGAATTACATACAACGCATGTGGGAATTTATTACAACGTGCAACGCGCAATTCTTTTGGAGATACGCAACTTGTGCAAACGAGTTAATCAAGCGCTTCTTTTGCAATCATTACATGATACGCGATCGTGCAATCATTTACTTGAACCAGACGATAACTATGCCGATTGGAATGAAAATAATATCAATCGCAATATGCTACATCGGCTCAAGAGTATGGAAGAGATGAATGATGAAGTGGAGTCAATTCCTTCACCGAATATCGAAGTTGGATTATCGTTCAAGAGAGGTTTCTTTAGTTGCCCGATTGTTTGCCAAATTCCTTTCGCGCTTCATCCGCGTTTGAAAACTGGACCGGGGAAGTCTTCAGGAATTTCTATTGGCATTTCCGCGTTGAAAACTGTCCTGGATAAGTTTTCAGTGTCCAATAGAAACAATATGTTTGTCTACAAGGATAACAATAATAATGTTTTCTATCTCAGGTATGTTGTTGATAAAAGCGTTGTTTGAAATTTAAATCTCATTGTTTGATGTATAGATTGCACGAAAACGCACATGTCTTCATGAAGGGTATGCAACTGAAATCAGATATAGAGCAACCGGTCAGCCGTAGTCCTTCAATTGCTTCTTTACCAATCAGCCAACAAAGAAGCATCTTGACACGCTCAGATATTAGCATATCGTCAACGACAAGCGTAATATATTTCATAATAAATAGGGACATAAATTTGTAATGTGATTTATTTATTTAGAGCGAGATTCGGCCAAGAGTGCGCTCTTTTGGCGAGAAAGATACGAAGGATGGAAACGCATCTGAAGATACGGTAACTTTAAAAGTTTACGGAATAACGGAAGTTGGGGATGATATTCGACGTGATTTAGTACAAGTACTTCAGAATCGTCTTGACGATGCTGTGCTAGATTTATTATCGGTCATGTTAGCTAGGAACGCAATGTGTCCGTTAACACCAGAAGATGTTCATTTTCTTCAAAAACCATTCAAACAGCCTGAGGATATTATTCGAGTATGATAAATATGCTAAACGTGGGCAACATGTAATTTTATTTTGTTTTAGCTATCGATTCAAGAATATTCGCAAAAGTATCTGGACTCGTTCATCTTATATTTAAAACAAAATCTTCTACAATTCTTAAACGTGCCAAAGTACACAGATCCAACTAATTTTCGGTTTCAAGATTATACTGATAATGAAAACAGTAAAAAGATCGACGATAACATTTTCATATACAATCAAAGCCAGAATCCATCATCGGGCAATCGTGGAATTGCGTGTATCGCACTTGCGATCATTGAAGATAACAATGTGGTAGTTTCTGCGGAAGAAATTGATCTTCAAGAGCTAATATCGAATAAAGAATATATTGATATCATTGCATCTAAAGTTATGGATCCGAGTGATGAATTGCCACCGATTTATTTGGAGTTTCGTATTTGGAAGCAGGGACGCGTCAATTTTGATATTTTACGCGATCGTTTGTGCGCCGCTACAAGTCACGCAACTTGGGACATTATCACAGAACATATTTTCTTAAAGTGCGGCTTGTGTGAAGCTGTAGGCACAGAACCATTTCAAAATTATTTGATTGAATCCGTAACACATGCGAGCGAGATGAAAGTTTGTATCGCATTGGATACGCTGCTGGAGGGTGCGAATATTCAAGATATTATGAAGCGCAATGAAATCAAATATGAAAATTTGAGTGGACGCAGACGCATTAAGCGCACAATACCTCCAAACTCAACTACCCAACGAGCTATCCTGTTCGACAGTGAATTGTCGCATGTGCCAGTCACGAGACTCCGAAGTATATCCTTGGATGCATTCGAATCGGGCGATGAAGGAAAACTTATTGAAACCTACAATGAAGTCATGCAGCAGTGGTTCAAATATGCGATTGAAATTAAGGCACCCGCACTACGCAACATTCGCATTAATATTCGACATTTGCATCCACTTTACAGTACAATTCGTGAGTTGCAAAACATTGTGAGCGCATTTCCGGGGGATACAGTAAAATGTTTTACACATGATGCAACAAGAAACATTTACATTCCATACAAACCTTCATGCTCGGTACAGAAAGTCATCATAATTGTACGAAACTTGGAACATTGGAAGCTGTTCTCTTTGTGCAATAACAGCAGCGAATATCCAGAGTTGCATCCGAATAATTTAAAAAATATACAGAAGTTTTTACCAGCAACTGTGAATGGTACTTTTATATCTAGAGAGAAATTACTTTGGGGTGTTATTCAATGCAATTCAGTGGATTTGTACGCGTACAATTGGTCGAAAGAAAACGTAATGAAACTGAGAAATCAGTGTATTAATTTGGAAAATTGGTTGAATGTGCGCGCGGCAGTTTTGTGCGCTAGCTCTGCGCAAAAAATGGGTTTATTTCATAATCAAGCAATGGACAGAAAGTCCTTCAATATGAGCAACTCTTACATTCACTGTATTGGTGATGTGGAATCTGTAATTAAATTCCCGAAGGAGCGACCAAAACGCGGAAATGTCAATGATGTTATCCCGCTTGAAATTTTTCGAAATCACTGCAAGAGCATCAGGGACGATCATTTTGATCCAGTTGTTGCGCTAACTGTGGAAATGTTTGAAATAAAAAAATTAGAGAAGAAGCACAAAGGTAAATGATTGCTTAGGGATGTATTTAATTTTTTTAAATAACATTTATTGTGTTACAGATGAGTTGAAGAAATTATACGTGATGTATCAATCGCGAACGAATACGAGCACTCAAAATCAAATTCAGTTGTTGATTCAGAACTCGCGCATAATTCATTACTGCCATACGCCGCTATTATTTTTACCTCGCTTTCGAGTTTTAGCAGCCGCGACCAGGGATCATTCGATAATAAATCCAGTGAATTATGCGCTCATGGATGCAATGAGTGAGAAATGGCACGAAAATCTCTTTCAGGCTTTTATGGCCGAGTACAAACGGTATTTGCAAACCCTAGGATTTATGTCACTGGAGGTGGAGTCCTCATCCAAGAAACATAATTCGAAGAAGTATAATAAGGAATTATACTATATGCAGAAAGCAATTCTAGGAGGAATTTTACTTTTTACAATTGAATTAGCCGAACCGTTCTTCATCACAAAGTTGCACTCTGTTGAATGCAATCGTATACCGACTTCTAATTCGCGCGCTTCGATTAATCAGGTATTTATTCATATTTGCAATGAAAATATGTGTAATTTTAATAATTTTTCTTTTAGTTTACACAATCGTTTTTGGATGAGTGCGATAAAATTAAAGTGTTTATGCATTTGCACTCATTCACTTATGATTTTCATTTGCGTTCTGTATACAACTACATTTCGAATAATTCCGGATACAAGGTGTGCGAGGGATATCATCTCTCACATTTTCTCAACGACTTCATGAAATACTACAATAAAGCGCCGAATTATGCGCGCAACTTAGTTCATGCGGACACTATAGTGATACGCAATTTGCGCACTGAGGGCAAACATCTTTATACGTACCTTCTCAGCAATGTAAAGCAATATAATTTAAATGTGGTCAATATGAAGGACGAAGTTACAAATGTCACAGAATATGTTCTTGTGCAGACCTCAAATATATCAGGCGTATCGTACAAGGATACGCAAGACAGACAACACACAGATGATTTTGATATCACGATAATTATATCGCATATTCATCCGAATGATACTAATGAGTACAATTTGCATTTAAAATATTATTTGATTTTAACTTCAAGAAGGTAAGATTTCATCATTAAAATAGTTGCAATGGTAACGTAACATTTATTTTGGTGCAGAGAGATTTATCCAAAAACGGAAGTTGAGCGGAAATTGGGAAAGTTTCGAACTGTTTCTTGCACAAGTAAAGGAAGCAACTGGGATGATTTGAAATGCAAAGATATTTGCGAATTTGATAAAGACTTCGATAAATCTTGTGAGAAACAATCTGATTCGGACCGTTCACTCATCTTGCCAAATTACCAGTCAACTGATGAGGATTCCGTGGATGGTCGCGAGTTTCTAAAGAGACGTCCTTCACATATTCAAATAAAACAGGAGTCGGTTAATTATTTAGGCTACTATTCATCGCATGAACAGCTAATGCAACAACTAATACTTAATTGTGCGGAGAACACGCAACAAACAATAAGAGATATGGTTACTCAAGGTAATTCATAACAATTTACTATGATTTAAAAGAAATTTATGCAGTGCTTATTGAAATTGTTTGATTTTTATAGGAATGGTTCATTGCCGCACGCATTTATTATGGAACAAGTTGTTGTCACAACAAGAGACAAGTCAATTAACTTATGCCGAATTCGACGAGCTCAAGAGCTTGGCCAAACTAGAAAATCTTTGCGATATTCATCCAAACTTAGGAACATTAATAAGGCAACCATTTACTTGGTATCAGGGACTTGTAAAAATATTGCTCAATAAATACCAGGACCAGCATCGTATCTACATTTCGGATGATGGCAATATTCAACATTACGTTATTTTACATCCACGCTATGTGGATGCTTTTATGATGCTGTCAATTGATATGCATGTTAATCGAGGAGTAAGTTTGAAATACTTGAACTAATCAATTTTTATTTTTCATTTGTGTTTTCAGGATTTATATGCAGTATACAGAATGTCGCAAAGATACGATGACACGGATGTGTCGTTATCTGATCGGAAAGCGTTATTGAACGGATTTATTAACTGCATCTGTTTTTATTTATGGAGTGGCATGATTTAAGTTCCCTTTAACTACGTGATCATTGGTCGATTTATTCATACAATCAAAATCATTATTGACTGTTAATTATGTTTAGTTTATTTGATGTTACTGTTTTATTTTTATATAAGCAGAGAATTTATTGAGAGCAGCAAAGAAGTGCCTTTAACGGACAAGATGTTAAATATTTTCTAACGAATAGATGTTTATTCCTAAATTCAACGAGGATATTAGCAAAACTTTTAGTTTTTGAGTTAAATAATTTAATTTCGCTCTATGGCTGTGCCAGCAGTGCAAATTGAAATTCTTCAGATATTTAAAATGCTTGGAATTCCACAAAGCAACTTTGGTTGCATAAACATGCAATGTGTGCTGGGCTCACGTGTTATATAACCTTGCCAATCACCTTACCCCAGTTTCACATTGACTGGCTTAGCTGTGTGAATTGCATTCAATACGAGCAAAGAGTGATTGAACTTAGTGCTTTTCAAACACATTCCGACACTTAACAATGCCGCCAACAGCAGCCGCCCCCGCTCATAAATATGATTATGCGGAAGGTGAGGTTAAAGGTATCAATGCCGTCTTATTAGGACCACCAGGATCGGGTAAAGGCACTCAGGTATGACCTAAATCACGCCCCATGTAAGTCAACAAACCGTGATTTCTAATACTTGTTATAGGCCCCATTACTCAAGGAAAAGTTCTGTGTATGCCATTTATCCACTGGTGATATGTTACGAGCTGAAGTTGCCTCAGGTTCAGCACTTGGTGCTGAGCTCAAGAAAGTGATGGATGAAGGCAAACTTGTTAGTGATGAGATGGTTGTGAAAATGATTGACAACAGTTTGGATAAGCCAGAGTGCAAGAATGGGTTCCTTCTTGATGGATTCCCCAGGTCTGTTACACAAGCAGAAAAGGTATATTATTCTTAAAGCTATTTCCTCTTGTTGACATTACTTATCAGCATGTTGATACTTATTTTCAATCTGTTTGCAGCTAGATAATCTGCTTATTAGGCGCCAAAAGAATCTGGATGCTGTAATTGAATTTGGCATTGATGATGGTCTTCTTGTGCGCCGTATAACTGGCCGATTAATTCATCCGCCATCTGGTCGGTCATACCATGAAGAATTTCATCCGCCAAAAAAAGCAATGACTGATGATGTTACGGGGGAGCCATTAATCAAACGTTCAGATGATAACGTGGAGGCTCTTAAAAAACGGCTGGCTGTTTATCACAAACAGACTAGTCCGCTCGTCTCGTACTATCAGTTGCGCGGAATCCACCATCGGGTCGATGCAGCGCAATCCGCCACCGATGTGTTCTCCAAAATCGATAGCATTTTCATGGGAGCGCACAAAAAGCCGAAGTTCGCATGGCTTTAATAGCAGGCGCACGCATTTATTTCGTATATGTCAATAATGCACATATCAATTGATTCCACCACTAATAATTCAATGAAGCATATGAATGAATGTGACTTCCTTCCATCCTTGTGAAAATATCGCGCTTAGATATATGCGTGAACGATTTCTGGCAAACTATTTTACTAAAGCTATTTTATTCTTATAAGAAGATATGATGGTATATTTTCATATTTGGTTTGAATTAAGAAGAAACGACGAGTAGAATGAAGTATATTAAATAATTGTAAAACGTAGATAAATACTGAAACGTAGGGAATGGTTTGTGAATGGGCAAAAAAGCATTACAATGGAAATACATGACACATGGTAAAAGAAAATATTTGCTTTCGAAGATTTTTTAAGCGCGTCTCGACGATAAAGGCTAACTGTTACCTTATCACCACTCAGCCGAGACGACTTATCAGTTAAATCGCATGGTGTGGGAATTTTGATGAATCTCTAATTGATACGTATCAGTAATAGAATAGAATTTGCAGCGTCATTGTTCGAATTTCTAAGTGAGCTAAATGGTTTTGTAACTGAACTCAGTTATCGTGGGTGTATTCACTCACCTCAGGTGGCGGACAAATTGATTTATAATATATTATCAATACCTTCCAGCGACGAAAGTGAAGGTAAGTTTGACTTATAACAACATCAGCTGTTTTAATAGTCGAATTATTGATTTATTTCAATTGCAACATGAAAGCTGTGGCATTTTCGGGGTCACTAAGCCACCAACCGTTGCCGCAATGAATTCGGTGAAGTGAAAACAAAAATTTTCTGTTTTAGGGTAAATTTTACGTTTCGTTTGATTGCAAATGTGATTTAAAATGTGACATAATTATTATTTTGCGGTTTGCAAGTTGCGCGCGTGTTTACATTTAAATTCAGTTCGCGCGAGCGGATATTATTTTGCATGTGTTTGCGACGCTTTGTCCTATTAATAATTTATGAATAACAAGAGCACAGCCGTGGACTTCATTTGTAAAATGTTTGTATCATGATTGCGGATTTGAGTGTTCGTTGCCATTACCGCGCACCTCGGTGATGATCTGATTATTTGTTCTCATAATGCATTACTGCCGGAAAAAATAATTTTACCGCGATAACAACATTTTGCAAGTTTGATTGTGATTCACACAGTACGTTCGTCAATCATGTGCTTCGTTTGAAAATTAATTTGCGTGTGCTACTGCTGTATATTTGGCACTATTAAATGCCTTCTTGCAGGATCACCCCTTTCGCAATGGAGGAGGCTTTTGCGAAATTTCGCTTGTTGCTGTGGAAGAATTACAAATTACAACTGCGCCATCCAATTCAAACGCTCTTCGAGATTTTCGTACCGGTTTTCTTTTGCGTAATTCTAGTGGTCGTACGGTCATTAGTCGAAGCCGATGAAGTCACCGAGTTGATTACGTATCCTGTTTTTGAACCCCGCATAAATGAAACGGAGACGAGTTCTCTAAGGTAATTTATAATCGATATGCCATGCGAAAACGCAATTAATATAGAAATAATTGCATTTTCAATTTCCAAAATTTCAGGAAACTTGTTTATTCGCCGATGAATGATGATGTTGAAAAGATTATGATAGATGTAGGGAAACAACTTAAAGTACCGCTTCAACAAACGGAAAATGCAGATTTACTAGAAAAATATCTGGTATCTCATAATGATAAACGTAGTATTGGAATTCAATTTCCAGACTCGTACGCGAAACTAACTAAGATTCCTGATGCGGTTGAGGTTTCAATACGCTTCCCGTCTGAATTAACACAAAGCATAGTAAACATCACGGTAGAGACATGGAAAACCAATCTGTTGTATCCGGCATTCCAGGAAACGGGACCACGAGAGAGCAAACAAATGTTTACAGCAAACCCTTGTATGCAAATGATTAATACTGCAATGTAATGTGATTGTTAATGCATTTATCATTGTAGATTACTACCAGGAGAGATTTCTAGATGTGCAAGGAGCTATCTCAGAGTCGATTATTAAGCTGAAAGAACCAGATATTAAAATGCCAAAAATTGCGATGCGGCGTTTTCCCTATCCGCCGTTTCATAGCGATCCGTTGATGATTGTCTTACGTGAAATGATTAGTTTGATATTTGTCCTTGCATTCGAGTATACGGCTATAAGCATTATTAAAATTATCACCGCTGAAAAGGAAAAACAACTTAAAGTACGTAACAGTAAAAGTATTTCATATTATTGACTCATATTTAAATGCTTTCGTTTAGGAGTCGATGAAAATTATGGGTCTCCCTGGATGGTTGCATTGGACAGCATGGTTTGTGAAATCCTTTTTGTTCATAATGATTTCGATTAGTATTATGGTAGCGTTGCTTAAAATTAATGGATGGTACGAAGATAATATTCCCGCAGTACTACCCAATGTGAACACTTTTCTGTTCTTGCTTTTTCTAATACTCTTTGCTATTTCCACTATCACATTATGCTTTGCAATCAGCGTTTTCTTCTCTAAAGGTATATACAAATTTTATTCTATTAACATTGGCTAATTAAGATTTAATTTGTTTTTAGCAAATATGGCAGCGGGCATTGGTGGCGTACTATTCTTTTTATTTTTGGTACCCTACACCGTTTTGCGCAATAGTTACGAAGACCTAACATTAGGGAGTAAATTGGCCGCATCCCTTATGTCGAACACGGCAATGGCGTATGGATTTCAAATTATTTGTTCGTTTGAAATGGCTGGCGACGGTTTGCAATGGAATAATTTTTTTAAACCGGTCAATCCCGATGACAATTTAACGATGGCGCATATATTTTTGATGCTTATTATTGATACCATTATTTATTTGAGCATTACGCTTTATGTGGAAGCAATATTCCCAGGGCCATATGGTGTTGCTAAGCCTTGGCATTTTATTTTTACATGGCCATTTAAAAAAGATAACACGATAACGGTTGATATTGTTGGCGATCCGCTGGATCCAACCAGATACGAAGAATCGCCAAAAAGTCGAAAGGCTGGAATTGATATCAAAGGCTTGACGAAAGTTTACAACAAGAAAGTCGCCGTGAATAATATGCAATTGAAAATGTTTGAAAATCAAATTACGGTACTACTTGGTCATAATGGAGCAGGCAAAACAACCACCATGTCGATGCTGACTGGTATGGAGAATCCCACAATGGGCACCGCGTTGATCAACGGTTATGATTTACGCAAAGAGATGAAGAAAGTGCGCTCTAGTTTGGGATTATGTCCTCAACATAATATTCTGTTTGATGAGCTGACTGTCGCGGAGCACATTTATTTCTATAGTCGGCTGAAAGGAATGCCCCGCAATAAAATAAAGCATGATATTGATGAGTTTCTCAAATTATTGGAGCTGACGGATAAACGCAACAAACAATCAAAGACATTGTCGGGAGGCATGAAGCGCAAGTTGTCGGTGGCTGTCGCATTCTGTGGCGGATCGAAAGTGGTGATGCTGGATGAACCGACAGCCGGTATGGATCCAGCTGCCAGAAGGGCTTTGTGGGAATTGGTAGAATCGCAAAAAAGCGGAAGGACCATCATGTTGACAACGCATTTTATGGACGAGGCGGATTTACTTGGTGATCGCATCGCTATTATGGCTGCAGGGGAGTTGCAATGTTGCGGTTCAAGCTTTTTCTTAAAAAAGCGGTATGGGGCCGGATACCATTTGATCATTGATAAGCTCCCTCAGTGCGATAGTGATAAAATTACGGAAACATTAAGATTATTTATTCCGCACGTACAAGTCGAATCAAACATTGGCTCTGAGCTTACCTATTGTTTGAATGAGAGCGATTCAGTACATTTTGAAAGCATGCTTTCAAATTTGGAAGAAAACATGAGTGAATTGGGTATTGGCAGTTACGGAATATCGTTAACCACGCTGGAGGAAGTATTTATGAAGTATGGTAATTTTTATTTCATTATTTACAAAAATCTAATAACATTCTTTCTAGGGTCGGAGCTGATAACACTTTAAATATGTTGAGGAATAATAATAATGATAATGAATCTGAAACTGCGAACGGCACAAGAAAATATGCGAAACACACATCAGGTAGCAGTTGTATAAAAATTGAAGATAATAATTATACTTTATTGAAATATTTTGCAGTGACTATAAATGAAGGATCTTTGCTTACGGGAACCAAGTTATTTAAAAATCAAGTTTGGGCCATGTTTCTTAAGCGCGTATTGAGTACGTTGCGCTCCTGGCCACTTCTATTGACGCAACTGTTGATTCCAATTTTACTTCTGATTTTTGCCATTTTATCTGGACGACAAACGAACCAAAAGGAATTGCCTAGTTTACCAATTCGTTTAAACGCGTACACGAATACCGTGACGCTGTTACAAGGAAGTGATTCTCCATACAAGCAAGCAGCAAAAGGATGGCTAACTTCAAACGGGCTCGCATCCGATTCGGTAGCTAGTATTGCTGAGACTATTTTGAAACTGCGAAAGGAGAAACCGGCAACCGTACATCGCTCATATATAATTGCTGAAGAATTTGTTGGAACCGACAAGATCATTGGCTGGTTCAACAATGATCCCTTTCATAGTCCACCGTTAGTGCTGAACTTCATTTATAATACAATTTTGCGCACCAAATCACCAAAGTATGAAATTAAATTGAACAACTATCCATTGCCGTTGACGATTGAATCAAATGTAAGTGTATTTTAATTACGAATTGGCAACGAATTAATACGTCGATATTTTATAGTTTAAGCTGCTTCAACAAGGCAATAATATGGGTTTTCAACTGGCAATTAACATCGGCTTTTGCATGACATTTGTTTCTGCGTTCTATATCTTATTTTACGTGCGTGAACGAATGTGCAAAGCAAAGCACTTGCAATTTGTGTCCGGTGTGAATTTAATGACGTTTTGGGGTGTTTCTTACCTATGGGATTGGTTCACGTATGCGTTAACACTGGTTGCTTTAATAGTTACGCTACTCTGCTTTCAAGAAGATGGATTTAAATCGGGTTCAGAGATTGGTAGGTGGTTTTTGTTAAGTAATCCTAACAATATGTTTAAATCTTTATTTGTAGGTAAATTAATCGTCATCTTTACATACTTTGGCATTGGAGTACTACCCATGATATATTTATTATCATTTCTATACTCGCTTCCATCAACTGGATTTACAAGAGTTATACTTTTTTCAACTGTGCTTGGTAACATCTTCGTATTTTTTCCTAAGTTTAAATAATTTCAATATTTTATTTTAGGAACGTTTGCATTTATGGTGGTTGAAATATTATCTGTTGAAAGCCTTGACTTGGTGGACGTGGCCAACGTGTTAAATTGGATATTTCTTTTTATTCCTCATTATTCGCTCGCTAACGGCATTCGAAATTCAGACTTGGAATATCAAAGATACAAAATCTGTAATAAATTAGTTGAAGCGTGCATGCTTACTTCAATGCTAACAGCGGATGAATGTCGGACGGGTTTGGCGACTCTTCATCCTGGACTAGAGAAATTTTACCACCCTGAGTGCGGAGGTAATAGTATTTAATCATGTTCTGATTAAATATGTATACTTAAATAATTGCTTTTGATTTATAGAGGCCAATGAAAAATATTACGTTTGGGAAAAACCGGGAATCGGTCGAAATATTCTCTTCACCGTTATCATCGGTCTTATCTTGAGCGTGATTGTAATAATGATTGAATACAAATTCTTTAACCGCATCTTATATGCACTACAATCGAAGAAATTGATATACGATTATAAAGTAACGGATGATGATGTGCAACAGGAAATCGAAAAAGTGCACAAATTGGATGAGACCGCAATTAAAAAGTACAGTTTAGTCGTGCGCGACTTGAAGAAAATGTACAAAAATTTTCCAGCAGTTAAAGGTCTTTGTTTAACTGTTAATGAGTATGAATGCTTTGGACTATTGGGCGTCAACGGCGCTGGCAAAACCACTTCGTTTAAAATGATCACTGGTGATACGGATATTTCCTCAGGGGACGTTTTTGTACAGGGAATAAATTTAAAGTACAACATTAAAGAGGTATACAAGCGCATTGGATATTGTCCGCAATTTGACGCACTATTTGATGATTTGACTGCACGCGAAACAATAACAGTATTTGCACTGTTACGTGGAATTCCTTATGGGGACTGCTCGGCTCTTGCGGATAACTTGGCTAAAGAGTTTGATTTCTGGCAGCACGTAGATAAGAAAGTACGTGAAATGAGTGGCGGCAATAAACGTAAATTGAGTACGGCTGTCGCGTTAATTGGTGATCCGCCAATTATATACCTCGATGAACCAACTACCGGAATGGATCCTGCGACGAAGAGGCATTTATGGAATGCGCTCTGCAAATTACGTGATCAAGGCAAATGTCTTATATTAACAACGCATAGCATGGAAGAATCCGAAGCACTATGCACACGACTCGCAATTATGGTCAACGGACAATTTAAATGTCTTGGCTCCACCCAGCACTTGAAGAACAAATTTGCACGTGGATTTACATTGACGATTAAAGTGAAGAAGCACGAAAACTTTATCGAGACCATCAATCTCGTCAATCAATTTGTTCAAGAACAATTTCCCTCGGCCGAGCTACATGAGCAATATCAAGAAATGATTAGCTTTTACATTCCAAATTGCGGATTGCCATGGTCAAAAATGTTTGGTATCATGGAGCGGTCAAAGGGTGAAATTGGCATTGAGGATTATTCACTGGGTCAATCAAGTTTGGAACAGGTATTCCTGAAGTTCACGCAGCAACAGATTGGAGTGTGAGTATTTGAAAAGTATTGAAAAGTTTGTTTAATAAGTTATTTATTATACCTAATAGTACGTGACAATGAAATTTTAAATACTGCAAAGTTACCACAGTGTTTTTGACTTTGACTAGACATGGCTACAATGGTAAATTAACAGGCAGATTTACTGGCTGAACGTCGCATGTTGCTAGGACGTGGTACACTAGACGTTCTAATACGTCTTTCAATTTTCTTGCCGGAGTTGTAACTGTGGTACACATTCTTCATAGGACGATTGACCACCAATTCTTTATCGCCGTCCAAGTTCATATTCTTGCGCATATTATTGCCAGTGTATGCGACTCCCTTGACTTGAAATTCAGTTGTGTCTGTATTCCACAACATTTTGCTTTCGATCGTTTTCTGCAAAAAATCTGAGTAAAAACAGGTACAGATTAGTTTATCAAATATTAACCAAATACTCCTTTGGAATGTAATTATCAATCATCACGTTTGCCAATTGAAGTTCGCGTATTATCATTCGATAATTATCAAGCAAAACTTCCGTCTCCCGTTGGTGTTCGTTTTCTTTATCGGCATGCTCCTCTTTGACTTCGTTCAACAGCTTTTGCACCTTCTTAATATTATTGGTGATTCCAACGCTTTCTTCTTGAAGACTCGAATATTGCTCCTTCACATTAACGCGCTCTTGCTAAAGGCATTTAAAAGAAAAGGCAGCATATTATAGAAACGACGATTTATTTGATTCTTACGCCTTTCTTTTTAATTTCCTCTTGCAGCTTCATGTTGTATTCATCCATTGCTTCTAATTCTCCCCGAGACATTTCCAAAAGAAATTCTTGCTGTTTGGCTTTCTCAAATAAGTTCTCGCCACCAACAAGGATCTTTTTTTGAATCAACGATATCTTGTTCAAAATATCATTCTTCTCTTTCCTGTAACAAACAATGCAATTTATAAACAAACTTATTACTGGCAAAGAATTATAACATACTCAGTTTTTTCGATCTCTTCGGTTTGCTTACGGTTTTCTTCTTCAAGTATAATATCCTTCTTGCGCTTAATTTCCATTTTAGCTGCGACTTTTTCCTCGTGTAACGCAATAACTTCAACTTGTTGTCGAAGTTTTTCAATTTCTTGCTCAAAGCATTCAATAAGACCTTTCTTTGTTTCTACGTTGATTCGCGCTGTGTTCTTAATATATTTAACACGGCTAGCATAACGCAAAGTGCAAATGCTCTCCTCGTAGTCCGCATCTGAGGGACTGACCATCGCAATCATTGCGGTTTTTGAATTGCCCCCAAGTGAATCTTGTAATAACCGTGTCAATTTTGAATTTCTATAAGGAATGTGTGTGCTTTTTCCATCCACAAGTGCTGAAATAACATTTCCAAGAACTGAGAGTGATTGATTGATGTTGCTCGCTTCTTTTAGCCGCTCTCCAGTAGCATGCGTTCGACTCAAACGTTCAGATCCCTAAAATTTTTATATTAGATTTCATTAATTTCTTTCGTAAGCAATATAATTTTAGATTTCTTACAGCAAGATCCACAAGATTTAGTTTGCCTATGCAAGTCTTATTATCCATTCTATCTTTTGACTCAATTGTTATTGTAAATATTGCATGCGAACGTGAACTAACGTCGTTCATTAAGGTTGATCGAGTGATACGGTTGTTGTTGCCGCGATTCATTAGGTCTGTAATTGATTCTATTGAATCAACAGTAAACCCCATCAGGTCTTTCACATAGACACCAACATCTTTTCTCTCACGAACTTCAAGCTTGATATTTGGAGTAGTGGACAACAAGTCCCTGACTTCTTCATTATAAATCTCCAGATAAGTGACAGTTACAGCAAATGCCTTTTCTTCACTAGCTCTTGCAATATGTGAAAATATATGAGAGAATGCATTAGGGATAATGCCTTTCAACTCAGGCACCTTGGTGTTTCCAGCCATAGTAAATGTTTTGCCAGTGCCAGTTTGCCCATATGCAAATATAGTACCATTGTACCCTTGTAGAGTTTTCTCAACAATTGGATATGCAATATGCTTGTACATATCCATCTAGAAATAAATTATTAGTAATAAGTATTTATTTGGTATTGATTGTACATACCTGTGTGCTTCCCAAGCCAAACACATGATCAAACTTAAATGTTTTTGTCTTTTCATTTTCAGCAGTTGGTTTGGTGAGTGTAAGTAGATTTTCATCAGCATCAAACTCAACTACATTTTGGCAACCTTCTGCAAGCTCCTTCTTATTCATAGGGCGGATACGGATCACTACTCGAACATTTTCTACTTCTTCTTGAAAATTCTTCTTTTGATTCGACATTTTTCTTATAATGAACAGTAAGTACACAAATTCTAAACAATCTAAATGATTAATTACTTATTACTCAAAGATCCTGACACATGAACTACTTGTACTCAACATACAAACAAACATGAAGGTTCAGCATATGTTCAGCACTTGATTATTGATTTTATGAAGGTTAAATTGTTGCTTGAAATAATTTATTTATAATGCTTATAATAGAGGGGACTCGCAGACTAAACGCGCAAACATATGGAGCAGGGGAAACGCTTGTCAAATGCAGGATCTCAAAAACTACCCGAAATTAACTATTCACCTAGTTTGGTGGTGAAGTTGTCATGTTACAAATAAATATTAGTTTCAATGTTCCATCAGTAAGTCAGTTGGTGGCATAGAGCTAGAGTGCTCAGATCGTAAATGGGAGGTCCCGGGATCGAATCCTGACCGCTTTCAAAGTAAATTTATTATTTAAATCCGGAATTTGGTGGATATATATATAAGTTTTAATTTATACTCCGTGAGCAGTTACTGGCGCAGTGGTAAAGCGCTTTGTTAGTAACACAAGGGTCTCGGGTTCGAATCCTGGGGTCCTCTAAAAGCATTTTTAGAAAATTTAATACGGATGGCAATTCCTGATGGCTCCAAGCACTTGTAAAATAATTCTAAGTCCCAGACTTGGCAGTTAAACAAGTGCGAAGAGTCTGTTGGTGGCGGCGCTGCAAGTTTCCCCTCCCATATCAAATGACGTCAAAATATCGGCCTGTTGGTAACGAAAATCGGGAATGGGGAGGCAGTCTACTGCCGGGGAGCGAAGCGGCGGGGTGGGCCGTCACAAGACAATCTTAACGTACGGGCTTCAAAAATTAAAAATGGGGCCTTGTACGTCTCCGGGGGCTCCCTCTGGACATATAGCTAAGTCCATTGGAGCCCCCCGAGCGTACAAGTAATTTAAAACTTGGAAATTCGAGTTGCAGTTGTCAGGATTCGAACCTGAGACTCACAGTTCACACCCATGGCTTCTACCACTAGGCTATGGAGTGTATGTTGCTCTAGTCAAATTTGATCTTCCCCTTATAGTCACAAATTGAACAGAAAACATAAAATTGAATCGGCTTTCTCGGGATTCGAACTCGAGAAACTCAGGTCACTTTCACAGCCTATACCACTAGGCTATGGAGTGTTGTTGCTCTAGTCAAATTTGATCTTCCCCTTATAGTCACAAATTGAACAGAAAACATAAAATTGAATCGGCTTTCTCGGGATTCGAACTCGAGAAACTCAGGTCTCTTCCACAGCCTATACCACTGGGCTACGGAGTGTTGTTGCTGTGGCTGGATTTAATCTTCCCGTTATAATAGCATCCGGTACATTCAAACCCTGTGTAATAATGATACTAGGTACATAATAACAATTCACATCAAATTTGATTGTATTATTTATTGTAATATAATAAGAGATTGTACATTTACAGGAAATAACTCATGGTATTGAAGATTGTTGACTCCTTGCTCATATATCAACACACAACAACCACTCTTGCCAGTGGTAACAAAGTTGAGGAGTGTAGCTTCTCACTACCAGACGCGGGGAGTAAGTAGCTGTTGACAAGGCAAGCAATTTACCATCTTCTTATCTCTTCTATTCGTTGGTGAGCTATTTAATTTTATATATTCGTACAGAGCTGCTGCTTTCACCACCGTTCCATAGCAGCAACAACTACCAAACTTTGGGAATGAGTAACTCAAGCAAGGTGAGCACTTCATCATCTCCATTTATATTTGAGTTATATATTTAAGTAACTTTTTATTTATTTATTCAAAAACAAGGGAAGTTAAGAAGATGAAACGACTACTAAATTAATATAGGGGCTACTCCTCATCTCCCGTGAAGATTAGAAAGATTTATCTCTCTTAGAATGGAAGTTATCATCAAATGGTAACAGTCTATCATAGAAAGTAGTCGCAAGTACTTCCTCAGGATGTCTTTATTTTTAAAATAACATTTACGAATGCGATGCCAGCTAGTAAATGAGTTTTAATTAACTTAAATCACTTGGAAGGAGTATTCGATGCCTGTAATTTGTTTAAGATTCTTCATCATTCTGCGAGTATTATATCATCGCTGGTGTGGAAGAAATGCTCACCAAGTCTGCATTATCACAATAGTTAAAATGGTTTAGCCACATTCAAATACTTTTACCTGGTTTCACTTGAGAATAAAATTCAGATTGGACACGATGCAATCGAAAATAGAATAATATTATGTTTTGTGATTGGGAGATCCACCATCACTAATAGCCACGCCATACTGTTTGGCTTTCAAACTTCGCTGCTTCGCGAGGGTAGCACGACCTAGGGATGCGGAACTTGTACTTTCCAGGTCTCTACTGAGCTCCTTGTCCGTTGGCGAGCCCAATGTCAAGCTGGATAAACTCGAGGAGAGGTTTACATTCGAGCTAACGCTCAGCATCGATGGATACTGCTGAAGCATTTCACCGTTTTCACCCTCTGATTCCTCAATAGGAAGACAAGTTTCAACCATCGCTTCCAAACAATTCACAAATAATTCACTGCTTTCCGCTGTATTGTTGTACTACAACAACATACATGAATCAATATCAATAACGAAGTTGCACACCCAAATTACCTTATTAAATGGCCCAGCAAATCTCCATAATCCACCAAATCCACAGCTTTGCAGATAATGTAATTGCTGCTGACTAGTATCCTCACAAGCAATCATATTTTGTATTATATTCCTAACAGAGCTTAAAATTACTTGGTCATGGCTTAATGTCAATACGTTGTTTATTTTCATATCCAATAAATTGTAGCTAAAAGAAGAAGAATCATTAGTATCAGCTACGTTTCCAAACTTTAAAAGTCTACTTACATCACTGGAAATACTTTCGGGAAAACAACAGCACCTTCAGCTAAATACTGATAAAGTATACGAGTTTCCGCTTCATCCGTGCTGTACTTAACTAGCGTTGCTAATACTGTAAGTACCAAAGCTTGCGTGGAAAAATCGGTAAGTACCTCCGGGTCTAAAAGCACATTGTTCTCGTTGCTGACCGAAACTCTGGTACTGCGCGTCTGGAACATATTCACAAAAATTACCAAATATCCGCATTGCAAATGAGGGTAAGAAGTTTTTCTTAATGCTCATCCAACACTACGGTTCAAGCAAAATCAAATGCATGCCTTTGCACTAGTCCACATCGATCTACAAGTGAATGTGAAAATGTTTAAAGTGGTAACACGCATCCTAAGGAGCGTACGATGGTGCATGAAGGGAGAAGTTTTACCTTCGTGTCGCTTTCATCGAGGGTTTTTGATTCTTTGGTGGTGGGCACCGAAAACGAACGTTGCGTTTTGAAGAGGGCACGTGCAGTCTGATGGTGCCCCATACAAAGAAGAGGCAGGCAGAATACAAGACAAGCACAGCAAAGAGTTAGTATAAAACGAGCCGGCAACGAATAAGAAAACCAACCGCCAATGAGGACTTGTTTCAAAAGTACAAGAAATTACAAATAACAAACAAAGATATTCAAGCCGAGCGTTTTACACATTAAGAAAAAGATTGTGTATTCCACGCAACGTCTTTTTGGCTTGGAAAAGAATATGCGTACTTAATTAAGAAAACTTGCTGCAATCAGTATATATACTTTGTATAAATGAGGAGAGATGCTAGAAACAGTGAGAATCACAGGTGAAACGGAAGGCAGAGTTCCGCGCGAGTGTTTCTTACTTTGGATAGGGTTGCGGGTGGGCTTTCTTGCACGGGGACTGAGCTGGAACGTCGGCTGCCGTAGCTGGATCGCTCGCTGCCGTTTATGTACTGGGGCGATGCGCTCGAATGTGTTAAGTCTAAACTGCGCCACGCTTTATTGGCCGAACGTTCGACCTATTCACAAATATTGTTGGGAGAAAGGTTCACACAACATTATTGATCATAATGCTAAACATACAAGCCAAAGAAATGTTTAAAGAAAGAAACTCAAATCGTTGAAGATGATTTTTATGATAGTGGGCTTCTGGCATGTTTGAGAGAATTTGAATAAAATAGTAAATTAAATGTACGAGTACATGTTAATAGGGAAAACCTTGAACCAACCTGTATACCGAGCAGTAAACATAAAAAACACTCTTCCGGTTCATACATAATGTCAACTAACTACCGTTTCAGTTAATGCACCATAAATTGGGAAGTAAGAACTGAAGAAGAGATAACAAACACATACCTGATGCTGTGACGTTTGTGGTTTATGTCTGCCACCCTGCGATGCCTGCGCAATTGCAGTTTGATCGAGCATATCCCAGGACTTCTGCCGTCGACTAACATTTCCTATTACCGTTCCAGAATTTGGGCCAGGTTGTTGATAAGCGCTTGTATCCGGTATGAAATTCTCTTGTATCAATGGATCAATATAACGAGGAATCGAATGCTTTATATGGCAACGATTTCTTACTTCTTCAGAGACACCTACCAAAGCTGGAACATACACGAAAAGTTAAACACACGATAATCGGAGACTAAATAACATACCTGTTAAATAAGCAATACTATCTGGAGTAACTTCAAATTTATCCCTTCGATGTGGCTTCGCAATTATACCCAATAACACCGTAAGCACTCGCACAGTTCGTGAAACTGTGGTCGGTGTTGGATGACGATAGCCTTTAAGAAGATGACCAACAAGTGCGAAGTGAAAATTTGCTTTGAAACTCAAGCCTACAGCTTGATCCAGTTGTTTAAAATGCCACTCAAGCTTGTCTCGTGTTGACATCATCACTTGCTCCAGAGAATTTTCCTCGAAGACACCCTGTGAGTCCAATGTGTGTAAGTTTTGTTCCAGCAACGCTAAACCGGACGCGTACAGGGAGGCTTCATCTAATTGCAGGACAGACGTGGCCACCCAGAATAACGCCTTATGTATGGGCGATTCAGATCTTAATAATGGTTGCAATCGAGTCATACACATGACTAATGCCTCAATCAATAACATATCGGTGAAACTCTCCAAGGCTTTGACCAATATTCTCAAGAGCTGCTTCATGTCATGATCAGTCACGCTCTTACTGATGCAGCCAAATACTATAAGCGCTCTTGGCTGAAGAGCTGGATTGAAGCAGAATGCAAATCCTTTAGCTAAAGACATCCAACTATTCAACCAGTCGCAGTCTGGAATGTCGCGCATACAAGTTTCCAATATCTCGAGCAGCGCATCTGTAATAACTTCCAAGGACGTCAAAGCGAGACGTTCTCGATCGCCTGATGCACCAGAGAAACTTCGCTCGTTTCCAAACCTATTTAAAATAAACCCACATGTTATAAAATTATTTATTAGCGAGAAATTATGTACACACCATCTCTCATTTGGATTACGATAGCTGGAACGGAAGGCAGTCACTGCTGCTGATTTGACTTTACTGATGCCAAAAAGCAAATAAAACTTTGGCAGAGAAAATTCATCTAAAGACAGGCGCAAGACGCGCTGTGTGTCCTCCGAAAATGTTGGCTTCGTGCAGGTACAAAGTGAATGAATTATGTTAATTACCAATCCGTGAGTAGATGCCCGCATGCTTAACGATCCACAGCACACCAAAAATGTAACAGTGTGAAAGAGATATGGAAGATGACGCGCAACATCCAAGCAATTATTGAATGACAACATAAGTAAATATCTTGCCAAAATTGCAATATCGTCCCACATCATATGCTGCTCCAATAATTGTGTTGGAGACTGACAGGTCTTATCAACAACCCTGCATAATCTCCCAATAACTTTTTTCGCTACTAGCTGCACGTTTGCGGACGCTAGTGCGACGGCTGTATCAGCCATGATCTCCACCATTGGGGAACCAAGTCCAGAACTTACAGATCTATGTATGAAATTATCTAGCACCATGTCGATTAATTCGGGCACGTTTCCAATCGAGCCCCAAATCTTCGCCTGAATAGAGGGATACATTTCGACTTCTTGAATAGTCAGCGAAATAAGTTTCTCTAAAATTAAGGCTACTTGTTTCTGCCGTTTGTTTTCATCAGAAGGCTTACAAAATCTATAGAAAAACTCATAATAAATATTTAATTCATTACATAAAAGAACTTCATACCTGACTAAGTTTGCCAACCAAGGTGTCATGTATTCCAAGCACAAATGTTTCAATTCAATGCTGGAAACACGGAAGCCCTGAATACACTCCTCGAGAAACTCGAGTGTCAAATGTGGTTCGTTCGTCGCTAAAGTTTCCGAGACTGTTTTGATGAATATGGTATTGTTGGATGGAATACATAATCCCGAAGTTTCGAGTAATTGCCCTTCAATCTTCAAATCAAACGTGGCTGTCAATGCGCACAATTGATTATATGCAGCTGTGCGTAAATTGGGATCCGAAGAGCCTAAGTTTAATAAAGCCATATTCAGCAATGTGCCTGGCACATCCTTTGGTCGAATTTTCTGATGAACAGTTACTGTATCCTGAAGAAACTGAAGAGAAATTAACAAAACAGTACCGAGCAGCATAAGTCACTTACCGGTTGACTCAGTTCCCATCTGTTACGTATATGAATAACCGCTTGGACAATGCTATCACAGTCATTGTGAATGAAACTCAATGGACCACTTTCATTCGCGATGGTCAACGTAAATTGATTATCATCGACCAGACAGACTTCTTCAATCTCAGACGCATAGTAAACGTCATTTAGTAGTACGGAATGCGACAGCACCTTGGTCTTTTCGGCCGAAGTAATTTGAATTGCAGTTGGACCTACTTTGATAGCAACTTTGGTGTCTTTGTGCGATAGTTTCAAAGCGTTGTTAAACACCTTCAAGTCTTCATCAAGACTCAATGTAGCACCAGGAAGTTTTTGCTGTTCCGGTTCAATAAATTCATTGAATCGATTCGGTGCATCAATAAATACCAGTTTGCGATTGTTTCGCAATGGCATCAGAATACGATCATGGAATTTCGTATATTCACGCACCCAGCTATTGCAATTGTAAATATACGCTGCATGTATATTGATGTACGCAACTTCTGGCAATACATAAAACCATTTTTGCAAGAACTCCGTGCGAAATCGATTATCAGAACACGTATGTGTAAAATCCACAACGAGTTCAAATGGTGAATGGCAAAATGGTTTCAATGTTAAAATCACATGATAGATTAATAAATCGCCATTTGTTTCGCCAATCCTAAGAATAAACATCCTAATAAAACAGCGAGAATTTTTAGAAATTGATACACTTACTTGTATCGCCTTGCAATGTAATAGAAGACGGGATAGCCAGCTTTGCTGGTTCCTGCCTGATAGAAGATGTTCAGCGACTTGATGGATTTGAATTCTTCCTTCTCATGCATATTATGCTTGACCATAATCTCTTCAAAGTTCGTTGAAGACATATCAATTGAACTCCAACGAGCGTACGACGAAAACAGTAAGCTAGGAAGAAAATAAGCACCTTAATCAATCATACCATTTTGCAAATTTAAATAAACTTACTGCGAATCAACAGGCTTATGTTCTGGTGGACCAAGATATGCCAATAAAGTAGCCATCTTATCAAAGGGTCTTCTTCCGACCGCTTTATGATCTCGGCTGCTTGATAAATAATCGCCAATCTTCTCCTGATGATTCCATAATAATCGATGCAACGCCAAAACATTAGCGTCACTAATAAACGACATCGAATGAGATGACTGATCAACAGTTTCACAATCCGAAGCGATTTGAATAAAGAACCTTCTGCCAATTTCGAAATGCGCTCGTAGAAAGTCATTAAATGACAGCATATGTTGCTCTTTGCTAAACTCTACATGATTAGCAATATTCTGCAGAATTTTAGACATCAGCATCAAGCCTCGTTTAACCGATGGTGGCACTTGTTTAGTCACAATGCCCATCTCTTGTGGAGATACGATGGCTGGATTGATAAATCGCAAGAATATTACCGTGCCAACCGCACCGATGTTAATTTGTGGAGATGACGGAAATCGCTTGCTGAGTACTTGATACAAGCAATGGCACATCGATCGTAATTGCGGCGGAAACTTATCAGCAGAAGAAACAATAGTATCGAAGACACCCTGAGTTAAATTAATCAAACTCTGTCGATTTAATGCAATGTCTTCATGCGGTTCGATTCGTGCCGGATCCACTTCGAAGCTGCAATTTGAATCATCCAGCAAAGGCCGTATCAACGGCTCTAGCAAAGTTTGCAAATAACTTGCACCATAAATCTTGAAGCAAAACGACATTATTTTGCTGCCTAATGAGTTTCCTCTGAAGAGAGTTTGCATGCAATCTGAGACTTCAACTTCTCTGTAGAACATGTTCCACAATAGCGGTGATAGAAGATGTTTGGCATCAAAGAGTGTTACAAATACACGCGCTAATTCGTCCATTTGCGAAGTGGTTACAACACTTGCCAGTGCCATCGCAATGGGCAATTCACCTTTATCCGAAATCATCGTAACGAGTTGCACCAATTGTTCAAATCGATCAGCCAAGACCGTTTCAGCCAGCGTATCAAACTCTGTGCCTTGCTGCAGAATCTTCGTCAAAACTTCCATAAAAGCAGCGCGAGTTTGCAGATCACGATTGTAACCCAAGTCTATTGAATGCATCAACCCGCTATCAATATTTGCCGATAGTAAATTAGACATTGCTTGAATGGTGGCATTTCTCAATGTCGCAAGTTTAGTAGCGTTCAATCTTTGTCTGTTTGCATCTTTATCATCTGCCGCCTCAGAACAATCATTCAACAAGTTCATAAATAAAGTAAAATACTTTAGAAAGAGTTGACTCTTTGCTTCCATCAAGTCGCCGCGATCAGACTCTTCTGGTTGCAAGGGTAGACCTCGCAAAAGGGCAGCTACCGCCTCCATACATGCTTGATCCAAATCTCTTGTGATTAACGTAACATCACCTGAACTTGGCGGTGCAATCTGGTGAGATGTACCCATCACCCAATCAGTTAGATATTCAACCAGTTTATTGCGGAATTTCATTTCCTGTCTGAACGCGAGATCATCGCGACGCTTCATCATTGCTTCAACCAGCTGGCATAATTTCGTTTTTATGTGAATTGCATGCACAGTCATATCCAGATGACGAACATATCGTACAATTCCCAGCATCATTCCTTCGATGCTCGTTACACCAAGATGCTCGCCCGGTTGGTCGTTCTTTGTGCTATCCAAAATATTTTTCATTATAAAGATTATATGTTCGACGAATTGCGTATTTACATCTAGAACTATGACTTGTCCTTGTTGATCGAAAAACTTATCCACAATAATCTTAATTTGTTCAAACATGATCGGATATAATGCAGAGGACATTTCATGCCCAACCAGTTCTTTGACATGCTTTTGCAATTGACCCCCAATCTTTTCATTGTTACATACAAGCAGCCGGAGCAGCAGGTCGACAAATTGGGTCACTGGACAATACTGGCGTTGTTCTTGAGTCGTACCGCTCAATACGCTACTCGATTTACGACTATCTGATAGCGAAGTAACCGACGAGAGGGTACTTAGCGCAATGGACGACATACTTGAATGTGAAGAGGCGGTCAGAGTGGTACGAGATGGTGACTTACGTTGCAGGCAAACGCCTCCTAAAGCGCATAAGAATCCAGTCATATTTGCCCATTCATTAATTTGTTCTTCGAGCTCATGCTCAGAATTCTGATGCGATGCACGACGTTTTCCCATTGATCTGTGGAAAGGCTCTGTCTGGCCCTCTTCGGACTTTGCCTTGGGGTAGGAAGACAAATTCTTGCAAGTAGAATTCCAATTCATAAATGTCTCTTCCCATGCGGGTTGCACCCCATTAACGCAATGCTCAATTTTTCGCATCAGTGCCATTATGCGTTTTTGCAACGCATTGCGTCCGTTAACGTGCTCTGGGAAACACATTCTCGATTCGCCACTTGCTGTAGTCAGGACGTTACTTGCTTGGGCAAGCTCTTGATACACGTGATAATTGGGCACTAAATACGTGACTGTCACTTCGTCAGAGCCACAACGAATCTCTGCCTCTTGGCAGAGTAATGCAAAGCAACTCATCGCGACCAAAACAGCATCCATATCAATACTCCACAGGTACAAGAAAAATACTACCTCCAATTTGATATGTGCTTGCTTACAAATTGCAATTTGACTACCCAAGTTAGCATATTCTTTGTGGCGCGATAGGAAAGCATTGCGACATATCAATATTTCACGCAACCATTTTAATATATCAGTATAGTTCATAATTTGATGTTGTATCAATTTTTGCGAAATTGAGAATAAAACCTGCGAACTGACATCCCAAAATGTGTTGATGGGCGCTTCTGGATTCCATATTTCAATCTTCTCCGGATGGTGCAGTGCCAGAAGAGCTTCCATAGCTTCTTGGGCAATGTCATTCATTGCAGGTTGATGGACAAGAGACACTAATCCATTAATCAATTCCAAAGTCGAACTTTGAATCTCGTGCCCTGCTTTTCCTTGGTTGTTCAGCATAAGCATAGGATCCGCATGGATCAATCGCACCATGGAGAGGAGCAAGTTCTTATAGCCAGGAGCCTCCTCTCCTCTATCTTTAAACTTTGACTGCGAGTCTTTTCCTTTCAGTGTTAGGGAATGTATCATACGCAGCGGTGTGTGCGATATGCAACTTTGGGTTACTCTGTTCAATGTGTCAGTGAACATTGCGCGAAATTCTGACGACTTTGGATAAACGAGATCAATTTGTGGCCACCAGTGGAGCTTTGGTTGTGTTACGATTCTATTAGAGAACGCAACCAAGTCAAAATATGTTATAAAAAACTAGTAATTATACTTACTGATAGAGAGATTTGACTAGAACAAAATGGTATGATGCAGGTGAACTCAGACTTAAGCACACTTTAATTGGTTCATTATTGTGTGGTTTGATACGAAAGCAGGATACAAAACAGTCGATCATCAAATCCATATCCTGATACGCATAGTTCTGACCCCTCGAAAATGGTTTCGATGGATTGTACAACAACGTCTAAAACACAATCAGAATTAGTATTCAACTACATCAAGCATCCATTGATGAAATACCTTCAGATCATTGATAATGCTTTGCACCAAAGTAAATGCTACATGACTGGAATCCAGAATATTTATATATGTTGAGGCCTTCATCAACTTGACACAAGTTATAGCCCCAGCTTCAGTCAGCTGTTTACTTGAATTGCTATGAGGTAGGACAGCGCGCTTCACGGAATCAATAAATTGCTTTTTCTTATTATGCCTTGGTGAACATGGAGCACCACTATCTGCATTTACTATCTCTTCAAGCACTTTCTAAAAATGAATCCAATTAAGTACCCCGAGTGATATTATTTAATAATTTATCATAACTTACAGGTGCAAGAATCAGAAGCATCATTTGCAGTGGCCATACAGCTGCACGGCCTTTCTTGTTATCAGCGAATGTATCCAAGATATCAAACAATTGTTCACAACATTTTGACAGCTCTTCATTTGGATTCTTTTGCAATTCAGCAAACTCATAGGGATAAGTATCCATCCAATTCCAAATGGCTTTCTCTAAAGAATTCATCAGTACCAAATGGGCAGACTTTTTCAGTAGTCTAAACTTCTGAATTGCTTCTTAAAACCAAAACATATGCACCATGTTAAATAAAGCCAGTTGCTAGTTGATTTCAATATGTTTACCAGATAAAAGTCTTGTCAAACGTGTCTGGTCAACATTGATATGCTGTATGAGTTCAATATCACTATAGTCTGGATTCTCATCTGGGCAGGAGGCAAGCTCCTGAAGCTTTGAGGAAATTCGACTGAACACAGAGTTAAAAAAGTTTACACTGAGTGCAAACAACACTTTACTGGCCAACACTTTAATTGCATTGGTGTTTGGATTATCACTAGACACATCTATAAAGCAATGATGCAAATGTTGTAGACCACAAATTCATTACGAGATATGTAAACAAATGTTATATACTAACCTAAAAATGTACAGATCTCCTTTAGTAATGACTTTAAATTTTGGTTCTCTTCCATTGTCAATGTAATACTGTCTTTAGGCTGTATACTAAAGCATTTCTCAAGAGTATCAAGTACTATGATTAGACTGTCATAGTAGTTTTTCTCTACCTCAGGGCCATGCTGTCTTGGTGCCCCACAGGCCCCAGTCTGATACTGCAGCAAGACATCATTCACAATTTAGACATGCAAGTTTCACTTATCAGAAGGACCTGCTTGTTTGATGTTTGAGACGCAATAAACACTTAACGTTAGAAAGATAGACTGACTCACCGATTCATGGATCCTTTTGAGAACTTTGACAAACCCATCAAGAACCAATGCAAAACGATAACGCGATATCTGAATGATACAATTCTTATTCTGCTCCTCGTTGATGCGCGAGTGTGAAGCTTGCTGGCCGGTTCGACATGGCAGCTAAAAAACAAACCATGTTTCAATGCCACTGAATCATTCATATCCGGGCAACAAGTAGCGTATTATTTCATTCTGTCCGACTTTGAATCAATTCATGAATGAAGCTGTACGCCTTGAAGGTCCTTGGACACGGGACAATATTGATTATAAGGTGGGAGCGTTAGGCGATGGTCCGGAATAACATACTGGCTGGATGTCGGCTACTATAAGACTACAATATGATTGTCAACACATACCTGTTCCTCGAATCGCAGTATCAATGAGTTTGCCCATTCACCAGGCTTTTGCGTTGCCATCGCGGTTTAATTATTATTATTCACATTATTATTATTCACTGTCTTTAGGTGGCTTTGACATCAAGCACGAAATAGCTGGTGCACTGACTTCCATTTCACATAGACTAATTCACTGATCTCATAGATATTTGACGTTCGCTCAGCTGACTACGGTCAAATGATTCCAGCGCCCTCGCTTGTATGTGCAGCTCTATGGAATTCTTATGTAATATGCGGCGCCCTCAAATAATTTCCAAATAGCTGGTAATTTCCTATGCCAAAATATGAAATATGTATTTCATAATTATCCATTAAAAAGTTCAAAAGTTTTCCCGCACTTTTGGAAAGCGGACTTATTATTCTAATTCAAAGAATAATTACCATAAAAGATCATTATGGCATTGCCCACGTGATTATCCAATCAGACTCCATTTTCCCCAACTCTTGTTTTTTATTATCAACTGCATTCGCTTGCTAGCACAAGTCATCATAATAAGTAAGTACGCTTATCGCAATTGTGCTTGAGCGATAACATTTCGTGTGCCGGCTAGTTAGTGTGTTATTATCAAAATGCTTGCCAGTTTGCGAAGGCCGGTTCTCAAGGCACGCTATTTTTCTTCTCTGGTTAAAGGCATGGAGCAGCATCAGGTCGTGCCGGATGTTATCCCGACAGCACCGAAGGAAGTCGCCGAGGTAGGATGTGGGCGTCTGTTGTTAAAAATATACATTAATATAATGCCTATGTTAATTAGGTGACTTACCCGAGCGGAGTCAAAGTCAGCCTTGGTAATGAAATCACGCCGACGCAAGTCAAAGACGTACCGACTGTTAAATGGAGCGCGGAATCTGACGCCTTCTACACGCTATGCATGACTGGTACTTAAAATCTAATAGTCTAATAACTATTCATTAAAAGCAATTCATAATTCCTTTAGATCCGGATGCGCCAAGTCGTAAAGAACCGACATTCAGAGAATGGCATCATTGGCTCGTTGGCAACATTCCAGGTGGTGATGTGTCCAAGGGCGAAACACTTTCCGCCTATGTGGGTTCCGGTCCCCCGGAAGGAACTGGCTTGCATCGTTACGTTTTCTTGATCTATAAGCAAAACGGCAAGCTCACTTTCGACGAACCACGTCTCACTAACACATCAGGCGATAAACGTGGAGGCTTCGCTATCAAGAAATTTGCAGATAAATACAAATTGGGCAATCCAGTTGCTGGCAACTTGTATCAAGCCCAATGGGATGATTATGTTCCCATCTTATATAAGCAATTGGGTGCTTAAGTCCTAAACTAAGCAGCACACTAGTTAGGCTTGTCACTCAAATTCTTTATATTGCTGTTTAATCTCTGTTTTTTTTTAAATACATTTTAATAGCTAGTAAATTACGTCTTCTTTACTAAACGTCGATGTAATCACGATTGTAATTGAATTCATACAACATTGTATGGCTTGAATTCAGCGATCTACTTTCACTCAGTAAAGGTGGCTTAACAACAGGCGGTTTGATAGCAATTGAAGGTCTTCTCGATAAGCCTACTTTCTTTTCTCGTAATGTTCCTTGTGATAACCAGGCGCTTGATAGATTAGGGTATGATCTGCTTAAAGCACTCGTAAAACATAAACTGCCCGGTTGCTCTGGATATACGACCTGCCAAAGTTTTAAATTATTATCACAATAACCATTTCGTAAACTATTACCTGATGATTTGGCTTAAGTATTTCCTTATTCGTATGAACCACTTCAAGTGGCTTAACTTCCACCTCGGTCTTAGTTTTCCTCATTGATCTCATAAACTTGGTAAATTTTCCGAAGAAACCTTTCCTTTTTGGTTTGATATTCCCATTCACTGCTTCCTCAGCTGCTTCCTCTCCTGAACCAAACTCTGTACTATCTTCATTATCAGTCCAATCAGCATGTCCATTTGAATTCATGTTCGATGTATCAGTTATTGGCAATTCGTAAACATGATCAGGAAGGTATCCATCTTTAGTACGCGTTGAGGGCGGCAATCTGTGCTTTTCATTTGCCATTATCTCAGATACAAAGTGCAAGAGATTGTTGAGAATGTATGCAGTTTCATATGATGTAGTACCATTATTTTGTACAACTTGTTTATTTGTACGTTTCGATGGACTTTTAACAAGTACAAATGTCTGATTGGTTTCAAGACATGTAATTTCTATTTTAATTCCGCTTCCATCCCTTCTATTATTCCTCGGCGCAAAGCCAAACTGCATTAGCTTTAAAATGTTTACAAAGTCATTCACTTCCAGTGGAATATCCTTAAAATAAAACGAATTAATACCGCGCAACTTTAAATTTCTTCATTACCTTAATTATTACTGGACTATCAATCAAATTCGTCGCCCACAATAAACAATTCTTCTTCAGTTCCCGAATTTTGTTTTCATCGTACGAGCTGTAAAATTGCGAATGCGCCATCCCAACCGCTCTCATTGAAATGTTTTCAACAAACTAAATAGTTACTCTTGAAGTTTACAAAACAGCTTTGGCGTTTGCTTGTTAATCTGCACACTTGTTATTAACCAATACGAATCAACATCAATTACTAATTAAGTGACTAAGTGATGCATGATAACTACTCAATAGATGCGCATTTAAATATTTATGACAAATAGTTTTGTTTTATTTAATTTGTATATCAGATTTGCAACTAAAGTCTATTTTTGTCAACTCAAACTAATTACCTTCTGTAACGAATTGCACTGTCAACAACAAATCATAACTTCTTAAAGTCGCATAAGTACTTATATCACAAGTATTAACTTAGCATAATTAGCCTAGGATCAGAATCATATTATACACTTCGTATATAAATGCGCATTGTTGAAAAATAATAGAATTTTACATTATATTACCCTTTAGTTCAAGAGCAAAAAAAACTTATAGTAATTACGAACGAAAAGCTTTTCTATAAGAATTATATTTATAGCGCATTCAGCTTGATTGATTGTGCCAATGTTGATTCGATAGTGCCTTTTACGCTCAGAGTATAAACAACAAATACAATGATTGGCTGATTCGAGGGCATCAGTGTGACTAGAGGGGTAAAACAAAACATTGGTAACAAGTGTGTGGTGTATTATCATTATCTAGCTTTAAATCTACACGCAGACGACGTTGATTTAATCGTATTTTTTAAAATGAAAAACACCTACGCGTCCATAATGATTTCTTCTATATAATAGTTAGGATTGTAACCGCGTCAATTCAATTCAATTCGTTCATTTACTGATTGCTTAAACGGTAACTTAAAAGCAACAACAACAATACAATTAATTAATAACATTCCATCAAGAATGCTTCGTTTGGCGACTAGAACTCAACCACATGCATACATTTTGCGTTGGAGTCTTATATAAAATAGTAAAATAGTTCATCTCTTCAATTACCGCTTGCTTAGGCTGTACGTTTCAACTAGTACATCTTTGCTCCTAAGTTTAAAATTCGTTTTAGTGCCTTTCGAATAAAATTACAACATACAAATCAGTCGAGAAATTTTACGCACGACGGCGAACGTTGTGGACTGGACATTTACATACACCATACATAAATATACGTTACCAATCAATCATCAATAGTAGTAGTAGTAAGTAGTTAGTACATACTAAATTATTATTGTTCATGCTTTTTTTGCCGGCCGCAAATCAATGCGCGCATTTCAATTCCTTTTATCTCAATGTCATTCCCATACAGAGCATATGGTCACGTCGGTCACCCCAACCACCATTACCCTTACGTAATTTGGTCTTTTTCAACGGTGTGACATAAGTCAACGTTAAATAATCTGGATACAAATGTTTCCTGGCAACTTTGAGTACTTTCTGTACTTTGGAGATGACCGCAGTTGATTCACAATTCTTCTTTTTATGATGCACCCCACTGTAAGAAAAATTATATTGTAAATTATATATTCTAACGGTATTTTTGCAGATTCTTTACCATTCACCGATATGGAAGACTCGAGGTCCACGAACAACCATCGCATGTAGCTTTTGCTTTAAGCAATTCTGTGATACTTGTTGTAATGACCAATCCCAATTATAGTCATCGTACTTGCAAAAGTAATCTGCGCATTCGACAATCTTCATCCACGTTGTACGATTAAATGCCATACCCATATTGTGTTTACTGCTTATCCATGGTGTGATTTCCACCTAAACATAACATAACATTCATTACAGAGTTTGCCAAATTATAAAACGCAAGCGTACTGCAAATAGAATATCAATAAGTCGAATAACTATAATCATCACACAATGCCGTGACATAACATGGAAATAATTAACGAGTATAAAAGGAGACTATCATTATGGAATTCATTCCATATTCAAGCGGCATCACGTACATACATTAAAATGCAAGATAAATTTTTAAATGTCATGCGGGGAAACACCACAGCAAAAAGAATCCAATTTTACCACGGTTTATCGACTAGTAGATAATTGCTAAACGACGAGGCATTACATTCAATCAATATCGTTTTGATGACACCAAAAGAGCGAATGAAACTAGAGTGAAAAATGTACGTTTTGCATGCTCGCAATTCAAACGATTCCAAACAACTGAGTAAGTAATCAAATCTTTCTAGTCTAGCAATCAAACATTCGCAATCACGAAATTCACATTCCAATGAATTCGAAAGCAAGCTAATGAGCGATGCGGATCCATCATCAAATAAAACTGCAAAGAATTGGTGATGCTGTGCATAAAAAACTACCTTTTGCGTGCGCTGGTAGAGCGATGGTAACACTTGAAACGACCATGACGGTTGTACTTGGCCAGCGTTTTGCTGCTTCATTGCGCGCATTACTTCCTTCTGGAATACAATTTCACAACTGTATGTACATTACGTAAGCTGCTTCATTGCTTCATAAATTATGTACTTTATGCGTCTTTTCTACGTTGCTTTACGTCTCGTCCAAAACTTTTAATTAACCATCCGCGTCCGCAATGAATCCGTAGTTGAATATAAAACGCAACACGCGCAAAGCACGCTAAACGCCGCATTTTCTAGATATGAAGCTCTTTAATCTTCGCATTCCTTATTCATGTTCGTTCGTATCCATTTCCAGCGCGCATCACAAATGTCAGATGAAGAGAAAAAGTAAACAAGCAAACCGCAGAGGAAATTTAATATAGGTGGAAGCCAAAGTAATAGCAAACGCCTCCTCCGCGCCTATCAAATTCTACTATCCGACGCGATGAATTCACAATGCGTACAAACTTTGTACAAGTTCTCACGTTGCGACAGAAAAACGACAGCAATCTATTATCCTTGTGCCATTTTGTTGAAGCTTTTTTTTCGACGGTGGTAAAGTGAATGGCTCCTTCATTTTCCACTTTATAGATTGCCACTTGAGAAATCAAGTGAGGGAGCGAGATGATAAGATATGATAACGCTCGAAGAAGAGATGACATTTCAGCACAGAAGAGAGAGTATGAAATAAGCAGTTTGTGTGGTGATCAAAGGAGTAAAGAGGCAAACGACTTACTTTGCCATAGTAGTTGTACGTCTTCAAGTAGGTGCCCAATGAGAGGATATTGCAGTGGCGGCAGGATAAACGGCACGTGTGCTCCATCAACTTGAGCACGTGTATAAAGTCCTCAGCAACGTAGTGGTCCTCCTCGAGGAACACCACCAATCCACTATGATTTCGTGTCGCTTCCAGTTGATTAAACACCCGATTCGCCTTCCACCACCAATGGTGCTTCGTTTGCGTGAATTTTGCCTCGCGGTAATGTCCATAAAGATCCGGATATAAAGCGTTGTTGCAATTCCTTATCAGAGCCCTGAGAAAACACCCCAAAAACTTAGATTCTCCTCGTGATCCATCAACTTACACTTACTGTTCACGTTTTATGTCTCGTGGACAATCATTTGGATCCTCACCAGGATATTCATTCGGATGCGATTGGATGCTGAACGGATAGAAGATTTGAATCACTTTTGCGAAGTCAATGCTCTGCACGAGTGTGTTAATCTCCTCGTCGTAAAAGTCGTGTGAGAAAACGATAAGGGCCTGTGCTATATCCCTAGCCTGAGCTAAACTTACGATTAAATGTCGCAAGTACGTTATTCGATCATGAATCTGCAATACAATATTACGGAGTGAAGTTTACTTGTTGATTAAACATTCGTTGATTAATTTACCTGGACTACAATTACAACCGAGTCGTTTTGAAGAGGACCGAAAATATCTTCGTTGTAAACGGTCTGCTGGAGGTTGTACTGTGCGATGCTGCGTTTGATGTCGGTGATGTTAACGGGGGCGGCGCGAAAATGTGCGTTTGTGGTGGTGCCGTTCGCGTGCAGAATACTCGCATTGCGCGGTCGAGGTGTGAGGAACTTGTGCAGCACGGACGGCACCATGCTGAGAATTGCCGCCATCGAATCATTATAGTCGTTACCATTGTCGGGCGCATCGCCGATGCCGGCAAAGAGCAACTGGAGCCAGACGAAGACTACGATGATGACCACGATGCCGGACCGCAGCCATGCATTGGTCGAGCGACGTCTCCCAAGCAGGGCGCGACTGCCACTCATTATCTGGCATGCCAAGTGCGTTCACTAAAACAAACAGCAAACAACTCGACTTGAATTTGCGTGCGTTCGAAATGCCATATGAAAGAAGGAAGGTCATAATTGCTTATCATTATACGTCGCCCCTGATGGGCGTTTTGCGTGACAACTTCTTCAATTTATCGCGTGCGCTCAATTCCGCTAATAATCCATTTTGTGCGACTTTCAATTACGCCAAAATAAAATGATCACGTACCTGGATAAAGAGCGAAATAAATGTGGGCAGAAATTATTATTAACGTAACGTGACAATTGCCCAGTTGATTTAATTTACTTGTGTCACCATAGCAACTCTATTTACATTAAGCTTTTTGTTTCTCGACGTGCTAACTACCTATGCAAATAACTTGAAATCAATTCGTGCTAAGTGATAACATTGTTATTGTTAAGTGAAAAGCGACTTTAAAATGATTACGCGTTAAAGTGATAGGTAATTAGGAAAACAATTTACAATTCGCAATTGTTTATTGTTGAGCGCACGTTTCGCGTATTGAAATTATATAATCAATGCGGTCGCAAGTGATGGATGATGATTACGAGCATCAAAATCCTGAATCCCGAATCCCCTGGAACAATTGCCTGGCAGGCGACTACCGTCACCAGAAGAGCGCAGTCGCTGCTAATTAATCGCGAACGCGCGATTTCATAATGTGACGGCGGTAATTAAGTTTTAGGCGGCAATGCGGGCGACGCAACTTCAATTACAGCAACACACGCAAAAGTTTGCAAATGCCAAGTTGCGCGCAAATACGCTGTAAATTAATAGAATTATTTTAGCGCGAAATGGGCGCAAAACACAAAACAAACATCAGAGAGTGCGAGCAAGTTTCAAGCGCGCTCGCTGATAGCATAATGCATTTTCCTAGTTGTGTATAAATATTAATTATGCAATATGAACGCCAAACATTCGTTGGCCATGTATGTGTGGCAAATTTATTCGCGTCCATAATTCAATTGCTTAGTTCGATGTTCTGCTAATTAATTATTTAAATTCGCTAGAAATTTTCGCACAATGAATGTTTTATCTCTTTGCATAATAAATCATTATTCCAATTAAAACATCGGTTCCGCAGTAAGTCTAAATATATTGAAAATATAATGATGATTTTACATTCATCTCAATAATAATTAATTATTTTATAATTGGTTAAAATTTCATTGAAAGCGCGCATGCTGAATACTTTGGTTTTTAATCAATAGCTAGAAATCTATATGAGATATTTAAATAATTGTTGAAGCACGTGAAACTACATTAAATTATTTATAACTCCTGAAAAAATTATAAATTTCGGCCTAATGGTTCCCGAGATATAAGCGTTCAAAGTTTGAACAAAACTTCGCGTATATGCAGAAGACACTCGTATCCTCCAGAAGTAAACTAACGCCATCGCCGTACGACGGATGAACTCGTATAAGCAAATTAGCATGTACCAATCTCCTTATAGTCTTAGCGCGTCAAAGAGGCTATGCTCTTCTGTGATTCATGCGCCGAGGACCGTCACGCCAGAGCTTTCACTAAAATGCCAAGTAGCATCAGGAGTCATGACAAGTGCGCGATAATTTAAAATCACCACTCCACATTTTTGCCAATATCAAAAGAACTACTCAACGTATTAAAATAATTCTTTCATCATTGGAATGATGATTAAATTCTTTATAATCCGTAATGATGCAGATAAAGTTTAAAACGTAAATTAAAAGTTACATTACCACAAAGTTTTAATCGCGCAACAAGCTAATTCTTCTCTGTTTTTATTTGGAAATTTGTCAGATCGTTTTAACAATTACTATGAAATGAAAATATTAGCTAGAATATAAATAAAAAATGGTAATATATCCATATTACAACGACCCAGTTGTTAATTCAAATTCATGACCTTCCTGGCCATGTAATGAGCATAACAAACAACAACGAAGACAATCTCGTGTCTCGCGTGTTGAGCACATTGCTTGTTAGTGCAAAAAAGCGCAGAGACAACATAAAGGTTCTCGCAAACTATGCCAATGAACGCACGAGTAACCTACTGCTATTACCTATTCGCCGCCGCAGGATATACGAACGCGTGTAATCCGGTAATAAAATGATATTTTTCAACCTTGTTATCGCATCTGCGGGTTGCGCACATGGTGGCGGCAATTGGATGTCGTTGTTAGTTATTAGTCGTGTGCGCCTTGGCGCAATTGATACACAATATTAAATAATCGCGCCACGCGCAATGTCTTTTCGTTGACGTTGCCTTAAATTGGCATAAAACGCGAATCGTATGCCGTTCATATGCCGAAACAAATTGGTGTTATTGCCGCCTCGTTTATGATGTCATATTCGACAAGTGCGCGCATCGTATTAACGCTAATAGAACGCAATAATGTTATTGCACTTTTACTGCTCGTATAGTTTGTACTAATCATACGCTAATTCTCGATAATATTCATAATTATTGATTTTGAATTGACTACTTATTGCTTGTTTAGTTGTTTGTCCAACTTTATTTACGACATAATATTATGTAGCAAAACGAAGAAATAAAATCAACTTTGATTAATGTGGACTAAGTAGTAAATGAAGTAATTTTAAAGCAAGAAAACTGGTGCAATACTAAATTATGAAACCTGTCAGCTTGAGTGAATTACATGTATCACTATGAACTCTGGAAAATTCAGCCGTCTACTGCCAATTCAGCTTTGTTACACTATCGATTGTACTCTTACATTTTACTATTATTTCATTCGAGTCGCTTATTCCCCGCGCGAAAAGTATAGAATTTAGTAGGGCGCTAGCTATTAAACGTGCTCGTTACCTGTGATATCTCTATCCGTGTATCAATTACATTCATTACAGTTTTACTTTCTACATGCGGCGTTTCCTTTTATTAGCTCAATACGCGAGTAGCAATAAAAGCGGAGAGTCCACTACGTTATAAAAATGTGTACACGAAATAGTCGCACATTTTGTTTTATATGCATTCGGAATAAAGAAGAAATAAAAACCCTTAGAGGGTACTTACCCCTTAAACTACATCGTCGACCAATTCCGGAATGCGGGAAGTGAAATAAGAAACAGGAAAACACTACTCAAAATTGAGTAATTCGATTTCATCGAAGTTGACCGGGGGTTTCCCCATCCACCTCCACAACTACAGACACTTGACGTATCTGTCATGCCTCATCGGGGGATGAGGGATACTCCCTGTTCAGCTTCGATGTACCAAAATATAATGATAAATCGAATTACTTAATCATTAATAGTGTGTTCATGCATCTTCTTCCTCCAACATTCCAAAGAGATCAATGATGGAGATTAAGCAGTGATGGTCTTCAAGATTTTTAAAAATTTCTATAGTAAAACACCCTCTTAAAAATGCGTGCAACAAATTTGAGATAGACCAATTTATTTCTTTGTAAGACTTGTGAAAAATTCAAAAATTTTGATGATATCTTTAGTACTTTTCGAGATATTGATGAAATTAGATCACAATTCTTATGAAAGAAATTGACATTTTAAATTAGTGATACAGAGCTCCAGATTTCATTACCTTCCGATTTTCTAATGGATAGAGATGTAAGTTTTTATGTAATACTTGAACATGCAAGTAAAACAAAAAGTTTAAGAATTAACACAATCGCTCCAAATTAAGAATGCATCCAATAAATTTGCGATACACCAATTTACTTCTTTGTAAGACTTGTGAAAAATTCAAGAATTTTTATGATATCTTTAGTACTTTTCGAGATATAATGAAATTTCACATTTCTTATATCTAATCTTTCCAAGAATATGGGCAAGAAATTTTCGATTTTTTAAAATCTCGAGACACGAATACCGCCTTAAATCATTCCACGTAAAACCAATTCCATTACTACTTGCATTAATCGTTTGTAAACAAAAAAATTGTGCAAATCACACTTTGTACGACGAATGCAATCACAATAATATGATTCGTGTTTAATTGACGTTCGTTATAACTGAGTGCACTTTACTGTATGCTTTCTCAACTCTTGTTTTCATTTTGTTTATTCGACAACCGTAAAATTACCTCCGTAATTCTGTTTATCTATTCATTATTCAAAGAGTACACGCACTTAAAAAATTACGCACGCACAAATGAATCAAATACGGGGAATGGTGATAAAGATGCTCCAATTTCCAACTTGTAACTTTTGCTCTAATCTCAGTTCAAGATTGTTAGTTGTATTAAGTCAATATTGAAATTATTTTAAGTGTGCATAATCCATACACTTGGTAAATTGTTTTGGCATTGACCTAAACGCACTGCGAGCAAATTATTGGAAACGCAACGCAACGCGACGGCGGCAAAAATACACAGCAAATATGCAAGTGGTGAAACCAAGGCTGAAACTAACTGACTTATGCTGAGATTGAAATTAGCATTCGTTAATTACGCATAGAGTACGATTGCAATAATCTCATTTCATCAACATAAATATGCGCGCATTACATTTAAACTCCGTACACACATATGTGTGGCGCAATGCAGTCAATTTACTTTTCGATCTAAATTTAAATTAAAAAGTCACGCGATCTCTGTAACCCCTACTTGCACAATTAATTCTACTTAATACTATGCAAAAATTATTATTTCAATGATTCAACTGATCAACGTAGTCAAGCCAAGTTGTTTACTTATATTTTTAATTTAATTCTGATTTGTTTTAAATGAATGTAGGTAGGTAGAATTTAATTAAATCTGCTGTTGACCTCTTGTTGATAAATACTTAGCATATGATGTTTATTTACGCGTTGATGTTGAATTGAAAGAAAACTGAAAGTTTCTTGTATTTGTCTTTCTTAGCATATTCGTTGGAATTTATTAACATCGCATACGCATTCCAAAGCATACGACTTTACCGGTTTAACTCTGTTGGTTGCTTTGAAGACAGGTGTACACATAAGTTAGTTATATAAACAGAGAAAATAAGTGGCTTGCAAATATACGCATTATCGAATCGCATCGCTCGGTGTAAGGAGAAAGTTGGCATTGCCCTAAAGGGGAGAAATTAATTGCGAAAAAATGCGCTGGGTTGGGCACTTAAATTAATTAAACGTTCGCAGCCCTTCGCGTGCAAGACGGTTTCGCACCCTACGCATATGCAAGGGAATGTTTGATAAACGTACCTTTACGTAGATATCGATTTTACACATCAATTCGTCCATCGCGCTATTTGTTTTCCTCGGCATGCTGTTGTTACTCTTCATGGGCTACCTGCACGCCGCGCATTGTCACGCCGATCGCGAACAACTGATTGACCACCCATCGACGGCGGGATGACAAGTGTTGCTCCGCGGGTGCTCGCCCGCCCCACCGCAGTTCCAGATCAGATGGCAAAGAGCACCCCCGGAAATTATTACGCGCGACTTTAGATCCTGATTTACGCGTATGTGGGTTCACTTCTTTCAGCGGAATGTTCGCACTTCACCAGCACGTCGCGGACGCAGGATTATAGCTGCCTTGAGGAGGCCGCGAGACCGAGAACACTACATCCCCCCACTAGGCTCTCGAGCAAGACCCCCTGAAACACACATTTGCGTGATTAGCGTTCACCGATACGGCACACACATGCCCCACGCCTCGAACAAGTTCTACTTTTAGTCGGTTTCCTGCTGACAGAACGACCTGCAGCACAAGCAAGCACAGCAGGTTGATTCACTGCTATTACTGGCAAGTGAATACGGTTTTCGTACCGTTCACGCTCTCTAGCGACTCCCAGCAAAATGATATTGATCAGGCTGGGTTATCTACCATTATGAGTAGCAAGTTTTGTCACAGAGGGCTGAAATTCAAATGTTTAAATGTCCTCGTAAAGTGTCTAGCGTTTTTAAGCTATCGACAAGAAGTTGATGACCTCAAATTTCAGAACAATAACTTTGCCTTTCCCGAAGATTGTTTTTCTCTATCCTATAAGGCATTTCTTCGTTAATAAATAATTTTCCTTGCTTCTAAGCCATTGGCAATATTCGTGAACTCGAGCATTTAATTATCTTAACGATTTCTATACTAGTCGAATTATCTATAACGAATGTTGGAAAACCTAAAATGGGAATGCCAACTAGTAGAATATGTCTGCAACATTCCTTCTATGTTTTCTCCATTTGTACATAATATTTATGAGTCTATTCTAGGTCAAAAGTGGAAATTGCAACTAATCTCTCTTCAACTCAGTGTCTTAAATTATATCAATAGATTTCTCGATGTTGTTGCAATTCATGCCATAATAAAAGGAATGTTATTTTTTATTCTTGTAAAACAATCAACTAAAACGTGCTAATTAAATAACAAATACTTTGTTAATGAGTTTGTTCAGTATTGCGACGACGGACTGTTCGTGTTAGTGTGTTGGCTAAGTACGAACGGAGCAAGTTGCGAGTTTCATTTGCAATCTTGTTGCACTCGCAACCAAATGCATTGCGTTTTTTTGCATCATGATCAACATAATGCAATTATTTCCCTGTGTTTCCTATGCATATCAAACCGGCGGCATTCACACCAGAGGTGCGTACTCCTGCCGTATCTCCCGAAGGAACATGAACGCCACGAAGAGCAAGGACGAGCCGAGCAAGTCGCCCAGCGCCGTCAAGTACGGAATGGCGGAATTATCCGGGTCAATTTTCATCCGCCACATTGTATGAGTGAGGATATGTGCAATGTACAGCAGTAGCATCAACTGTATCAATCCAACCCCTAGATATGTTAATACAAATGCCGGCGTTACGGTGGATACTCCTTGATTGTATATCAAATCAGCGACGAAGACGAATACGGTTTGTCCCGGCACGGACATAAGGATCAAGATGCGTGCCGTCTTTGCCGAGTACACTGCAATAATAATTTGTAAATGACAAGATGATTTGTATATGGCTATAGCAGTCATTTATCAGTTGACAAACTCCTGGCGTTTTACTTTGATAAATGTACAAATCAAAAGCCAGCCAGCAAAATAATACATACCTCCAGCGATGAGTGCGGACCAAGGAGCAACAAACTGCCTGGTGTGCGGCGGAAATATGCCGGGTAGAGATGTTTGATGTAACATTGTTGATATTCGACTAGATTGTACTGAGACTAAATTGCCTCCTATTCCATTAATGATCGGTTGAAATATGACATAGCCTGGGTAATCTTCAACTGCTGAATCCAATACCAAACCACCCATTCTAAAATCACAGAGTAAATTACACAATTCCCCGTTTCATCATATCAATACTTTACCCGCTAATCAGCAGAGCCAAGAGCACAGGTGTCCAACCATGCGTTAGAATTTGCTTAGTATAGCTATTCTTACGTACGATGAGGATCCAGAATGGTAGAGCAATGAAGAGATAAAAGCCGAGTATAGTGAACAACAGCCAGGAATGTGAATCTATGCGCAGAAGAGCAAAACGTCAATTAGTGTCTAATTAAGAGACGCAGTCAGTTCAAGTGCCGAATGCGTACCGTGAATGGTGTACAGGAAGCTCGCTACAGTTGAGAGAAGCATTAAGGATACAATATCCCCGATGCTTGCCGCTAAGGGTGTTGCCAGGTTATCCGGATTCATCTTCAACCGGTGCGTTAATGTGATCACAGCAATGAGTACGAAATCTGAAAAAGCATTATTGATATACTGGTTAATTCCCAATGTCCAATGTCTTGATAAGAGCGACTAATTACCTAAAATAAAACAGGATACCGTCGCCGTTATAACACTGGAGGCAGATAACAGGAGTGCGTCGTTGAACTGGAAGCGGCCGGTCATAACTGCTGATACGCTCACCGCGAACAATGAGACCAAACACGCAGCAACAATTGCTTGAACTTGTACCAGTCCAATATTTCCAATAATCATCTTAAACACTTCGCGTTTCGTTTCCATTTTACCCATATTTGCCTGTGTGGACATGCGTGATGCCAGACACATATCCAGATTACCCTTAAGACCCAGAATGGAGGGTACAAGGATAAAGAGCGCCTTGACATTCTTGAAGACATCGGTCGACTGAAATCATGCACAACATTAGATGTTTTCCTCGTTTAGGATATGTAAAGTGGGAAAAACAACAGATACGTTGTTGAACTTTAAGGCCATCCGGCGAGATGTAGAATTTGCATTGACCTTAGAGATAATCAATTATCCCAGCATGAAATGCACTCGTTATTTTTATTTATCGATATCGCCGCATCTTATCTGAGGTATGCAATCGCTAATCATGATGTCTTTGGATATCTAACGCGTGTTTAATTACCTCAACGGTGCCAAGAACCAGACCGGCGCCAATCGTACCCATGCCGGCGATCATGAATGGAATGAATATCTGGATAGTCACCGAATACCATTTCTCCTTTTTGAGGAACAGCTCTGAGCTGGCACGCGAACTGTTCGTGGTGTTTGTTGAGCACGTGTGTGAATTCGGCAGAGATTCAACATGAAGAACTGCAAATGCAAAACAATCCCTTAATACCATCCCTTGACGCAACAATCCCAGATTGATTTACCGTCATGACTACAAATTGTCGACACTGTAAGTTGTTCTGGAGCAAGTGAGCTCTGGCTTAGAGTACTTGCTGGTGTTCCTGGATAATTGCAAGATGATAGATCCTCACTCACAGAATCATACTGCTCATTAACTGCGCCCGTATCTTTGTTACCGTTGAATGCCATTTTATTCACGCAATTGTCGCGCATTCATCAAAATAGAGAGATGCGGCCTGCGTTCCTCCAACCGGCCTAAAAAATGCAATCACAATAAGCACAATTTGCATCTATGCATAAATATGAAATATCGTACAGTGTTACATCGATGACAAGAGGGTCCAGTGGGTATTCTCGTTGTGGATGTCACAATAGGGCAGGTGAGGGTGCGCTAGCCCGGTGGTCGTTCAAGGTCGTAAAAACTGTAACAGCACGCAATGACCGCATTTAAAGCCATTCAAAAAATAATGTTCAACTACAATTTCAGCTCAATGTGCACGCGAACTGCACGCACGATTAGCGCCAACTGATGAATAATTTACATTGAACTTGGCTTATCGAAATTCACATAAGTGATAGGATAGTATGATGCCCAAAAAACCGTTTGCGTTTCTTATCAAATTAATTTAGAAAATATACTTTTCATACAGTTGGAAAGCAAGAGCAAAAGAAAAAGTTCATTAGTTATTTATAACGCGTACATATTTTTGTATTTTCGTGCATTAGTAATAAAAGTTTGGCTAGTTCAAGGTAGTTAGTTTTTTTCCGGTTTTCCACATTTTTATAGTTTTCGATTGCGTTTTTAGATTTTGGGTAATGCGTTCTTTTCGTTTCAGCTATCGTTCGCTCCAAATCGAAACGAAATGACATGCACTCGTCGAGCACAAAGCCGCACAGAAAAAATATTCAAACTTTTTCTTTTGTACATATACATTTTTCTATCAAAAAGGGTGAATGCGCCTATAAAATGTAAAACACATTGTGATTGCTCATGATTCATGCGTTCCAACTCTATACACATGATGTATGTGTGTGTGTAATAAAAGCAGACAATTAATAATATATATAGCAATATTGTTGCAATATAACTAATCTAGTTAAATTCAATGTCATAAATGATAATCCACAAATTTGCAATAATAATAATAATTTATCACTTAACAATATTACCGACACACTTCCGACAAAGTGGATAATATCATCATAGTATTTTTAAAATTCTATTATTTCGTGTGTTGCTCCGATTATTCCATTAAAATATTTCAAGTGTTGCCATGTTACACTTAGTTATGTTTATAACTAAATAGTTTTATCGTGACATAACACAATTGTACAGATCCGGATCATTGAATAAATTTTTTAACAGTTGATGTGATTTCTGCCAACGTATTATTATCATCGATAAGTGAAATGAAATACCGAAAAATACGCAAACACACAAGCGAAATGATAACGCAAAAAAGCCAGACATTTGCACTGATTAGACTGAAACAAGTCAACTTATCAAGCAAATTAAACAAAAACAAATGAAGCCGATTGCAACATTTTTCAATTTCCAGTGAGACGACGATTCGACTTAAACATTTTCAATGCTAACGAGAGAATTTCCTTATCATAACCGCGTCATAAATAGCTTTAGTTTATAGTGCGCTGTATACTTGGAAGGATTCTCCTTCGTTGTAAGAAAACATATTAATTACGTAATAAAATTGCATTAGTTTAATATTTAGATTCACACGTTTTATGCTTGAACAATTTGACATCTACGCATTAACTTGTCGGTTGTCGTAAAATAACAAACACTAAAAAATTGTCGCAGTGCAATTAACAGCTTCCTGAAAGTTGTTACGACTTGCAACTATCATTTTAATTCACACGCGCAACAAAGTATGAGACAATTTCATAAGGTCAAGTGGAACAATTAGAATTGTTCTTACATATTTTAATAAATGTCCAAAAATTCGTATGAGTACTTTAGAGTTTTTAAACTCAATTTTAATCGGTTTGAATCGGTTTGATACTTGACTGGTGCCGCATTCCAAGTACTTGAATTAATTCTATGATATATTTTTCTCATGTTGCACATGATACTTGATAAATTCTGGAAATATTCAATTTACGATGAGAATTCCAACGTTTGTTTAGTTGTTATCGAAAAAATTGTTTACTTTTTAAATTGAAAAACGTTGAAACGAAAAAGGAAATGGTACTATTTAAATCTTCATCAAATTTACTTTGTATCGAGTGATTACACGTCTCATTGATTTATTTCACGATAAGAAATTTCCATCAAGACTCATACATAACCGGCTGCTGTAAAATATGTTTCTTTAATCGATCGCATCGACAAAATACGCGTATCTTCAATAATCAATTAATTTATAAGGTCAATTTAAATTAACATCCAACCAAAATAATAACGCTTTGTTGGAATGTATTTTTGCCACCGAGTGCTTAATTTTTCCACGCGAAATATTGATATCTTCTTCTTGAGCATTTACAAAAAACACTCTGTTAGTCTAAACGTGTCTGATTCGAGTGCGTTCATTGACTGGCTAGAGTACAAACAAATATTGTTAATGATATTTAATAGTGTTGAGCATTTAAGATAATTGTATCAATTGAGTAGCACGTTCAGCTGCTTTGCGCATATTCGATTCCCTTTTCTGCAAGCCAGAGGAAAAAAATCTGCATGCGGTGATGAGTAATAGATAATAGATGAAAAAAGAAGCAGATGCGGACTTGGTAACAATTACTAAACTATTCATATCAAATTACTGATTATTACACCACTGACGTTTGAGTAATTTAAGTAGCAATTGATTAAAGTTTATTCTTACTTGAATAACTCTTGAAATACTCCAAGTTTTTGTTTGTTTTTCTATTAATTTAATTAATAAAAAACCATTTAACCAAGTTCAGTCAATGATCACTTACTTGTCTTATCATTTACACTTGAAACTTGATTACACTTGTATTTTATAGACGAACGTATGAATGCATATGAAAATGAAAATCTAGAGCAAGGATTCTATTAAAGAGCTTCGTACTCAATGGTGTACTTGATTGCAACGCTTTTTGAATTAGTGTACCTACTTGTATGCAAATTTGTTAACAACTTGTTTCATTTGTTCTATGAGGGCAGATAGCACACACGTCAATAACTAGATTTTTAAATTTCAAGTGTAATGACGTAAACTATGAACGAACCGATAAAAAATAAATAGTTGTACGAGACACATGCACTTGAAAATCATATTTGATGCTTTCATCTAATTGTCAAATAAATTTCGTTTCGTGGAAATGATATTATCAAAGGCATCGATTGATAAACTATTTCTCATTGTACATCCTCCACACGCGACAAGTGGTGATTTTAACCCCAACCTACATAAATTATTACACAATTCGTCCTATGATTCAGAGAACAATTCATAAATAACAATTGAATAAACGTGCAAAACAAAAACAACTTGAGCATGTGTATGAGCGACATCATAAACAAATTAAATTCATCGAAATAGCTAATATGATTTTTTAAACATTTATGATCGCACATTGTTCTATTCAATTCGCAATTAGCACGCCAGTAATTAAATATAATTAGCGCACACTGTCTAAATTTAGATAGAAAAATGCGCGAGTCGTGTTTAACGCAATTGCACTTGATCTAGCCTTAAAAATCAGTCCGTAACGATTTTTTACTGAGTAACGTCACCACTGAGTAATTCGTGATGCAAGACAACATTGCACATGAAAAATTTCATTGCTGATAATGACGAAATTGATTTGAAACTTTGATTTTTGTTCGCCATTAATTTCATAGGCCGTTAACAAATTTTATTGGGCAATTCGTAACTTTTTTTAATTACCTTTGCAAATATTTATGACGATTATTTACTTTAAAGTTTTTTTCTTATTATTAGTTGAAAGTAATTGTTCGAATTCGTTGCACACGGTCACGTACCGCAAATTTTCTCAATCATTTTCTTTTTTATAACGATTACTAATTTATTATCGCGGCATGGAAATTTACGAGTAGCGCGAATGAATCTATTTTAATAGTAAATCGAAAACAAGTTATTCACATGCGTAATTTGTGCACATGTTGTTATCACTAAACGTTAACAATTAAATTTTTACGTTATGTGAAATCTTAATTATTTATATCAGTGGAGCGGAGCGTTCTTGGAAAATTTTCCTTAAATTCGCGCAGTGAAATCATAAATGTCATGTAATATCACGAAAAGGATATTTGTAAATACATATTTTACCTCTTATCAACTGTTTATGGCTGCTATTTATGGAGAAATTCAAGAATGTTTCAAAAATTAAGCAATAAACTCAAAAGGCGCAACGGTACGATGCACGGACAAAAATTGATAAAAAAAATCGCGACGACTTATTAAGATAACAAAAGAGTAATAAACTTTTAGGAGTACCTACGCAAGTAAGAAACGCAATCGAAAACTGTAATGTAATCAGCATTAAAATGAAAAATGCATGAGAGCACGAAATAATTTAATTACCAGCTCTTGCTGAATACAAGGGTAAAAACGGAAAAACTGAATTTAGAAATGGCTTGGAACTCGTTATCCACCCCATATTTGTTGCTCTAATTATTTCCCTTAATGCGTTTTTAATTATACAGGCATTTTTTAAAGTCCTGCTAATTTCTACGTTTGTTATGGAGGGTAATAATACTTACTCGGTTAGAATTTTACAAAATTTTGCCAGGGTTGAAGAAATCAAAACCTGAGGATGAATCAGTGCTAAGTAACACTGTTTCAGTTTTACTTAAACTCCGAAAAAAGTTTCAAAGCACTTTAAGTCACTTTAAATCACTGGTATAAAGTTTGCGTTCAACTTTTCTCTTACGCTTCGTATGAATAGGTAAACTGAATTTTCACGGAGTACTCAAACTTAAGACACACGTCGTACTTAAGTAACGTTTCGGATGCGTCTAGCTCGCACAGTGTGTTTGTCAGTCACTAATCGAACGGCAGGTACAAGTAGCGCGTTCGACGCCCGCCCCCCGCACGAATTGTGTGTGTCGTGCGGAATAACCTGATAAGTGCCGCAATACCCGATTGATTAGCTCGCCGTAATTAATCCACTCCTCGGAATGGTGCACCGGCTGAGTGTGTCTGCGCGCGAATGACTTAGTCGTGCCGTTTGCACCTCGATTAAATACAATTTGCGGATGTGCAACTCCCGTAGCACGCAAGCGTGCAGGGACTTAAAGGAATCTATCGGCTTAGTATTGTTTAAACAATAAGGATGCACTGCGCGGTGATTCCCAATGTCGCTGCTAAATTCATGCGTCACACTTTTGCGCGTTCTTTAACGGTGAATGCTTATATGAAATCTCGCGTATGAATTTCTAATGAGTACAAAGTTTACGCTTGTAAATTTTTTCTCTGCCCGTAGATCAAATACCTGATACCTGTGATTTTATTATAACGTCACTCTTATTAATTACACTCAGTAATTCACCATGTTCTCCAGCATTAAAAATTCACTTCTCACTATCTTCATCTCCCGAAAGTTTTGCAATAGTTATTTTTAAAATGGCTTGAGTTCTGGTCTAAAATTCGGAATAATCGAAGAGGATGAATGGAATTCCAAGTAAGTTTAGAGTTTGAATGAAATTCTTCACATTCGTGAACCGAAAACGCGCTCTGCACACTGATGATGCGATGCAATGCCTCAACTTTTTCAGCGTCTACTGAAAGCAACGTCTTATGCAATGTGTGAGAATTGGGGATGATTCTAGTCCCTTTCTTCAAACAGGTATTGAACTCCCAGGTATGGAATTCTAAGAATTTTGAGCATTTCATGATGGCTACCTTAAAATACCTGTATTTAGATCCATGTTAATGACCTTTAATTTTATCAATAATCTATTGATATTATATTAAAATGAATAATTCAATTACGACAGTAATTTTCGAATAGGTAATAATTTAAATCATTTAAGACTGCGAAAAAATAAAACCAAATTATGTGTTCATAATCATCATCGTCTTTTTAAGGTAAAATGTTCGTAATGTGAAGTTCACATGACATCCAAAAATTAACCGATCATTATAATTATGTCGTCCGAGTGTCCGTCCAATGTTCAAAGTACGAAAACTCTATTTCCCTCAATTTAGTTCAGTTTAAACGCGATATAATTTGATACGAGCCGCAACAAGAAAACCACAAAACAGATCCGCTCAACTGATAACACACGTACAAAAAAAAAGATAATACACCGATGTCATTGCTACTGTTATTAGTTTTCTGCTTTGTTTGTATGCATCATAAAATTAGCTTCGTTCGTGTATTTGTACGTGCACGTACAGTGTAGTAATAAAGAGTAATCAAATCGCTAATTACATTTTCGTTAATTAAATTCTAATGAACGCGTTTTTCTGTTTGCGTTTCACTGCACAACTTTTCCGTTTTCATTGTTTCACCTCGCGTGAAATACGAAAATGAATCAATTTGCAAATACATTCAATAAATTCATTGAGTACTTGGCAAATATATAATTATTATCTGGCGTCATTATTTAATTGTACCTACTTAATAACTTTATGACTTATTGGTTTTTCTTTGAAATAAAAAAGTAATTTGTAATAGATATGTGAAATTTACGTACAAGTTATGAATTGGCAATGCACTTGAAATTCAATTTCACGCAATTGGAATTGTAATTAACGCGAATCGATGATCAGTACAAAAATGAGTTGTAAACAGTTGAGCTAATTGAAGTCAAACGTACGAATGTAATTACCAAAAGTGTTTTCAATTGCCTCCATCATTTTTTTTATACACGTTCTCTAGAAATCTGTTGTTTGTTGTTTTGTAAAACTTTAAAATTTTCATACGACAAATTCTCATGCGAAAATGTCATCATAGTTATTTGCTCCATCAAATACCAATTGAATCAAATGATAATGACCGTAATTGTTATGCGCATTTTTGCAATTTTCCTAGAAGTCTAATTTTTTATCTAGGCAATAAACTAAACTGTCATTTTTCGCTGCTTGATAACCGAGACATTTAAATTATTTAAATAATAATCATTTTCGCGGTTGCAAACGTGCTTTTAAATAATTTGCCGATAAGTAAATTATTTCAAAAATATTACTTTTTATATAACAAGTAATATTTCATGTGAAAATATTTATTGGACGTATGAATGTCTCCTCTTTTTTTTGGCGAAATCTAAAGGAAACCGCGAGAAGGCAAGAGTTTCGCAAGAAAAGAAGAAAAAACTTTTCCAATTTTCACTTTGCTGTAACCACTTACAACAACGCACGCGTATTTCATCCTCCACCTCAACAAAGAGCAATTCAACATGAAAGTAAGTAATGCTTCGTTTTCGGGGGGTGGTGTGAGTGCGCATGATGGTGGTGCAAAACTTAAAGTACGATGAGAAATAAGAAATAGAAAAACAAAACGAAATGAAAATAAAATAAATACCGAACTCGCGCGAAGAAGAAAAGAAAAGTTGGCTTTAACTCGAATTAACAACAAATGAACAAATTAATTCCTAATTTTCTTATTACGCTTGGGCTTATTAATCTTAAAAATACAGAATAATATGTGTGCATGTGTGTTCTTTTTTGCTGTTTGCGTAAAAGTAAAACTGATAATAAGGGTTTCTGGAGATGACTTGTGAATAGAAATTTATGAAAGCGAAGCCTTTAAGAAGAGCTAAAAGTGCATGATGTGTGCATGGTTACCATGGTTACATCAGAGCACAGTGGCACGTCACAACATATTTGCGGACGAATGTGTAGGTGGGTTTTCTAACTTGCAATAGAAACGCCGAGAGAGAAAAGTTTAATATAACAGAAGGGGAGATGATTGTCTGGCTATGAGTCATTCAAGTTGCTGATTGCTTTACCACCACATTTGCACAAACACACATCAACCCCTAAAATTCCCAAAATTTCGCATTTTCACCCTCATCCCAATGCCTAATGCTGTACAGGCGCGCACATTGTTCACGTTTTTAATTAAATCAATTTCATAAATTAAATATTAATAGCGTTAATAATAAAATAAGTTTCTCATTACCTTTCTCATTTGATAATCCTCATTTCGTTTGGAAAGAAATTCTTATTAAAAAATGACTCGCCAAGTTCATTAATTAAGTTGCCTTGCAATTATTATTGGAGATGCGGAACGTATGTTGATTGAAACGCATGTATCGTGATGACAACCGAAAAACAACTGAAATACGAAATAAACAATAAATAAATAAAGGTCTGGGCTAGGTGAACATCACGTCGTATGTGTGCATTCGGCGTAAACAAAGTTAGTTGTAAATTATTGCGCTCGCTCGCATATGTAATAATACGTCTGTGATAGCAGCATTCATTTGTTTTAAACCTATTTGCGCATGTAAGTTTGCAGTGTTCATGTTAACAAATATACAATTTAACAATGACATTCTCGTTTTCGACTCTCCTTACTCATTTTTCATCATGCGTACTTGATTCATTGGCGTGTAATTAATTATTGTTATCATAAAAGTATACCAAGGAAAAATATTATTCAATTGAAACATGTCAAATTTTGATTCAATATTTTCGGCTAAACTTCATTAAAATATTTCTGAAATAACTGGAAGAGTTTTTCAAAGATTTAAGATCTAATAATGGGCATTTTTTAATTAAGTGAAAAGTTATTAAAGTTTTACGATGTACTTACGATCAGCTAAACTTAATGAAGACGTTCATTAAATTTGGTGCGCGGTAAAAAGCTTATTAAAATTTATCTTAATTAAGTTCCCAAGCGCAATGTATAAAAGTAGTGCAATTAAGCGAAACAATCGCCAATCGTTCGAGAATTAATAACGCAGCGCAATGCAATGTCATAATTAGCTATACACGATAAACAAATAAATAAACAATGTTGCCAATAAAATACTACTGACCTTAATAAACACTGCAATATGCTCCTCATGGAATGAACGAAATTACAATTATATTATTCCAGTGGTCGAACTTCTCGCTGTAAATTAAATCATCGTATCATTAAATCATAAATATAACCATTTGTTATTTACTTTCCATTTAAATGTAAATTGCAGGCCAAGCTGGAAAATGCTGGAAAGTTTGAATTCTCTAACTACTCTACGAAGAAAAGTTGATTAACACATATTATAAATTATTACAAACGACGGTAGAGAAAATTATAAAGTTCTACATTCTACTACTAATCTACTATGCATTTTCTTACAATTGGTTTTTGTTTATATTTTTTTTTATTTTTTTTGTCATTATTTTCACTTTTCTTATATGACTAGTATAATAATACATAATTATTTGCCACTAAATCGTAGTATGCTTAGCAAATACAATACAATTTTGTTTTTTGTTTATCCAAAGATTTTTCATGTTTTGATTTTTGATTTCAGAGAAACATTTTTTGTTTGTTTTGGAACTATTTTGTTTTGTTGCATTTGCTCTTATTCTTTTGCAATACTTTCTTTTTTCTTAGTGTTGATTTGTTTGTTGGTTTATGAAAATGCAAAATTTTCTCTACTTACAATTCTCTGTCGTGTGTCTGTTTAACAAATAAGAATAATGTTCTGACAGCAACTTAGGTGAATAATGATTGCAAATATTACATAATGACTTTTGATTAATGACTAATTAATCACTAATAAATATTTTCAACTATAAGTATATCACCCTTATTGTTTATCATTTTGTACATATAGTTTTATACTTATTTAAACACTTAATATAATAATAAAAAAAGAGACTAGAATTAAATAGTGTTTTGTTTGGACTAGATCAATATAAATTCTTTGTTAATAAATTTTTCCTCAAATCCTAAAACAATAATGTGCAGTTGGTAATTTCTTTGTAAATAAATAAATAAATTTACAATCATTATTCGTACATTATTGGTGATGTCCTTACGATTTGGTATGTACATAAAATTAACTTTAATTCATGTTAATATTTTGTTCATGACTGACTTACGAATGTGATAATAACCGAATTAAAAAAGTGTTAAAAATTTGTTAAAATTACATCATAAGATTTTCTTAGTTTGGTTAGATTTGTTTAAATTACTAATCAGTTTTTCAATCATTTCTCTTGTGTGTTCTTTTGTTTTGTTTTGCTTGTTTATAAGTAATAACAAATTCTTCTTCAATATATTATATTCGTGATGTGTTATCATTTGGAGGTAGTTTACTTTGAACTGGAATTTGTTTATAATAATTCACTATTAAATCTATTATAGTTAAATAATAATTATTTATAACGATATTTGATTTCTCGCTTTCTTCGTGTATAAAAAAGAGAGACGAACCTGATTCATTTTCCTTTCGATTCAATTATCTCTTTCGTTTGTTGCTTTTTTCAAAAGTTCTATGGCAAGTTTTGTAAACAGTATAAATTTTCTTCATATATAAAAAACAGGAAGTTTGATTCTTTTGATTACTGAAGTTTGTTCTCATTAACGTCTCATGGCAGTTTTGACAAGATTGATAAGAATTACACATAACAAGTGTACGTACGGATAGATAATATAAATATATCTTCAATTTATACATAAATGTTTCTCTTTTCTCTGTTCATTTCATTTGGTTTTCATTTAACACATAGACGTTGAATAAACGTAAAGCCCGAAAACACTTAGACAATTATTAATAAATAATTTCGCGCGCGCTAATCAAAATGCATTTGAATGTTCATTCTCTATTGCAGTTTGAGACAACGTAAAATTTGGAATTGTTTTGAGAGTAATGGCATAATTATACGAAAATAGTTTATATATTAAATTATGTATTCTTACCGATTAAGATTTTAATTTTATATGTATAATTTTGTTAAAATTCTGAATGCGCAAGTTCGTCGAATGTTGTTTTTCCTTGATTTGATCAAATTTGACCATTGTTCGCGTGTTCGCATTTAAGTGTATAAATTAAATTATTATATATCTGAGTCTCCAATGTAAATAGATATAATCTCGAATTAGTTTTTGTATCTTCATTTACGTTTTCTCGCTTTGCTCTCCTTATCAAATTTCTCTCTTTCTACAAAAAACAAGTCTCTAACTTATGTGTCATCATCATCATCATCGTCTTTGTTATTCATAATAATAGTAATAATAATCATCATCATCCGTAATAATAATAATCCGTAATATAATATATATATATATACTTCTTTATATATTATATATAATATGTATATATACTAAACATCCTTACAAGCTAATTTTGATTTTGTGCCTCCGATCCTTAATTCATAGGGTTGTTTTTGTTTTTCAATTAATTACTTCATGTTTTTTGTTCTCCATAGATTAATTAGACGCGTAATAATTAATCTTTGTCCATTATCATCGTTCGCGCGAATTTTCGAATTTTTGATAATTGAACCAACTGGTTAATTAATTCAATCATTAATTAATCATCACTCATAAATTCACACCACATACATAAATAAAGTTTTCTTAGTGGTTTGATTCGCCAATTTCGTTTTTGTTTTCATCTATTATTACGTTTTAATAGAATAATAATAATACGTTTAACACCATTAATTTTTGTTCAGATACGTTGAACTTATGTAGTTTACAAAACGTTCGATCATTCAACATTCGCGCAATCATTCGTCATATTTTCTTCTTCAACCTAATAAAACCCGATCGCTGTTTTAGCAACAAATAAAATTTATTTAAGAAAGCGTTTCACGTATCTACGAATTGCATATATGAAATATTTTGCGCAAGTTATTATTATTATGAGTTCACTTGAAATTGGAACAAATTGCATTCGCCACGATTGCAATCGATTTTTCAATCGATCAATCACAAAACATTTTCATGGACTAATTGTTAAGTTGCATTAGCTAGCATTGCACATGACAATGAAATGTTGTTGCTTTTGTTAATGCAACTTCGCACCTTGTGCAAGTATGACGGTTGGGGTTGTACATACAATTTACCCCGTTTTACCCTAAAATCCCAAAAATTTTATACGCGGCTTTATCTGTCATTCATCAATAGATTTAATCTTCTTTTTCAATTCCGTTTTTATGCCCAAATTTTTTTTTCTGCCTATTTCAAAATTACTTCCCCTTCAAAAAAGTTGCAGTGTTTATCTAGAAAATGCCACGTGTCATTAACTAACAAAAGTGGGAACGTTGTAATAAATTTTCATTTAAACTTTTGCTGGTGCAGCAAAAAAATGATAGACCGATAAAGGAAAATTTATAATTCTTTACGATAACAAATTTTCGGTTCAAAGTTTTGCTGTTTTGCTCCTGCAAAATTGATCGACTGATGAGTGAAAAACTAAGAATGTAATAAAATTTTCCGCCTGAGTTTCTGACGAACGAGATAGAGGGAAATAAGAAAGAGAAACATGTTTAATATCCAGAAAAGAAAAGCAGAAATGATGAAATGAAAGCGAAATGAAATGAAATGAAAAACGATGAAATCAATAATCTGCAAAGAGCACACTGACGCAAAATACATTGACGCTCGAAGAGGGGGGGGGTTGGAGCGGTCGTATTATTTCAGGGGCGCGCTGACGCTTTACAGAAATGTGGAATAATATAGCAAGAAAAGTTGGCCGCCTTTGTTATTCTTATCCGCGCGCGATCGGTATTATTATATTTGCAGCGGCATGGAATTGTCATCTTGTTTGTACATTCGTCCGCAACCGCACATGTGCGATGAAAGGATGTTTGCGACATGTCAAAAAGGGGTAAACGAATAGCGCACTTTTGGGGCGAAAAATCCCCTTTTTGTGCAAAAACCCTCATTGCGTCGTAATTACGTTGCGCTGCATTCGCGCACGTGTCGCGTATGCAGCTGGCGGCTGCAGCAAATTTTGATTTTTTGCGTAAATCTACCCCATACAGCAAAACATTTGATCAAATTGTTGTCAGCGAAAGAGTTGCGTCTATTGTACGGCTGCAATTTATAATTTTCCATTGAATTTCACAGTGATTAATGTCAAACTTTTGTTGATTTTAACCCTATTTCCTTTCCAGTTTTCAGATAAATTTTTTTCGTTATTTCCTTCAACGGCGCGAGGTAAAAGGGGCAGGTTGTTTATTCAGCTGAAACGGCGAATGCAACAACGTGCCGTGCGCGCACGCTTCGATCAAAGGGGGCGGCCAACCCCGCCGATATATTAATTTTAATTACGTTACGCACCGTTTCCGAACATAAAATGGCCAAACAATAAAACTGTTCAATTGTTTCTTTCTTTCTTCGGACGCGAGTTATAGCTTTGTCCATTAAGCGGCGCACTTAATGACTGCTTAATTAAAACTATTAACTTAACGAATTAATCATAAATTCAATGAAATGAAATGGAATGTAATGAAATTCCGTTTTCTTGAAACGCGTCAAACGTCATTGACATTTTTCAGATGGATAATATATATGTGTGTGCTTCTTGATGACGACACGTGGCAAAAATGACCGCGCGCTTTCTGAAAATACATCTTCCTCCCACCAACCCCCGAATGAGAAGTGAGTATGTGTGGTTGTGTTTGCTCACTCGGCACGTGTGATGAAAGCGCGCAAGAGCATCGAAGGCGGCGTAAGTGATGGCGGCGGCGACGGTGGCGGTGGCGTTCGATTTCATAATTGGAAAGCCGGCCGGCCTATTTCATTAAGTTCACCCTGGTAGCAGAGGCGCGGCTCGCTTGTGCGCGACATCCCTTCGCGACGGCTCTGAATTTTCATGGTGTGCGTGATATTACACGTGTATATGCACGAAGGGGGTGGTTGGCGGTGTGTGTCGTAAATTTTGCTCTAAATGCGGATTTGGAAAAATATAGGTTTATCCCATTTTCGTCCTGGGGGCGGCCGACTTGCATCTCACTTCTTCCCTTCCCTCCCACGTCTCTACACATTTCCTTTAAGATGACCAAATATTTTTCTCCGCGTAAGTCAGTGTCCGTTTTCCACCCTCAACCGCCCGTGTGTGTGTTTGATGTCATTGCAATTGTTTTAACACACATGCGTATATTTTGTATATGTGATCATCATGAAAAGATGATGAAAACCGACACGGAGCGAAAATTGTCGAGGCCTCTTTTTCCGGCTTGCGCGCGCGAGTTTTTCTTCATTTTCGTTGCGTTCCTCCCTCATTTTTCTTTTCTTTTAGTACACATTGCGCTGTATATATTGTAACGATGATAATATAATAAGCGCGCAGACTCCACCCAGTGCTCGCCGCCCGCAATTTAATATTAAAGCAAAAGTAAGAAAAAGGACCGAATTTTTATCTTTTTCGCACGTTTTCCCCGTTTTTCTTTTCGTCTCTGTGCGCGCGCGGTCTCCACCAGTCTTATCGATTTTCTCCATATTTATTTTTCCCGCTTTCCATCCTGATCGACTAATCAGGAATTGATGATTTCATTAGTGACGAATTATTAATTAATAACTTGCGCAAAACGTATCTAACTCAATTAATTCCAATTCGCTAATTAAACTCAAATTTATAAAAATATTCCATGTGTTTTCACTTCATTCTTTTTGTTATTTCATGTTCTTTTCTAAGAAAAACTTGTAAAATATTTGTTGCTAAAAAGCGATCAATGAATTATTAATTTCATTTGTCAGTTCATCATTTGTCGATATTTCAATTTGAAATTGTAAATAAATAATTTATTTAATTAATAGCTTTACGCATTAAATTTATTTAGTTAGTTTAGTAGGTAGTTTTAATTTATTGTTAATGCGAGTGTTAATGTTCGTTTAAAATCTAAAGTTTATAAGCACCGAACGTTAAAACAACATCACTTTAGAAATGTCTGAACATTTTCCATTTAAACAAAACAAGTGATTCATAACTGTCGATTCCTGTTTTTTTTTCTTTTTGTAATTATTCATATATAAATTGTTTAATTACGATTCAACTCTCATTCTTGCGCTCGTCTTCGACTTGCTCGCGTGCTCATCTGAATCATATATTTATATATTCTATATAATAATAGTAATAATATAAACGATTTTTGTTTTATGTTTTTTTTTTTTGGTTGCGTTTGATTGGGACACGATGCCCAAGCGAGAGTCCTGGAACATTTTTATTTTTCTACGAACAACTTACAACTAACAGGCGGACTTCGTCGGGCATGGCCCACTCAGATTTTGATTTAATGCTCATTTAACCTACGTTTTGTTTGTTCTCGTGTTTTCCATGTACGTGTTCAATGTTAATCGGTGTGTTAATGTTGAAAATTCCTTTGTTTGGTAGTCATGACAACCGCAGAGGAGTGAAACGCAGATGCATACGACGACATCGATAATGACGATGAAACAATTGACGCGTTTTGTCCAGTATGTAATTATCAATTATTCAACAACGTTTAAACTATATATAAAGCGCCATACACAGAGCATTCCAAAAAACGATTTTCGGAAGATTTCAGTTACGTTCACCTGAGATTCGCGTTGGCCACGTGCGACGTGCAATGTATGCATGCGCGTTTCAGATGCAAATTCACCGCCGCCCGGAATGCAAATGCGCACCAAGTGCATCTGTTGTGCAAAGAATGCATGCATTTCGCGTGAAGCGAACGAAATAAATTTTTTGGGGTGTTTTGAGGGTAAAAATTTTAATGTGCTAGGGTGCCACAGCTGTTTACCCGAAACGTGGAAAACGAAGAAGAAGGGAACACGAGTCCATTGTGCAGCGGAAGCATGAGGACGAAGAGGTCAATGAAAAAACGCGTGGCGATTTGCATTTTATGAAAATAACGCGTTTAGCATAATGAACAACGTACAGCCGGCTGCGCATGAATGCATCAATGATCGAATCGATCGATCGAATCAATGAATTATGATTACTATCCAGAGTGGTGTGTGTGCGTGCGTGCCGTGCGCGCGTGACGAATCCGCGCAAAATTTCAATTTTTACTACCCGATTTGCATCTGTGCGTTGTCATGACAACCAATCGTGCTCGCCTGAATACGATTACGTATACGTGTTTGATTTTTATTCTCTCTTCTTTGGCAATGTTTTCCAGCGTTGCATTACTGTTTCGACTAACAAAAAGTTGCATTTCATTTGTAGGCGCTTTTTGTACCATATGTTTGAATATGAAATTTGTTTTTGTTTTGTTCATGTCTTGTATTGTATTGTATCGTATTGTTTGTTTTGCAATTACTGAAAGGCACACAGCATTTAGTTATAATTATGACTAGTAATTAGCAAAAATGTAGTCACTTGTGTTCATATTCTCATTTGTACTATCATTACGCAGATTCGAATAATTTTGTTACCGGTTTTGTTAGTTTTGTTTTGGCTTTTCTGAGGTCTCTTTGGAAGACGGTTTGGGATTTGCTTCTTCCTGAATATATTTAAAACCCGCACCGAACAAATGCTATTGTTATTGTTTTCAATTATGGCTGCAATTATTTGAATCTATCTCAAAATTGAAGATGCCAGATAGCTTTGCATTTGTTGTATTCATCATCCATGAACCGAGGCTATAAGGCACCAATATGAAAATGCGAATTATTATTTTTCGTCCTGCGAAGGATAAGCAGCTGTATATACAAATTGCATCTACAATTATTATCTATGTATGTAGACAGGAAGCCATGTGTTTTGCTAGTACTATTTCCGTTATTGTATGAGGTATCAGCGGTATTTAGCATTCTGCATGGTCTGATCTGATCTCGATTACTTATTTCTCTGTTGATGATTTGATATTATTTATAATTCGTGTTTAAATAGTTACTACGCTTATGTGTTACGTTAAAGTTTCAGGAACTCGAGACAGGAAAGCGACGACATCGACGACGTCAACCCTTACATGCGATTTTCGCGCGCGCGCGCTCTCGCACTTGTAAATCGTATTGCGCATATTTAAGGGTGCTTTATGTTTTGTTTCGTTTGTTTGTTTTCTTGTTTTTATGTAGGTGGTGACGTCGCACAGACGTCTGATTGTACTCGTTTCAGTTAACCCTGAGTTGCGTGGACTGGGCATGCGGAACGTTAACTGACACTTTCGTCATTCACAAGCATTCATCCCTTACGCGCATTGAGCAAGCTACAACAACAACACCTCTAATCGAACCGAAAATGAAAACGCAAAAACGTGAAATCTAACTGAAAAATTAATACCACACAACATTCACACTCTCGTCGCGTCCTCGCGTACATTCGCTCAATTGTTTTGTCTTCTCTCATTATGTTTAACGCGTATTTTGTTTTTTTTTATCTTTGTAATATATCAAGAGATAAAATAGGAACTTCATAAACATCACCTAAAGCTTCAATAGTAGTAGTTTATATAATTCATTCATTATTTACTGGGTTTTGTGTTTGTTTCGCTTTTCATCAACAACGTTCTTCGTTTGTCTTATTCCGACGACTGCCCTAAAAATTGTTGTCTCGTCTCGTTTTACCGTGGTTCTTGTTACCTCCCAAATTCATTTACTTCAGCCCGCATTGTGTTTTCATTTTGATTTGTTTAAAGTGACATCTTTTTTCACTTACGATGAAAATTAACAGACTATATAAAATTACACTCAGTCTTTCCGGTATTTGCATAAAAATATGTGCTCATTGTAGTTAATGCGTGGTCTCTTCTTGCGTCCTCTCTATGTGTATATAAAAGCCGCCTCGTAATGTACGAGGAGGGCGGCGGACGCATTCGCTTTGTTTTGCAAATATAGGAATACGCTTATTTATTTAATATATTAGTCAATAGTATTTTTTAAATATTTATAGCATTTCCATTCTCTCCTCACACCTCCGCTTAGTTTTTCTCTTTTCGTTTTACCTTTTCGCCTCTCGCTTTTCTCTCCTCCTCCTCCTTTCATTTTAAATTAAAATAATAATCACAGGTGTAGCTATCGCCGTTCTTTAAGTTTTTTCTTTGATCTCCTAGGTAACGCTTTTTGTTGTTAAAAAAATATGTCTACGTTTTTGTTTTTGGATTTGTACGAGTTTTTAATGTTTGTGGCTGTGTTTTAGGCCGGGGTGAGAGTGAATGTCGCTGTTAGCGGCGCGGAAAGTTTGTGAACGACCGGCAGGAACACTATAGATGGCATGAATTTTGCCGCCTCCGTGGGCGAGGATGGCGCTGAAGAAGATGTGTCGCCCGCCGCACCGAGTTGCTCCTCGAGGAGGAACGCTTGCATGACGTACGGCTGCGGCGGATTCGCTTCGCTCGGCGAGTCTTCGTCGTTGGCGGCGGCAACTTGCGGCAATGCGTACGTGGCGGGCAATTGCGACTTGCGCGCCATATCTTTCAGCGTCTCGTCCATCTCTTGCGGCATTTCAATGCGGTTTGCGATAGGTTTGCGCTTACTAACTACTACTTTCTTACTTGGTTTCGACGTGGTTGGTGTGGTGGCTATGCTACCTTTATCGACATCCTCGGCATCGTCCGCACTCTCCGAGGGTTCCTTGGATCCTTCACCGGGCGACTCACTGGATGGTAGGCCATTGAAACCGTTGAAGAATGGTGGCAGTGGAAGGAACGGATGCTGGCTGAATACGTGATGTTGTAATTGCTCTGGCTGCGTAAAGGTCTGCATGCACACTGGACACTTGAGTGGAATACCCTCCAAGTTGGTATTCGATGGATTGACGGGTGTTGGCGTACCCGACGGACCATTGCCAGAGTTACCACTATTATTCTCCGACATCAAGACATGCGATCTTTCATGTACAAACAAAAACGGCAAGACTGGTGTGGTGAAGGGGCAGTACGAACACTGATAGGTCTTGGCCATTGCTTCGTCTGCGCCGAAAATGGACGAAAGGACATTCTGTATGCCAAGTTTCTGTTGCTGTTGCATGTCCCCTGCGTTGATTGGGACTTTGATTGAAAGATTGGGTGACTTGCCGGATGATCCCTTATTCTGAACCATGGATAGTTGTAATTGTTGTTCAAGTTCAGCCCACTTTTCGGCACCCACCTGCCCGTGATCGCTGAGGAGATGTGCTTTGAGCCACTTTGTGCTTCGGAATCGTCGACTGCATAGCATGCAGACTTCGGTAAAGTGCGTAAAGTATCGATGACTTAAATCAGCCAAGTCGCCGGATGGTTTCAGCGCCGAATCATCATTTGTTTGCGGCGTTGCAGTGCCGGAGGTGGTTGGTGATGGTTCCTCAAACTTCCTCGGCTGCAATAAATTCGAGCCGTATTCGACGATCCCATGAGTGTTATGCTTATGCACCCGCAGAAAATATTTACTGCATAATTCCTTGTTGCATATATCACACACGACACCGCCAATCTGAGCGCCATTCTCGATTTCAATGCCATGCATTCGTTGCATGTGGGTCTTCATGAAATATTTATTACACAATTCCTTATTGCATATTTCGCAATAGCTGCTTGTGGGCGTCATGCTCATTGACGTTTTGCGATCAGGCGGTGGAAAGCTGGGATTCCGCGGTAATTTCTCTGGCGGCGGAAAGCCATTGAATTCGGCTTTGTCCTCAATCGATGTTGGCTGTGACTGAGTAGTTGGTTTATGTGCTTCGTAAATGTGCTTCTTCATGTCTTCACTGTTCGGGAAATCTTTCCCGCACAAATCGCACATTGTATTGTTGTTAATATTTGCATCTTCGGCATCCTGGACTTTCTCCTGATCTTGATTCTCGTCCAGCAGGATACCGTGTTCGGTCATCATATGCGCATGCAAAAAGTAACGATTGTCAAACTCTTTGTTGCACGTCCCGCAGGAATTTGTTGTTTTATTCGCCTCTAAGTCATTGAGTTGTAAAATCATAGTTTGTAATTTCTGCAGGTCCTCGCTTATGCTATCAGCGGGATTTTGATTTGGATTTGGATGTTGCGATTTGTCACTGTATTCTTTTTTATCATCGGGAGTATGCGAGGTGCTTGACGATAAAGCATTAGTTTGAAGATGCGATGCGGTCTGTTCGTGCATTGTGGTTGGCAGTTTGGCATGCACGCTAACATTGTGCAGCTGATACAAGCTCATGTTCTGGAATTTAATCCCGCAGGATTCGCAACTGACATCCGACGGCGAGGATGTCTTGCGGTCGGAGCTATTCGAAGACTGCTCGTTCATGATGAGGTTCAACGGGCTCGTTTGCGGATACTGCATCGATCCGCCCATCATTTCCATCTTTATGTTATCCTTGTCGCGATCGTCAGGAATATAAATACCATGCCGCTTCATCTTATGCGTGCGCAGGAAGTACTTGTTGCAATACTCTTTGCAACAAATTTCGCAAAATGCTTTCGGATTCATCACGCCAATGCGGCGATAGCGTATGGATAGATCAAGTTCGCGCTGTTGTTGTTCGCGTTGTTGACCGGGCGATAATTTGCTTGGCGAGGTATAAAAGAGTTCTGCTGGTTGCCCAGACAACTGCGGTTGAGACTGAGGTATCACTGGTTGTTGTGGTGGTGGTTGATAGTCTTGTACGAGTTCCTGTTTTAGCGTAATTGAGGTAGTTTCGTTAAGGTTGGCGCGCGAATTGGACGACTCGTCAGCAATGATCGCTTGCTGAATTTGTTGTTGTTGGTGATGTTGTTGTTCATCCGAACCGCCGTTTTCGTTGTTGTTATGTACGGCGCCATTAGTGGATGAATTCTCTTGAGGGTCACCCTCGAAAAACGAGGTGTTTGACGGGGTTTTACCCATGACCGCTTTGTTAAACAGTTTATTTGCGAAAGAACTAAACATTTCCGGGTAACTTTTCGGCTCGATTTTGACTACGCCGAGATCCATGGGCAACGCGCTTGGCGGCATTTTATTGCCGAATGCTGAAATACTCACTGACGGTCCCATGTTTACGGATGTATCGGACGTTGGCGGCGGATCGGTGTAGATGCCATGCTTGTTCGCTTTATGCGTCTTGAGGAAATACTTGTTGCAGAATTCTTTGTTGCAAAGTTCGCAGTACGCGTCCGGATTGAAAATGCGGATAGGTTGGCGAGGTGGCATCGTCTCTTGCGGCGCGTATGCCGCCGCCGGCAGACCCATGAACATGTGGTTGGGGCCGGGGAAAGGCAGCAGATTCGATGGATTCATCCACTCCTTGTTTGGCAGTTCGGGCAGCCACGGCAGATCCGGCTGCTTTCCGGCGGCAGGCGCCTCCTCGGGCTCGGTCTTAAGCGCAGCGGCGCTGACGTGCTCGGTGGCGAGATGGGCGGCGAGCTGGTCGGGCGCACCGAACGCCAGCTGGCAGATGGGGCAGCTGAGTTCCAGCTCGGGGGACGGGGCGGGCGGCGATTCGGCGGCCGAGATTCGGACCGGCGTCGACTGCTTGCGCCGTTTCTTGCACGACGCATCGTACGTTGCGGTCGTCGACAACGCCGCAGGTGATTGTGGCGACGACGGCGGCAGGCTGCGCTTCACCGGCCGCGGCGCTTCGAATTCGTGTTCGCCGTCCGTCGTCGCCGACGCCGGCTGTGATTGTGCTGTTGGCGGTGGCGGTTCGCCGCCTACGCTTGCGGATGGGAAGCCGCTGTGTATGGGAGCAGAACTGGAGGGCAACGTGACTGATGTCATCATCTTGTTTTGTTGGCGACATGCAACACTACCATAGGTCCCTGCAACAAGCAAGAAAACAACCCTTAAACTACCCAAAATTAAACTCAACCGCACATCAAAACAATCCTAAACTTAAAAAACTAACCATTATAAATATCTTTCGCATACGTTTCAAAATTAATCCTTTTTGCGCACGGGTACTTTAAATTCATATCCTCATTCTCTCAGCGCAATTTTTGTAACCAAAAACACAATAAAATTCCGGATTGAACAACTCCGCAACGTAACGATATCACATATTGGAATAAACTAAAGTGCAGCGCCGCGCGCACGTGTACACAATGAACAATGACACACGCGGTCCACGCGCACGCATCCCCAAAATTTTGGTAAAATTCGACGTATTGAAGTAAACCAGTCATTCATCCCCTTCTCCCTCGGCGCAGCGCACACAATCAACCCCCCCACTTCTTGGATTTTCCATAATTTCCAAAACTCCGACGACATGCAATAAAAACTCGCCGCATTCGCGTCCGAAAAGCCTTTGGATCGGAATTAATAACATTATTACATCGAGTACAAATTGTTTATCTAATTTACTTAATACACAACGCCTAACGATTGTTTATTAGCAACAAACATCAACGCGATAGAGCGTTACGACATTGATAATGGCTGTGTAAATCTATGAAAAATCATTTTCGATGATTGTAATGAGGCGAACGAAAGTACTTTTCACACTCAAATCGACGCAATTAACATGTACACTCGCTGATGCCGAAAATTTTCTCTAGTACATTTCATTTCGATCGATGCGTTTTAATCATAATAATATGAAACGAAACGCAGCATATGTTAATGAAATTTGACTTTATTCAGTTTGTCAATATTTAAATTCGATTTTTACCTATACACCTGCATTGAGCGAGTGTGAGGACACACGAGTTGATGTCGGGGAAAAACGCAGCGTTTAAGCAAATAAGATACGGACGACGCCTGATATGAAAATTAAAAACGCGTGTTGTGCGTGTACAATAAACTTTATGTATGTGTAAACAGTTCCAAAGGGTTGAAGTGTGTGTGTTGGTTTGTGGGAAATTTTGATGTTATTTTACTTTATGTAGAAATTTATTGATTATGAACTTAACGCACACGACTAAACAACGACGCATATTGCGTTCGTTTTATTCAATGTTATTATTATAATCACTTTTGTTGATCAAAGATAAAATTCATAATTGAAAACCCCTCCGAAAAAAAATTCATTTTTCATACGTTTCCGATAATTCATGTGTTTCATCTTTGTGTCATTTTACGTGAAACACTTTGTATAATTTATTTATAGAGATTTGAGAAACACCTGTATTTGCTTTTATTAAATCAAGGGCGGGTGAACTTTGAAACTTTTTTATACTTTCGAACGAAAAACATCAAGGGAACAAAACGTTGAAGGTTGTTCCCGATTCAAATTGAAATAAGCGGCAAACTATGCGTAGCGAAAGGAAGGCCGCCGAAAGTCGTAACTTGCAAACGTTCGCATCAAGTCCCCCCAGCAGAGTGAGAGCGGTTTTGGGGGTGGCGGGCGGCACTGGCAGTGGCAGTGGCGGTGGTCGTGCTCGAAAATATGAATCTTGGAGTTTTGGCTGGCATGTTCGAATTTAATATGAATTCTTAAGAAGCGCACATACACACGCATACCCAATATAAAAATTACCCTCCCACGTACACCCCCATACGTGCGGAATTCGTCTATACATAAAAGTTAAGCATGCGATGAAAAAACAAATGCGAGCCTCGCGTTTCTCAAACTTTTATTATGATTTTAAACTGAAAACGCAATCGACCACTCACAAACACACTCGTAAACCACCACTAAATTCTTTTCATAAGCAATATGCCGCGTCTGGAAAACAAACGCAGTTGTGGGTGTGTGTATTTGGCATGAATTGACGTCTCCTATAAAACTTGACGCACACGCATGCGAGCCGTGTAAATAAATATGCGATATGTGTGCGTTTGAGCGAAAAGAGAGAAAAATTTTTTTCACTCGACGGATACGGCGAACTGGGGAAATTATTGATCATCAGATAAAGGCCAGCAGCACACGTACGCACACACACAGGCACGCATGGCGAGCGCAGCTATCAGAATAACATAATGACGAATGGAAACATAACGGACAGCGCAAATGAGAGGAGGAGAACCGCGCGCGCTGCCCGCGCTACCGGACGCATGCTAAGGGTGCGAGAGAGTTTCATGCACTCGCCGCAGAAGGGCCCCGCTGATAGCGCGATGGAAGACGACGGCTACGACGACTTGGACGGGCCGGTGGTGGCGGCGGCGACGCCAACACCGAACAGCCAAGTAAGCAGCTCAACTAAGGAACCCACGAATGTATATTGTACGCGATCAATAGTTCCACCCACGCGGACAGCGTCGCCGGCCACCGGTCAAAACGCGCACCCCCTAAAATATATAAGATGTGTGTTGTGTGTGCACACAAACCCCCATTTTCTTTGCTGTATGTGTAATCTACAATCATACGTATTTGTGACACGCCTTGCTCGACATTTTCATATTACAATTTTTTTTTCATTTTTCTTCCTCTTTCTCTGTTCCCCCAAATTCCCCAAATTTTTAATTTCCTAAGCAACACATCCAACAACAATCCTCAACTTTATTCATGCGCCAACCGTTTTGGTGAGCGCTTTAAAGAAATACTTTCACTTTTTAAAATTTCACTTTCGTTTCATTTTCACGCAACGACGGACGAGTAAAAGCATGTGTGCGACCGCCGGCGATTTCTGGCCACAAGCGCGCCACCAACGAATCGTAAATTAACCACGCAAAGTGCCTCACATGTTTATTCACTTTCACCCTTTTCACACGCACACGCAGAGACGACGCGGAGGGATAAAAAAACGTTTGCATATGTTCAACACTTTAGCGCATTAGCATTCAAACACCCACTAATCCAATTCCAAAACATAACAAACGCCAACAACAAAATATCGCATTGAATCAGCAGCATCAACAGCAGCAAAAAAAATTGCAATGGATTGAAATCGAATTGAGAAATATTGGCATGGCAACAAGAAACATAAATAACATTTACGCGATCGGCAATGAGCGAATGACGATATCTTAATTGACAGCCATCTACAGCAAGTTCAATCATCACTAATGAAATTAGAAAACAAACACACAGTCGTTGACTTCACACATTGCGTTTGTAATCAAGCATCCACCACAGCCACTCGATTATTGATTATGAACGAAAAACACGACTTGAATCTTGGCCGAAGATTTTAATTTTCATACTCATAATTTCATCCCACGAAAAATATTATTTTCTCATTTCTCCCACGATTCCCCGACAATTCACTTAAATTTTACTTCATCTCAATCGTTCACTATGGCACTTTAAAACCCAAATTGTATTTTGTATTTTGAATGTTTAAAATTCGAATAATTCACAATTTTCCCCGCAACTTTTTCACCGCTTCGAAAAGTAAACAAAATTAATGTTTCTCGTTTGAATGCATTATTTGTTGTAAATAAATTTGAAAGTTGTTAAATAAATTCGTGTAATTGTTGTTTGATTGAAAAAGGACGTGTTGTACTTACAAGGACCAACGCCGTCGGTTTTAGAAAACGTTCATCGTGTGTGAGCACCTAACGACACTAGCGCGGCCTGGCTACTGATAATTTAAGGGCAGCGTCGCGTTGCGACGCCGGTGCGCAGCTCCATCAAAATTAGATGACAAAATCCGCCATTTGTACAAGAAGCGCGTGGATTTATAACGCACTTTGTTATTATATATATACGCACACACGCTCGCCGCGTACACATTCGGCCGGTTGGTCGGAAGAGAGAAAAGCGCGCGCGTGTATTTTTTTATTGCGCGACGCCGTTCGTCGTCATCGTCGGCGGCGGCAACGGCAGCGGCCGCGTCGACATCGACATCGAACGCGAATTTTTCCCCGCTTTTTCCGCGCGCCGCCTTTCCCGAAAAATACGCCACAGCAGCGCGCCGCTTTTAACTTTAATGATTTTCCTCCCTATTTAATTAATTTTTAATAACGCGCGTTCCACACCACCACCACCGCCAGCATCATAGTAATTTTTAATTAAACATCTCCCCCGCACAGCCTGCCCCGCGTCGAAGGAGGAATGATAGCAGACTTTTCAATATTTAATGCAAATATTGTGTTGCGCTCCGATTAATGTAAACTCAATGATAACTGATGATATCGCGCCGATTGCATGTTTATTAATTATTATTGATTTTCGATTGCGTGCGTTCGATACGTCGAGTTGCGACTCCTGTAATTACTACGTGTGCTGGAATAAATGATTTCACCTACTAAAATGATTAAAAATAATGCGATGACTACGCTTCAAACACACAAAAAATATGAACCAGTCGTTTTTTCTATAGAGAAACTACATATCATTATCTTCAAAATTACACGTGCCGTTTAAATATTTAAGAAGGCATTCGACGCATTTGAATTCAAATCGCAGGTGAGTGATTGTTTATTTTTTAATGAAGTACTAGACAACCCTCGATGCTTTAAAACCCCAACTCAAAGCCCGAATAATAAATGCGACTTGTGTCGTAATTTTCGTGGATTTTACGCTGTTAAATTTTAATCAAAGCAATCACGGTTTATGTAATATATCATTTCGAATTAATTTTCCAGCAACTTCTTACTCAAATATTCTCTTTTCTTTAATATTTTGTCTCACATTCCTAAGGGTGGTTTTCCTGCTACTCTACACTATAGGCAACACGCGTTGTTCAACCCTCAACACGGATTTGGCCTTTTACTCCAATAAAGTTTCTTTGTGAATAAATGATAAATTATGATTTTACCTGGCGTAAAATTGATTTCTAAATTATTTCTAATCCAAAATAAAAATTATTAACCACTCTAGGAAAACACAGCAAGGCGACTGATAGCTGTTAAATTCTATGAATTAATCAATGTGTTCAACACGAACAGCAGGAGGTGAAAGATCATCAAACAACGACTTAAAATTTAATTTGTTGTCCAAAAAAGTCGAAAAAGCATAAATAAAATGCGACTCCTGCTATGATAATATCTTAACCCGTAACGAGTACCAAGTTGTAAGTTGTGTACAAACAAAGAATCAATCAAGTTAATTTATTGGTACGGTATTACCCATCCCATAACACGAATGGATTGCGCAAATAGTTTTTGTATGGAAAAAACGCAAATGCCGCATTAAAATTCAACGAAATCGCACTTATCAATTGATTAAGCTATTAATGAGTTATATGTCACGTTATTAGCGATAGTTTTCAACTTTTTCGTGCGCTCGCCAAGGTCAATGTCGACCACGAAAGTAGCAATTAAAAATCGAATCAAGATCAATTGCGAACCGTTTGCGATTTATTGTAGTCATCTGCCATTGTTCGTATGCGTAATGAATACGTTTCCACGTATTTTCCGGGATTACACAATATTGTGCGCAATTTGTACCTACTTATCGAGCTCGTCACATTTTTATAATAAAATACATGTCGCTCGTGTTATGGATTTTTTTCTGATTGCTGAATGTAATTTAGGTAAATGTGTGCGAATACGATTAAACAATTGATGAATAGAGAGATATTATTATTATCGTATTATGCATGTCGTTCGTTAAATTGTATACGGATTGCTTGGAAACTGAAACCTTTACTTGAAATAATTGCACACGTTCGTGATAATTATAATAATTATCTCTATATTCGGTTTCTGAAAGCTATGCATCTATTTAAATAATAAAATTATTGAGCCATGACTTAATTTCATGTAGCTGTAATAACTATGATTCTTTGAAGAATTTAAAATAAAAAATGAAACATTAATTAAATGTTGAATACTTGACATTTGAACATCTCAACCTACGTTGATTTTTATATGTATAACGTATTTGAATTACTTTGCGAATTTTATTTTGTTGGTATTTTTAAAAGTATCAATGGTTTAATGACCTCGCTATTTAAATTGTCCCTTTAAAAATTTCAAGAATTTTTGGGAATCGTATATAGAAGTGCACTCTCAATAGTAGAGTATCGCGCTCTCCCTTCCTTTCATGTAATTTATATGCCAGACATTTCTACACAGGTCATAACCTAGTCTACGGAATGCGCTATTCTCGACTGTACATTGCTGATGCAGATTGTAAACAACACGAGTACATAAACCTAACTATTTAATTTAATGAAATTGATTGATTTATCAAGCATTCAATTGTGATTAAACGTACTTGTTGCAAATTTTAGAATGGCTGGACCACCCCATCATTTCATGCAAGGTCTCAGTCAACAGGGTATTCGTAATCAATTTGGAGGCTCACTGCAAAACTCAATGAGTGAAACAATGCAGAGCCAGCTCTCAAACCGCATGCAGGTCCAGATGGGTGCTCAAATGGCTAACCAAATGATGGGTCAAATGGCTAATCAAATCAACACGTCAATGGCAAGTCAACTCAGTAATCAAATGGCCAACACGATCGGCTCACAAATGAACACCACAATGGCCAATCCATTGAATGGTTTAAGCACTGGGAATAATCAAATGCTCAGTCAAATAAATCAACAATATGGTATGAATAATGCAAATGCAATGCAACAACAAGCTAGCAATCAAATGCAACAACTTCAACAGCAAACAATGGGTAAAATGCAATTTAAATTTTACATGACATAGTTATATCTCCTGATGTTTTACAGGAATGCAACATCATAGTACAGTTCAACAACAGCAGCAAACTCAACAAGTGCAACAACAAGTGATGCAACAAACTACTAATGTGGCTCCAACGCCAACAGCTACACCTCCAGCACAGCAGCAGCAGCAACCAGCCAAAGAATTCAATACAGCAATGCTGTGTAGAATTGGGCAAGAAACTGTCCAAGACATTGTGAGCAGAACTCAAGAAGTCTTCCAAACTCTTAAACAAATTCACCCACCAAATGGCACGCCACAAGGGTCCAATACAAGCAATGACAAGAAAGTCAAAGTGCAAGAACAACTAAGAACCATAAGGGTGCTCTTCAAACGTTTGCGTTTAATTTATGAGAAATGCAATGAAAATTGCCAAATTCAAGGAATGGAATATACTCATATTGAGAGCTTGATTCCATACAAGGACGAAATTGACCCCAAATACGATGAAAAGAAAAACACCGAAGCTCATCGGTCATCCTGTGAGGAAATGAAAGAAATCATGGACCAAGTGGTCATCAAAAACAAGCAACTAAAGGATGTTATCGACATCCTCCGGAGAATTATATGGGAAATTAATACAATGTTAACTATGCGACGTTCATAATTTAAAACCTCTGGCGCTGGCGTTTCTTATAATCTTTAATATATCAATTGAAATTGAGTTGAGCATTTATCTGCATGTAATTCCTAAACGCGACACATTAACAACAAATCTTTGTCCTATTATCGTATGTTGACCACTGCTTCATCAACCAGAATTATTGAGCTAGAATAATTAAACAACATATACATATATCTAATTCGTCCGCAAAGCAAATGTCAATCTCACAAGGAGAGAAGTAAAAAATCTAGTCATCATTAAACAGCTATCAAAAAATGGCCTACTTATGTATTGTTTGACAGATAAAATCCACGTAAAAAAGATGAACACTTACAAATATGGTATATGGTAACTTGACTACCTCTATTGTGTTGTAATACTGCCAAATGAGGAATGTATGATAGTATGAATGCATTGCATCTATGTTGAGGTCACTCCTTTACGAGCAACAAGCAGATTTAACACAGGATGCTTTTTAATGTAGCTGACAGCTTTTTTATGTGTCACCATTGTGAAGTCATAGCCATTGCACTGGAGAATTTTATCATGTACTCTGAGACCACTCCGAGAAGCTGGAGATGAGTCATGTACCTCAGTGACATAAATACCCTACAATAGCCATATGTAAACTGATCCCAAAAGACTCTACTCATAATTACATTATCAGTGTAACCCTGTGGACTTTTATGAAAGTCCTGATCAATCCCACCCCCAATTTTGAAACCACAGCGATGATTATCCCCATCTATTTCTTTGTGCAACGTGATGGGAATCTAAAAGTTGGACGCTTATTACCACAACTCTAAACCGCCCTCAAACGATATGTACGTACGCTCAAACATTCCATCGCCGTGCCGGCCTGGTGTTGAAAGGCCATTTTTGCCATGATGAAGGCGATAAATGCACTTAATGTGCACGAAAACAATACGAGAAGGAAGCACAAAAACCGTGTGTTGACGCTGATAGCGTGAAACGATCAGCTAAACAACTATGAGCACCGTGCTGATGAGGTCACCTTACAATGCTAAACAGCAACACCTAGTCAGCTGGGATTCTACACGCAATGACATCTAGCCTGAAGCGCGAAAAAACGTCGTTTGAATTTCCTTTCTGGTCTAACAACTAATAGATAATTATTTGCTAAATTCTACCAATGTTACCACAACTGAAATCACAACTAATGCGTTGAGGATACAATTTAGATACTGATTGTAACAGAAGTTCTCTTAAAGAACGAAAACGCTGAAGAAAAACCGGTTTTTTCATGGCTCTTGAGCGCATCCCCAGTCTAAACAAATGGTTACCATGTCTACCACGAAGACTACAAACAAATGTAGTACCTGCTGAGCTACAAACAGGTGTACTACAATGAAATTACTTGCAAGCAAGTGAATAAGTACAATAATTTGCTATTACTCTACGAGTAACTCTTCTCAGAATGTTTATCTACTTGAGTAAAAAAGTAAATGATGAATTACTCAATAATAATCATGAGTTATTGATAAAATAATTAATTACAGATTGCGATACCCAATAATACCAAACTATACAGCATAGCATGGAATAAAGAAGACGGCTATATAGCTGTTGGTGGTGAAGATGGATTATTAAAAGTTCTCAAGCTAGATGCTGGAAATGATGGTTCTGGTAACACCAAAACTAGAGGTCTTGCAGCAGCAAGTAATCTTTCAATGAATCAAACTCTTGAGGGGCATACTGAAGGTATTCGCGTAATAACATGGAATGAAGCCCATAAAAAACTGACAACATCAGATCAGAATGGCGTTATTATTGTCTGGATGCTCTATAAAGGCGCATGGTATGAAGAAATGATTAATAATCGCAAAAAGTCAACAGTAGTTGGCATGGCCTGGAGCTATGACGGTTTGAAAATTTGCATTATCTATGAAGATGGTGCAGTTATTGTTGGCTCAGTGGATGGTAACCGAATATGGGGTAAAGAGCTTAAAGGAGTGCAATTATCAGGCGTTCAATGGTCACCAGATGCTAAATTTCTCTTGTTCTCTGTGAACAATGGTCAAGTACATCTTTATGATAACCAGGGCAATTTTGTGGTATGAAATTCAATATATGATAAAGCACAAGATGAATAATTCATAAATAATTTTCAGATGCGGATTGAAATTCATTGCCTAGAAGGCAATTACAGTGTACCTATAGTTGGGCTTGACTGGTATAATGGTCGTAATGGTTACATGCATGCCATGTGTCCATGCCTGGTAATTTGCTATGAGAATGGACGAATGCAATTAATGTCAAATGAAACTGATCCAGGCACTTATCAAGTCATAAACAATGAAGTATTTTGAGTAATCAAAGCTGTTTCAGATCCGATTATTGTTGATACATTAATGTATGCAGTGTACTGTAGTTGGAACCATAATGGCACACTACTTGCAGTTGCCGGAAGGCAAATGGATATTGATAAAGAAACTAATGTTGTACAATTCTACAGTCCTTTTGGAGATGTATGCATATTGAAATTCAGTTATTAAGTATCTAAATTAATATCTTTTCTAGCATTTACGAACATTAAAAGTGCCTGGACATTCTATTTCTTGCTGTGTCTGGGAAGGTGGATCTCTTCGAGTTGCTCTTGCAATTGATTCATATGTATACTTTGCTAATATTCGGCCTGATTATAAATGGTGCTACTTTAAGAAAACAATTGTTTACACATCCTGCAGGCCTCAAAGAGCTGGAGTGTGTGTTTCTTTTTGGGATACAACTAATGATCAAGTAATTACCGATTCAAAGTAATTTCAAAGTTTACCAAGGTTTTTGTTCTAGTGTCATACAAGATATGTGCCAGTTTTGTTAGGAGTTGCAGCATTTGGAGATCACTGCGTTTTAGTAACTAAAAATGATGATGACGATACTCTGGGCAAATACGGATTATTACTTTGCAATACTTTGGGCACTGTGGTTGATGGCAATAATATTGATATTGAACCACTGTATGTGGCAATTAATTCAACACATGTGATTGTTGCAAGCAAGAATAATTTTGTTTTGTGGCAATACAAAACACCCAAATCATATGGAGCTTTGAGTAAGTTAAGACTCAAAATGAATTGCACCTGAACTAATGGCAAAATCTTTATAGAAAATCGAATGAAATGTAGAACTTATCATGTGGATGATAGTCCATCAGGAGCAGTTGAAGTAATTCATGATTTAGAACATACTGCTGAGATATCAATCAGCACCCATGTATCAATGGATCCCATCAGCACAATTGCAGCAAGTGATAGAGCTTTGATTGTTGCTCGAGAATCAGGGACTTTGCAGCACTATGCTATGCCTCATTCAGCACTATGTAATAGATACAAACTTGGTTCAAGACCACATAAAATGTCTATCAATTGCAATTCTACGTAAGCTCTTTTTAAACTATCAGTTCTTCAATTGACTTTTCAACTTTTCAGACGCCTAGCTGTGATTGATGTTTCTGGAGTAATGACAGTAATGGATATATCTGAAAACAGTCTGCGTGTTAACAGCACAGAAAATGGAAAACTAGAGCGGAAGGATGTATGGGCCATGTGCTGGGCCAGTGACAATCCACAATCGCTCGCTATAATGGAGAAAACGCGAATGTATGTTTTTAAAGGCAACAATCCAGAAGAACCCATATCGAGCTCTGGTTATATATGCAATTTCAATGATCTAGAAATTGAAGCTGTCCTTCTGGATGAAGTTATGGAACAGCCTGATAAGCCATCCAAAGAGCACTTGCTCAAGTTAGAAGTCAAAAGTCTAAGAGACACAAGAATGTTACTTGAAAAAGTGGGTATTACTGAAACAGCTCAATTCATTGAAGATAATCCACATCCCAGACTTTGGCGATTGCTCGCTGAAGCTGCTCTTAAAGATGTCAACTTAATTGTTGCTGAATCAGCATTCATTCGTTCACATGACTATCGCGGAATACTTTTTGTTAAGAAACTACATGGTATAAGCAATGAAGCTATACGTAAAGCATACATTGCAGCTTACTTTAAGCAATTTGACGAAGCTGAGAAGTTATTCATTGACTCGGACCGTCGTGATTTGGCGCTGGTGCTTCGTCAAACTTTAGGCGACTGGTTTCGCGTTATACAAATTATGAAGAATGGTGTTTCTGCACCTGATCTCGTGCTGGAGATTGCATACAATTCAACGGCTGATTACTTTGCGCAATTCAATAACTGGTCTGCTGCTGTTGAGTACTACGAGTTGGCGAAGAATCGCAATGAGATGATTGAATGTTATTACCATTTGGAAGATTACCAAGCGTTGGAAGATATGATTGACGCTTTACCTGAGAATGACCCGCTACTTCAAAATATCGCTGATATGTTTGCTGCTGATGCTGTTTATTCAGTTGCTGTTAAAGCTCTTATCAAAGTACGTATACTTCTTGTTGTTATTTACCTAATTAGCTTGTTACCGCATTTGTAGCTTGGAAATATTAAGGCCGCAGTTGATTTGTGTATTTTACACAATAAATGGGACCAAGCCATTCAGCTGGCGAAAGAATACGACTTACCGCAAATTAACGCATTGTTTATAAAGTATACTTCGCATTTGGTTGAGCGCAATATGCTGGCGAGCGCAGTTGAGATTAATGTTCAGGCGAAACATTACGCAAACGCTGCCGATTTGGCTTTTAAATTGGCGCATCAGGAGTCAAAACGTTCCAATCGTGATTTAATCAAGACGAAGAAGTTGTTCGTGTACGCTGCATTGTTGGCGTCGGAGAATAAAACAGGTGCTTATGATCCTAAAAAGTAATAAAAAGTTGCTTACCCCAAGTTTCCAGATACGCTGCATCTTATTGAAAACGTCTGGAAAGGAGCTGAAGCCTATCATTTCCTCATCTTGACTCATCAACATCTTTATGCGAATAAACTTAGGGACGCCATGAACACCGCCTACAAATTGCAAGAATACACAAGTTATTTAGATGACATCGAAGTGTACAAGTTGCTTGCGCTAATTGCATGTCAGCATCAAGCATTTGGTGTATGTTCAACTGCATTCATCAAGCTCAAATCACTGGAGGTAAATGAATAATCAGTTGATATTGTTCTTGGACATTAGTTTCCGCCATGATCAATGTTTCAGCTCACCGGCAATGAACACACAGAGTTGAGTAAACTCAGCTATGAGATGTTCATGCTGCATGAACCGAATGACCACGACTTCAAAACTAAGAGATGTCCGGCTTGCCATGAAGGACTTTACGAATGGTGATTGCATGCACTACTTAATAATGAAATTGTTACTTACAGTTTGTGTGAATTTGCAGGAGTCCATCTTGCCCGAGTTGTGAAACAACATTTCCATCGTGCATTGCTGGTGGTGAACCACTTCAATTGGAAGATAAATCCAAGCAATGGATGTGCAAAACTTGCCATCATATTGCAAATGAACGTTGTATGAATATTCGAAAACACTGTCCGCTGTGCCATTCGGCGGTTTAATGCACTTCTTTATGGCGTCACTAAGTTTATGAACACTTGTAATGCAATGATGTACGCGTACAAATTTACCGTGATGCTGACACGAGCACTTGCTTGAACTATACTGGCTTACGGCAATGCAGGTAAAATTACTGTATAGAATAGACTCTTTTCAGCGCAAAAGTCTCACTTTTATCTATGTTTTGCGATAATTTTACTGGCGAGAATCGGCGCAACAGTTACGGGACGCGGACTCGTCTGAACAAGCTTTGACTTTGTTTGGAACTTCCGGGAGTGCGGACAGCGCCCCCGTGAGCGGAGTTTATAAGTTACTTGCGCGCAGATTCAAATAGGATTAGAACTAAATATGTTTGAAATAGAAGTTTAGAAGTATTATTAAAAAGTTTTAAACCCAAAGAATAAATAAAATCAATTCGCTAATTATATTGTAGGTTACGAATTTCATAAAACGCATGGCCAAGGTCAGTTCAATGCTGAAGCGGTGCGATTAATTTAATAAGCAGTAATAATGGAACGCACGTGGTATATTGTTAATGGTTCAACCGTTCAAAATTATATTGGTAAAAGAGTAAGCATAGTAGGAATAATCATAAAACTATACCCTAATCGATTGCTTATGGATGTGCGAACAACGGATGATATGACTGTTAAAGTAATCTTGAATAAGCCACTTGATACCACCAATATCAACTTTGTTGAGGTAATAAACTTCTTCCTATTACAATTAATAGTTGCTAAATTAATTGTTTGTACAGATCCATGGAACAAGTGCTGGCACTGCAATCAAATGTACAGAAATAATTGAGTTCCCTGATAATCAGATCGAAGACTTTGATGTTGGAAGCTATAATGATCTATGCTACTTACTTCATGACATCGGAGAGGATCTTTTCTGCACATTCTAGATCCTCCTGAGTATGGGCTAACTACAGTAACCCAGACTGCTGGCTTAGTTGACGACACCGCTTAGATTTTTCTATTTATTATTTGAAATAACTCCATTCAGTCTTTTATAATAACATAGAGTTTTACATTACCATTCATATTATTGCAAATGCAATCGAGTATACACACAGTACTATGAATACACTGTGCATGCACACCTAATATTTACAAAGTGACTGTAGCCAGTGCAAAATAAATTCTTTCGATGATGACGAATACATACATACATATAGTTATTTAAAAAAAAATGGTAGTCCACGTCCTGGCACAGACTGGATAATTAATAGATACATAACAAACAATAATTATAAAGTCTGCTGATACATATTACACATAATCGATTACATGTTTCATTCACATTTCATTATTTAATTTTGCATCATATTCATTATCATTATTAATTATCTTGTCGCCTAATTTGAATTCTTTCTTCTCTTGTGATTGTGATGAAAACTTGATTACATTCATTCTTCATATAAAAAGCTATGAATCACACTGGCGTTACAGGCGCGTCCACATCATTGGAACGTTTTGCAGTAAGGACCAGCAAAGATGCGCCGCTATCGCCGCCGCCGCACCAAGGAACCGTTAAAACATCATCATAATTCTAAATCATACGCGATGCAGATACAGACAATTAGCGAATTGCAAGGACGGTTACACTTCGTATTCGATTACAATCACACCTAGAAAACATAAGAATCGAGCTCTGAAGAGGAAGAACACACGCAATCTACAAAACGAGAACGCATTTCGTTTTCTTTGAGAATTATTCGTGGGCGTGCGGGGGAGCGCATCTTCGTGGCGCGTTCACAATTATTACACCTAATTACTTAATGTACAGCCTCAAAACACATTTCCCGCTGAATTCAATTGAGTTAGATTTGTCTTAAGAGGGAATGATACTGAGGATAGGTATGTAGTAGCAAGAAGGATATGAAATTACACGACGTCTTCCAAGGGTTTGTTATCACTACGAAAAGGAATAAGAGGAGGATACGGGGCGGAAAGAGAGCGAGCAAAGTGTGAGGAAGGAATGAGGTGGGCGAAGAAACACAATTGGTCTAAGGTTGGGTTGGTTGGTTCTTTTGCTTTACAGACAAGGTAAATTCTTTGGCTGTGGCTGGACAATAATGGAAATGCACAGCCTTTAACACGTACACAGACCACGGCACACGAACGAATCCAGGAATGGCGTTAATTTTGTTTCTCTCTTCACACATTCAATGCCAACTTGGATACTTGATACTTGTATTATTTTTCTTGTATAGACTCTTGAGTTATTACGGTTATTTAACTTTGAACACCAATGATTGAAACGTCGCAAATAAGGATTACATACACCCTGCTGCTTCCTTCGATGCGGAAGACCAATCAATCTTCATCGATTGCGATAATAAACAAATTATAAAAATATTACTGTACAAGGATAAATATAAGATAGATTCATTATACAATCATTAAAAAAGCATTTAGATTACGACTTGATGATACGTTGTCCCAATGCATGCGCATACACCCGCATTAGATAAAAGCCCCTTTTTGTTGCATGGTACCGCTTCTTGCGCTTTTTGTTCTTGTTTTGTATCAATTGTGTGAATAAGCAATTAATTGACGATGTATATGCATGCACTTATTATTGTATATACGGTACGTTTTATATGTACTATGTATTCAATTAGTTTTCCATCATAATATTGCAAGTAGTTTTGCTTTTGTTTGAGAGAGATACTTACGCACTAACGCTCAGGAATTTAGGACAGACGGACAGCAAGCGCAATCAGCAGACTGTCAGTTATTAATAAAAATATTGTACACGAATTTGCTTATATCATGGGGCTGTGTTATACTGGGGGGAGATTAGAGACAGCACATCACTCATTCCTACCAGAGGCACTTGAAGTCACTGAGTGCGCACCGCTCAAGACACCGAACGACTAAAAAACGGCAATCCAACAACATACATACAAATTGTCATAGTTCCTTTTTTGTGTGTGTGGAGATATGTATGGGCTATGATGGGCCTAGTTACGGTTAATACAGAACTACACCACTTGCACTCGATCCGAGATTGACGACGGCCAATCTGTTCCTCAGCATCCGGCGCGAAGCGGGATGTGAGAGGCGAACAGCGTTGAGATGGCTGGAACATGAGACGCCAAATTGTTTGTTGCTTTGCTCCTGTTGCAGGGGGGCAGACAGGGGAGGGCTGCTGCTACCCCATTCATCGTAAGGTGGGTCTCAGTGGCACCGCCGGCAACACGTGCGCGCCGCGCATTCAGCAAGCAAGCTCTTGCGGCGCGGACGGCTGCATAGGCGAGAACGGCGGTGCGGAGGGCCGCGTCAAGTCGGGCCAGTATCACGGTTGCATCTCGCCCATTATGTTCTGCACTTGCTCTAACTTGATCGCTAAGCGTTGCTTCTGCGAGAACTCGTCCTCCTCGAGAGTGACGGTCAGTTGTTCGTTGTACTTGACAGCGTAATTGTACAGCTCGTGCAAAGCGCAATTAGTATTGAACTCTGTGGTATGAAGCTGTTGGGCAAGGAGAATATACACAATGAGTCACAATGAGGGTACAGCGAAAGCAATTTGTGACGATACGTACCCGAGATTCTTCGGCGAGCATTGCATTCATGTCCTGATCGGAGATGGCCGACATTGCCTTAATATCGGAGTAATACCGCTCCACCCACTCCTTGTACAAAGGAATATCTTTAGCGTAGAGCAGCTTAGAGCTGGGCGAATCTTTGCCTAAAAATGCCATGATTACATATATTCATGATTATAAGATATGCATGCAATTTTCTCGATGCATACCTAATCGGTGATCGGACGTTGAACACGAATCCATAAAAGTTTGAGCTACGACACTGAGACAGGAGTCGACAATGTTCGACTTGTGGATGTCGAAGACAAAGTTGGGATTTTTGATGAGATTCACCCAGAATCTCAATGGTAACGAATTGCTCTTCCACGTGTGAACCACCTCCGGATCGGAGATGCCGTGCTGGATGGCCTGGTCATCCAAAAAGTCGAACATGTACTTGATCGCCAACGGCAAAGCGGAACCGCGATGAGCCGTGCTGAAGATCGTCTCGAAGAGATCGTCCACGAACTTTTGCAGCGTACCCTTCGTGGCCAACAGACGGGTGAGGTAGATCTCGGATACCATCTTGTTCCCGCGCTCGCCCTCGCGTTGCGCGTCCGCATCGTGGTGCTTCACCAAATGCCAGCAGCGCACGTCTTGGTCGTGGTCCGTGTTTAACGGGCTGGTGGCTCGGCTCAGCGGAGGACTAGCTTGACTAAATTTGCTAAGGTTTAGCGTTTCGTACTTGTGCGACTTATCGTTCTTTTCCGAAAAGATCGTCAAATTGTACAGCGAGCTCTGCTTAGAGACCAGATTCAAACTGGCACCATCTTGCACTCTATAGTGCTGGAGAGTATTTTTGCGCTTCCAATTACCTTCAGTCTTTGTCGTTGTGTCTTCGTCGTATAAAATTAATCTTCCCGAAGTTCCGGTTCTCCATTCTATAGCACAAAATATAAAATCAATAGTGATATTAATCAAATTATCGCTTTTTATTGTTATTTACCCAAATCCAATTCCTCCTTTCGTGGCCGTTGGGAGTTCGGCGTTGCACGGTAGATACTATCTAATGATTTTTCTTTCACTTGGCTAATTGTATCACAATCTAATACTTTTACAGGAACATTTTCAGTGTTGTGATCCAGCCCTCCCACGAATCCAGTTTGTTGGGAAATCGATACATAAATCGTCTGCGCGCAATTAAAACACAATTAATACATATATTCCGATGAGAAAACACGGCTTTTCAATGAGCATGTCTATAATTACCATTGGTCTGAATTCAATCTGCTGTCTTATCAACTTCTCTTCGCTGAGCGAATAGCGCGCTTCCGACGTGATGGAGTCGACGGGGCCCTTATCAACTTGTTGCTTTACAGCGCGGAAAAGCATGAATAATGGCTCGCCGGCGCATTCGCGAAGAAACTTGTAAAGCAGGAACGTAAACCATGCGCTGAGCATCTTCTCGGCGACGCTTTCAGTACGCCGAAGAAGCAATTTGGGATGACTTTTACCCTCCATGCATTTCTCAATCAGATCGGAGAGCAACGTCTTCAGGATGTCCGTGCAATATTCCATCTTGCTCTGGAGCGTCACCATAATAAGTGAAGCGACGTTAACGCGGTCGCGCATCGAGAAGTATCGATTGCTCTCCAGCGTCCGGATGAAAAGCAACAGGAACGTTTTGTTCATAATGAGCTGGCCGAACAGCCTCAGGCCTTTCTCCTTGCGCAGCAATTCGGGCCGATCCCACTGCAGGACGACGTGATCGTCCATATTGGGGAACAGGATTTTCATTGCGTACGTGCGATAATCCAGGAACGGAATACCGCCGGATGTAAGATCGCCAGTTAGGTCGGTCATTTCAGTCTGAAGTTCGGCGAATGCCTCCTTACATTCAGCCGCTACGCGCAACTCAAGGATGTCCATCTGCTCCTGCATGTTCTTGAGCACGCGATTGTTCTCGGTTGATTTCCGCCGGTAGGCGATCAGGAAGCCAATGAACACGAAGAGGACGACGACGCCGATCCCAATCACCGCGTAGAGAATCGGGCGCGAGATCGAACCATTAAGACCTTGTGGCGACGAGTACGAGAGGCTGCCAATCTGGAAGCGCAACGAGCGCCCGACGATTACGACCACTTCCGGCAGTGCTTCCATATCAATCTCTCCATTCTCGCCGACGCCGGGCGGCTGCGTCTCCGGCGGACGGCAAGTAAGCTGTTGCCGCGACAATGAGGTCACATTACAGAAACTATTGCCAATGCGCACTTCCACATCAGACTCTTGGCATGCGCGGTCAATGTTCACTCCATTGATGTTTAAATAGTCCGACTTATAATATTTAACTTCCTTATCAAATGGCTCAAAGACCGGGTTCGGATAGAGCAGAAACGGTGGAAACTTGACCGTCAAGTTCTGCACTCCAGATACATTATCCATGCGAAATCCATACTCGAGTTGAAGGGGATCGTCAGCGTCGAGATGTAATCCCTCCGCTTCGATGATTGGGCTCTCGCAAGTCATGCTGGTATTGCTAATAATCGTGCATTGCTAAAATGGGCGAGAAGAGAAACGGAGAACATCAACATTAAGCGAGCGTGTAATTTGAGAGAGACACACGGCAGCTAATTTAGCTGCGTGACAGCAGCACATCGGTTACTTACGCTGACAAACATCTTCGCATCGGAATAGACGTACATCTGCGGATTCTGGATGTAGGCCAGGTTCTTGCCCGTCACGGAGATATTGATGCCGCCAGCGGGAATTCCTTTCGGCTGCTTCACCTGGCTGGTGACGCCCGCCTCGACGGAATCAATCACAGGATCTTCGACGTATTGGAACAATTCGTCTTCGCAGTACCTATCGCCTTTATCAAATTTCATCCGCAGCTTGCCCGCACTCGGCTTCTCAGATGCGCTTGTGATACACAGCGCTTGCTTTTGGTCCGTTCTACGACAAAGGATCAGTTACAGGAGTGGTGCAATACGAACGCCGCCCCCACCGTTTCCGGTGAGAGCTACGTTATATTATATGAAAAGTGGATACTTGGCGACTACTTACGAAACTATTCTACATGGAAGATCATTGATAAACGCCTGAATATTGCTACCAGCATTCATATACATGCCTGTGATTCTTAGCATAGTGCCACCGCTTTTTGGTCCGTACTTGGGCGAAATGCCCGTAATTGACGGATCGACGAATCGATAATGCGTTTTTGATTCGCCGCGATAGTCCTCAACGCGGACAACAACAGGACCTTGGCGCGGCTGGCTAGTGCCCGGGCCATCGACCTTACACACAATGCGTTTCGTTTTCACATAGAGGTGTTCGTAGGGTTGGCAATTGATGCCCGCAATACTGACGCCGGTGTAGATGTCCTGGAACTGCTTGCCCAAGTTGATACCCTCGATGGTGATGTTCGTATCGCCTTCCCAAGGACCCAGCTCGGGTGTGAACGACAGCACCTCCGGGTTTGGGCACGTCTGGACCCGGTTTAACCACACGGCGGATCCCCGTTCGCATTGGTCCTTCACCTCGCACCGGTCGGAGCTCTGGCACCAGCCGCAGTCGTACTTCTCGGACAACGCAAGGCACATTCCGCAATTATCGGCCATGTCGCGGCATCGATAAATTACAACTGAAATGCGCAGCAAGCAAACAATGGACGGTTAAATAGCTGAAATAGTTGACGAAACAATATCGCGGAGGCGGCGAGCAAAGCAGAGGCAAGCACACTTACTGTGAATGTTGTCCGGGTTGTCGAGGGGCTTCGACCCGCCCCAGATAACTGCGAACGTGGCGGTAATGTTGGGTGCGCGCGAGGTGTACGAGAATTCCATGTGGTCGCAGTAAATCGTGTCCCCAAGCAGATGCGCGTTGACGCTGGTAACACGACCTTCAATGTTGAACTGGCACACGAAGCGCGTCTGCACAATGAACTGCCCGATGATGTGCACCTTGACGCGGATCGCCTTCTTGATGCCGGATGCCACCAGGATCTCGGGCGAGTTGCCAACAGTCGCATTAATAGTCGGACAAAACGCCGGTCCAGACCGGTAACTTGGTCCCACGCGCTGCAAACGCACTCATCATTCAGCAAACATTCCACATTCAGCCCGCGTAAATATACTCACGTTCACCCCGGTGACGAGGATATCATTCCGGCAGTTCTCAGCCGTGTCGTGCGTACACCGATGACCATCAACGCACCAATCACACGGAAACGACGAAGAAACGCATTGCGTGCAAGAACTGTACGTATTGCAATCGAAGAAAGTGAAATTTGTAGCGACAAAGTCAGTTCCGGATTGCATTCGCACAGATAATTTCGCCGTAAAGTGATCTAAGAAATTGCGAATAAATAAAAAGCCCCAAAAACAATTTAAACTACACTCACGTTGTCCGGGAGGGATCGATGGTAATGAATCAGTCCTAGGGGTTGTGCAGTTAACACCATAAGGCTTCTTCGTCGCATTAGTGAGCAATGTCTTATCCAAGGCAGTAAACGCACATTGAAACTGACCAGGCAGTGTTGGCAGATTGTCAATCACAAGGTCCAGCTGCAAGGACAATAATTGCGTTAAGTTAAATATTTGCCAGGGCAATCACTCTCCTCTCCCAAAGTTCCTTCTCACTTACCGTTCGAGCAGTGGTCCTTTGAAGTTGGTTGGGCGTTACGGATGTAATACTCGTACAACGACCGCTCTTGTAGCTGATCCAATAGAGTGGGTCCTTCGCAGCATCCATACAGTCCGACCGCAAACTGCACCTGAAAGCCAACCGGACACGCATAAGTATTCGCCATGCTGCATAATTAAGATAATTAAGGATCGCTTGCAAAACGCCAACGCATTCCATTACGCAGACTACTTTCACGCGACCATCAAGTGGTCAGACGCTGCCTGAATCGAGAGCAGAGCACCCCCAACACGCTCACTTCTTCGTTGAGCGCATCGCAACATCAAGCGCGACACAAAGACTTACTTATTTTCCAATGAGCACCATCCGCAGTATGGATCCTTGGCATTTAGGCAATCCAGGCATGATCTGTAAACGCTGCATTCCTGAACTTTCACCTTTGATACCTGCAAATTGCAATTTCGATTATTGTTAGCGCGCGCATTCTCATTGTACATCGGCGCACGAACGAAACAATGCGATGCAATTAAATGATACAACTTTGTAATAACCCATTACAAATGCATTGCATCGACATGTTTATTATTATGATGCTGCAACATTTCTTGTTATGTTAATAATAAATGTCTGCAACTCATAGACAAGTATTTTGCGCTGGAAGAAATTGATGCATAATCAGCGCATTCCTACACACTTGTTAAGTGTGACTCACTCGAGCGCTAGAGCTGACAAAAACGCCTCAATACATTTCAGGTTTGCCTGGCGAACCTTGAAAGCAACCAACTGCGCTGTTATTGCAAAGCGACGCAACTCGATTAATATTAAATGATCGCCAAATTGCATTCCTTAATCGATTATTAATAATAGATGCTAAAGCGCATTGCTTTGTTATCGAAATTATAGCTAACGCAGTAACGCAATGACTAATCGCATAGTCATACGCAGACAGCTCTTGTTTATGCACAAACATGCATCGGAGCGCAGGGCCAACTTAAATTAAATCATCAAGGCAGTCAGTGGCTATTTTTGCGTGCATTATGCGGATGGACAATGAACTGGTGCATTCGAAGTCTATCAGCAGTAATCAGCATGAACACAAAGAGATGCGCAACGTGCTATCAGCACGCCACAGTCGCCACGCGGCTTATCAATTTCATTATTCGATGCCGCGATGAACTATAAATATTGTTTAACAAAAGTTGATGGAAATCATTGTGATTTTTCTACGAATGAAAAATCACTAGCGTGACCTTGGCACATGTGTTGTTGTAATGTATTCCGTGAAATGAATTTTATGAGTAACCAGAGAATTATTCGAAATAACTCAGGAGCAACAAACAAACCAACACAAAAGCCTACATTTACATTGTATGAATGGCGGCCGCGGCAACGGCAGAGAACACGCATGCATCATATGCATAAAACGTAAATAAAGTTGAGCGCGTGGGTCCGAATCGTGAAGTGGATACGTGTGCGACGGCGGCAACGGCGGCAGAGGTGGTAGCAACGTAGGCAGGCAGGCAGGCAGGCTTTGGGGGAGTTTTCGTCCTGCTGCCTGGCTGATTGCGCTCCCCCGGTTGTTGTGCAGCAGCCTTCGCTTATTTGCCCTTCTTGTGCAATTCCTGGTTCGCTTGCTCCTTCATAATGTCCCCGCGCGTGCATTGCCGGTCACAGGTTTGTCATTTCGCTTCATCGTCAGCCGCCACCGCCGATGCCGGAGCGCGCGATTGTGTATGCTCGCCCATGTATGTCTGCGTGTTGAGTGTGCATTTCTCCGTTACCGCTCCGCTCTGCTCTTGTACTTTATGCGCCCGGCGGAATGAACGAACCGAGCGAACGAGCGAGTGCCGCCAGCCGGCAGCCGCCGCCGCTGCCACTCGAATCGAAAGCCCACAAGCAGTCTGCACATACCGCACACGAACGCACAAACACACCGATGCGCGCGCGAAACCCCGGAGCGCGGTGCGGTCGTTCGCCGCTCTTGCCGCCGCCGAGCTCTCGTGTGTGTGTGTGTGTGTGTGTGGGTAAGCGCTCGAAGGCGAGGCACCTCGCCGCTACCTATCAATGGTGTAGGCACCTAGGCAAAGCGCCTGCGTTCCGTTATTGGGAGTACATACTTTTCATTGATCATTCCATTCCTATCCGGAGCAACTTATCAAATATGTATACGCGAAGCGCGCCGCTTCCACCGCCACCGCGTCGTGCATGAGCTTATTCACCTAAACACCCACCCACCCACGCCGGTGGAAATTACCAGCGCCCAAAAAGGTGTTTGTTGGGCTGCTGCGCGTGCAAAAGACCAAACGTACCTACCACACTCATCCCCTTTGCCAAATAAAAAAGGCAGCCAGGGAAGCGCGCAAACGAGGCAAAAATATCCAGCATCAGCAGTGCGTGCGTAGGCAGCGAGCAGCATCCTCCGCCCCCTTTGCCGTCTTCAAATTTAGAATGTGTCTAACATGTTTATTATATCTGTAATTTTTATGAAGAAAAATGATGACTCCTTGTTTTATGAGTTTTGTGCCAGCGCGCAAGCGAACGCAGCCGCCGCCGCCGTCGAGCGCGCAACAGGAACATGTTTTTCTGATGATTAATTCTACGTATAAAGAAAGGCGCAAGCAGCGCGCGCGTGTTGGCTCATTTCATTTCGCGGCCGAGATATTATTATGCGTTTTCTCTTCTTCCCCAGCGGCAGCGGCGGCGGCGGCTTGTTGTGAATGCGGAATGAGCAACGAGCGGCATTCCGACTTTTCCTCTACTTCCACATCCGCACACAGCTGCCGCCTTTTGCCTCCGCCGCAGCCGCCAAACGTCAGGCGGAAATAAGTATATTGACGATGCGAAAGAGTATTTCGCCGACGAAAAAGGCACTTACCATCTTCTCGGTCATCACATAAAGATGCATCATTTGCGAATCGAAATGCAGATCTTGATTTACAACGGAACCCTCTTCGATGGTAAGGTCTCCATACTCGAGTGCCGCCTCCGTCGACTCGACGACCACCTGGAAAGCATACGAAGCAGAAGCGAGAGCTTAGAAAAACGAATGCTCGGTAAGTAAGGGGCGCAAAAAAAATAAGCGCGGAGAGTTATTCGAGCATCTTATCTTATTTTTTATGTGCGCGCGCGGTGCACTCTTTAAATCCAAATTTAAATTGCTTTCGAGCGCGAGGAGCGCCTCTTGAATATAGACTTACTTCCTCTCTGAGCTGCAGCACTAAAAAGCGTTTACATTTGAAACGTTCTCTCATTGCAGAACGGGCGTCCATTTTTTACGCTGCGAATTTGCATTATTGTCCGGAACGCGCGCATAAAATCAAAGATGAAATATCTTCAAACGGCAGCCCAGAGGATCAACGCAACCCCGCGATTGCCAAGCCAATAGTAGCGAGCAATAAAATCCCCTGGCACGTAACAAACATATTGTATCATCCTCATCTCCTCATCGACAAGCAGAGATCCAGCAAAACTCTTTCAAACTCTCCCTATATTTCATTCACCCACCTTTTTCAAGTGTCCTTTTGCCGTGCCGATGAACACCACGGTGAAGTCACCCGTTGAGGTGGCGGCTACAGCTGTGAGCCGTGTATTAAACAGTTGCACGGGCATTGCCGCCATTGGCATGTCACCCCCAAGTGGCGTGTTTACATCCAATCCACAAAAATCCTCAGCGATTGTATTTAATTTCTGGAAAAAATAACAACAAAATATTAATCGTTTTGTTTCATCCATAGGGGATTTAAGTATAGTCGTTAAACTGCTGTCCGACAATTAAATCTTTAAATCAAAAAATTATAAAAATTAATCCGCCTCATTATATTAACCACAGCCACTTTTCTAAAAAATGCTAATCCTGCTCACATATGCTAAACGAATGCGGTATAAAAATAATACACAAGTGGCTACAGTCTAAATAGCTCTTTTAACCATGTCTGGATGTCAAAGAAAAACTGGTTTCACTCTTTGGATTTATATTTGTTTATCAGATGCCTTCATAGAGAGAGATTCCATCCTCTCTGCTCGTCTCTTCTCTTCCGACATGACACATTGCGTATTACGCTTCATGATCTGTTTGTGGAACATTTAGCACTTAAATGAACTGCCAGTTGCAAGCGCAAACAATGCCAGCTCATCATTTACTTAAGTCGTGTCTCCTCCACCTCTTCGCTGCGAGTAAATCTCATCAGGAGGACGCTTTCCCGAATGAAACGCGCAAGTGTGAATGAATTTAACATAACAATGCGGGCGAATTTCGCACGGTATGGCATGGCACGTGTCTCTTACATGACATTGCCGCATACTTTACACGCTTGCTCATTATATGATGATGGCTTATGCCACACACACAGCTAGACATTGTTTTTATTATGATTGTTATTGTTTTCTCCGTTTATCCGCGGAATAAATGCATATTAATCATCCCGTCATGCTCGCTGCACAACACCACAACGCGTTGCGCATGTTTCAATAGATTTTTGACAAATGGGATTATCTTCCCGACATCCTGTTATTCAACATGATTATTCCTAAGAGTCTCTGGCTTATCTCAAACGATGAGTTGCACAATTATTGTCATTCATCAATGTTAACCAAATGACATACATTCAACCCGTAATTTTCCCTATTCCCGAAAAATCCCTTGAATAATAAAAGTACTGTTGTAATAGTATATGAATATTAAAATATATGCAATTAATAAATCCGTCAAGTATAATTAAATGTTGCAATTAAGTTTGATTGTCTCGCATTAGAATAAAGAAGTAAGCACGTCATGATTAGATGGTATCAGATGAATATCAATTATATTATTTCTGCATTGAATAAAAAGTCCTTTTGCCTCGCGAGGAATAAACAGCTGTTGGAATTGTGCGTGTCGAGCATGTAATAATTACGTCTGGAATGCAGCTTTAGTGCAATAAAGAACTTGCGAACGAAGAGTTGAACATATGCCACATGATACGAGGACAATGCATGCGAATAAAAATGTTGAAACGGATAGTAAACTATCGTGTGTAATATCGCATCGAGTTAAGATTGCATCGATGGCATAGCTGTCAATAGAAATAAAATAATAACAGCAACTTATGCTTTCTTATCGGGCGGCAACGACGGCGGAGGCGATAGTATAATTAAAATACTTTAAAATACTTTTATTCTTCGCTTGGCGAAGGCGTATTAAAGTTTTATTCATGCCATTTCGTCTATATTTGGATTTTATTATGTTTATTACTCGATGGCGGAATTATATTGATAATTTTATAGCAGTTCCGAGATGTTCATGTGCGCGGTTTCTGTGAAAGAATTCAAGATTGCTTACGCTCTTACGCTCAACTCAACCAGCAACCGCCTCGCAAAAGTTGCGCGTTGTTATTCGTTGGTTGGTAAACGACCCGAATGTAGGAAGAGATTAAATACGATAAGCATAATCAGGAATGCATACATGCGAATAATAATAACGCAAGCCACAAAACGCGAGACTGTATCAAGTGCTTGACATTTCGATCGCTTTTTGCAGTTGCTTTGGTTACCACCATCATCAACTGTAATATGAATTCTTTTTCAATTAATTCAATAATTGCAATAGATGATAAGAAATTTTCCAAATGAATTATTTGCATTGCTAAATATAACTTATCAGTACTATCGATAAATAAATAAGGTAATCAAAGAATAAATAGTTTAAAATTACTCAGCGAGTATAAATAAACAATAGGAGCATTTCTAGAATTTGTAAGCATAGATATATAAATGCAGATTATCTATGCCTGTGTCAGTCATTTATGGCGTAATGATATTGATGGATGTAATTGATATTGTTTGTTGGGCGTCTCTCTTTTTGACGGAAATGCGCAATGCTTTTATCATATCAGCGACGGCGGCGGCAGCAACCGTGGCGGCGATGTTCACTTCGATGAACGACCGGACGGGCGGCTGCATTGATTGCAATTACGCCACGGTAGTTGCCGCCTCCGCCAGCCACAATAAAGCGCACTCCAGGTTCTATTAGAACGATTATTAACCAAGCAATACTAATTGTGACTGTCGTTATTACGTGTACTTCAATGTTCAATCGCAAAAATTCTCAACTTTCTTTTAAAAACCCCACTAATTTTTCAATTACCTACTAATGGATTTGTCTCTCAATAAATTATTAATTGCCAATTGCAATTCCAGCTTCCCCTTTGAAATGTATAAATCATAAATTAATTTAATCAATATTTAAATAAATAATTCACTCATAAACAAAATCGCGTATTGTTCAGAGTGTAAATGAATCTGTTATTGTTATGATAATTATCAAATAAACAACTCAATTACACGAAACGCTTTCTTAACCAACCATCAGCTAACAAACCAATAAATTGAATAATTTTAAAAGAGAACCATTCAATTGTTTTTATTTCGCTGAATGTAATCAGTGAATGAATTATTGAATTGTTAACCTAGATGTCCGCCTTTAAAATTTTCTCTCTCGTTCGTTTTGTTTTGTTTGTTTCAATTCACTACCGTGTTTAACATTAATGCCATACTAAATTCACAATCGTCATTCAATTATATTGTGATTCTCATATTTTTTAAGTACTCTTAACTGCTTTTTGCGGCTATTTGAACGATTTACGCTCAACTATTACTACTAAATCCATTTATTTTCTGTACGCCTCTTTTATATGCATGCACATTTCGCGTTTGTGCGGTCCACTACATCCTATTATAAAAATTGAAAATTTATTTGCATGCGCGGACATGATCGATGTTTACACTCAAATTTTATAGAGAAATGTGCTAAAAAATAATTTTATATAAACTCCTTTTTTCCGTGCACGCTCTTTCTATGGAATACGCTCTCTCATGCCAATGCAAATGATGTTATTCTCGTAATAAAATCGCTGTTTTTACGAGTGAAGTGTCATTGAATCGCATTTCTGTTCGTGCTACTGTTTAGTAGCAAAATGCGCCAACATATTTTTTTCCTCTCATCGTTTTTATTTACGTTGAAATTTCCATTTAACCGCTCTTTGGTTTTTGCGGCCAAAATTTTAATAATAAAATAATTTTCAATATATTCAATTATCTATCGAAAAGAACTGTTACCAATTACTCTTTAAATATTACCAGAATTTTAATTTAATTTTTTAATTAGTTTAATTTTAACATAGGATACATTCCAATATGCTTTTCCCTCCACTTCTCCTCGCTTCTTGTTAATCAACGTTTTCATGTGAGAAATTAATTAAAATTATTTTTTTGCTAGGGCTAGCACGATAATTCTCGAAATTCATAAAGAGCACCCTTCGGCGTTTCATAAAGGGTGGAATGTAATATAATTTCATTCAAGTTCAAATATAAATTAATTACTTTTTATGCCAATTAGCGAGTTAAATCATATTTCCAATATTTATTTTGAATTTCCGCTCTTAATTAAGTGATGCGTTCGGACAAGTATAAATAAATAAAATCGCGCTGCACCAGACTCGTTTTGGTTTTTCATTCGAGTTATTATTATGGCGGAAAATGTGCAAATGTAATGCAAATTGGAAAACATGGATATGAAGCGAATTTCCGGTTGTACCTTACGCCATGGGCCGGACCAACCAGCCAAGCGACCCGACCCGTTTAGTTATAAATCATGGCAGGAATGGCAAAGTCGTATTAGCAAGTATGCGACAGCATGTGCGGCATGTGACAAGAAACAGGAACGATGACATAAGCAGCAAATAAATAAATGCGCTGCATGCGTAACTCGTAACAGCGACAACGCCAACGAACAACAATTTAGCACATTTACTGAATTTGTGCGGAATGCAGACCGATCGTAATAGCCACCTACAATAAACAGCTTCATTTAAATAAATGCCTGCTACGGTTACAAATGCATAAATACCAATTTAGTCGTTGATTATTTTATATAAATTTCTATTTCTTCTATTTCAGCCTTCGATTTAAAAAATCCATAGGATTTTGCTTCATATCGAGCCGACGTGAATGGAAAGCAAGTAAAGTAGTTTCTCATATTAAAATGCGCTGCGACTGAGTGGACTAGAAAGCGAACAACGATTTAAAAAAAGCGAGTAGCTCGCTGACTACCAATAGCAACAATGCGAATAAACAAATAAGCAGCAGCCATACAAAAAAGTACAAGTGGTTGCGGTGAAAATGGAAATGAGAAAGAAATGAAGAGCAAAAACAACGAAGCAACGAGTGAACAGCGCGCATAAAATTAGTAAGAGTGAAGCAACAACAATAAAAAAAGCGCACTTAATCGATAAGTGCTAATCTCGCGCCAAATCGATTTAGATTCAATCGCAGCTAATTGATCTTTTTTTGTACGCCTTCATCAGAACAGCAGCAGCAGCAACAACAACAACAAAAAAATGAAAGCCGCTGTGCAAGATAAGTGGAAAGAAGAGTATTACACTTTTGTTTCGTGTGTATTTGCGAAACATTGAGAGTGGCTTACAGCGTGCTTTGATTTAATCCAACATAATCATCAACCGCATACGATTTGCGCACACTCATAATGTGAATGTATGAAATGCGTGGAATTTACACAATTCATAATTCTATGAATTATGTTGTTGCAAAATAATTTCATGTTTCAATTACATGCATACGAAATAATTCGAATATTTTTAAAAATCCCTTTTATCCTTCGAATTATTGTTTTGACTTAAAATTCGTTCACAAATTAAATACTCATTGCTTTCTTTTGAAAATTTGCATATGATTTGTTGGTACCTGAGAGAGATAATTTGTTTGGTCCATGGCAAAAGGCAAGAGAATAAATAATGATATAGTGAATATTTGGCGAATATTTCCGGCTGGCAAAGCAACAACTCCCTCAAGTCATGGCCTAGTTCTGGCGCAGTCGGTTTTATGGCGCACTATGTTATTACGCGAAATAAAGATTGCAGAGAGTATGCATTAGAGCGACATGTCCATGGCAGAGAGGGCCTCATGAATGTTCTATGCGAATTAAAATTAATACATGCAGCAGCTCGGAGAGAGCCGATCTCGAATGTGTATGAACAAGTCGATTAAATGTTACAACAAGAAGGCACCACACCAACACCAGCACCAGCACCAGCACCAGCACCAGCAGCTCTCACTCAAAGCTCTTTCTCGTTTGCGCATTCAGCCATTCGTATCTTGCTTTCCCGTGGTGTGTCACCGGTTTGTTTGTGTTTGCCTGGGAACTCGCGGTGCACGAAGGCAACATCAACAGCAACAGCATCAAGAGAGACGCAAAGAGCACTACAATTTCTTAATATAACCTTGAGCTCGACCTTTGCACACATGCATGTCCAAAGCCTTTGGCTCCGCAGGAACACTGCATTTTTTAACAAATTTGCAACAGAGCTCTCTTTACACTACTCAAGAAACCTCACTCTACCTAAGTTTCGAAAAATCTTGCTATGCTTGGCACACCGCTGATAATTGTTTTATTAGATGCATGTGGGGGATTCCCACATTAATGCAAAATTCATCATTAGCTCCGCGGCTTTGTTGTTGACAACTAGAACGAATATCTAATTGTTGATGAATTCATTATCATTCGTTTCCGCAATAACGAATTAAAAATAATAATATTTTCCCATGAAGTAGAAAACAAACAAACAAACAAAAAGCGGAAATAATAATATCAGAATAGTTATAATAGAATAACTATTTCAGTTAGTTAAAAATAGCAATAAATTGAAAATATTAGTCGTTCGAGCAGCAGGAACATAACGTGTTTTGAATAGGCGTCTCATCAACGAGCGAGTGGCTTTTGTTCGGCGTGTTTTAAATTGCGTTAAAAATAGAAAATAATTGCATTACAAAAGAGCGGAGAGAGCAGATAACAATTATTATTGTGTGCTGCGTTTGGGCTGGCCGCTGCACAATGCAGGCGGACAGGATGTTCGAAGGCGATGCGTTGATAGACTCTGAAGTGCCTTCGATAAGTGTCTTTCTTTCATATCAAACATGCATTCAAACTTTCCTGCTCCACATACGCATCATAACTTTGTCATTATGGCGGAAATCAAACCGTAAGAAAAATTATTAATAATATTAATAAATATCATAAAATTCGTAGATAACAAGCAGCAACCCATGATAATTTTTCTGTTATTAAAGACTTGAATTCTAATGTAAGCTGATGAATGATAAATCTTAATAATTTATATTTACTTCTTCTAGAAATAAATTCTATTAAAAATAAAGAGAAAATCAAATCAAGACCTAGTTTATATCAATCTAAATCCAACGTCCGTTGGATGGAAATTTAGCCTCAATTTCATTCATACACAAGAGAGAAATTATGAGACATAATGTCATTGCTTGAATAAGCATAAGAAAGAGCGACGAAGTAAGTCGCTAACTAGCATTTTATTGATGGTGATAATACGACCGCAGCGGAGAGCTTATGCATAATAGCATTAAGAGAGAACTTGCACAGAGAAGAGAGAGATTATTAAATAAATCTATTGTGCTTGAACGCACTGCACATTGAAATGCAATTAAATTGTTTGTCTGTCTGTCTGTCTTTTGCATCATCAATTTTTTTCTAGTGTAACAAATAACAAACTATCGAATACGTGGATAAATGTGTGCTGTCGCATTTTTACTCTCGCGTGTCAAATATTAAAGAGTGGAGAGAGAATGGAATGTGCGTACATCTGCACAGCGCGTACCAATTTTGATTTTCGCGAGGAATTTGAACGCGTGTACGATATGACGATGATGGCTCGCTCGAGTGGAACCAGCCCAAGTGAGGAGAAGAGAAGAGACATGCCATACTATACAATGTGGCATGCATTCTCTACTGCTTCTCTTTTCACTTCATCGGCGCCAGGACACGAAGACGAGACCGAGGACTAGTTGAACGAACCGAACAGCAAAAGGCGAAGGAATGAAGCAAAGCATGAAAGCAACTCGCGACTCGCAACTCAACGCATCAACTTCTTCTTCTACTTCTTCTCCTCATAAGAGAGATGACCATGCAGTGACGATTCACAACCAGACGACACGCGTGTGTTTAAGATATGTTTGTATTCTCTCTCTATATATTTGCTCAAGACTGTGAGAACGAAGAAGATTCACTTCATTTAAGAACAAAGAATAACTCTTTAGTATACTTGCTTATTTACTTTTTTAAACTTCATGTAAATCACGGTAATAGATTTTTAATAATCCAAGTTTAGTTTTCCCACGACCAATAAAAAGCATTTACGAAAATTCTGAAACCTGATTTTAGCAAGGATGATATCACGATTTAAGTCATCACCTTTAATAATGTATAACAATGTAGGTACATTAATTCTGATGTCCGAATGGAAATTGTTCATCCATTGAACAATTCGTGTCCGTATTACAAATATTCAGGGTATAAATAAATATGCGCAAATCCCATGCTAATAAATGCGAGTCACGCGCCCGCCGAAATTAAACATGGAAAAATTACTCACGAATTTATCATTCGCGAATTTCGCTTATTTGGCGCACTCGCCCGCCAACTCCTGCAAAAACCCAATCAATGTTTCATTTCGTGTATCGAATAATTCAGCATACACCGCCCCAACAGCGACAACAATGCTTCCGAAAACAAACATCCAGCATTTTTCGCTTTTATCATAGTTATTGTCGTTCGTGATTGTCGCGTATGCATTTCAACTGATTGCGCGCACTCACGCCGTCATCCGCAATTACTAATTGCGCTCCTATTGATTCATTAACATGCGTTTCACTTTTATCATCTAATTACTCATCAATTCAATTGCTAAATATCACGCTCGATTTCACCGATAATGAGAACAATTAACCAAGTCTTTAAAAAGTCTTCGAGTCGCTATAATTAAATTATTTCCTAGCAAGAAGTGATGAATAAATATTAATTAGCATATTTAATTAAATTCAATTGCTATAGTCAAATTAAGTCCCGATAAAATATTATACGCATTTCTAACTCATAATAACTAAAATGATTCATGTCAATTGCAATTTAAAATTGAATAATATAAAATACTGCATAATTGCAATAAACATTGTTATTACACTAGTGAGAGGCGTGCGTGTGCTCGAAAAGGCGAACAGACAATAAAACACAAATTAAATAATAAATAGAAATGTCTTTTCGTAGGTTGAAATCGCGCATCCGCTGCCTGCTTTGTTGAGTGAAATTTATGTGGAATTGTGCAATAATAAGCAAAAGGCAAAAATGAAAAATACGAATATTTAACACATGCTCCACCAACAAATTTATCTTCTCTCTGCCTTCGCGTTTGACTCCTTCCTCACCCCGTTTTCCCTTTTTTCTGCGCGACAACTTAATGTCCGTATAATTTGCGCTTTTTAAAAGTTTATTCGTTTGTTTGTTGACTGACTAACTGTGTAGTAGAGCAGTACATTTAGATTTAATCTGATTGTCGTTTCGCGGGCGCGTCAAATAAATGAATCGAATGTAAGTTAAGGTGGAATTGAAGCGGAGCGTGGCAGGCAAGAAAGGTGCTCGCACTCACCCCCTCACGCATTCTCTTAAGTCCACGGCTACGGCAGCAGCAGCAGCAGCGGCAGCGAGAGGGAGAGTTTTATTCCCTCGGTATAGGAGGCACACACAACAACAACGTGGCTGGGGGTTGCTTAATGCTTCAATTATAGTCGAGAGATAGCTATTGTTAATATTCGCATTCGAGGGAGGCAAACGAGAACGAGAAGAGGTGTGCTCGCTCGCTGGCTGGCTGGCTGGCTGGCTGGCAGCACGTGAAATTCGTGCGCGCCGGGGTACGAAGAAGACGAGATGAATGAGCGAACGAGCGGAGGCGGCATGGCATGGCATGGCATGGCATAGCCGGGGAGAAACGTACAGCGCGCGGCGCGCACCCTCTTTTCGGCGCCCCGGCTGGAAATCGATCAATACTCGAGGCTGCGAGCAGAGCCAGCCGCCCCACTCGCCGCTGCTGCCGGCTCAGACACGCGGCGCGCCGCGCATACCAACCGCCCGAAACCCCAGAGCACCACCATCACCACCACCTGCCTCTGCGCGCACGTATGTGTATGTCGGGGGGCGGCAGATGCATGTGATACGCCGACTTAACAAACGCATAAAACGGTTAAATTGCTTAAGGAAACACGCCAACTAAGAAAACGTCCAAAAATACGAAATGTTACTCTCGAACAATTCATAAACTCGCGCAAAAGAATTTCCAACGAGAAAATTGTTTTTCCTCAATATAAATATCCTTTTCCCTTAAAAATTCCTATATCCCTTATTTTTTAATTATTAAAAACCCTCGCCGCACGAGCAATATTTTACTGCTTATTTTCAGATAATAAATTAACCGCAAAACCGGTAAATCCCTTCAGTAAAAATTCCTACTTAATAAACTATAGAGTATAACCAATCAGAAATTCACCCTTAACTCGGCGATAAAAGCATGGTGGAAAACTTATATTAAAAAGTATTTTAATGGTGGTACTCACCGTTGGAACGCATTTATGACTTGGTGAAATAAAATCCAACCCTCGTTCGCCTTTCCCACTAAGACAATTCTTGATATTCTGCATAAATTTCCTTCGGATTGCTTTGAGCGAATACACGCAGAGTGCGCTCAACTCGGAGGGGCGGCCAGCTTGTGTTGCATCACTTTCACTGAACACGGCAAACAGGACATCGTCCTGTGCGGTAATACCCAAGTCCGCAGCCAGGTCTGAGCCTGCCTTCCCCATGTATGCCGCCTGCACCAGGTTGTACTTTCGTCCACCGTTGCTGATACAATCGATGGGTATCTCCGTGTACGAATAGTAATTCTCATCGTCGTGGCACACGCGCACCAGCTTGCTGATAAATTGATTGCTTGAAGTGTGTCGCATTTGTGTGGTGAGAAAGTAACTGAATCCCTCCGATGAAAAGCCGTACACATAATTAATCGGGTACCGTTCGCGTGCTAACGAATTCACAAACATTCGCGTTCCGGTCGTAACTGCCGTTTCGGCGATCGCGAACATTTTGTCCTTCTCCAGACTCCGACTGGAGACGGCTGGAACCTCGGAGCGATACGGCGAACCCACGGTGAAAGTCACTCCGACGTACATCACCTTCGAGACGGGCGGATTCGGTGGACCTGGTGCGATGAACGCGACGGTGGAGGCGGTTGCATTATTCGCCACGACCGCCTCGCGGATTGCTTTGACATTCGCGTCGGAGATGTTGTGCAGGTTGCGCACGGTACACATGCCTTGGAAGAGACTCCCGCAGGATATCAGTCGACTGTTGGTGTAGTCGATGACGAGCGCTTTGTTCACGTTATCAGTGAGCTTCTTATTCACGGACGTGGTGCACTCCAGCACGGAGCATTCGTCCGCGTCGAGCTCCGGGCCGGTGGTGGCTGTGAGCACGTTTTCGAGATCCGGCGAAAGTTGGTAGAGCTTATTCACGGCGCCAATGTACACACGACCCGTATTCGTGTCGACCACCAGGTGGTTGAAGCGCTCCACCTCCGGATCGGAGAAGTTGCGCACGACATTCGTCGCCGCGACGCTGAAGGCGGCAAGCGCTGCCAGCGCCAGGAGCTGCTGGATGGAGCACTGCATCGCGGCTCTGCTGCTGAACGCCACTTTCACGTCATTAGTGAACCGGTACCTGCAATAAACAGAAACAACCAATCAATATTACGACATCTGCACACAATCAATAAATAATTATGCGTGATTTGTTCTGCACGATTTTATCTCCAACTTTCTTTCATTCCGCGCGCCGCAAAAACCATTTGTGGTTCCCATAACAAACAAGTGAATTAAAATTTGCGGTTTTTGTTGTAATCTCATAAAAACGACCTTCGTCTACCGCCAGACAATGATTATCACACTTGTTCATTTTACACCCATGCAAAATCGTCACTAAAACTAAAAATTTATCAGTTCCAGTCGCTATAATTAAATAATTAAACCATAGACGTGCAGTTTTTTAAATTTATAGGTCGTCTTTATAACCATTGTTTCGATAGCCCTTATAAATTTCAATTAATTCCTGGATTATTTACAACCTCCAAAAAGATGTATGAAAATTTCATGTAAATAATGTTTTCGCTTTAAAAAAAAATACGTAAGGTTTTGGGCATGAAATATAAATCATCGGAAATCCTTATCGTTTGTTTGCAATGCCGATAAGCCATAAACATATATTGAATTTTCCTCTCCCTCTTTCAATTTTTTTCCGGGAGCATATCTCTGGCATACAGATGATTTTATTGTAACGAGCAACTCTCGATGTGCTTGGCATAGTCGAGTGAGTGTTCGAGTTGTATTAAAATTTACACACACCGCCCATGCAACTTTTTTCGCAAATAAATTTACTTTGCAAATATTTACACGTTTTGCAAGTGATCGACGAAGAAAGTTTATTAAACTTTTTCGCATAAATAGATGATATTTTTTTTGATCATCAGCATCAGTTGAATAACTTTTATGCGTCTTATCAGTGAATGGAATTAACGTAATACCTATAAATAAATTTAAATATTAAATAAAATTCAACTGATAAGAAACAACTTCAACTGGCTGCAATCTCAGGCAGCTCTTGATATAAATTCTATACGTGAATTGCGTGAATATCTATTTATTTTGCTGGTATTTCGAGTATGCTGCTTGAACTATAATAAGCACCCCTAGAAAGCACGTATGAAATATTTTCGGGAACATGTGTTCTCTTGTTGCATTATGATAGTTTATTGTTTAATTATAGCCGCCCACGTTCGAATAGCGCGGACGCGCGCAAGCGTGAATCGCACTCGCTATTCACACCACGATGCGCACCCTCTCGCCACCCCCGAAAACCAATTGCACGAGTCATTCAACTATGCGCAACTATCGTACAAACCGAATTTCATAACTGGCAAAAAATTCGCCATTCTTTTATTATGCCGAGTGTGACTCTCAAGTTTAAACAAACAAAAACCAAATTTCAATTTTCACCTCGCGTAATGAGTTTTTCTCCCCTCAAAAGTCGAGTTCTGCCTGTATAACAAATTATTATCCAGAGAGTTTAGATAGGACCTTCCCTAATATTTATGCGTAGGACATGCTCATCTTTGATTACGAACAGCAGTGTGACACGCGTATTATAAACACAGAAGGCGCAAAAAATCGGCAGTTAGTTTAGACTGGTGGCAAGCCAGCTAGCAAAGCAGCAAAAAGGGTGGCTTTGCAGTCGTCGTATGGACAATATAACACGAAATATGCCCTTTGCGTTCTCGCCACGTTACGTTACGTTCGCTGCTCTTTCACACTATACGAGACCAGCGAATTGGGAGTGCAATAAAGAGTAGTTTGATCGCATCCATGTGTGCGTGTGTGCTTTTTGTTCACTCGCCTTTGGGTTTCATCCCCCCAACCCGACCATCACACACCAACCATTTTATGGACGCATGTGCCGTCTGTGCCAACCAGCCAACCATTCATGTTATGCGTGTGTTGAATGGACCCACAATACGATCCGAAACAGAAAGAATTCTCGCGCGTTCTCCGCGCAAAGCGGAAAAGGAAGAACATACTTTTGATAGCGGATATGTTTTCTTAGATATCATATGTCACCCCCTTGCACACCTAGTAATTCAGCGAATCGCAAAGTGTGCCAAGCAAGCATCACATCATTCATGCTCTGTTTATAAAGCGAATGAGAATTTGATTGTTTAACAACCAAATCAACAGTTATCATATTCCACATACAGTGCATCCACGTCCACGTTCTAATCGTTTTCGGAAATAATTTCAATCTGTTAGAAATGCAATAAACATAAAACAACAATGCTAACTTTAATTAACTGTTTTTTATCACGATTCAGATTGATATCTCGTGCCGAAGGGAGCGCGGCGGCAATGACACATAAAACGAACCGAATAGCACCCCATAGTTACACCCCCTTGAGTGGCGGATGTATCAGGAGGAGACGAAGAAGAATGCGCAAGTACATAACCAAAAATTCATCAGCTACACCTTTAATTTACTTGCGCGCACATGCGCATCCCCCCGGCAAAAGAAATACGAAATAGCCGCATAAATCACAGTTAAACTTTAATCAAACTTTGGCGTGTTTGCCACCCCCCAAACTAAGTAATTCATTCCACATACACTCAAACTCTTCTATTCTATTAAGTGCATTTTGAAAGCTAAATCAATATTTGCATACCTAACAAAAGTAGTTCAGTGCATTTCGATGAAAAACTAAACCAAATGCTAAATTAAAATCTCTAATTGAATATTATTTTAAGATAGAATTCGAAATTAATTGAATATCATCCAGCATTATTATTACTTAGACAATGCGGCGTGATAAATAATATTTTAGTCAAATTATCAATTACGTTTGGGAAAGCATAGAGCAAAGTTTGGGACAGGGCGAAAAGTTTCCCGAATAATTCGCGGTTGGAATGATGCGCGAGAAAGAGATAAATGTATCAAGTGAAGTAGTAAGTAATCGCAGCGAGTCTGCAATCACATTCGCATTATAACCAGCACGCATTCATAATTCACACCCAACGCGCATTTTCATCCCTTAAATTCCGAATTGCGCATGCGTTCCAACAATTGCACCCCAGAAACTTTGAACGACTATTTGCCACTCATTCAACACACACATGCACACAAATGTACCCAAAATATATTTATCAATTTGCTTGTGTGCTTAGAGTTTACCAAGTTCGAAAACGTTTTGTGCTCTGTGCTTTGCTTGCTTTCGCCTCCTCCGCGTTCTAATATCTAATATCAACGTCTGGTGAGCACTATAAGGCAATTAAGTTATGTGTCATCTTTATACAAACACACACACATGATCAGTGAGCAAGTGGGGTGCATGAGAGTGAGAAAGAAGAAAGTATGCACCATGGGAGACATTACATTACGTGTGTTGCGCGCATATGCTGCTTATGTGTTGAATCCGAACTGAACTGAACTGAACCGAACCGAAAGCCAACTAACTTATCCGCTGTTTTGAGGGAGAACGTATGAACGAACGAACGCGCCCGTTTGCTTTCAGCGCCCAGCAACAGGACTGGGTGTATTATTGTTGTTGGCGGCGGTTGCGATGTGCAGAAAGACGCACAGCGCAGTGAATAACGCAATGATGAATCTGGGGTCTCCAGCATCTTGGCCCCGAGTTGCTTCTCTGCTCCCTCAACGTTCTCGCTCGCTCTTGTTTCATTCGCATCACTCGCACGCACGCGTGTAATGAGTGGATGCGAGTTCATCCAGTGCTGCTGCCGCTCGTGCTCATGCTCCTGGTCGACATATGTTTAGGGCGCGTTCTTCGCCCACCCTGACGGGCGCAAAACACTTTAACACAACTCCACGGATCAAGTCAGCGCGTACTTGCGCTCGCTTTATCTTTTGTGCCATCCTCCCCTGTGTCTAAACCTCGCACACAACGAAAACTTAAAGACTTATCCCTCAGCCAAGTTTAGACTTAAACAAGTAATTATAAAAATCAAATAGGGGTGTGGAATTTCTGCATTACCACAGGAATCACCTTCAATAAACAATGGTTACCAAGACAGCTGTTATCATATCACCACTTCTATCTAAATATTTCTCATGTTACCACCGGTTACCATTGGTTACCACACTAAATCCCGATCGCGTTATGAACTTGATGGCATTTCAATTAATTTATCAATACGCAAAAATGGACACGTTAATAATCATTGAATAGAAAGAAATAAAGAACGGTGATAAATTACATTGTTTTGCTGGAATTTTATCCAATTCCATTCGGTCGCGTTCGTTTTTCTTGCGTTTTTCATTCATCTGCTTCTCTCTCGCGCCCTCCTCGTCGACATCGTCCATATTGCAGTGACAAGTGTAATCGATTTAAATGACCGCAGAGCTCATTCAATTTGCTCAAAAAGTACTTCCGCACATCGCACATACACATGTCCCGCACCGGCTTTGGCTGATGAACAAAAGCAAACTTTGTTTTTCCATCCGATGATGAGGTTATGCGTGGACAAAGCGAAAAAGTTTCTGGTGCTTTCATTTCGTTCGGGCTACGCCTAAACAAATTTCGAAACAATTGCCTAATGTCTTGCTTGCACTTGTTTTACACGCGTCTCTCGAAATTTATGCGCGCGTTTTTCGAATCTCTTGTATAATGCGCTCCAAGTAGGTACGCGCAATTTGGTTGCGTCAAGATGGCAAAAACTTAATTGAAGAACCAACTAACAAATTCATCAATCAAATCGTAAAAAGTGATATGGTTGTGAGCTTTCTAAACGTAATTCCCGAATTGATTAGCCTGTCACCTGATAAGGCAGTAAAAACAGTGATTTTTTGCTCATCAAATATGATGATGAGAATAACAATAAACGGCAAACGGTTGTTGAGTAAACTCGAGGAAAATCATTACACTAGTTGGTTAGTTAGTGAGTCAAGTCCTTCGTCTGGAGCGGAATTCTGAACACACTGACCATCAATTTCCATCCATCCAACGGGGGGACCGGCAAATATTTGTACTATTCGGGCAATCACTCAAACAACGCGATGAGGGCGGTTTACATAGCACACCGAATAATTATTAATCATTAGCGTTTGTCGTGCGCGCTCGTCATCATCATGGGAGTCATTTAGTGCTCGCGTACCGCAAGTCCGTACATATTTAATGAGGGGTCAATGGAAATCAAACACTCAAACCATGCACGCGTTGAAAGACTGACTCGCCAAAGACTCTTTCTTGCATTGCATCCAATTCGTGACTAGTTATACGAAAAACAATTCGTCACCTTTCTATTCAGCCGCATTCAGATGCATCTTTAAATTTCACAACTAATTTTGTTGCTCTCATTTCAATTCAAAAAATGTCATAAAGCCATCAAGATAACAAACCAACAAACCCAATTTTCATGAGAAATTCCCCATTAAAATATCGCTCACAGAGAAACAAAATCCATCTGGTTTTCACTTCTGGTAACTTATGGTAACCGCCCCCCTTATATCCTAATTCTACCGTAGACACATCAACTTGGAAAGTGTCTCTTTTTCTCTTTATCATATTATAATTTCCCAAACGCTTTGTATACGCAATCGTGCGCTAATATCCGATTGAACGAGCAAAACAAAAGACTGCTTAGAAAGCTTCGTCGCGTTCTCCTCTCTCGGGCAAAGCCGAAACACGTTCTCTCCGCAATAACCTCGAACGACTCAACTCTATGTGGTCTACTCAATGCTCGCTTGGACTGTAATAATATGTACCTACTACGTACATACAATATGCTACCTAATGTTCCTTTTTTGCGCTCATTTCGCGTTTTCATTTCATTTCGTCTGTCATTATTATCAGCTCTACGGCTCAGCTCGCTTTTCCTCCAAATTCGAGTGCGGAATGCGCTTGATAGCGAAAGACAACAGAAGTGGAACCCACCTACTTGGGGAATGCGGTACGCGAGTTATCTAAACGTTGAAATAAAACGACAACGCAAAGAGGCATATACACACTCAACAATACAGTCAAACATGTGGTGTCCTTTGGCCCCCCTCTCGCTCGATGCACGACTGACTGAAGGAAGAGAGCGGTGCTGAGACACACTGCAGGCAAGGCGAAACGCAAGGCAACCGAGTTTATGTTTGCTCTTGCGCGTTGCATACTCCAGGATGTGTGTGATGCTGCAATTGCGACGTGGTGTTTGTTTGTTTGTTGCTGTTATTGTCGTCGTCGTCGTCGTTACAGCATGCGACGCGTTCCTTCGATTACGCTTAATGCCCGTGCCGAAATGCAATTGACGCTACGCATTCCACGATGCGGTTACGCAAAAAATTAATTGGTATCGCACGCGTACACCCTAGGTGCGAAAATTGGAAGTCCCTAGGTGCTGTTGTTGATTGATTGCCGCCTCCCGTTATTGATGCGATGCGCGCCGATAACGCTCGCTCAATCGAGGCGAAACAAAACAAACCGAATGCATTGGCCATTGAACCAGTATGCGTGATAATACATTATGATGATGAGGAGGTCGTCGCAAACATAACAACATTGCCGGTTACTTACTGGTGTGCACTCTACTGTGGAGAGCGCGTGCTTGCTGCTTGAAGGATTCAGTTCCTGATTCCGCCGAGACGGTGAGAAGAGCGCGTGGAATATTTATTTATGATCCCCAAACACAAATCTCTGCACTGCTATAACAAAACACCCTCGTTCTCGTGGGGGGCGCGCGCACTAATTAAACGCGCACACACCTAGGTACAAAACACAGCGGCGGCGGCTGCAGCCACCGGCGCTCCGCACTGATTAAATTTCGCCCCGGCGACCGATTCTCGATGCGGTGGCGGCGTCCTGTGCTCTGCGGTAACGACGCTACGACGACGACAAGACGCACATGCAGTAACAGTAGTAACCACGCGATGAACGATTGTACTCTCTATCTATGTTAGTTCTTAGAAAATGCGAATGCGTAGACAAGCGACGTGCACGCCACGGACCAAACCCATGTACTGCTGCCGACCTGGCGGCGATCCTCGTAGCAGCACCACGATCCGAAACGAGCATGGGCGAAGTCCTGAATGCTACCCCACCCGTAGTCGCTCAACATCAGCGCCGCTGTGTGACTATCAATGCAAAATCCACGCACACCACGAACTTTCTGTATCCATGCAACAACTCTTCGGAATGCGCCGTTACGCCTGTAGAGACTTTTATGACTCTGGCCGTCAATATAGAACCTATAGTTCCATCTAGCTCGTAGCATGTAGGCTGCATATTTCCCACGGACAGTATGCGACTAGGTATACTGAATTCGCGCAGCTCAAACTCAAGCAAACTAAACACATGTCCAATTAACCGCGACCAATGTGTTTATTTATGGAACAAAAGTGTATCCAAACAAATGGCGAATTTACGCATGCCGCAATCGATTTATGAACGTTTATTTTGCAAAACCTAAAGGACGATTAATATTAATGAGTGTTTACATTGCTAAATTCAACGTCATGATTGCAGCTGGGGGGTCCGCGAGATATCCAACTAATGAGTACAGTTTTGCAAACTTTATCCGCACCTTGAGGTTAAGCCGCGAGGTTAACACGCATAATTATTTAATTGGCATGCGCGCATCCACTTGAATCGTGATTTTTCCTCTTTGCATCAATAGCTCTAAAAGCATTAAATACTTTAAGCGCCACCAACCAGCCGCCCTTCCTGGCGAGCGAGTGCAGTTGATTTATGTAAACATTTAACGCAACACCACCGTTAAAACGAATTGCATAATGCATCGTGCGCTCTTGGGTAATTAAATCGCCAATATTAATGAGCAATCAATGCCGAGTGTGCGCCAGATTGCGGGCGGGCGAGAGACGCGCACACGTCGGGGGTGGCCATTCGTTGATAATGCACAATCTATAATGCATGTCGGCAGGTAGCAATCACAAATGCATAAGATGCGACAGAAATCAATCGTGCTGCGAAATTAATGCGCGCAATGAGGATGGAGAACACGTGCGGCGCATAACGATAAAAACGTCCGTCGTCTGCCGCCTCCACCCTTGCGATAAACAAAAAATGAGACGGCGCGCAATAAAAAGCGACATTGCTTTCGAAAGATGTTAAAACACATAAGCGCACAACTGTGACGCAATGTCAATATTCATCAATAATTCATTACGCGTAAAGAGCGAGAAACTCGTCTTTATGATATTCCATTAAACAAAAAACACAAAGTGAAATTATTGACAGAAAAACTTTTTCGGGGGCTGGGGGGGAGGCGATGTGACGTGAAGCAGTCGTATTGTTTGAAACAAATTCAAATTGTTTTACGGCGCGCCCATAAATTAGCCGACTGTCAGAGTTTTAATGGAAATTCCATAAAAAAATACACAAGTCGGTCACATGTGTACTTAAAACATTGACGAGTAGCAAGCAGCAGCAGCAGCAGCAATAACGCACGCATTAAAAAACAACTGTCGTTAACTCTTATTGTTCCCGACAAATCGCCGATGGACGAGGACGGTAAAAGGGATGATAATCATAGTGTATGTACGTCCTGCGTCCCTTTTCAACCGGCTCGAACTCGAGTCCGTCGATTATTACCGTGTCACATGGCGCATTGCTTTAATTCCGAGCGATGCGATCTTAATAAATAACATTCGCGCTTGAATAATACATTACCGACTGTATGCGCGCGCGATAATAATAAATGACAAATCCGGGCACGAGTGTGCGCGTCCCGTTCGAAAGCACTCCCAAGAAATCAATGTCCATATGGACTACGGCAAAATCGTGCAAGCGATCATGTTCTTGCTGTTGTTGTTTAAACTTATTGAAAACGCAGTAATGTTACGAGAGTGCACGCGCCCGCTCTAGTACCGTTAAGCCAATGCCCATCTATGGTGAAAATATGGTGCTCAAACAACGGGTGAAAAATGCGCTTTATGTGAATTGCACACGTTATGTTATTACTTAAATTACTCACTTTTCAGATTGCGCATAGCATACGTACAAACCCTAAATACTTGCGTTAAGTGTGAAACAAAGTTTAAAACAATTTAATTCAACGCACCAGACTGCAGTCTCCCTCTGTTGTCATCTAGAGTTACTTTAGCGGCCATCATTGCGCACCGAATTTGAAAAGTTTCAAAGTTTTTTTCCAAGGTTTTCTTCGTCTCTCGCGCAGATTTAATGATCAGACTTGTTGCCATTTTGCATATTTGAAGTTGAAGTTGCATGAAAGGGAAGAATACAATAAATTATGCAGTAATTACATAGTAAAATAGAGCGTGTTATTACTTACATCCAGTGCGTTGGAATTCAGCAATAAATAAAGCGCGATCCATAGCGCAAACGGCAATAAATCGTTATCTCGACGTGATTTACATGAATGTTGCCGAATTGCGATGCGCATCTCGTGTATGCATGAGGGAGAGAGCGAGTCGACCCTTCCGTTGATGGCACTCGTGTACGAGAGACATTGACTCATTTCATTGCTCAAATGAATCCGCTGTGCCTACAAGATATGAATGCGCAATGAAAAAAGTAAGTACGTTCCTCCGGCGATCCTGCAGCACTGCCTAATGCATACTTAACGGCACGCCTCTTGGAGCGTGCGGTGCGCTTGTTGCGCGTTCTTCGTCTCGCGCGTGTCGCGCAGGTGAGTTGACCGCTTACCTGCCTGCTGCAAGTCGCCCATCCGCCGTCTTTACACCAAACACGAACGAACCACCACTATCCGTCCGCTTGCCGCGGAGCGGTCGCAGCAGTCAGCGCGAAGAAGTCGTGAGACGCGGGCTGGTTGTGCGGTGATTATTGTGCGTTTTTCGGAAATTTGCCAATGAAGCGCGTCTTCCACATACCTGGTGCACCAGCAGCATCATCCTCGACGGAGATTGCACCTTGCTGCTCGAGCATCTAAAGAACTACGGCGCGCATTCGTATATTTCGTATTATCTCTCATTATCCTTCTGTTGTTCTTGTTGATGTTGTTCGTTGTATTGTTCGCGGTCGTCCACGCACGCGACTAGTCGATACTAGAGTCCTCTCCTTTCCAGTGCCTTGGCGGAGAAGCACGCGGTCTGATTTTCAACTAAACTAGGATTTTAAAGTTGAATGCCCCAACAATGCGTCGTCGTATGGCGCGCTGCTCATCTGCGAAATTAAGCGCAAGTTCATTACCAATCGAAAAGTGAAAAACCACCATTACCATCACCAGCAGTTGCAAAAGAAGTAAGTAAGTCCATTGGCCGTTGTTGGACGCCAGCTGAATAAATTCATCAAGTGTGTTGTCCGCACCTTGCGCATCCTAGCTGGCTCTTATGCTAATCTAACGATTGCGCTGTTTAGCAAATAAACGCGCGCTGAATAATTAAGAGATGCAAAAAGTACACACGCGCGACTCAACGCGACCAGGTAATTGCTCTGCTCTCCGGCCGGATTGGATCATTTTCTATTAGCCGGCTATTACCGTAATATGAACTTCTTGCAGAAAACTCTCAAGTTCTTGGTCGCGCGCGCGCTCGCGCGAGCCACGCATTCATAAATTTTCCAGCGAGCGAGCGCGCGATGACTTTTATTAATGCGTGATTATTAGGAGAATCATCCAAGAGCCCTTGGACGATTTTAACTTCCTGCATGTCTAATCTTCCTCCATCTCTGCCATAATTAGCGTAATGTTGAATTCAGTTAGTTGCGCTCTTTTCTCAAGACTTTACGACCGCGTGTGTGTATATCTTGAGACAATAATGACCGCACACACAACAAACAGGAAGTTCGTTACGTTAAGTAACATCCAACTTTTTCTCGACGCCGAAGAACACTTGTAAGGTGTTGCTGAGTAACTTCAGCGCCAGCTGATGCGCCATCACGCGTTTGATCATCTCCGATACGCGTCGTAGAATGCTGAAGAGTTAATTAACTTCGTGATTTAATTTGGATCAATGCGTAGCAGAATTGATCATCCATTAATTCTCAATTCAACAGCAGGATATTCATATTAACTTTCATCTTTTTTTCGGAGAAAAACGTGATGTAGAATTTCTTTATCAACAAATTAACACCGCAATTATTTTTTCTCTAGCGTTGCAAGCATGAGAAAAAAGATCAAAGTAAGAGTAACATGCATGAGTGTATTTTGAGAGGTCGTCGTATCCGAGTTGTGAAGGAGCGTTCCCAATACAGGACTGACAGGTCTACACCGGATATGAGAAATAGCGGATATTAGAATACGCGTAACTTTGATATCAATTTATATGCTGAGTGCAGGAGCAGCAGCAGTCGGCTAGGTGCAGTCACTAATAAACTAAATGAATTACATGTGTTATTCACCTCTTCTAATGAACACTTTTACAGGACGAAATCGACTCTCTCATCATCCATCAATGATGGAATGCTTTTGCACGAAATCGAAGGCGATCACATGCAAAATCGTGCTGCTAGACGAACAAGAACTGGTACATGAAATACAGGTCAGTACACTACACTACAGTGTAACGTGATTGTTTTCTTTTTCTTCTTCTTACTCTTCACGTGCATTTTTCACACGATTTTTTTCCTCCTTCGTTGCCATAATCATTACTTATGGTAATGCCAGAGTTATTGGCGAAACGCATCCGCACTTTTTGATATTGAGCGCCGCGCAGGATAAGCAAAGAACAGCCGAGAAGAGAAGAGAGCTTTATCCGTCCAATTACAGGCATATATGCAATACATGTGTATGAATGTTGCATGTTTCAAGTGCACAGCGAACCCTTTTGCTGCTGCATCCTCGCCGACGGCGGTGGTTCGTTCATTCGTTCCTGCGTTCCACAATGATCCGTGAGAAATGTGTTCGGGCGTTTTTCAACCATTTCGCTGAATTATACGGCAACGTAATTGACTAACGCATGCGTTCACAGCCAACCGCATCGTAAAGCGAGCTCAAGCATTATAACATATAATAATTAAGGAAAAAATGTTTAAAAAATCTCTCTCCCCTCATCAAACGCCACCATCATATTTTTATCGTCTTTGATGATCACTTGGCGTGTGCTTTATACGACTTTGCCTCCCTCGTTTCCTAATGGGTTTCTCCCTGCTCTTCTTTCCAGGATAATTGCGCAGGACAATCTCTGTTGGATGTCATCACCAAGCACTTGAACCTCTTGGAAACGGCATATTTCGGTCTTCGCTATCTGGATCCCGATGGACAAACGGTGAGTAATTAATTTATACCTAATCGTTAATTAATTTCGTCAACTAATTAATGCGTGTCCGACATCATCGGATTGATGTAAACATTTTTTGCCGTTCTATATTTGGTTGGTGGTCAATTAGCATACGAAACTCGAAGTAGTTGAATTAGTTTCGCTGATTGGTATTGTGTTTCAGCATTGGCTTGACCCGTCCAAGAAGCTGGGCAAGCAACTTAAAGGCGGCGATCTCGTGACGCTTTACTTTGGCGTGAAATTCTACGCGGCCGATCCGTGTAAGCTGCTCGAAGAAATAACGAGGTAAGTTTCAAGTATGTACGATTGTGTTCGCGCGATGCGGATGAGTGATGATGAAAGCGAACGAAAATGAAGTGCAGCACGCAAACGATGATGCATACTGCATACAGCGTTTAGCATAGAGAACGTATTTGAATTTTGGGCTTTGCTTGATGATTTCTTGATGCTTTTTCAACTTTCTTCAATGGCGCATTGCATTTCTAAGGAGCACGTATGTGCTTTACCATTCAAGATTGAGCATTAGATTGCTTGCTTCGTTGGTTGGTTGGTCGGTTGGTTAGTTTGTTTGTTTCTGTTGTGCAGAGATGCTGAGTTGAACAGAGTCTTGACCGTGTACTGGCCAGACTTCTAGGTCTATTATAGTAATTGCTAGTTTAGCTTTTGGTATCCTCGGACCTTGCTGCCAGCAATCATAACCGATGAATGCTTTACTTGCTTGCTTTGCTTCGCTTTGCTTTGCTTTGCTTGTATGGTCATTCAATTGGCTCGTCTGATTGGAAGCTCAAAGCAAGCGAAGACTTCGCGATTGCGAATTTGTTATTCTTTGATTTTTGGGCAATGCGCAATGCAATTACAATTTCTTCGCTCGATTGCGCTGCGCTCACGTAAGCAACAAACGCGTTTTGCATACAAAACCCACGATGATGTCATATTGTTCGCGACATGAAAGGCAATAACAATAAAACGACATCTCCGATGACTAAAACTCTGTCTGACCTTTTTGACTTCTTTGGATAAATAAATAAATAATATACGTATGAGAAATCAAAAGTTTTGCTTGCTCTGATTATTCAATTGCTTTTTCGACTCTGTGATCTGAAGTTTGCTGCTGCTGTTGTTGTTGTTGTTGTTGTGTTTTATTGCAATGCGGCTGATGAGTTGTTGCGGTGCAATTTCAAGTTTCGTGGTTTGCATCCACAATCGGCATTGCGAATGCGAATTTTCGAGTGCGCGTACCTACAGCCGTTCCGAGTGAGTTGTTGCTCTATGATGAGCGATGAAATTATGCATCGTAAAGTTATAACATGTTCTCAATTGCACAGCGCATGCACAAAGTGCGCGCTATTCAAAAAATCCATCCTTCTGGCCTTCATGTATGGATAATTACCATAAAAACTCGAAGCGCGGATTCGGATTCATTTTTCTTCCAGCCAACAAACGAGTAGCAGCACACAGTTGAGCTTTGGCTGGCATGTTTTTTACGCGCTAATTACTGGTGCTTGATGGTTTGATGATGATATGTAGCACGAAGGTGGACAATTATACAATATGTTCTCAAGATAATCAATCAAGTGAAATTACTTTTGCATGACAAGAGAGTTGAAATTTAATAAGCACTTGGGCATTGCCTACTTATTTTCATGTTGTTTTCGTAGATATCAATTCTTCCTGCAAGTGAAACAAGACATTCTTCAAGGCAGACTGCCCGTCTCGTTTGACTTGGCTGGCGAGTTGGGAGCGTACGTTGTGCAATGTAAGTGCAATCAGTCATAATTGAACTAAAAACATATCTGTGCTGATACCAATCACATTCTGTAGCTGAACTAGGCGACTACGATTCGCGTAGGCACTTGCCTAGTTACGTGTCCGAATTTCGCTTGTTGACGAATCAATCGATTGAGCTCGAGGCGAAAATCAGTGATTTACATAAAACACTCGTGTGAGTATCCATGACATAAGTAGATCATATTGTTTCATTTTTCATCTTACGTAAAACGTAGCAATTGATGCCAATTAATTACTTGTTGTTTCACGCGCGCAGAGGCCAATTACCTTCGGTAGCGGAACTCAACTATCTTGATAAAGTGAAATGGCTCGATATGTATGGAGTCGACTTGCATCCAGTTCTGGTACATTTATCAATTAATCGATAATCATATCATTTGTTTAATGTATGCTTCTTACTACCAGGGCGAAGACAACGTGGAATATTACTTGGGTTTAACTCCAAGTGGCATTATCGTCTTGAGAAACAAGAACACAGTCGGCAATTATTATTGGCCAAGGATTTCAAAAATTTACTTCAAAGGTCGCTATTTTATGCTACGTGTAACTGATAAAAATGTACGTCTTCTTCTGTTTTCTGGATGTTTGTCGTGTGAGTTAATTTGCTTGAATTTTTCTGTGCGCAGAATGATGAAAGCACCTATGGGTTTGAAACACCATCAAAAGCAGCGTGTAAACATTTATGGAAATGTTGCATTGAGCATCATGCGTTTTTCCGACTGGTGCAAGTCTCGCCAACGTCGCCAGACATTTTCGCGCTGAGCTCACGATTTCGATACAGGTACTATTTTTTACTTACTTGTGCATTTTTCTCTGAAGGCGAATTGATGAAGTGCATTTAATTATAGTGGGCGCACCGAAAAGCAAGCGGTTCGCGACGCTCAGATCAAGGTGCGCACACCTCCCTCGTTCCTTCGGGTCTCATCCCGCCGCTACCAAAGAAGAAGCGAAGGTGCGCCTGAAAGTAAGTGAATGCAGTGTGTGTGCGATATGCATTTATGATTCATTCTTTTACCTGCATGGTGCAAACGCCCTCATAATCATGTTTTAAGGTGTACCTGCTGCTGCAACTCACGAGCCCGTCAAGACGGACGTATGCTACCAATCGCCCGAACTCAAGTACGTGTCGATTCCACAGCCAGCTCATTTGTAAGTCAACTCACATACTTTTCAGTTCTTCCTTATTGTACTGTGTTTACAACATTCTTTCCAATAGAGTCGAATCACAGAAAGCAACGTATCCACCAATATTTTCTGCTCCTAAACAACCAGATTCTCCACGAAGTACACGCAGTGCGCCATGGACTCAGCCACATTCGCGTGGTTTATACAATAGCAGTTTACCACCAAGCCCACGATCTGTGAGATCTGCAGGTCCAAGATATCGCTCATCATCCGTGGACAGTCAGAGCTCCAACGATTCGCGCTCGTGTAAGAGGAAGAAGCATCTAAGCCGCATCACCAGCGATAACGAGAGTGAATTGTCCAAGAGTTCAAGTCGTTCTCATCGTAAGCATCGTCGACATAGGTCTCGTAATCGACGGGATAGTGGCTCGGAAGATAGTCATTCGCATCGCCGGAAGTCGCTTAGTCGCAGCCGCAAGTCAGACAGCCATTATGAATTGGTGGATTCTGAATCTCAATGGCGCGCTGTTCAGCGCAAGCAACAAATTACTGATGGCGCACCAAGTGGTGGGATACAGCGGGCTAATGTGGTGAGAAATCGTCGAAGTATGGGCGGTTTTCCGGCGCAGAATGAAACGGATGTTTCGGAGGTGCGTGACGCAACGATGGGAAGGTCACGAAAATCTCGCTCGGCCAAGACGTCCGAGAGCAATAAATGGCTATCGAATGAATTGCGTAAGCATTTGGAGTTCAAGCTGATTGACACGACCGGCATGAGCGACTCGCAGCTAAGAGAAATCCCCTACACGGTCGTGCAGACCAATCATGCGAAACAAATGAAGATTAAGCAGTCGCAGCCATTCAAAAGGTGTGTGGCAACACAAATACAATCGATGCATTGTTCGTGTTGATAGCGTTAGCAAGCAAGCATACACGCATATAATAATACTTTTTTCTAGTGAAATCCCCCAGATTCGTGATTTGAAGCACAATGAGCGCAACGAAAGTCCGCCGCCGCCGTATTCGCCGCATGGCATAGAAAGTCGCAGCGCTGGTAAGCACAGCACCAGCAACAATAACAAGCTGGCGAATTATGGCAAATTGGAACAGCAGGCAATGGGCGAGCAGCAAACAATGAGCATGAATTGTTCTGCTTCTCAATTGAGTCTCTTGCCGCGGTAGGCGCTCCTTATTACGAGATCATCCAAACGGCAATTAACAAGCTCATTTTCAGCATTGACCAATTGAGTATTGACGCATCGATGGGCAAGTTGGGCGCCGGCACAACTTCGACGCTTTACGGCTCTCCGAATGCGCTGTTAGGCTTTAATGGTGTTGCTGTCGGCGGCAATAATTTGGGCAATCATAACGATAACGGCCTGCCGTGCATTCATCATGAGCACACTGACTCTGGTCTCGGCGCGGAACAAGACGGCTGCTATAACAACAACAGCGAAAGGTATATAGCGCTTTTAATTTCGTGCATGTGCACAAAGCGAGGTAATTACGCGTAACGGATGCCGATGTGGGTCTAATATCAACTGCCAGTTGCATGTTTCGACGTTAATTGCGTCCCATAAATTCTGGCAGTAGTAAAATCTAATCCTAAAGTACGCTGCTCGCCGAAAATTGCAAATTTACAGCTGCACTTCTTGCGTAAACAACGCGCTGCCTGGTTTAATGACACCAACCACTAATTAAATAGTTTAAACTATAAATTACAACCGAAATACTCACACGACTGCTTAAACGCGCTATGCTTGAAAGAGCGCGCAACTTGGCTTATGGCGCATTCCGCCAGGGGGCGCATGCATACGGTGTAATGATATTTGCAGTGTTTGAAGTTTTACTTTGTCTTTTTGTGCTTTTAGATCGAGTTCAAAATACTCTGCGAGCGAACGCACAAAGAGCATTGGCCATTCAGCCTCGGTGAGTATTAACGATGAGCAATAACTATTAAATTGCTCGTAAACCTAAGGCGACAAGTGCATATAATATTTTGATTCATACAACTTACTAAACTCACTTCTAATTGCTGGCTGCTGAGGTGCAAAGAACGCTCAAGGCTAATCGCTTATTCTTAGTATTACGGCATTCAAGGCAAAGATGCTTTGCATTAACCTTAGTTTTTACAACAATGATTACGAGGTACTTAGCGTAATAATTTAACGATTCAATTTTTCTGCAAGAGGTGTACATAAACGCTTTCTTTCCTCTATAAAGTATCTCGTTTGTGCAGCCACGCAAACAAGAATTAAGCTTATTATGACCCAGAAAAAAAAAGATGATGAGACAAGCGAATACTTACAAATCTTCTCTCTTGCATTCATACAGAGATGGCAAAGTGGCCGTAACTGGCACAATTCTCCTACTGCTACCGCTACTACTACTACAGCTTCTCATACCGCTAAAACCCCACTGTCTTCGCTCTGTAGCAACTCTCGCTCAGTCAGCTTGGAATACGTACTAACTCCTTTAATACGAAGCTATCAGTAAGTATGATAATAAGACTAAATGCGTCAACTCTGGTACCTTGGATGCTTTCATTTTGCTTCCATTAACATGCAAGTTGACCAACGAAAGGAAAATCATTCAAATTGTGCTAAAACAGATTGTTTAATTACATAGGTGCCACCGGCAGGTGGAGAATCGACCCCCGGATCCACGTCCGCCGTCAAGGGAGCACCTCTGCCACCGCCGCAGCCGGGAAGCGGCTGCGACCCGGCCGAAATGAGCACTGAATTATAAAGTAAATACCGGCTATTTGTATGCATAATCGATACGTGCAGTCGCATAACTGCGTACGTTTAATATAAACTTTAGTGCAATCTTCTTTCGTTTAAATTCGCATATGTGTATTATGCAATATTTGTATTTATATATTGTATGTCTGTATGGGGGCCCATTTCGTATAAATTCGATCAGTATTCGCAATATTACTATTATGATAAATAAATTATTTGTATTCAGCTCTGTTCCTTCCTTATCAGCGCTGTTACTGTGCTAGGCCTGCCACCCACAACTCCTACTCGTGTAAACTCTAAAAAAAGTGACAATTACAATGGAAAATTAATAACATTTCAGTCACAATCGGAATGTTTCATACATGATAACCGCTAATAACAAATCAGCAAGTCTAAAACATACTGAGTCTACTTTTAAGGAGCATCAAGGACTTTGAAATATTCTCATGTTCAAAGTGACATTTCCCAAATTATAATTCTCATATATTTTTTACATAGTTGTCGTATTGTATTGTTTTGCGTTTCTCGTATGTATGTACATCGACTAAAAATGCATGCAAATTACCATTTTGTTATGCATGCCTTGTATCTCACTAAGGGCATTCCAATAAACAAACGAAAGGCTGAAGTATTATTGGCAGCGATGCATTTTTACTCATTTCTCACGTAATGATTAATAATAAATTTAACTGCTATATGTATAATAGAATAATGTATATAATCTAGGCAGCCACGTGGTGCTTTGAATGAAAACGTACGAGAAACGTCCTCTCTTACTCTGCACACGCAGCAGTTAATTAATACAATATCACCCTAAATAGATATTTACTTTACGGATGATTGTTGTGTGTTATGTGCTGTGAAAGCGCGCTTGTTTCCCAGGAGTAAACAGCGAAACAATTAATTGCAATTCACAGTTGACGACGCGACGTTGACAACTTAAAACAGGCACTAAACAATAACAATTCATATCCTTTTATCCATTAAGCTCAACGATTCCTTTTTTGATTTTCGCTGCCTCCCCTGGAATGTGTTGCTCGCGTTAAGGATTACACAGGGTGTCAATTGCATCTCCGCATAATATATATGTATAAATAATCGTAAATAATTCTCTTGTGAATAACAACAACCTACATCCTGTATAATCCGATATAATGACAAAATGTTGTTTGACTGTGTCAGACTAAATATTTATCGCTACGGGCGCTAAACCTAAAACTCTCTGTCGTATTGAAAATTGTTTTTGCTTCCAATGAAAACATCATACATGTATAAAAAACAAGTTATATGTACAAAATTTCGCTCTTCTAGTTAACAACAATCGTTTGCGTTCAACGGGCACGCACGCGGTGGATTTTATCTTGGCGTAGCGCACTGGATATCGCTGCACATCCGGACACTAAAATGTGTGATTGTAAACGAGAACGATTTACAACCAATTGTGAAAGAACGTGAATCAATAAGAATTTAATAAACATAATAGATAAAAAGTAAAGCTCTTTATGAAGGCAAGGAATTCCAAGATGCCATAATGACCCAAAAAATCAATCCTCACTCCTCTTCTCGCTACGTCGAGAACAATCACATATTTGGTGCCGTTTGACTGACTGACTGAAATATGAAGAGTGCTCTCTTCATGCAGATTGGTTTACTGTACACGCGCACGAGTTCCACACGCAATTACATCATCATCTGTTTTAAATAAATGAATACTGACACGAGTCCTTGGCGGCAGTCGAAGCGCGCCCTTTTACTTGGTGAACGCCGCAAACACAGACCATAGCACTTCGTTGGTGTTTGCTTTAGCCGCCTCTTGCTCAAAGTCGAGATCTAGCAATTCTCGTACACGTCGCATGGCCAATTCGTAATCATCGTCATTAAGAGGAGCGAACGCATTTTCTAGTACGTCACTGGCATGTGCAAGAAATATAAGTGCGAGCGTGCGTTGGTCCATGCGTTGTGGATCATTCACCCATCGACTGAGCACTGCATCTTGGATCTGCACATCAAATCACCTGTATGACAATCTGTTAAGAACAATTGACAATCTGTTTACCTTTTTAACGAGACGGCTCTTTGTTATATTATCGGTTAATGGATGTGTGGTCATATCAAATAGCAAGAAATTCTGTTTCTCCGTCGTCAGTACACCTTTCTCTACTAGATTTTTTGCCAGCCGTTCTCTGACGTTTTTCAATTGGTATCTCAGTTTTAATGGATTCCATGTTTCACCTGATAATGACGCAGTATTTTATTTATGAATAATTTAGAGATATAAAGCACATACCACTTAGGTACTCAATCCAACATTGCACTGTTTCTGGGGGTTGTGTGTCTTTTAAGTGTTTTAACGTCTCGTCCAAGAGGACATCACCAGTAGCCACATCATTCTTCAGTACTAGTTTACGTGACAAAAGGCCTTTACGTCGCATACCAGCTTTCTCAAGCTCTACTTTGCCTTTCAAGCCCAATTCGATGAGAATACAACCTCGTAGACCGCTTGAAATGCAATCATTCCAAAACGACGTGTAACCCTATGATGAAACAACAGTGACGTACTGAGTCAAGGGGGGCAAGACGTAACTTACTTCTTTGTCCTTCAGGCCCAAGAGGAGCACCTCTTCCATGAGCGTAAGCCTCGTCTCTTTAGAATCGCCATCATCAGGCGAATCAACTCGTTCCGCTTTCTTTTCATCGGCACTCACATCTTTCGGCACACCTTCACTCTTGTGAATGATATTCCGTCGCTGCACCAGGCCGTCGCCACGATTCATTTTGCTCGCCGTGAATGTGTCGTATTAGTCAACTGTTTTGCGCGTTACCCAGCGTTATCATATACTCGATACGGCCGCACGCATCGAGGAAATTTTGTACAAGCAACAACTCCTAGGTATAAATATGGCTGCTCTTGTGTTGTCGCTGCTGGCAAATGCCAAATTGTGAACGTCAACATATGTGAGACGCGCAAGCGTACTTTCACCACGTTTTCAACACACTCCACGTGTGACGCGACTTGCCCAAGTCCGATTTGTTTAAACAATAATTTTTCAACGTACATTAACTGATAAATGCAGTTATCAGTACATCAATTCATATTTGAATGCATTAGGACTACCAAAAGGACTACTTCAATAACAAAGACAATGTCCTTATGCTAAAGTAGTAATTTTAATTCATCACTCATTTGAAACTTTTCTTATTTCTCCCCTTAATAAAGTATTATCGACGAATACAGAGTAACACGAACGTAAACTCGAAATCAATATAGTTGCACTAATTCTAGCAATGTATCTCTAATTAGTGTAAAGTACTAACGCTAACGTTAAAATTAATTATGAATCATTATATCACCAGATAGATTAGTTTTCATTTTCTTTTTTGAACGATTGTATCAGTGCAACATGAAATCATAGCTGAAACTTGTAACTTGAACAGCGTGGCAATTAATTTTGATCTAAGTTTTGCCATTAAGAGCTAATCAGGAAGCGGTAGCAACTAACTAATATTTGGTGTGAATTTCGATGGCTGAATGATTGACGTTTTTCTTGCAGGCACTGTTTCTGGTGTTGGGATTTCATCACCAGTTGTTGCAAATGGATTTACAGGACCAGCAACTTTTGGTGGTTGTTTGCTAATGCCACCCATCTTCTGCTTTGCCATCTGATAGTCACCAGAATCAAAGAACTTTTGCTGCAAATATATATAATGAATAGATATCAAATGTTGTCAATCTAAATGTGAATAATGGCTTACGCCTTTTGCTAGCCGTTTCTGAAGGAAGGCTGTGTGACCCCCAATTGGTCTGCCAGACATTGCTCCTGCAGGAAATTTAGCTCTTAACTTTTCCTCTTCTAATTTTTCCATATCATGAGCAGTCATCTATGATAACAAGATACACATCAGTATGCTTTACTTAATTTGATACGACTACTCACTGTTGGATTTTGTTGTTCCGTTTCTTGTTCACTCATAATGATTCTCTAATTGCCAACTTGTACAAACTGTAATTACAATTGTGATCGGATTACTTGAAACACATGGTAATAGTGAATACGGCTGCTTACCAATATATAAAAATCCGACAAATTGCTTATGCCTCTGCCTTAACGCGCCCAATTAACCAGGCTTTTAGGTTATAAGATGAATGATTGTTATTTTCAGACGTATAACGCGAAATTGCGCTTTATGAATTTAAACTTGTGCTGCACATAAAAAGGTAGCAGGCACAGGACGAGACGATAAGACCTAGTAAGACACAATGTAACTGAATAATACACAACTAACCGAACGCTTGAAGCAAATGGCCATGAAGAACGAACCAACGCATACAACAAGCAATTACCGTTTGGCTGATCCAACGCGTGCCAATATGAGAACGAGTTTAAACGAAGAATAACTGCAAATGTTTACGATAAGATTTGTTAAAATTCGCACAAACTAAATGTCACAGAATACATGACATTGTAAGCGAGCGACATATGATCAGCTTGTTGATTTATGAACACACTGTTTGTTCGTTCAGTTGCATATATGCGTGGGTGATGCCTATATTTCCCACGAAATTCAAACTGGCGGCATCATAGATGTTCAGTTTTCTTATTCTTCAAATATTCATTATATAGTAAATAGAAAATCATTGAGTAAACATTGTTATGACAGTTTATATATCTTTTAAGCGCCTTAAAGTTTCTGTCCGTAAATCTCAGATTATCAACGAATATTTATTTAAATTTGTAAATAAATGGTGACTAAAATATCCGCAATCCGCTTAGTTGAATAGTCTGATGACTAGAACGCTTCTTGTTATATCCGCATGTAAAGTTTACGAATCAGCTGATGTTTTCATAAGATTTTAATTTCTATTCAATAACGTTGATTTGCTGGTTATACCCGTGCAATCACCGGGTCCCTGACAGAACTTAGCCATACGCCAATTGACTTTAAATATTAATAATAATTAATATATTGGCTGTATGCCCACCCCCGCGACAAGGACGCGCCTGCCAGGATTTACCCAGGTGGGACTTTAATCAACATTAGCCCCCCTGGGCCGGGTTAATGACTTTGCTTTTCATTCACGTTTAAATGCGAAACAAAGTCAAAGGCAACCTGAAAAAAAAAAGAAAACACAAATATATGATTAGTAACACTCCGCTACACGAGTAGCCCCGCTACACGAGTAGCCATGCCGCCCTAAAAAGGAAGTGCCGATTTAAGGGTAAGGATATGCCGACTGTGCCCAACCATCACACACATTATAAATACACAAATTTCTTTAAATATTTCATTAAAGACTCACGTTTTACTGAAGCCCTGTGGAGAGAAAGTACAAATTATAAAACAATAAATGCCTGAAAGAGAACGTCGGTTGGCACACTCACAGTCAGCATGGAAAAAGGTTGACCTAATACGAGTTTACGAACTAAGCGCACGCGACGCGGAGCTAATTTAAATCCTGAAAGAGAAGTACAAGTTAATAAATATTCACTCATTCCATGCTACTAATATGAAATCTCATCACACTTCATACACACACCATAGCTAACGATAAGGGCAATTGGGATAATTATCCTACCTAACCACATATCCAATGATGGGCTCGTTATTAACCGCGCGAAACGAGCGGGGAAGGCACGTGCCTGTTAGCTGTGACCTGGGGGTAGCTACACCCAAACAGACGTCTACCCACCACAGGCTCCCATCCGGGATTTAACACGATACATAAATATACAATGCATAGATACATAAAAATACATAAGATAAATCACGCGATTGGGCATTGAAAAATTAACTTGATAATTAAATAATTAAATGTTTAAAGCCCATATAAATTTAAGATATAAGTTGTTCTAAAACGAAAACGCGCCCGACGACTTAGCGAACGATACATAACGAGTGGCCACAGTCCAGAACGGCACGATCCTTCCTCTGGCCACGACGGTAAAATAGCGCACGTTGGCTGTTGCTGCCGTTGGTATTGTTGATTGTTGAGTCTCTTGAGCCTGGACATCCTTCTTTCTGGCCATCTGGACATTTCGATATGTTTGGACTTCCTTCTAGATTTTGGGCATCTCCTAGTTTTTGATCCGATCTTCCTTCTATTTTTTTCTGGGCTCCTGGATTATTTGGATTATGAACCGCAAACCGTTATATTCCTGGTCCTCTAATTATAATTTTGTGAGTTTTCGTCTTTCAAGACATCTGTTTTCTCACTTTTCACTTTCACCTGTAAATAATATTCTTATTCATCAACTTAACAGTTGATGAATGCAGCAACAGCACCCTAAAATCCGCGATCGCGAAAAACCGACTATTCAATTAGTCTTAAGGACTATTCTGCTGAGTCGGAAGGACTCTTTACATTTGGTCTTATGGACCATTAATTTGAGTCAAAACGACTCTACTTTATACTTGGTCTTATGGACCATTTTTAAGAGTCGGAAGGACTCTGGCGCAATACACATATAATTAAACTTGTTTGATCACTACCACAGTTTGTGATAGCAATCGGCTAAAGGTGCCCCACTATTACAGTTTGTAATAGTGGAGATTCCACTTCGGCGAGCATTACTTGTGGGTCGGCACACAAGCAGTCGCCCCGCTGAGTGTCCCAACGCTGGCCCTCGCCGCATCTGGAACCCTCTGGACGGATGGCTGGAGATGTCATCTGGAACCCTTTGGATGAATGGCTGAAGATGTCATCTGGAACCCTCTGGATGGCTCGTTGGACGGTTTGACGACGGCCGCCTTTAAATATCAAGTCTTTCGCGGCACTCGCGAAATTACAAAAAAATGCCGGCCCGCACTCAAATAATTAAAAATGATTTTAAATGAAAGATTGAAGATCAATCGCGCACTCGAAATTACTTTTCGCGCACTCGAAACTACTCTACGCGCACTCGATCACACTTTTCCCGGCTCGCGCACCTAAAACAGACAAAATAGATATTAGCATTTTCAAATAATTGGTTTTGAATTAAACTTACTTGACACTTTCAGGCCTGGCGCCCGACTGCTGCATCTTGGAATGGAATGGAACCAGCCTGGAAATGACATCTGAAACAAATACAATTCATTATTAAAATGTACAATAAATACAAAGTTATCAATTGAATGAGACTTACCTACGACTCCTGAAGACGAAGCCCAACTGCTGCATCATGGAATGGAATGGGACCAGCCACCTGTAACAATACGTTAATCTCTGAAACATAAACAATGTGTTATTAACAAATGCAATATACCACAATGATATGTATAATACTTACATTATACCTACAAGCACCATGCCCAACTGCTGTCTGGAATGGACTGAGTCGCCTGGAATCCTCTGGGTGCCTCATGGATGATGCCCCTCTTGATAGACCAGACCATATCATTCGAATAGCGCCAAATGATAAAGAAAATACTTAAAAATTTAAATGTTTTGATGGACGTCGCACTCCCAGACATTGCATGTCGGTAGTGTGAGTGGCCCTCAAGACACCCTCCCCAGCTCTAAGTCCTCTTGCGGATTGAAATCTCGGCACAAGAAGGTGCTGGATCGTTGGTTCTTTCCCGATATTTTAAGCAAAACTAATATGAATTAAAATATGCAAATACATGAAATGTACAAATTCAGAGTAAGTCTACTTCTCACTGGCGATTAGCAAGCTTACAATTCACAAAGAATAAAAGCAACAGGGAAATGAAATCATAAAATAATAAATTAAATTAATGTTTTAGTACCAACTATAACATAACTCAGCCATTGACTCTTTAATCTAGCACTAAGTGCTAGATTAGTATATAATGAGAGTTGGTTACACAGATGCCTGTGCAATGCAGTTGATTTTGTTGATTTTCACCTGATAAATATAATGGGACGCAAGCAGAATTGCGTTTTCGAGAAATAGACCTCGTAAGGTCTAGTAGCAGTATTCAGAAATACTGTTTAATCTAACACGATTACTCGTGCTAGATTATTACAAAGAGATAATAAGAAAATTAACAACTGACGCAAACAGAATTGCGTTTTCCAGAAATAGATCTCGAAAGATCCTGTAGAAGTATTAAAAAATACTTTTTAACTAACATCATGGTCGCATGTTAGAGTACTGCATAGAGATAACGTGAAAATCAACTTGGGGACGTTGCAATCAGAATTGCCTCTTCGAGTAATCGATCTCGAAAGATCTTTGAAATATAGTCATTTGGGTCTGAGTCACATCACAACTAATACTAAAGAAATAAAAGTAAAAAATAATAATTATAACTGTGGTTAAATAAAATTAAGTTAAATGAAAATAAAATAAATTAAAAGATAAATGAAAATAAAAATTAAAAATTTGTTACTTAATTCTCCGTGAATTGTAAACTAGCTCTTCGCAAGTGAAGAGAATTTGAATGCCGAGTAAACTTAAACCGAAAAAGACACACCTGATGCAAATCTGAATATTTGACTAAATAAACTAATTAAGCTGAGCGCTATTCGAATGATTTTTTTAAGTGATCTGAAAGTATTATACGAAATTAGTACCAATTATACCAAATCGAAAGTTGTTAGTTTATCCCCATGGCAACTTAGCATGCACTAATATAGTAAATTAAAATGCACTCACGGTTTTGTCGAAGTCCAACTGGGTCCTGGGTCCTTGGCTTCCGGCTTTTGGCTCCTGGTTCTTGAACGTCTTGGAAACTCCTGGTCCTTGAACATCTTGGATCGTCGAAACCTCCAGAATCTCTGGGTCATCATGGAATTGGCAAACATCGTTGGATTCTTCAGTTTAATTTTAAGACAATTTGTCTTTGCTACTCCAGTATGGATTTGCAATTGATGACTTGATTGTTGTCTTCGTCAATCGCATTTCTGCCTCAACCACAGTAATTTTGGTTGGGTTGACATATTGGTCGATCAGGAAACTGATGCCTAAAACATAAAAATTCAATTAACTAACAGTCTGATATGAAAACATTCTTATTATTTACCTTTTTCTTCTGATCGCTTTTTCCTCACTGGACTTAATACTTGCTCATCCAGTCGGAAGTTGATATCACTATCAGATGCTTTATTGTTGTTGCATCATTTAACTTCCATATGATATGTCATGCCATTCGAACATCAGATCTTTATGTACAAAACTAATCAAAATATACATATGCAAATTCAGAAAATGCATTCACTGTGAAGGCAACGTGATACCCAATTCCGGATCATTATTGTACCACTCAAAAAGTACATATAAAAACCCAACAAAGGTGCAAGCACGGGAGAAATCATAAAATAATAATTAAATTAATGAAAAATAATAATAAATTAAATTATTTTTTTGATGTGGCCTGTCCTCAAATTGGTATAGACCAATCACACCAATCTCAGGCACACATAGACGGGTGGCCACCCTTTGCAAAACACTCATACCTTCATTAAAGAAGTAATTAAAAAAGGCAAATAAAAACTTTAAATCGCACAAATCTATACCAATCTTCGGATGGCCACATTTGGATTTGAATCTTTGCTTAATTAAATAATAATAAAAAACAAAAGATACTAAGAAATAAAAAGAAATAATAAAAACGGGACTTAAAATCATAAATAAAATAAAATTAAAATAACTAAAAAATAAAGTAAAGTAAAATAAAATAAAAATAAAATTAAAATAAACTAAAAGAGAACTAAAATAAAATAATTATTTGCACTTGCACCCTCGCAGAGTAGATACACGCACCCCCCAAATGGCAAATAGTGCAAAAGGGAACTAAGCACAAATTACCAAAAGCGCAGTAAATATCATTTTCCGTCTCCACATACATATATCCAAATTAGCCTGAGGAATTTCATAAAGTTAAAGTTAAGTGATCTGGGCTGTTGGCCGACCCAATGTTTTGCATGCTCTTTGGCAAGTAGTAATTATTATTCGAATGGCTATATTTTTTTATGATGTTCATCTAAAACAGATAAAATAGTCAAAATTAAAATTTATGTTTTTAAAACTAGAAATTGATCAGTGAATATCATTAATTTATTGATGTTTTGCCGAATAAATTTTATGCTTGCTTATGATAGTTGAAAGTTTTAAATAATTTTGATAAGTGAATTTAATTCGTTTTAGGATGAGGCGCAAAGATAATATTTTCGTTCCCCGAAATAACCAGTCTGATCAAATTCAAATAAACTGATTATTTTGATACCACCACCAATTTGCATGCAGTAATCAAAAAAGCACTCACGGTTTTTAGCGATGAACATCACTTCAATTGGCTTCTGGATTGTTGTGGTCCAGTGCTTCAATTCCTCGATTGATTCCTCGACAATCGGCTTTTGGATTCCTGGAGCAAGACATCGATGAGCACTTCAAGATGACCGTGAAGAATAACGATCACTTGGCATGAAGAAATACCTAAAAAATATACGCAACAAATTAGTTTACAAAATCGTCAGCAGTTAATTTAAAATAATGAAAAAATTAAATGTTACTCACATTTTGGCACAGTATTTCTTCGACAATTCGGTTTGTTAATTTGGCTCCAACTTTGATCAGCTTCTTGTATTTGCTCACTCTTTAGTTTAGTTCTGAACTAATGAGTTTTTGTCTTCGTCGCTCCAGTAAGTAGTTGCAATTGATGACTTGATGTAAATATTCAATTTTTGTGTTCGTCAATCGCATCATTGTCCCAACCACAGTAATATTGGTTGGTTGGGTTGACAAATCACCTAAAATATTAACAAAAACATTAGTAAATTCCAGTTACAATTCTTAAATATTTAAAGTATTACCTCATAGCTTCGTGAATTGGAAATTACCACTTAATTATATCATTTTTCAGTGGATGTCTTCAAAATAATGTCGACTTCTTGTACCGTTCCTTGCAAACCTCAATAAATTTGTTTGGCTCAATAGGTGTTCTAAAAAATATGAATAACATTAATTAATTGAATCAATTGACAAGTTTGAAATAATACCTAGAGTTGTGTGTTGATGTAATTGACGACTTGATAATAGCATTCTTCGGTTGTCGTCTTTAGCTGAAAGTCTTCAACTTTGTTTTCATCTTTAGAATGACATTATTTTGATTAGGGCAATCTTTCTGCCAGAAAATCAATTTTCAGTGGATGTCTTCAAAATTATGACGTCTTCGTGTACTCTCCCTTGCAACCTCATTAGTGTTATTTCGCTCAATAGGTGATCTAAAAAATATTAACAACATTAACTAATTGAATCAATTGACAAGTTTCAAATAATACCTAGAGTTTTGTGTTGATGTAATTGACGACTTGATAATAGCATTCTTCTGTTGTCGTCTTTAGCTGAAAGTCTTCAACTTTGTTTTCATCTCTAGAATCACATTAATTTGATTAGGGCAATCTTTCTGCTGGAAAATCATTTTTCAGTGGAATGATTTTTCAGTTTCAGTGGTATTCAAAATTATGGCGTCTTTCTGTACTGTCCCTTGCAACCTCATTAGTGTTATTCCGCTCAATAGGTGATCTAAAAATATTAATAACATTAACTAATTGAATCAATTGACAAGTTTGAAATAATACCTAGAGTTTTGTGTTGATATAATTGACGACTTGATAATAGCATTCTTGAGTTGTCATCTTTAGCTGAGAGTCTTCAACTTTGTTTTCACCTCTAGAATCGCATTATTTTGATTTGGACGATCTTTCTACTAGAAATTATAAGAAAAGTTAGTCAGATGCAAAAAGTAAATAAAACGAGTATCTCATACCTTAGTACTTTTGACGACTTGATGATACGAATCTTCAGTGGATGAGTTAATGACAATTTCAAAATCAATGTTTACTTGATCTTTTTCCACTGTTTGTGCTGTGCCTCTATCTCGCCTGTGACTCCTCAGAGTTGCTTTTCGCTCCGGAGTGGAGGACATCATCCGTACAACCCCAACGCCCAAATAATTTAAAGAATAATAAAAGATTCAAAACTACTTATAATGAACAACAATTCAATAAAGCAAAACTAATGTTGATCGAAATATGTAAATACAAAAAATGCATTTATTCTGAGCAAGCCAACTTAATAGCCTATCCCGGATCAGTATCGCATCACCGGCAAAAAGCAAGCTTACAATCCACAAAGAACCAGAGTGACGGGGAAATGAAATCATAAAATAATAAATTAAATGAAGGTTTCATTATTCAACTATCACATGATTCATTGTAATCAACATGAATTTTAATTATACTCTAATACTGGCTCATCTCCTTATTGTTACAGATCATTCGCAACCTCACACACGCATTCGGGTGGCCACCCTTCATTCATACTATCAAAACTCAATAAATAAATAAATAAATCAAAAATCATCATCAACATCTGTAACAATAATTCAAATCACCATGGACACATTTGTCTCTTTTATTAAATTGGACCTATTTGTCTCTTTTTCAAAAAATGAATCATATTATAGCGAATAATAAATAACTAAAAATAATAAATAATAATTAAAATTGTGGATAAAATAATATGTAAATTAAAGCAAAATAATATAAATCATAAAATTAAATAAAAAAAGGTAAAAAAAAGTTGTCACTTAATTCTCTGTGAGTTGTAAACTAGCCCTTCGCAAAGCAACAGATAGTGCAAAAGGGGACCGACTACAAATTAACTTAGAACACAACAAACACATTTTATGCATCCACATATTCGACCAAAATTAGCGTATCTAATTAATAATGATTTGAATGTGAGTAAAATATCTGAGCGTAGGGCAATTCGAATGGCTTGGTTGCATTAATCTGAAATTATTACATTAAATTAAAATCCAATATAACAATTCATAACACGGATTGCTGCTGCGCGCTTTAATACCAAACCGCACAAAACAAATACGAAATAGAATTGTTCAACAAAGTTCAACAAAGTCCGTGGGTGTATAATAATATTAAAACATAATCATTAATTTGTTCTATCAATACCCCATAATACATTAACTAATTCTACTTGTAATAAATTTAACCAAAACGCATGCTAAAATTATTCAAAGTCTTTTAAATTGAATAGCTGACTAAAGCAACGTGATAGAGTATTTGTCATAGGCACGAACTGAGATTACATTTGGTTTCTCGGAGAAAACAAGTCAGGTAGACTTGCAACAATTTGTTCTCGCTCGCACTCAAAGAAAACGAACAAAATTTTTGAGAGTTAAAATTGTCGTCCAGGTACTGTAACTTTTCGGGGTTATCGTATTGGATTCTGATAGCGCAGAACAACCCGTATTAAAAAAACCCTGGCGTGCGTGCGCGTTCGAAGTCGGCTGAAACTTGTTGGATCTCGTCGCGTTTAACCCTGCACCTCATGGCAAATTTGCATGCACTAATAGAGAAAATTAAAGGGTACTCACGGTTTTGACGATCAATTCTTCCGTAGTTGGCTCCTGGTTGATGAGGGAGACTTCGGTGTGTCGATTGATCCTTGTTGAGCGAAGGAAATCGTTGATAATGTCGAGTTCGTTGAGCACTTATGTTTAATTTGATTTAACACTTTGATCGTTTGTAGAATTAACACAGATTGATGTTTCTGTAGTCGCACTTATTGTTTTAATTGTCACTTGGTTTATTAGCACTTAATTTATTAACCCGGCACAGCACAATTTTTAGCAGACACTCCGCGAGCAACGCACACTCAGGCAACGCACGAGATACTGAAGCTCAGCGCAGGCAGTGCCGGCCAGGCCAGGCACGTATGCGCGAGCGCAAATGCCTTATGCGCGAACGGAACTGCATCGCGATGTGCCGAGTACTTAAACAATAGGAATGAGAGAGAAATATATAGATTTGGCACATTTCGACCGCTATCATGCATTGCAAATTGAATAGATAATAATGCTGCGTACAGTAGTATAAGAAGGGATTGGCTACTCACTAAATCACAAGTGTTACATTTTAAACATAATTTTTTATTACATTTTATTACATTTTAAATGTTACATATTAAATCATCTATTATTATTTGATATCCTTCCGATGATTGATGACTGTTGTCTAATCAAGGCGATTCGAAATGCTGACCTACGTAATTTGCAAGTTATACCCGTGCAATGCGGGTCCCTGACAGAACTTCGCCATACGCCAATTGAATTTAATTAATGCATAATAATTGAAATATTGGCTGTATGCCCACCCCCGCGACAAGGACGCGCCTGCCAGGAATTACCCAGGTGAAACTTTAGCATAATAATTTAGTTTCCCTGGGCCGGGTTAATGACTTTGTTTTTCATTCAGGTTCGAATGCGAAACAAAGTCAAAGGCGACCTGAAACTAAAAAAAACACAAATATATGATTAGTAACACTCCGCTACACGAGTAGCCATATTGCCCAAAACTGGAAACGAAGATAATTTATTAGGTCCATGGATTCCTCTCCATTGAAGACGTTGCTCACTGTAATGAAAATTCTTTATTAATATATGGTATTGCGCAACATAAAATTCAAATTTGTTCAAAATCGAACTTACTTGAAGGTTCACGGTTGAGTGCTCAACTGCTGTCGCATGGAATGGATCCCTCTTGAAGATGATGAGTTTGGAGACTCTGCTCCGTTAGGTTTAAACGCGGTGATTTATATAGTTGGAGAATCTTGAATACGATCAAGAGGACTCCTTTACCGTGAGTGAAATTTCTTTTTAAGTTTATTCGCGATTTATAGGTGGAGGGCTCTTGAATATGATCAAGATTACTCCTTTAAGTCGGGAATATAAGCCACTGCCAATATTATTTAGGGAGAAAAGTCTAGAATGCAATTACTATTGCGAAAGGATGACATGAATTGTCAATATCATTTTAATTAAATTTTAATTAATATCATATTCGCGTGTTAATAAGACTAATTAGTTAAAAATAATACGAGTCAGTTTGTCAGCGAAGAATCCAAGATTCATATGCTTTTTAAATTTTTAAATTATCTCAATTGTGTCAATAGTTACAACGATTTAAAGATACACGTGTTTTTTCATTAATGAGTACGAAAGAACAAATCTCTGAATGAGCATCAATTGAAAGAGAACGCTATATACGCCCTGTGTTGCTATGCATGTAAAGGCCATAAGAGCGGCCATCATGGATTTGCGGCAACAGGAGCAAAAGAGCGCGATAATATTTGCATTGCTACTGTTGCCGGTAGCAGCAGGTGCGAATTTGCGCGGGTGCAGTGCGAGTGTAACACCAGTGGCACTGTTTTTTTAAAAACTTTAAACTCTTATAACTATTTTGTTTTTTAAGATATCAAGTTGAAATTTTCAGCATTTATTGATAATTTAGCGCTCTTTAATATGATGTAATTTTCATCATCAAAAAATATTTATTTGCAGGGTTATTTAAAGTTGAAAAGTTTTATATTAATTGCTACGAACAGCTTAGAGTTTTCGGTTTTTAAATAACAAATAGCATCGTTAAAACTTCTCCAGATGGCTAAGATGACTTCTCCGAGGTCCTCTAAGGCCATCTGCATCTTTGGTTAGCTCCCCCACTATTATTAAATTATTTATTTATATTTTGAGGCGCCCCCTGGCCGAAATCCTAAAAAAAACGGGCGGGGGCGCAGGACGAAACCCGTTTTTCTTCACTCACACACTCTCATTCATGCTGAGAGAGTGAATGAATAGCGCCCATGCAATGCCACCTTCACTTATTCTCTCAGCAGCACTCACACAGCAACCAAACTTGATCAAGACTCAAATTAAGTAATGAAAATGAAACGCGAATGTATATTTATTTTAGTTAATGTGTCAACAGCTAGGAAAATACCAAATGAGCAATTACAAGACTTTCGGTGCACCAGCAGGATGAAGATCAAATGGGGAGCACTTAGCTCGGGATGCAGCACGTTTGCACCACAGTTTTGATGACCAGGAAACCCACCGGGCCAGTCGCATAGCAAGTCCTGATCGTTGACCATGAATACGGTAAAGATAATTAGTGGGGGGCGAGCTGACCGAATTGCCAAGGACGAAAGAAAGAAGCCTCCCTTCTCACATACTGCAAGGGGTTGTCCGCTTTGAAACTTGATCTCGTTAGAGAATTAATTAAAACCTCAATTAGCAGTGGTCCAGCCTTAAACCAAGATCGTAGCTTGATAAGTCTGATATGGCTTAGCTTGATATGACTTTTTTATAAATTAAACTTTAAATGCTATAATTCGGAGTTAAAAACAGTTGTAATCGGAAAACTGATTACACAGTATTGAAGCGGCTCTAATATCGATGAACATCGTTTTTAAATCACATAAATCGGTTGGTAACTTTAAAAGTTATAGCGATTTGAAAAATAATTAAACATGTACTCAGGTTAAAGCGCAATTTAAAGGGCCGCGCGCATGGGGATTCCAGGGGATTCCGTTTAAATGCTACTGTCTACATTGGAATGCGGCAGTCAGGTGATCAGCTGTTCATAAGTAGGTCAAACATGCATGAGTGCGTGAGTCACTAGCGCAAGTGTAAGCTGATGGAATGCAGTCTGTATAACAGATTAAATTCAAAAAATTTACATGTAAAATGTTTTATTATTACTAAAGTCCTGTTAAATTTTTATAATCTGTTGATTAATTCATTTTAATTGATTTAATTCAACCTTAAAGTGTGGCAACAATTGATCAGCATGCCCCCGATGGTAAGTGTGGAAACTTAATAAGCTCCTTCTATTTAACCACAAATCTCAAGTATGTGGGTTTGCGTTTGTTTTTATCCATGAATACATAAATTAAAAGTGAATTGTATTAATTAGCAATGTCACATTCGACGATAAGTACCAATGGGGGATACAGAGTGTGTGAACTTATGACCAGAGAATTTGTCTGATAATTTTGAAAGCCTGAACTCGTGCATAAGCGATGTGGATACCTTGAACATTACGAGCACTGATGATGGTTCAGAAGTGCTAAATGCTTATACAAATGAGGATGATGTTAGTATACAATCGTAGGACGATGACAACACAAGCAACGAAGAGTGACTGACCAAGAAGAAGCACATATTTACAAAGAGCTTAGCTGGGAAACTAATCTACTCCAGGTACATAGCTTTCCTCTTTCTATTTATGCTTGAAGCATACTTAAACATATTGGTATTTTAGATATGGCAATGAGAACAAATTGGCAACGTTATTTGGAGTAATGCAAGCAATAGATCAGAATGACACCATCCAATCAGTAGATGCTTCCCAGGGAAAAACAGTGCTACAAATGAATTAAAAATTATTGATTTTATTGTCTTCAGGGTTGGGAAATGGATCTAATGCAATGCAGGATTATCATGAATCTCAAACTACTGATATTGGCAGTATTATTACTATATCAAATGAAGATAGTGAACTTATGGAAGTTCTGTCTGATCCGCCCGACAAATCTAAGGAACAACTTGATGATGACGAAGTCATTATATATATCTGTGAGCATGGTGGTAATTGTTCAATCAGAATTGCTAATATTAAGCAAAGAATACCGTACTTGTTACCATTGATACACACAAAAAGCTGTGGAGATTGTAAAGCAAAAAACTGTTAGTAATCGTTGCGAGGATTTTAATTGTTGTTTAAGGGCATAATTTGTTATTATATGTAGTTAAATAGATGTATTGAATCAAATGTGGTGTGAGTTGTTATTATGTACCTAATATCCCTCTTTAAAGACCTAATACATAAAACAATTTGTATGTTTACTACAAAGGCAGTTGTTTAGCATCCTTGGCGATAATTTATAGTGTAAATACAACCTTTATATCCTTCCCAAAATGCAACGTAGAGCACTCTATAGCCTAATGGAATAGTTAATTTAAATTTTAAGATTTGAATTTGAGACTATAAGGGGTAGATTAAATTTGTTCACAGCAACAACACTCCATAGCCTAGCGGTATAGTCTATGAGAGTGATCTGAGTGTCTCTGGTTCAAACCCGGAGAACTCCAATTCAATTTTGAGTTTTCAATTCAAATTGAGACTATAAGGGGAAGATCCAATTTAGCGAGAGCAGTAACACTCCATAGCCTAGCGGTATAGTCTGTGAGAGTGATCTGAGTGTCTCTGGTTCAAACCCGGAGAACTAAAATTCAATTTTAAGTTTTCAATTCAATTTGAAACTATAAGGGGAAGATCAAATTTCGCCAGAGCAACAACGCTCCATAGCCTAGCGGTATAGTCTATGAGAGTGATCTGGGTGTCTCCGGTTCAAACCAGGAGAACTCCAATTCAATTTTAAGTTTTCAATTCATTTTGAGACTATAAGGGGAAGATCAAATTTAGCCAGAGCAACAACGCTCCATAGCCTAGCGGTATAGTCTATGAGTGCGATCTGAGTGTCTCTGGTTCAAACCCGGAGAACTCCAATTCAATTTTGAGTTTTCAATTCAAAATGAGACTATAAGGGGAAGATCCAATTTAGCGAGAGCAATAACACTCCATAGTCTAGCGGTATAGTCTGTGAGAGTGATCTGAGTGTCTCTGGTTCAAACCCGGAGAACTAAAATTCAATTTTAAGTTTTCAATTCAATTTGAAACTATAAGGGGAAGATCAAATTTCGCCAGAGCAACAACGCTCCATAGCCTAGCGGTATAGTCTATGAGAGTGATCTGGGTGTCTCCGGTTCAAACCAGGAGAACTCCAATTCAATTTTAAGTTTTCAATTCAATTTGAGACTATAAGGGGAAGATCAAATTTGGCCATAGCAACAACACTCCATAGCCTAGCGGGTACGGCTATGGAAGTGATCTGTGTATGTCAGGTTCGAATCCTGACAATCGCAACTTGAATTTCCAAGTTTTAATTTCCTTGTACGCTTGGGGGGCTCCATTGGGCTTAGGCTGTATGTCCAATGGGGCCCCCAGGGGCGTACAAGGGCCCCATTTTTAATTTTTGAAGCCCGTACGTATTAAGATCGTTGCCCGAAAACCCACCCCAGCTTCGCTCCCCGGCAGGTTGCTTGTCGACCAGCTCGGTCGCTGTCCGACTAGCAACTGCCTCCCCATTCCCGATTTTCGTTACCAACAGACCTCGGTTTGTGACGTCATTTGAGACTGAGGCGCCGCCACCTTATGAGAGGTGGAGATTTATAATCCTTTCCTAAGTGCTTTTGAATTCAAACGCCTATTGAATGGCCCCCGGCCCCCCTACGGACTGAAGAGTTACTACTATTTTATTAAATTATTTCTAAAAATTTCGGTCTGCGCTGGGACTCGAACCCAGGACTCCCAAGTGGGAGCCAAGCGCTGTGTCAGCTTTGCCACCATCGGCTTTAAACGTTTGAAATTGAAGCATATACTTCAGGCTTGCATTATTTTAGTTGCGTAAGAAGCGCGCACCTGTTTAGTTAAATGCCTGGTGAGTTCACGGAAGCGCAACAGATTTCACCGCACTAGGGCAAGTATGCTGAACAACTGCCTTTGTAATAAATATACAAATTGTTTTACGTATTAGGTCTTTAAAGAGGGATATTAGGTACATAATAACAATTCACACCCCATTTGATTTAATACATTTATTAACACATTATTAATAATTTATTAATACATTATAATACATGATTGAACTGCATATAATAAACAAATTGTGCCTTTGCTGGAAGTAAGGGGTGGCTGTGAAAATCATACACAAAGTAGATCTGCTGCTCTTATATCAAGATACAACAATCATGGATTGGTGTTACCACACTTAGCATCCTTATCAATACAAGCAGTTTAGTATCTCAGGACCTTTCAGGGTAAGCTCCAGTGGAACTGGATACTTCTCCGCTCCCAGATCCACAATTACGTTTTCACCTATTTCCAAATATCTGTCAAAATACCAAATATTTTAAATTATTCTATCAAAGGTACAAATAAAATTGTTTTATATTTGGAGAGCCTGACAAAAAAAACATTCCATAAGCTGCTAATTAAAAGAGAAAACCTGAAACAAAAATGAATTAGTGATTGCTCGTTATACCCGTGCAATCTGCGGGTCCCTGGCAGAACTTAGCCATACACCAATTAAAATTAAATAATAACAATAGTAATTGAAATATTGGTTGTATGCCCACCCCCGCGACTAGGACGCGCCTGCCAGGAATTACCCAGGTGAAACTTTAGTACAATAATTTAGTTTCCCTGGGCCGGGTTAATGACTTTGCTTTTCATCAATGTGTAGATGCGAAACAAAGTCAAAGGCAACCTGAAAAAAAAGAAAAACACAAATATATGATTAGTAACACTCCGCTACACGAGTAGCCCTGCTACACGAGTAGCCATGCCGCCCTAAAAAGGATGTGCCGATTTAAGGGTAAGGATATGCCGACTGTGCCCAACCATCACACACATTATAAACACATACATTTCTTTAAATATTTCATTAAAGACTCACGTTTTACTGAAGCCCTGTGGAGAGAAAGTACAAATTATAAAACAATAAATGCCTGAAAGAGAACGTCGGTTGGCACACTCACAGTCGGCATGACAAAAAGGTTGACCTAATACGAGTTTACGAACTAAGCGCACGCGACGCGGAGCTAATTTAAATCCTGAAAGAGAAGTACAAGTTAATAAATATTCACTCATTCCATGCTACTAATATGAAATCTCATCACACTTCATACACACACCATAGCTAACGATAAGGGCAATTGGGATAATTATCCTACCTAACCACATATCCAATGATGGGCTCGTTATTAACCGCGCGAAACGAGCGGGGAAGGCACGTGCCTGTTAGCTGTGACCTGGGGGTAGCTACACCCAAACAGACGTCTACCCACCACAGGCTCCCATCCGGGATTTAACACGATACATAAATATACAATGCATAGATACATAAAAATACATAAGATAAATTACGCGATTGGGCATGGAAAAATTAACTTGATAATTAAATAATTAAATGTTTAAAGCCCATAAAAATTTAAATTATTCTAAAACGGAAACGCGCCCGACGACTTAGCGAACGATACATAACGAGTGGCCACAGTCCAGAACGGCACGATCCTTCCTCTGGCCACGACGGTAAAATAGCGCACGTTGGCTGTTGCTGCCGTTGGTATTGTTGATTGTTGAGTCTCTTGAGCCTGGACATCCTTCTTTCTGGACATCTGGACATTCGATATGTTTGGACTTCCTTCTAGATTTTGGGCATCTCCTAGTTTTTGATCCGATCTTCCTTCTATTTTTTTCTGGGCTCCTGGATTATTTGGATTATGAACCGCAAACCGTTATATTCCTGGTCCTCTAATTATAATTTTGTGAGATTTCGTCTTTCAAGACATCTGTTTTCTCACTTTTCACATTCGCCTGTAAATAATATTTTTATTCATCAACTTAACAGTTGATGAATGCAGCAACAGCACCCTAAAATCCGCGATCGCGAAAAACCGACTATTCAATTAGTCTTAAAGACAATTCTGCTGAGTCGGAAAGACTCTTTACATTTGGTCTTATGGACCATTAATTTGAGTCGAAAGGACTCTTTACATTTGGTCTTATGGACCATTATTTTGAGTCAAAACGACTCTACTTTGTACTTGGTCTTATGAACCATTTTTAAGAGTCGGAAGGACTCTGGCGCAATACACATATGATTAAACTTGTTTGATCACTACCACAGTTTGTGATAGCAATCGGTTAAAGGTGCCCCACTATTACAGTTTGTAATAGTGGAGATTCCACTTCGGCGAGCATTACTTGTGGGTCGGCACACAAGCAGTCGCCCCGCTGAGTGTCCCAACGCTGGCCCTCGCCGCATCTGGAACCCTCTGGACGGATGGCTGGAGATGTCATCTGGAACCCTTTGGATGAATGGCTGAAGATGTCATCTGGAACCCCCTGGATGGCTCGTTGGACGGTTTGACGACGGCCGCCTTTAAATATCAAGTCTCTCGCGGCACTCGCGAAATTACAAAAAAATGCCGGCCCGCACTCAAATAATTAAAAATGATTTTAAATGAAAGATTGAAGATCAATCGCGCACTCGAAATTACTTTTCGCGCACTCGAAACTACTCTACGCGCACTCGATCACACTTTTCCCGGCTCGCGCACCTAAAACAGACAAAATAGATATTAGCATTTTCAAATAATTGGTTTTGAATTAAACTTACTTGACACTTTCAGGCCTGGCGCCCGACTGCTGCATCTTGGAATGGAATGGAACCAGCCTGGAAATGACATCTGAAACAAATACAATTCATTATTAAAATGTACAATAAATACAAAGTTATCAATTGAATGAGACTTACCTACGACTCCTGAAGACGAAGCCCAACTGCTGCATCATGGAATGGAATGGGACCAGCCACCTGTAACAATACGTTAATCTCTGAAACAAAAACAATGTGTTATTAACAAATTCAATATACCACAATGATATGTATAATACTTACATTATACCTACAAGCACCATGCCCAACTGCTGTCTGGAATGGACGGAGTCGCCTGGGATCCTCTGGGTGCCTCATGGATGATGCCCCTCTTGATAGACCAGACCATATCATTCGAATAGCGCCAAATGATAAAGAAAATACTTAAAAATTTAAATGTTTTGATGGACGTCACACTCCCAGACAATGTATGTCGGTAGTGTGAGTGGCCCTCAAGACACCCTCCCCAGCTCTAAGTCCTCTTGCGGATTGAAATCTCGGCACAAGTAGGTGCTGGATCGTTGGTTCTTTCCCGATATTTTAAGCAAAACTAAGATGAATTAAAATATGCAAATACATGAAATGTACAAATTCAGAGTAAGTCTACTTCTCACTGGCGATTAACAAGCTTACAATTCACCAAGAATAAAAGTAACAGGTAAATGAAATCATAAAATAATAAATTAAATTAATGTTTCAGTACCAACTATAATGTAACTCAGCCATTGACTCTTTAATCTAGCACTAAGTGCTAGATTAGTATATAATGAGAGTTGGTTACACAGATGCCTGTGCAATGCAGTTGATTTTGTTGATTTTCACCTGATAAATATAATGGGACGCAAGCAGAATTGCGTTTTCGAGAAATAGACCTCGTAAGGTCTAGTAGTAGTATTCAGAAATACTGTTTAATCTAACACGATTACTCGTGCTAGATTATTACAAAGAGATAATAAGAAAATTAACAACTGACGCAAACAGAATTGCGTTTTCCAGAAATAGATCTCGAAAGATCCTGTAGAAGTATTAAAAAATACTTTTTAACTAACATCATGGTCGCATGTTAGAGTACTGCATAGAGATAACGTGAAAATCAACTTGGGGACGTTGCAATCAGAATTGCCTCTTCGAGTAATCGATCTCGAAAGATCTTTGAAATATAGTCATTTGGGTCTGAGTCACATCACAGCTAATACTAAAGAAATAAAAGTAAAAAATAATAATTATAACTGTGGATAAATAAAATTAAGTTAAATGAAAATAAAATAAATTAAAAGATAAATGAAAATAAAAATTAAAAATTTGTTACTTAATTCTCCGTGAATTGTAAACTAGCTCTTCGCAAATGAAAGGAATTTGAATGCCGAGTAAACTTAAACCGAAAAAGACACACCTGATGCATCTGAATATTTGACTAAATAAACTAATTAAGCTGAGCGCTATTCGAATGATTTTTTTGAGTGATCTGAAAGTATTATACGAAATTAGTACCAATTATACCAAATCGAAAGTTGTTAGTTTATCCCCATGGCAACTTAGCATGCACTAATATAGTAAATTAAAATGCACTCACGGTTTTGTCGAAGTCCTTGGTAACTGGGTCCTGGGTCCTGGGTCCTGGGTCTTTGGCTTCCGGCTTTTGGCTCCTGGTCCTTGAACATCTTGGAAACTCCTGGTCCTTGAACATCTTGGAAATTCCTGGTCCTTGAACATCTTGGATCGTTGAAACCTCCAGAATCTCTGGGTCATCATGGAATTGGAAAACATCGTTGAATTCTCCAGTTTAATTTTAAGACAATTTGTCTTTGCTACTCCAGTATGGATTTGCAATTGATGACTTGATTGTTGTCTTCGTCAATCGCGTTTCTGCCTCAACCATAGTAATTTTGGTTGGGTTGACATATTGGTCGATCAGGAAACTGATGCCTAAAACATAAAAATTCAATTAATTAACAGTCTGTTATGAAAACATTCTTATTATTTACCTTTTTCTTCTGATCGCTCTTTCCTCACTGGAATATTTGCTCATCCAGTCGGAAGTTGATATCACTATCAGATGCTTTATTGTTGATGCATCATTCAACTTCCATGTGATATGTCATGTCATTCGAACATTAGATCTTTATGTACAAAACTAATCAAAATATACATATGCAAATTCAGAAAATGCATTCACTGTGAAGGCAACGTGATACCCAATTCCGGATCATTATTGTACCACTCAAAAAGTACATATAAAAACCCAACAAAGGTGCAAGCACGGGAGAAATCATAAAATAATAATTAAATTAATGAAAAATAATAATAAATTAAATTATTTTTTTGATGTGGCCTGTCCTCAAATTGGTATAGACCAATCACACCAATCTCAGGCACACATAGACGGGTGGCCACCCTTTGCAAAACACTCATACCTTCATTAAAGAAGTAATTAAAAAAAGTAAATAAAAACTTTAAATCGCACAAATCTATACCAATCTTCGGATGGCCACATTTGGATTTGAATCTTTGCTTAATTAAATAATAATAAAAAACAAAAGATACTAAGAAATAAAAAGAAATAATAAAAACGGGACTTAAAATCATAAATAAAATAAAATTAAAATAACTAAAAAATAAAGTAAAATAAAATAAACATAAAATTAAAATAAACTAAAAGAGAACTAAAATAAAATAATTGTTTGCACTTGCACCCCCGCAGAGTAGATATACGCATCCCCCAAATGGCAAATAGTGCAAAAGGGAACTAAGCACAAATTACCAAAAGCGCAGTAAATATCATTTTCCGTCTCCACATACATATATCAAGACTAGCCTGAGGAATTTAATATAGTTAAAGTTAAGTGATCTGGGCTGTTGGCTGACCCAATGTTTCGTATGCTCTTTAGCAAGTAGTAATTATCATTCGAATGGCTAATGTTTTATGATGTTCATCTAAAACAGATAAAATAGTCAAAATTAAAATTTATGTTTGTAAAATTTAGAAATTGATCGGTGAATATCATTAATTTATTGATGTTTTGCCGAATTAATTTTATGCTTGCTTATGATAGTTGAAAGTTTTAAATAATTTTGATAAATGAATTTAGTTCGTTTTAGGATGAGGCGCAAAGATAATATTTTCGTTCCCCAAAATAACCAGTTTGATAAAATTCAAATAAACTGATTATTTTGATACCACCACCAATTTGCATGCAGTAATCAAAAAAGCACTCACGGTTTTTATCGATGAACATCACTTCAATTGACTTCTGGATTGTTGTGGTCCAGTGCTTCAATTCCTCGATTGATTCCTCGACAATCGGCTTTTGGATTCCTGGAGCAAGACATCGATGAGCACTTCAAGATGACCGTGAAGAATAACGATCACTTGGCATGAAGAAATACCTTAAAAATTATACGCAACAAATTAGTTTACAAAATCGTCAGCAGTTAATTTAAAATAATGAAAAAATGAAATGTTACTCACATTTTGGTACAGTATTTCTTCGACAATTCGGTTTGTACAGCTGAATACAGCTTCTTGTATTTGCTCACTCTTTAGTTTAGTTTTGAACTAATGAGTTTTTGTCTTCGTCGCTCCAGTAAGTAGTTGCAATTGATGACTTGATGTAAATATTCAATTATTGTGTTCGTCAATCGCATCATTGTCTCAACCAGTGATTTTGGTTGGGTTGACAAATCACCTAAAATATGAACAAAAACATTAGTAAATTCCAGCTACAATTCTTAAATATTTAAAGTATTACCTCATAGCTTGGTGAATTGGAATTATATCATTTTTCAGTGGATGTCTTTAAAATTATGTCGTCTTCTTGTAGCGTTCCTTGCAAACCTCGATGCATTTGTTTGGCTCAATAGTTGTTCTAAAAAATATGAATAACATTAATCAATTGAATCAATTGACAAGTTTGAAATAATACCTAGAGTTTTGTGTTGATGTAATTGGCGACTTGATAATAGCATTCTTCTGTTGTCGTCTTTAGCTGAAAGTCTTCAACTTTGTTTTCATCTTTAGAATCACATTATTTTGATTCGGGCAATCTTTCTGATATAAAATCAATTTTCTGTGGATGTCTTCAAAATTATGACGTCTTCCTGTACTGTCCCTTGCAACCTCATTAGTGTTTTTTCGCTCAATAGGTGATCTAAAAAATATTAATAATATTAACTAATTGAATCAATTGACAAGTTTGAAATAATACCTAGAGTTTTGCGTTGATGTAATTGACGACTTGATAATAGCATTCTTGAGTTGTCGTCTTTAGCTGAGAGTCTTCAACTTTGTTTTCACCTCTAGAATCGCATTATTTTGATTGGGACGATCTTTCTGCTAGAAATTATAAGAAAAGTTAGTCAGATGCAAAAAGTAGATAAAACGAGAATCTCATACCTTAGTACTTTTGACGACTTGATGATATGAATCTTCAGTGGATGAGTTAATGACAATTTCAAAATCAATGTTTACTTGATCTTTTTCCACTGTTTGTGCTGTGCCTCTATCTCGCCTATGACTCCTTAGAGTTGCTTTTCGCTCCGGAGTGGATGGCCACATCCGAACAACCCCAACGCCCAAATAATTTAAAGAATAATAAAAAATTCAAAACTACTTATAATGAACAACCATTCTATAAAGCAAAACTAATGTTGCTCGAAATATGTAAATACAAAAAATGCATTTATTCTGAGCAAGCCAACTTAATAGCCTATCCCGGATCAGTATCGCATCACCGGCAAAAAGCAAGCTTACAATCCACAAAGAACCAGAGTGACGGGGAAATGAAATCATAAAATAATAAATAAATGAAGGTTTCATTATTCAACTATCACATGATTCATTGTAATCAACATGAAATTTAATTATACTCTAATACTGGTTCATCTCCTTATTGTTACAGATCATTCACAACCTCACACACGCATTCGGGTGGCCACCCTTCATTCATACTATCAAACCTCAATAAATAAATAAATCAAAAATCATCATCAACATCTGTAACAATAATTCAAATCACCATGGACACATTTGTCTCTTTTATTAAATTGGACCTATTTGTCTCTTTTTCAAAAAATGAATCATATTATAGTGAATAATAAATAACTAAAAATAATAAATAATAATTAAAATTGTGGATAAAATAATATGTAAATTAAAGCAAAATAATATAAATCATAAAAATAAATAAAAAAAGGTAAAAAAAAGTTGTCACTTAATTCTCTGTGAGTTGTAAACTAGCCCTTCGCAAAGCAACAGATAGTGCAAAAGGGGACCGACTACAAATTAACTTAGAACACAACAAACACATTTTATGCATCCACATATTCGATCAAAATTAGCATATCTAATTAATAATTATTTGTGAGTGAGTAAAATATCTGAGCGTAGGGCAATTCGAATGGCTTGGTTGCATTGATCTGAAATTATTACATTAAATTAAAATCCAATATAACAATTCATAACACGGATTGCTGCTGCGCGCTTTAATACCGAACCGCACAAAATAAATACGAAATAGAATTGCACCAAAGTTCAACAAAGTAAGTGGGTGTATAATAATATTAAAACATAATCATTAATTTGTTCTATCAATACCCCATAATACACTAACTAATTCTACTTGCAATAAATTTAATCAAAACGCATGCTAAAATTATTCAAACTCTTTTAAATTGAACAGCTGACTAAAGCAACGTGATAGAGTATTTGTTATAGGCACGAACTGAGGTTACATTTGGTTTGTCGGAGAAAACAAGTCGGGTAGACTTGCAACAATTTGTTCTCGCTCGCACTCGTGTAAAACGAACAAAATTTTTGAGAGTTAAAATTGTCGTCCAGGTACTGTAACTTTTCGGGCTTATCACATTGGATTCGGATAGCGCGGAACAACCCGTATTAAAAAAACCCTGACGTGCGTGCCCGTTCGAGATCGGCTGAAACTTGTCGGATCTCGTCGCGTTTAACCCTGCACCTCATGGCAAATTTGCATGCACTAATAGAGAAAATTAAAAGGTACTCACGGTTTTGACGATCAATTCTTCCGTAATTGGCTCCTGGTTGATGAGGGAGACTTCAGTGTGTCGATTGATCCTTGTTGAGCGAAGGAAATCGTCGGTAATGTGTCCGAGTTCGTTGAGCACTTATGTTTAATTTAATTTAACACTTTGATCGTTTATAGAATTAACACAGATTGATGTTTCTGTGATCGCACTTATTATTTTAATTGTCACTTGGTTTATTAGCACTTAATTTATTAACCCGGCACAGCACAATTTTTAGTAGACACTCCGCGAGCAACTCACTCTGAGCTAGCGTGCGAGATACTGAAGCTTAGCGCAGGTACGTATGCGCGAGCGCTGGTGCCTTATGCGCGAACGAAACTACATAGCGATATATGTACCTAGATATTTAAACAATAGGAATATGCGAGAGAGATATATGGACTTGTCAAAATTTCATAATAATAATGCTGCGTACAGTAGTATAAGAAGTGATTGTACTCGTTACGTTTTTGATCACTGAGTTATATGCAAATTCGTAATTGATGCAGTCGGTCTGTCTGTGAGAGCGGCTCCTAAGTAAAGTAAAACACCTAGCCGCAATTGCTGGTGGCGCGCACGTATTCCTATAGCCGCAATATGAGTAAGTGAGATAGGTAGAATTGCAACAATTTCTTATTCACTCACACATACGTGCCGAAGGCGAAGTAGTTTAGTCATGTGGGAGGGCCTGAGTACCACCTGACTTAGCGCAAGATGCTGCTTAAGCAAACCAAGTCCGCAGCATGGCGCTATAGTGCGCTACTCCCGCTACTGCGCTACTTCATTGGCATGTGCGCAGGTGCACTCAAGCTAAACGCCGATAATCACCGTAATCAGCTACTGTTGCACCCGCGCACGGTCACGTGGACATTTAAACATGAGGAATGCGCACCATGTGACACACCTCTAATGCCGCATGCTACAATGCTACAAATTTAATAAAAATAATCATGCGGATTGATATTTAAATTAATAACTATTAAAGGGCTTTTAGCATTAAATAAACAGTTACTCAAAACTAATAATTCGAACTAATAATTATGAATAATTGAAAGAGGGAATAAGCATGATCAAATATTAATTATTATTTGCTATTTATACCCGTGCAAATAGCGGGTCCCTGACAGAACTTAGCCATACGCCAATTTAATTTAAATAGTAAATTATCATTAAAATATTGGTCGTATGCCCACCCCCGCGACAAGGACGCGCCTGTCAGGAATTACCCAGGTGAAACTTTAGTACAATAATTTAGTTTCCCTGGGCCGGGTTAATGACTTTGTTTTTCATTTAACTTCGAATGCGAAACAAAGTCAAAGGCGACCTGAAACAACAAAAACCACAAATATGATTAGACAATAAACCGCTACACGAGTAGCAATGTCGCCCTGAAATGTCACCTCGAATGGACCTCAACCTTTTGCAGAAGACGGAGATAATTTGTTGTTGGAAACTCTGCTCCTTTAGCTTTTAACGCGATTTAAATAAGTGGAGACTCTTGAAAACGATCCAGAGGACTCCTTTACCGCGGGTGGGGTAAAACTCCTATTTTTGTTTAGGTTTATTCGCGATTTAAAAATGGAGACTCTTGAAAACGATCAAGATTACTCCTTTAAGTCAAGAACATGAGGCACTGCCAATGTTGTTTAGGTTTAATGCTATTGCGAAAGGAAGACATGAATTGTCGCTTAGCTGTGCGAGCAACGGCATCGCCGAATACTGCAGTACGCCAGCAACGGGAGATGCTAGTCTCTCGCCCGTAAGCTGAAGGAAATCGGATTTCCGATAACACCTTTGTCACTAGGGGGACCTGCATCTCATCATGCCAAGGGATCGGATGGGTAGGGAATTAGAATAGCAGAGAACCGCATGATCTCGACCAGCACTCAATTAATTTTGGCCCCGGGTATTTCATTTCCCCGGTACCACCCACAAGTGGGAGGCATTCCCTCGGTAGTCGGGACGGCACTCGAACTTTACGCGCACTCGATAAAACTTTTCCGCGACGCGCAGGAATAACTCTTTACCGTACCCGCACTCGGTAATTTATCATTAACTGTTCATTCACATCTCCTGCAACACAAATGAATACAGCTAGGTATAATAAAATTCAAACATCTTCAAAGTCAAACTTACTTAAAAGTCCAACTGCTGTCTCATGGAATGGATTCCACCCTCTTGAAGAAGACGTTGCTCACTGCAATAAGAAAACTTCGTTTGTACAAAATAATAAACAACAAAAAATTACAAAGATAGAAATTTGGTACATTAAAATTAATAAAATTAATGTCAAACTTACTTGAAAGTTTGTAGTCCAGCACCCAACTGCTGTCTCGTGAAGTCGATTCCACCCTCTTCAAGGTGACGTTCCTTACTGGAATAAGAATTCTGTGTTAGTATATAATATTACACAACATGAAATTTATATATTTGCAAAGTAAAACTTACTTGAAAGTCCATCGTTGAGTGCACAACTGCTGTCGTATGGAATGGACTCCTCCCTCTTGATGAAGATCCTTTTGATTTTGATGGACGTCGCACTCCCAGACATTTGTCACTGGAATAGAACCATCAGTGCTGCATGTTGGTAGTGTGAGTGGCCCTCACGACACCCTCCCCAGCTCTAAGTCTTCTTGCGACACAAGAAGGTGCTGGATCGCTGGTTCTTCCTGGGAGTTTTCCTAAACAAACTTAGTCGAGATATGCATCAACCATAAATGAACTTAATCTGAATAAGTCAACTCAATATCCTATCCCTGCACAGTATCACATCGCTAGCGATTACCAAGCTTACAATCAACCAAGAAAAAAAGTAACTGGAAAAGTAAATAATAAATAATATTAAGGTTTTAGTATTCAATTATATTATGACTCTTTGCAAATAATTAATATAAATCTAACTCAATTTGACTTTATATTGGTACATCAATTTACTGTTGCAGATCATTCTCACAAATCTCTCACACAGTCACTCAGTCAAATTCATACGCTGTAAAAGAAAATGTAATCACAGTAAACTGTGTAATTAAATCGAAGAGTTGCCTCTTGATTTATTAGATCTCGGAAGAGATCTAGAAGTAGTATATGAAATACTATATTATCAAACACTTTTACAAGTGTTTGTTTTCTTCAATGAGAAAATTAATCACAGAATACTGTGAAATAAAATCGAAGAGTTTCCTCTCGATTTATTAGATCCCGAAGGATCTAGAAGTAGTATATCAAATACTATTTATATCTAGTACTATTAGTGTTAGATTTATGCAAAGAGAAAAATTATCACAGCAAGCTGTGAAGTAAAATCAGAGAGTTGCCTCTCGATTTTTTAGATCCCGAAGGATCTAGAAGGAGTATATGAAATACTCGTTATATCTAACACTATTGCAAGTGAAAGATTTCTTTAAAAGGAAAAATAGTCACAGCGAACTGTGAAATAAAATCAGAGAGTTGCCTCTCGATTTTTTAGATCCCGAAGGATCTAGAAGGAGTATATGAAATACTCTTTGAATCGAACACTATTACTAGTGTTTGATTTGAAACAAAAGAAAAATAAGCACAGCGAACTGTGTAATAAAATCGCAGAGTTTCCTCTCGATTTAATAGATCTCGTAAGATCTAGAAGTAGTATATGCCATACTATTTTATCTAACACTATTATTAGTACTAGATTTGTTTAAAGAGAAAAATAATCACAGAGAACTGTGAAATGAAATCGCTGAGTTTCCTCGCGATTTATTAGATCCCGAAAGATCTAGAAGTAGTATATGAAATACTATATTATCAAACACTTACAAGTGTTTGTTTTCTTCAATGAGAAAGTTAATCACAGATAACTGTGAAAAAAATCGAAGAGTTTCCTCTCGATTAATTAGATCCTGCAGGACCTAGAAGTAGTATATAAAATACTATTTATCAAACACTATTCCAAGTGTAAGATTTACTTAAGGAAAAGAATAATTATCAATATCTGCAACAATATTTGATGACCATTTTGGACTCAATTATTGTCTCTTTTAAAAAAATTATGAGTCGTAATATAAAGAATACTAAATAAATAAAATAAGAAGAAATAATTAAATGGTGGTGAAAGGAAGAATTTAAATTAATCAAAATAAAATAAATCAAAAAATAAATAAAATAAAATCAATTAATTGTAAGCTAGGCTTTCGCAAATCAACGATAGTGTAAACAGGGACCTGAATACAAATTAACATAAACCGAAAGAGATTCATTGTAAGCAGTTGGATATTCTACTAAAGTTAGCTAATCTAATTATTAATTATTTAAGTTTTTAAATGGCTACTTGAATGACTTAGGCGTTTTAATCTGAAGGAATAACATGCATTTAAAACCTATTCTTCACGAATTGTTACAGTAACTCGGATGGAATTACAACAAATGAATAAACATGCAAACATGCAAGAATATTAAAAGTTACTCACAGTTTTGTCGATGAAATCCTTCGGCAATTGGCTCCCGTCTCCCGTGATTGGATGGACACATCTTGGATGGAAACCCTCTGGATGGAACCCGCACTCATACTTTCCGCGCACTGGTTTGGAGGTCAGTACTCCGTTATGTTTAAATTCTTTGTTTATTTGTTTGGAGCCCATTGAAAACGATCACCTGGTTCTCCTTTAATTCCTTGCGGGAATGGTATTTGTATTAGGTTTAATTAAATGGTATTCAAGGTGGAGTCCTTTGAAAACGATCAATCGGTTACTCCTTTAAACACTATTGAAGGAAGACCTCCTGGTCGCATCTTGGATGGAAAGTCGAATTCTCCGGCATTCGACATTTACGCGCACTACTTGTCCTTTCCGAAGAGTCAATGAGCAAGAATGGACATACGGGTCCATTGTTCTCACTCAATTAGGCTGCAAAGAAAAGATTAGTAAGCTGAAAACAAGAGAATAATAATTATATTAACACAAAATCAAATATCCTGAAAGAGAAAATCACAGTTAATTTAAGTTTAAAGTTTGGAGATTTATACTCCTTTATGTTTAAGTTTTATTGTTTATTCTTTGGAGACCATTGAAAACGATCAAGCGGGTACTCCTTTAATCCCTTGCGGGAATGGTATATGTATTAGGTTTAAGTGTATGTATTTAAGGTGGAGTCCCTTGAAGACGATCAAGCAGTTACTCCTTTAGGCACTGGTGGACGAAGCCACCTGGCTTTTGGGAAAGAACTGAGCTCAGAACTTCAACGACTAAGAGAAGATTTTAACTTGTAGATCTTTGAACACGACCAAAGATTGAGGAAGAACCACAACTGAATTTGGTATCTTACTTTCCCCCCACAGCTTAGTAATTAGGGGGAGAGAGCACCAAAGGCCCGGAAGACTAGCGACCCCACCGTCTCAGATTGTTTTCCCGAACGAGTCGGGAAAAGTCAGAATGTGCCGCAACTGCCTTACTATTGACTAGAGTTGGCAACAATAATCTTGAGAGAACTAAAAACCATCGCCATCTGGGAGAAAAGTGGGTAGTTAAACTTTGCCGCCCCTTTGAATTGTTCGGACCAGTGCTCCACGCCCCGCCGGGAGCACGCAAAACGCGCTCACGCGATTTACCATTATACTTTTTGTGGACGCCGAACGCAGACGGGGGTACCTAAAATTACAAATACTTAAAATAGATATAATTTGTCTATAAAATGATGTTCTCAGCGATATAGCTAGATACTTACACTTGCAACAATTTTATAATAATGCTGTGTACAGTAGTATAAGAAGTGATTGGAAATATTAACCTAGGTAATTTGCTAGTTATACCCGTGCAAAGCGGGTCCCTGGCAGAACTTCGCCATACGCCAATTGAATTTAAGTAATGCATAATAATTGAAATATTGGCTGTATGCCCACCCCCGCGACAAGGACGCGCCTGCCAGGAATTACCCAGGTGAAACTATAGTACAATAATTTAGTTTCCCTGGGCCGGGTTAATGACTTTGCTTTTCATTCAGGATTGAATGCGAAACAAAGTCAAAGGCGACCTAAAACAAAAGAAAACACAAATATATGATTAGTAACACTCTCGCTACACGAGTAGCCATGCCGCCCTGAAAAGGAAGTGCCGATTTAAGGATAAGGATATGCCGACTGTGCCCAACCATCACACACATTATAATTAGAAGTTTCGTTAAGTATTTCATTAAAAACTCACGGTTTACTGAAGCACTGTGGAGAGAAAGTTATAAACAATACATGCCTGAAAGAGAACGTCGGTTGGCACACTCACAGTCAGCAAGGATAAAGGAACAGCCTAATACGAATGTGAGGGGACGCGGAGCTAATTGAAATTTAGTCCTGTGAAAAAAGATATAGTTATTAATCAGTCACTCTTTCTCATGCTTTGTTTCTGCACACATTCCATTCATACAAAAATAGCTAACGAGAGGGAGACATGGGGATAATTAGCCTACCTAAGTACATATCCAATGATGGGCATCGTCTATTCCGCGCGAGACGAGCAGTTTGGCACGTGCCGATCAGTTGTGACCTGAGGGTAGCAACGCCCAAACATATGTCTACCCACCACAGGCTCTCATCCGAGATTTAACACCAAAAATAAATACAACACAAATACTATGATATCTGGAGGTTCTCCTCCTTGAATTGAAATCGTCTTTTACTCGCGGTTAAATAAACAATAACGATAAAACGATAACGCGCCCGACGACTTAGCGAACGATAAATAACGAGTGGCTACAGTCCAGAACGGCACTATCCTTTCTGTAGCCACGACATAATAATATTGTGGTTGCTGCTGCATGTTGGTGGTATTAGAACGGATTCTTGGATTCCTGGACTTCTTTGCTTCTCCTCGGGCATCTCTTCTTGGTGGCACCTTCCCTCCTTCTGAGCAGCAACAGCAACTGGCTAGCTAAAAACACCCGATCGCGAAAAACTACTACGAAGTTGGTCTTAAGGACCCGCGTAAAAGTCAGAAGGACTTTGAACGTCTGTTGAGTCAGAAGGACTCAATCTGTATCGTTGGAGTCAGAAGGACTCTTGCATAAGTTAATACCCACTAATTATTGTTCACAATTTGTGACACAATAAATTTTTTAAAGTTGCTCCACTATTACAGTTTGTAATAGTGGAGATTCCACTTCGGCGAGCATTACTTGTGGGTCGGCACACAAGCAGTCGCCCCGCTGAGCGTCCCACCGTTGGCCCTCGCCGCATCTGGAACCCTCTGGATGGATGGATGTTGAAGTCATCTGGAACCCTCTGGATGGATGGATGTCGACGTCATCTCGAACCCTCTGGATGGATCGTTGGACGGATATACGGCCGCCTTTTTATGATATTCAGTCTCTCACGGCACTCGCGAAAATTACAAAAATTGCCGGAACGGAACCCGCACTCGAATTCTACGCGACCCGCACTCGGACTCTACGCGCACTCGATAACTTTTTACGCGCACTTTACCGTACCCGCACTCGGTAATTTGTTTCACTGTGAATCCATGGGACCTGTAACACAAATAAATATAGCTAGCTATATTAAAATGTTCAATGTCGAACTTACTTGAAGCTCCATCGTTGAGTGCCCAACTGCTGTCTCTTGGAATGGATTCCTCCCTCTTGAAGAAGACGTCCCTCACTGTAATAAGAATTTCTTGTTAGTATATAATAATGCACAACATAACATTCATATATTTTCAAAGTCAAACTTACTTGAAACTCCATCGTTGAGTGCCCAACTGCTGTCGCACGGAATGGATCGCACCCTCTTGAAGGAAGTTGTTCATCACTGAAATACGAATAAATACTTTGTTGGAATAAAATAATACTCTACAGGAATATAACAAAAATAAAAACTAAGTGTTATAGTTAATATATGTTCGAACTTACTTGAAGGTCCATCGTTGAGTGCCCAACTGCTGTCGCATGTCGATTAACCCTTCTCGGCGGTGTGGACTGGCCTCATACTTCTTAAAGTTGATTCTTCCTGGACCTCATGACATCATTCAAATAGCCCGGACGATATCTAAAGGTATTACAAAATTGCATTGTTTTTTATGATGGACGTCGCACTCCCGGACATTTGTCACTGGAATAGAATCAATCAGTGCAGCATGTCAGTAGTGTGAGTGGCCCTTTCATGACACCCTCCCCAGCTCTAAATCCTCTTGCGGATTGATATCTCGGCACAAGAAGGTGCTGGATCGTTGGTTCTTACCCGGTGTTTTTTCCTAAAAAAACTTAGTCGAGATATGCATCTACCATAAATGAACTTAATCCGATCAAGCCAACTTAATATCCTATCCCGGTACAATATCGCATCGCTAGCGATTACCAAGCTTACAATCAACCAAGGAAAAAAGTAACTGGAAATATAAATAATAAAATAATAAATAAAATTAAAGTTTTAGCATTCAGTTATATTATGACTCGTTGCAAATAATTAATATATATTTGACTCAATCTAACTTTATATTGGTACATCACGTTATTGTTGCAGACCATTCTCACAAATCTCTCACACACGCACTCAGTCAAATTCATACGCTGAAAAAGAAAATGTAAACACAGTGAACTGTGTAATTAAATCGAAGAGTTGCCTCTTGATTTATTAGATCTCGGAAGAGATCTAGAAGTAGTATATGAAATACTATATTATCAAACACTTTTACAAGTGTTTGTTTTCTTCGATGAGAAAATTAATCACAGAATACTGTGAAATAAAATCGAAGAGTTTCCTCTCGATTTATTAGATCCCGAAGGATCTAGAAGTAGTATATCAAATACTATTTTTTATCTAGTACTATTAGTGTTAGATTTATGCAAAGAGAAAAATTATCACAGCAAGCTGTGAAGTAAAATCAGAGAGTTGCCTCTCGATTTTTTAGATCCCGAAGGATCTAGAAGGAGTATATGAAATACTCGTTATATCTAACACTATTGCAAGTGAAAGATTTCTTTAAAAGGAAAAATAGTCACAGCGAACTGTGAAATAAAATCAGAGAGTTGCCTCTCGATTTTTTAGATCCCGAAGGATCTAGAAGGAGTATATGAAATACTCTTTGAATCGAACACTATTACTAGTGTTTGATTTGAAACAAAAGAAAATTAAGCACAGCGAACTGTGTAATAAAATCGCAGAGTTTCCTCTCGATTTAATAGATCTCGTAAGATCTAGAAGTAGTATATGCCATACTATTTTATCTAACACTATTATTAGTACTAGATTTGTTTAAAGAGAAAAATAATCACAGAGAACTGTGAAATGAAATCGCTGAGTTTCCTCGCGATTTATTAGATCCCGAAAGATCTAGAAGTAGTATATGAAATACTATATTATCAAACACTTACAAGTGTTTGTTTTCTTCAATGAGAAAGTTAATCACAGATAACTGTGAAAAAAATCGAAGAGTTTCCTCTCGATTAATTAGATCCTGCAGGACCTAGAAGTAGTATATAAAATACTATTTATCAAACACTATTCCAAGTGTAAGATTTACTTAAGGAAAAGAATAATTATCAATATCTGCAACAATATTTGATGACCATTTTGGACTCAATTGTCTCTTTTAAAAAAATTATGAGTCGTAATATAAAGAATACTAAATAAATAAAAATAAGTAGAAATAATTAAATGGTGGTGAAGGGAAGAATTTAAATTAATCAAAATAAAATAAATCAAAAAATAAATAAAATAAAATCAATTAATTGTAAGCTAGGCTTTCGCAAATCAACGATAGTGTAAACAGGGACCTGAATACAAATTAACATAAACCGAAAAAGTGTCATTGTAAGCAGTTGGATATTCTACTAAAGTTAGCTAATCTAATTATTAATTATTTAAGTTTTTAAATGGCCACTTGAATGACTTAGGCGTTTTAATCTGAAGGAATAACATGCATTTAAAACCTATTCTTCACGAATTGTTACAGTAACTCGGATGGAATTACAACAAATGAATAAACATGCAAACATGCAAGAATATTAAAAGTTACTCACAGTTTTGTCGATGAAATCCTTCGGCAATTGGCTCCCGTCTCCCGTGATTGGATGGACACATCTTGGATGGAAACCCTCTGGATGGAACCCGCACTCATACTTTCCGCGCACTGGTTTGGAGGTCAGTACTCCGTTATGTTTAAATTCTTTGTTTATTTGTTTGGAGCCCATTGAAAACGATCACCTGGTTCTCCTTTAATCCCTTGCGGGAATGGTATTTGTATTAGGTTTAATTGTATGGTATTCAAGGTGGAGTCCATTGAAAACGATCAAGCGGTTACTCCTTTAAACACTATTGAAGGAAGACCTCCTGGTCGCATCTTGGATGGAAAGTCGAATTCTCCGGCATTCGACATTTACGCGCACTACTTGTCCTTTCCGAAGAGTCAATGAGCAAGAATGGACATACGGGTCCATTGTTCTCACTCAATTAGGCTGCAAAGAAAAGATTAGTAAGCTGAAAACAAGAGAATAATAATTATATTAACACAAAATCAAATATCCTGAAAGAGAAAATCACAGTTAATTTAAGTTTAAAGTTTGGAGATTTGTACTCCTTTATGTTTAAGTTTTATTGTTTATTCTTTGGAGACCATTGAAAACGATCAAGAGGGTACTCCTTTAATCCCTTGCGGGAATGGTATATGTATTAGGTTTATGTGTATTGTATTAAAGGTGGAGTCCATTGAAAACGATCAAGCGGTGGTTACTTCTTTAGGCAATGCTGGACGAAGTCACCTGGCTTTTGGGAAAGAACTGAGCTCAGAACTTCAACGACCAAGAGAAGATTCTATCTTGTGGATCTTTGAATATGACCAAAGATTGAGGAGAACCACAATTGAATTTGGTATCTTACTTTCCCCCCACAGCTTAGTATTTAGGGGGAGAGAGCACCAAAAGCCCGGAAGACTAGCGACCCCACTATCTCAGATCGTCTTCCCGAACGAGTCGGGAAAAGTCAGAATATGCCGCCACTGCCTTACTATTGACTAGGGTTGGCAACAATAATCCTGAGAGAGCTAAAACCATCGCCATCTGGGAGAAAAGAGGGTAGTTAAACTTTGCCGCCCCTTTGAATTGTTCGGACCAGTGCTCCACGCCCCGCCGGGAGCACGCAGAACGCGCGCACGCGATTTACCATTATACTTTTTGTAGACGCTGAACGCAGACGGGGGTACCTAAAAATTTTAATATTTAAATATGCTATAATTCATTTCTAAAATAGAAATATTTATAAAATAACTCACTTTTAAAGCTATAAGGATAAAGTTTAGCAGTATTAATCAGAAATTAAAAGCTGGCAGGTGTTTTGAGAAGCAAGTTGTTGTAACTTCATAGAATACTCAATAAAAACAAATTGAATGTGCCGATTTTTCTCAAATTTTGTGAAATCATAAAGAATTTACTAATATTTCAATCGGCGTATAAATCACAATGATATCACCAATAGTTTTTGAGATATTATATTTGGGAGTTGTAGTTTGACAACTCCCGGGATTAGTGTGAATTAAATATGCTATAAATAATTATTGGCTTGTAAGATTTTGTTCTAAATTAAGTGCATGATGCAGAATTTAATCGGCTTTCAATTGGTGTTTAAATTGTCCGGATATCTCATTTAGTTTTGAAAATATTACTTATAAACTTGGGGTATTACAAACTTATAGAGCACTCGCTAGAAGTATATTGACTATATCGATTTCTTATTAATGGAAATCATCATTGAAATTTGTTGACTAATTAATATGTTTTAAAGCATTTAATACCCTTCATGCCAGTGAAAGAATCAGTTAAATATCTCTTATAGTTTTCAAGATATTAATAAAAATGCTCACCCTTCGCTAACTTTCCTGGTAGCTGCACGCCAGGTGCATGTGTGCATAAGCGGTTTGTACTACTGACCTAGTAAGCGCTTCCAAGAAGGGGATTCCACGAAGCAACAGGTGGCATTCCGCATTCCAATGCTTGTACAGGTGCACTCTTTCAGCGGCAAATTTTCAAACCGCTATAACTCGTAAACTAATTAACCGATTTTGATGATTTAAAATCTATATTCATCTACATTAGAGCCTCTTTGATCCTCAATAAGCCATGCTATAATGTTAATTATTTTAACTCCAGTGTATCCCATTTAAAATTTAATTTATCAATGAGTCATAGAATGAAGCTGAAACTTGCAAGTTATATTGTTGCAAAACCTAATAGGAGTAGCTGACTGCCCCGCAACAGGCAGCAAGTCATTTGCAATAGCATATTTCTCAGCAGGCGGCATACCATTAGCCTGTTTAGAATGTTCAATTGCACAAAACCTAATAGGGGTATCTGACTGCCTCGGAGCAGGCGGCATGCCATTTTACAATTCATGCCAAGCGATATATATACTTATGGAGTTGTATGGTTTACTCTAGCAATATTGAAACTTATACTAGTCTTTCAAAGTCTAATTGGTTTCTCTTGTGAGCATATCTCGATCAGGCTCACCCTTTCTTTTATTTATTGTGCGAGTCCCTTGCATTGTGCAAAATATTAAATCTTTCTAGAAAAAAATCGTGTTATACACATAACAATATATAATCATTGCTGATATAAAAGTACATCATATAAATAATTCTTAAACACTAAATAATAAATTACAAAGATCATGAGTTGTGAAAAATCACATAACATCGAATCGCAGTCATAAATGGATGTGAACGAACATCTACCATTATATTAGAAGTTGCAAATATAACTAATAAACAATTTTAAGTCCACAGAATTAATAGAATTTCAATATTGTAAGCAAATAAATACGAGCCATTTATTTGCACAAATTGAAATGATATGTTAGTGATTCTCAGCCTGGGCATTCGAATTTCAAATACTGCAAACGTCTAAACGAATTTCACATACATCCACACGACGTTACAATCATATTTGATAAAATTTTCTTTGAATATGTCTTATTATTATCTACATATAGTAGTTCCAAGGGCTCAAATTGCGTTGCTGCACAGCAGGGATTTAATTCTAGACGTTGGGCTTTATTTCTTGTTGACCCATACATTATTTTCTAAAAAAAGAGTGCACGTTTGAAAATGAAATTATAGTATAATAATTATTTTTCACTTACCCTCATAATTGAATTATAATCGCTAGGATTTAATGTTAGGGATGCTGCCGTGCGACAGGACCCTTTACAAAAATATGCATTGTAACCCGCAGGACGAATTATCCAATCATCCCATCCGATTTCCGCGAAGGAAACGTACAGGCTCTCTCGACAACATTCATTTGACCCAGGAATGCAGTTGATCTGCCTTTTTGATCGCCGTGCAACAGGACGACTTTGTGTATGCGTGTGAATGACCAAAAAAGGTTTCAGAGAAGGGTTGAAAGAGATTGGCGATTTATAAATATCCATTCCACACGTTTTACATGCGACATTGATGGCATGCGTTGGTGAGTCCTGATATAACAACCAATTCTTGATAACATATGCTACATCCACTCGAATCCAGCCCTCTAAATAAGAATTAATACTTAATTTATGGACAAATATGGTCCATTACCTGTTAAGCTGGTTTCCAATATAGCAATTGGTTTGTTTTTCTGGAAGCTCTTATTCGTGTCCCAGTGCGCAACTTCTGATATAACAAAGGTTTGATTGTGATTATCCAAAACATCAGGTTCTTTATAAAACCATAGTTCCACTGAACTCACATCTGATGCGGCAATGTCGTTGGGCATTTGAAATGGAACACACGCTGATGGATTGCGGATTTTACGAATGCACTTTGCTTCATCTAAGAACAAAAAGGCGACATTGCTTACAATTTTTTTTAAATACCGCATCGAGTACTATATTATTAGATTATTGCGTTATATATGCATATATTAATGTACCAAGAAATTCCGAACTATGATCCCAAGAATATCATGCATTCGATAGACATGAGATAATAAATATTTACTCCAAATACGCATAAATGAAGAATAAACATTTCAAAGTATATTTGCGATGATTATTTATGATTTACCTTCGTATGGAAAGATTATAGCTTGCGTTGTTTTTCCATAAAAGTCGTCCGAGTAATGATTATTAACAACGTCGTTAATGTCCACATATTTCTTCGGTATGATGAAATTATTGTCCACAACAGGTTGCGGCAGATGCGGCGTTTCCACATGCGGCTTCTCCTTCAGCCGCAACTTTTTAAGAATCTGATTCTTGATGTACTCGATGCGCAATGCTGTTAGTTCCTGTTCGGTAACGCTATAATGTTCCGGTGCGACGTTCTCAACTTCTTGATTTGAATCGACGATTGAATACTTCTTGGCGCATCCTGTCGTGTTGGTCGAGATTCTACTTGAATCGAATATCGCACCCAATACACTTCGTAAATGCCTTCGGTCATTTGCCATACAAGTTGCGCTCACCGCCAAAATTATAACTGCTAAAGTCATGAAGCACGACACCATTTTCAACTATTCTTTTCGCTGTTGCCGCCCTCTAAAATATGCAAACTTTATTCCTTTGGGGTACGCGGTGGCGCAGCACGCCGACACTCGACTCTCGCGTTAATTAAACACAAAAACAACGTTCGAAACCATCCACTGCAACTGTTAAAACGCACTCATTAATGCCCCACTCCACTCTGACTTGTGTATAACATTTCTGTAGTGGATGATTGAACTGAACCTTGAACCTGTATCTCTATCGGAACTAGAATACTTATTCAATTTTTATAAGTAATTATCGCATTATTTTAGCTAATAGCGCTCGGGCATCTTTGAAGTTGCTACCATGCATGCGCGCTTTGCGTTTAAATTGGAATTGCCTCATTCAGATCAATCAAATCTATGTGCAATAGTTAAATGTGATTAATCACAACCGACTAAAAAAATTTATAATATACTACGCAGAAATATTCATCAAATTGATACGCAATTATCCCGCAATTGCAAAACGTGTTCAAATTTTCCCGCACGTTACATAAGTATGTCTCCAAGTAAAGGACAAAATTTGCATTATCAATATTCTTTGATCACGTGCCAATTTCTGTTGAAGATCATGTCACGCTGTCAATGGTCATTCCTCGTTATCCTGCAAATAAATGACGAACAATATTTACAGCTCAAATGCCACCATAAACATAAACCGCCGTATTTTTATACACATTATATAATCTAATAAATATTTATAACATGTTTGGCAATCAACTATTACCGATCATGTTTGTTAAAAAGTTGCAATCTCTTAAATGATCCGGAAACTTAAATTGCTTTAATTGCCAATGCTCAAGTACAAAAACATTTAACTTGAGTACGCTCCGAAAGTTTACCGGTCCATGAATTAATATAATGATAGCTGCTAACGTCGCAAATTCTATATCTATTATTTCTTAATAAGAGCTGAATTATTGAATTAATGTTGTTTTGCATGATTATAATTTTTGGCATTTAATCGCACTCCAGATAGTGCTATATTTGTTTACTATAAACGGGTAATTTTGCCAAAATAAGATTGGTTTAATTAATTAGGAGCGAATCAAGTGCATGCTGATGTAAGTGCATCGACAAAGCAGTAGTATTGTCCCATTAATAAGTTGAATAGGCATAAGTCGCGCTCACACGCATTTTTTGATTAATTACGCAAGTTGAGTATCCTCCAACATAGCGCAAGATTACTCAACAGTGCAAAGTACAAATCCGGGATCGTCTTGTAACCTTATGCCGATTAATATGAGTCATTTACTAGCTTTCTTCAAGCATCCACCCGCATTTCTTTGCGATCTTTATATTGCTATCCTTTTCAATGCGGCACTTTTCTTCCCAATCACAAATTTTTGGGTCAATCTGTCTAGTACTGAAAAGTTCTCTCATATCATAGTGTCCGTTAAGTTGATTATATCTGAATCATTGAACCTGATTTATAACGAACTAAAACAGCATTAATAAATTCTCAATTTGCTGCTGATTGCAATTGGTGCGGTTAGCGATAACTCGACGTTATTTAGCTGTTAATGTTCGCGAATTTCGGCGCTTGCCAGCAAATTTGGAGCACACGCGGATATAACAAATCACTCATCACGCACATGTTTACAAATTCCAATCCCAGAAACTGATAAATGATAAATTGTATGTGTGAAGCAGAGAAGAATGCTGGAATCGGAATATTCCTTGATCTATGACCTCTTTCGTTTTAATGTTTCAAAGACTGAAATGGCAATCGTGTGCTGTTAGTACAGATATGTCGACACTTCTTCGGCTATTGCAGTCAAACACGCATCCTGAAAGGCCATTAATCATCAATAAGAAAATTATTGTGCCAAAATCAATCATCAGTACGATGAAATACTGAAACTGGATGCTGCACGCGTATCGGCAAAGGTCATCACATGTTTTGGTTTTCAACTCAGTAATTAATAAATGTTGATAATTAACTTTTGAAGTGTGAAAAACATGACTCATGGCAGAGGCATTTGCAAAGAAATACGTTTTTTATCTAGTTGCTCAACTTTGTTGTTTGGGCGTCTTTCATGCAAACGTTCACGAAGGAAAAAATAAGAAAATGAAAACAAAGAAACGCTCACAGGAAAATAATATAAAATAAGTTTTATGTAAAAAAAAATAAACAAACGGTTTTAAAAAAATAGAAAAAAAACATTTATGGTTAACTCAAGGAAGATTCATAACTTTAGAAGAATCTAGTCACCTAAAGAAAGAATCTTAAGGACCTGCGCAACATCGCTGAGATTCTGAATAATATTTCGATTTTGATCTTTTAGTTCCATGTCAATTGCAAACTTTCGTCCGCTTTGCACAATCGATTTGGGCATTCCTGCTAAAGAAGCCACATGAAAACCATAAGATTTTGGCCACAATCCTTGCTCCACTTTATACAAAAAGATCACACGTTCATCCTCTTTGCCTTCGTTTTCCAGCATACATGTCTAAAAATATATATTTATCAAACATGTACAACTAATAATAGAATATGATTATGATTACCATGTATCCTAATTGAATGTTTTCGTCATGATCGAATTTTTGAACCAACGAGTGATAATGTGTTGCGAAAATACCGCGACATTTGATGTTTGATAACTCACGCAAGTAACCACGTGCTATAGCATTGCCATCGTGAGTTGATGTTCCTCTGCCTAGTTCATCCAACAACACAAACGAATTTTCATTGGCATGCTTAAGTATTGTGGATGCTTCCATCAATTCAACCAAGAAAGTAGATTGTCCCTTCATAATATCATCTTGAGCACCCATTCTCGTAAATATGCGATCAATCAAAGATATTTCGCATTCAGAAGCAGGCACATAACTTCCCTAAGTAATTGACAGACCAATAATTAAGTGATATTCATTTTCTATCAATAATATACATACCATTTGAGCCATAATACTGATTAATACTGTTTGACGCATAAACGTTGATTTACCACCCATATTAGGACCAGTGAGAATCATAACTGGTTGCTTATCCTTGCCCAAATAAACATCATTGGGAACAAAATTACATTTCTCGCTATTTATGCAAGGATGTCTTGCATTTTCCATTCTACAAATCGGCTAAAAAAATCGCATCCAAGTTAATTTTAAATTCATGGATATTTAATAACAAATACCTTGTCGGAAAAAGGATGCACTTTGGGCATACAGATATCATCATTTCGTAAACACGCATATTCAGCCAAGGCACACAAACAATCTAAGATCATAACACACAACAACGACTTCTCCCAGTCTTCAGCTCGGTCTCCAAATTTTTCAAAGATGCGACGATTTAAATCTTGTACAATCTTTGCACGCTCCCCCTCAGCTTTAATCATCTTAGCCAACAAATTCTTTGTCACCGAAGTAGAATAACGTTTACATGGCTTTGATCCCTTCCGAGTACCTTCCAACTGATATTCTCTCGTGACCTTATTACACTTATGCTCAGGAACTTCCAATTGAAAGCGCTTTTTGTCGTTGCCAAAGTATTTCACGTCGCACTTGAAGAAGTTGCACTGTTCGTCAAGATAATCATCCAACTCTTTTTGAATTTCTTTGATAGCAATCTGAGCCTCGTCGTATTCTTTATCAACGCCCTTTCCGGGGATAATGGTACCCTCTTCTTTTGCCTGCTTTTGATCAAATGCGCATTTGAAGAATTTTAAATGGTCTCTGAGATCGACAAACGTGCCAACAGGTTCAAATTGCGTTAGTTTTTGCAACAACCGAGATTCGCAATCAGCATACATTCCCGTTAGCTTCACGATTAGTTCGAAAGCGTCTAATGTACTCATAAGATCTTGAATTTTCCGTTTACTGTATGTTTTTGCTTCATACAGAACTGCGCGACTATCAGGGTGTTCCTTAGCCACACGTGCATTTCCAAACCGATGAATCCTACATTAAAAATCATATAGTGAGTAAAAGCTAAGTAAAAACAACCATATCACTCACTTCACAATTTGGCGCTCAATGTCAGGTAACTTCGACAGCAATTCTCGAGTATTCTTCAATAATTCATAATTGTTATATAATTCACGAACTGCTCCCTGTCGTTTTTCAATGCCAGTGATATCACACAAAGGTTTACAAATCCACATTTGAAGTAATCTAAAAATAACGAGTCATTTTCAAACTCATTTTCAAGTTCCTATTCTATTTACCTTTTCCCAAATGATGTGCAACAGTAATCCAAAGTTTTCTGCAAAGTGCCTTCATTACCAAGCAGATGCAAATTCTCCAATGAAACATTATCAATGACCATGTACTGCTTTCCTTTCACTGTGCTACCTGGGTTCATATCCATAGGCACATATTTCTCAAATTTTTTCATTTGTAGCACATGAATATCAAGCAATGATTTCTTGAGATACCAAATACAAGCTCCTAAACTTTTAATGCAGTATGTGTACTCGGTTTTCACAAGTGCTGAAATTCATCATACAGTTAATCATCAGGTTCCACTAATAATGCAAATATAATTACAGTCAGAAAGCAATTCTTTAAATAATTCTGGCCACTGTATGACATCCTGATCGTCCTTGAAATAGTTTCCACGCTTCAACTGATCAATGGTTGCATCTGCATCTAAGAATTGCTTTCCAGGCTTAAGAATTTCTTTCTTCACATCTTTCAAATGGGTACCAATTATTTCCATGGTATCATTCTTCAATCCACCACGCTCTAATAATATCTGATGCAAATAAACTAAATATGAACAACTAATAAATTTGAAGTCTAGTATAATATCTACCAGTGCAGGATTGTGATGTGCCATCAACGTTAGCAGTCTTGAACAACGCAAGTCATCATCAAATTCAGCTAAATAAAATACCCCAATTGAAATTTCAATGAAGCAAACACCAAAATGTTTACAAGTTGTTGAAGATTCAACCTAAATAATAATTTTGTATTATGAATATATACACTTATTTTCCAGTATTTCCTACTAACTTTTTCACAAATAGCAATCATGTATGAGCCCTTTGCTTGCTGCAAATCTAAAGTTTGTACACCATGCAAGCAAACACCTTTCGTAGAAACTTGGCATATTTCCCTGTTCACAACCTTATCAAATTTGGTTGCTTTAGTAGTTTTGCATCTTTCAGCCATCATCTCAGGGGTCTCAGTTTGTTCCACACGAGCTACCTTAAAACCTTGTTCAACCAGAGATTGAGCCATTCTACCATAAGCAATTTCAGGAAATCCCGAATGTGCAAATGAACCCTACAATAACAATGACTAAGTTAAAGCTCACTACTTTAACAAATAAGGTGTACCTTCATGTAAGTGAATCCCAAATGCTCAACACCAACTGTTGCATCCATATGATACAATTCATAAAACTTACCAACTTTGAAAAAGAGAACAGTATCATAATGTTGGCTCTTCAACTGCCACCATTGTCTCATTGCAGGAGTCAATGTGTTTAAGTAATCTGCTGGTACATGAAGAGTAGTTGAATCATAATCAGGATCATTTGGTCTTCTCTTATTTGCATCTCTGATTTTCTTTGGTTGAATAAAGTCCAAAGTTTCATGCAACCATCTAGTCTCATTCTCAACTTCATTGTTAACCATGTTTGATGGCTTTACATCAAGAACTACATTAGAGCTTGCTTTACTATTGGACGTATCAGAACCAAAAGTAAATTGTTGCAATTTTGTTGCATGTGTAGTGGGCTCACCATTTGTACTCACAGCACGAGAGCTAGATACTTTTGGCTTCTTGGGCGTTTGCACAGTATTAACATTTTCAGTATCAGAATCACTGTCAAAAACTCTTGTACGTTTCTTCTTTACAGATAAAGCTTCATTGTCTGAATCATCTTAATATGAAACAAAAGTAGTCATGAAGATCATGAGTTTCGGGCAAACCTAAATTTACTCTTACCAGATGGAACACAAGCTGTTCTGCTAATTGGTGTCTTAGCTTGTTTTGGTGATTGGAAGTAATTAAACAGCGTATTGCTTTGCGAATTTCTCTTAGACATGATTCTTAACACTTATGGCACACCCGAGATAATAACAAATACGTAAATCACACTGCACCAACTGCACACAGGCCGGTAACCTCACATACAGAATCCCAGTATATGTACAATAGCGAACGACAAGGTCAGACACATTTGGCGGGAAAATTAATTCTCTTGTGACCCTAGTCAATCGGAGCAGCATCAAGCGTTCGGGTATCTCCGTGCCTGCATAAAGTTTTAAACTTTTAAACTACATAATTCAGATTTAAATGCCCACACACATCATCCTTTTGGCCTAATAGATTAACTGTTATTGCCAAAAATTAAGTTTCTTTTGTGTCAAATGCACAATATTAAAAAATCGTATATCACTTTAAAACATGTATGTTTGTTATAAATATACATTGTTTTTGATGATTATTAAATTTGTTCTACCAAAATAAAAAGCTTAAATTTTTGAAATATATATTAATATATGTCTTGGTATATATTAATTAAAAATAAATTTTATCTGTGCATCAAATCATTCATATTTTGAATCTTCATCCTTTCCCGCAATCCAATCCTCAATTTCTTGAACACTAAAAACAAAACAGTTTTGTACTTCAGCTAATCAATTGTTCTTTCCCCAAAGATAAGTCAGAAAGGAAAAGTACTTACGTTCGAGGTACTTTTGTCATATTAACACATCCAGTTTCTGTAATATAGACATCGTCCTCAATGCGAATGCCCCCAAAACCGCGGAAACGCTCCAATGCGCTCTTGACGATAAATTTAGCCATTTCCGGATTCTCCAAAGCCTCATCCAGTAACTGCACGCGAATACATTGCAATTAACGAGCTGCTATTTTTAGCCGAAAATCAATAATTACTCACAGGGTCAATAAAATAGCATCCGGGTTCAATGGTGAGGCACATGCCCTTCTCAAGAATGCGTGACGTACGCAATCGATCAGCGCCCCGTACAGTGGAGCGTACCGGTGTCGTGGGCAGGTAGCCGCCAACGTCGTGCACATCTAGACCAATCAGATGGCCGAGACCGTGCGGCTGGAAGATAGGGCCCAAATTAGCCGCTACCATATCGTTGACTTCACCTTGCAGAATGCCGCCGGCCTTGAGACCTTCAAGGATTTTACGAATTGCCAAAGCGTGCATGTCAACCCAGCCGACCCCCGGTTTGCACGCATTAAACACAGCCATATTCGCATCGTACACGATCTGATAGATCAATTTCTGGTCGTCGGTGAACTTCCCACTCACCGGGAACGAACAGGTGATATCGGCCGCATATCCGTAATAATTGGCACCCATGTCGAATAAACTTAAACGTAAAATAATATAAGAAAATGCACATATAATGACGGATACTAAAGACGCTCATTACCAGGTCTCGTTTGGCTTAATTTGCCTGTCGTTCGGGCATCCAGCGTGTCCGTAATGCAAGACGGCACCATTTGCACCGGAACCGCAAATGCAAGTGTAGGAAACAAATCGACAGCCGCCCACACGATAGCAATAGTCCAGAAAGACCGACTCGCATTGAAACTCGCTGAGACCGGCTTTAGCAAAACGCATCACCTTCCTGTGCGCTGCGGATGACACCTCCGTGACGTATTTCATCACTGCCAGTTCGTAATCGGTTTTAATTACACGTCTGCAATAAGAAGCGCATTCCTATACAAACGACTATCTTAATATGCTGTCACAATTAGCTTACAAGTCCGCAATTTCCACAAAGAGTTTCTTATTGTCAACGGTGAATCTGCAAATTGAATATTCACATTATAAGGTTCCTTGCATAATAACAACCCATACTTCTCAATGCCTGGAAACGTCGCTTCCTTGGAGGTCAGCCCACTATCCGTGTTCACACCATTCTGTAAATGAATAAACATTAATGCTAATTGTGTCAACAGCACATCATTTGCATCAATTTACCAATGTGAGGAGTGAGTCGGTATTCAGGTTGCCCAAAACGTTTGCAATCTGCAATTAAAATCGACATTACTTAAAATACTATCCAACATTACGAAAGGGCATCATTTACATCATCTACATAGTGCACGACGTCAATTTGATACTTCTGCTTGAAGTCATCCAACGACAACAAAGGTCCCATCCATACCGCATATGAATCCGGGAGTTTCGGCACGAATAGATAGGATTTGCCATCGGATACGTCGATGGCACCATAGCAACCGGCTTCGAGCGCGCCAAACGCCCACATAAAGTACGATTCCTGGAAAATAAAGCAGGCACACACATATGCCACATCATGTATGCAAATACAGTAAGTGAAAGATAGCCAAATACGTCGTGATCGTTCGAGTGAAAGACGCTTGAATTTGCTTACATTGAACTACTTTTGTACTTCGTTTGCCTACGCGCGCAATCACAATAGCCGCCACACACAGCAAGTTCGTTGTTATTGTTGATACATATTTTTTGCACTCGTAATTTTCGTTTGACCCACATTGCCGAATAATTTCAACAACACGCTCGGTCGCCGCTTATTGTTTGTCGTGACATGTCGGTACATTGCGCACATATTGGAGTGTAATTCAATGTTGAAAAATTTGTTTAAATTTCCAATTCAAACGCTTGCTCTAACACACTTCACATGCCAAAATAGTACAACAGTTATACGGCGCGCCGCGGCGATGTAATTGCAGTGGCATGTTGTCCTGCTTGTTGTTGCGAATTTCATAGAATATCGTGCGAAGTTGCGTACCATTAATTGCAATTTTACAATCATAGTTCACACGCAACGAGCAATCGTAATTTTCCACGTTTGCTCTGAGGGAGCGTTTATAGCCCATTTCCTGTTAAAGATTTTAAAGTTTTGAAACTTTACGTAAATGGTTTGAGCAAGTCTCTGACTGGATATCAAAACAAACCGTTTGGTTGCGAATACATTCTCCGAGCGAGAAATAAACCCACGGCAAATTAATTAAATTTGCCACTGGCGAAATATATTCAGTCCATAAAGAATTACCTAATTTGCGAAACTTTCTAGTCTAGTAAATAAACACAATCCGTGCCAATGCGGCTCGCGCACGCGGCTAGCCATCCATCGAGCGGAAAGCAAAGACCCCAGACACAACGACGGTTCGGTGATTGTTGTTTTGGGAGAGTTTCAGCGTTCTTTCGTTCAACGATTATGTTGTTGCCTCTCTCTTTGAAATTCTCAGCGCGCCTACGTCCGATTGGATTTGCTCATTCACAAACACCGCTCAATTGTTTATGGTTCTTCATTTCGACTGCTTGAGCCGACTTCTTATCCGGAATCATATCAATTATGTATGCACAGTCTCTTATTATGTGCATATTATTGATTGAGCGCCAAGTCAATACAACATTTACGTGGTGAATAAAACACACGTAGCCAGTGTTGGCGTAAATAAAGCAGTAGATCTACTTAATTTAATAACCGTGCTTTTTTCGCTCATAAATACACCCATTGAAAATTCTAATGTGTAGTCGTGCAATCATCATATTACTTGATATAATCATTGGCCATGGCTAGAAAAAACTGGGTTACAACAGCCAATAATTGTTTTTGAATCGTATGAATTAATCATTTCGCCCAACGTGTAAATTGAGAGTATAAAAAATTGTGAAATTTCAGAGCCTATCAACTTATATAAATCATTTCATGATTCATCCATCTATCTACTATACGCAAACGAATTCAATTCTTTTGTACAACCAACAAGAAATCCAGCTCTTTGCTGGACGTTGGAATGTGTTTTCGAACAGTTATATGCGCGCACGGTGAGGTCAATTACATTGAAATATCAGTAAACAACAAAAATACCATTGTAAACAAACAACAAATAAGCATTAAACGAGTACGACATTTCTACTGGTAATTCCGACCACTTATAGCGCAAGTATGCCTCCATACTTTTACTATGCATTGAAAAACTCATTCATTGTTTAATGAGATGCTTTCGACGATTTAATAATAGAAAAAAGCTAATAAATAGCTACCTAAGTTGTGGGCAAATTTATTGTGACACGTCTGAGTTTAAAATAAAACAGGCGCGCAAAGAGCGTGGAAAATTACAGACGTACGCAGAGATTGGGGACATCCTTGTCGCAATATTAGCGCGACGTTAATTCGAAAATATATTGAATCAACGAATTTTGGCCGATGACTCGATCAGGAAGTCGTGAATAATGTAAATATTAAGGCAGCGCGTGTGTATAATTTATTGATTCAGCTGATCGTTTCGTTGCTTCGCCTGCTTATTACGTGTCCCCAAATAGTATGCAAAATTCAAGTGACCATGCATCTTGTGACCTATAAAAAATCCTAGCAATACTCACTTGACGAAACACATTATAAGTTGTATCCGTGTCATTGAAAGGCACCTCATCGCCGCCCTGAAGGACAACCACGGACTTATTGATGTTCCTGCTACGAAGGCGCTCCACTAATCGCTTGCGATTAAGCGCGAACAATTCCAAAGGCAGCTCGTGTGTTTTTCCGCCCAAGGATAATTTACCACTGCAAAATAGAAATGAATAAGTGAGTGAACAGTTAATCAAACATTCATCGTATTGGCGTGCACAAAAGAGAAAAACATTCTTGACAACATCATCAACAACAACAACAACAACAACAACAACAACAATAATAAAGCATTCTAATTGAAATTAGAATGGTATGCTGCTTGTTGTTTGTAAACAAAGCATACTGCATCGTGGTGTGCGTAAATGCGTGGCGTGTTCTTTGCATACTTCCAACAACAACAACAACAACTCCGCGCATCCTACATCCAAGATCGCAATGAAATTGTGTTTGCGCTCCGCGACGGACAATAACATGAAACGTGGACGAGAGAGGCCCAAGCAGGCGTGTAAAAAGCATGAGGAAACACGGTGGCTAGGTAAATGAACTCGCCGCGCGCACATTGCGCAATTCGAATTATACGCCGCGAGAGAGAGGCTTAAATTCGCGGCAGGCAGCAGGTCGACCAACTCGCGCGCACTTCGCAAAGGAGGCGCAAATAATTGAATGCGCATTCGGTAGGCGAGCGGATACAGATCGGCGGCGGCAAGCGGCATGCGGCGGCACCACTACGTCATTCGCCGCGCAACAGTCCAAAATCCACACATAAATACATATATAAACAAGCGTCAAACTTACGCTCGCGAAACGAAACGAAGAAGCATCTGCATAACTAACGCTTTGTTTAACTTATTCTCTTGTTATTTATACGCGTTTATGAAAAATTAGCACAGCTACTACAATGTAGACTTAAGCCATAGCACCTACGGACGCGTATCACGTACATGACAGTTCGAGGCTATTCGCTGTCCGTGCCCATAATCGTCCAATTCGCAAAACTAGCCGAAATGTGAGAAAGGTCATTTATGCCAATTTTGCGCACATTGTAAGTCTATGAATATTGCACGAATTATCTACATTTTGCGTGGCTGGAATAAATACATAGTAGGCATCAGCGTTATTCATTCATAATTGTTGTGTGAATTGTTGCATGACAATATCAATTTTGCTGTAATTAAAGCAATCAATCAAGTAGTGCGCGCGAGGAAACGGGAACCACCGAATGTACGCGTACAATTCGCAACCAACTCGTCAAGGATGACAACCCAAAACTATCGTTTATCATACAAGGCTTCATGTGGTTTTTAATAATTATTATTGAATAGATCAATAGTTCAATAGAGCATTTTTAAACAGCACCGGCCTTAATATTTAAATGTTCATTTGCATTAGGCAAAATATATTGTGTGCGTCAATTTAAGACCGCGCCCCCGCCCTGTTTAATATCATGTTGTAATTACTACCAGCCTGTCTAATCCTTTATTTTACACGCGTGAGAAAAGAAAGCGTACTTTGTACCCCCATGGAGACTGTTAAATTATAATAGTAGTTGTAGATGCTGTATAAATACAATGGAGCAAGTGCGCAAGCAGGGAACAAATTTAATTTTAGCATCATGTTATTCATGGCTTGGTGTGCTCCTTCATTGCGTCTGCATTCATGTGTGTATGTTGTTTCTGAACTTTAGCCAAAAACCAAACAAAACTATGTCTGTGCACACACGCAACTCGCGGCTGTGTGCTCGTATTGCACATTGCTGTAATTGCTCATCATCCGTCGTGTTTATCTTTGCTAGTGGTATTCTTGGAAGTGTACGCGCAAAGTCTTAACCGAGACGTGCGTTCCGCTCAAAAAGTTAAATTTGACTCATTCGAATAGACCGACACACGTTGGAGTTGATTGCATTTTTTTCGAAATGTGTCTATGTCGGTCGACTCGAAATAAAATGAGGCTATATGATATTAATTATACACACATACCTATCACGTAATATGTGTTGTATTTTTAGCCATTGCGATGGGATACGACGCATCCTACCGCGTACGTGCGTTATCGTCCTTTTTGTTTAGTAAAAATCTAAGTCTAACGGAATATTTTGCATTAGACGCGTTATTTGAATCCTTGCAAAAGTTTCCGTATGTTGCATATCATTCTATTTGCATTCCCATTTAGTCATTTATGGCACAAGAGAATAATTGACTCATAATTCTAAAGCTGGATAAAATAATTCACAGATTCCTGTGAATCTTGGAATCAACATACAACATGTCGATACATTCCACATAAACAAATCATAATTATTGCCGATTGAATGACTACGAGCGGTCAGAGTATATTTAAAAACATTGTAATAGCGACGATCATAGAGAATGCCGTTTATAATGTGATAAGACGATGGAAAGTTACAGCACGCTAAGCGGTAATAACACCAATAGAAAATGATAAAGTAAATATCTGAAAACACAGGATGTCTGATAATCCTTGAATATTCAACTAGATATATAATTGTTCGTAATAATTGTAATTCTCTTCCACCTTGTATGCAAATATTCACTAGTGACAAATAGCATACAACCAGGCATGTTTATTATTGATGTTATTTACGGATATCGTAGTGAACGTTCGTTATGCAGCTCACAAACAAGATAAAACACACATCTAATAATATCGAGTACTTATTTGCTTCTTTGCTGTTTGTGGCGATTCAGTAAATACTCATATTAAGTGTGTCACTATGATTGTCAATAACGCTCGTCATATATGGAATATTACAAAAAATAAAATAACAAAAACAAATACTTTAATACATGCTCAAGTAATAATTAAATCAATTCCATTATTATATCGAATTTATGATAAGTCGCAGTCGATTTTTTCCATTAATGTATGAAATTTTATGTGGTAAATCATATATGTATTGTTGTAGTGAAAACTGCTCCGAATTAAAAGGGAAACTTATGATAACATTGTTACAATGCTGAAACCACGGAAATTGATCAATTGTATTTGGAAATCCATATAAACAATAGATCTGACTAAATCGTGATGACACTTGAGTAAATTAAGATAATATTTGAGAAAAGTCAAGGCCGGCAACTTGACAAAAATCCTCCTTATTTGAATTCTATGAACACGAGTACGATGACATATTTTACATCTCTATTTGCATACAAACTTGTGATAATTGTAAAAAAATCCCCACGCATGTTATGAATCACATGTTTAAGTAAAATTGCAAAATTCTATAGAAATCACAATGAAATGTAGTAAAAAATGAAGCAAGGCACTGCAGAATTAAGCAATCAGTGAGTAATTATGCCAATTTATAGAAAAGTGTGTAGTACAGTGTTAATTAAGCAGGACTAACATGCTACTCACTTTTTAATTGAACACGTTTCGTATAACTTATAATTATGCACACACACACGCGCGCATGTGTATAATATATGATTATATATTGTATTTTATCATCATCATTGTTCATTGTAACTCATGTAGTAGCTAGTCATACTTGAATTTTTATGTAAACGTGTTGAATTGAATTTATCAATATTTAAAGAATTCATTCAATATCAAGGTTAATAATATAAATGCTAAATTCACTCTTACAACACATAAATATAACTTCTGCAAATTTCCAAGCTCCAAACAAAACATAATGTTAGTGATGAAAATTAAAACTTTTATGTCCTTCTGTATATGTCATCTGAATATTCAAATAAACGCGAATATAAATTATCGTTAAATTGTGCGTATAATATTATAATATTTAAAAGGCGTTTTCGATTACGTATCTTTCTCATCGCGGCCTTCAACTTTACGATGAACTTTAAAATCCCGAAAAATTATGCACATTACTCTCGCCAATCGCTTTCAATTTTTTCTACGTTCATGTCGAAAACTACGTCAAGCAAAATCGCGTTGAATGAATAATACGATTTTTACATTTCAGCAACTGTTTAAATTTTAATTTACGATAACGATGATGTCTCTCCTCTATGAAAAGTGATAGTAAATGTTGAGCAAGACATCAGCAACAAATTTTAACCTATAGATTAACCTTTAGCCAACTAAGTCAGCATAATTAGCTTTATCAGAATATTGTTGCAAAGTTGCTTTGACTTTTCGCGCATAAAAATGCTAATAAACCTAATCGAAAATGTAGATCAATAAATGTAGTAAAGTTCATTCGATATTACGTGTCAACTGAGTATAAAAAAAATTAACTTATTATTTGTTTAAATATTAAACGCATATTGAATGCGAGAGGCAAGCGCGCTATATGTATTTTGCACTCGCTTATGCATAAGTAAACGACAGTTCAATGATTTAATCAAGAAAAGTTGTTGTCCGAACATGAATCGCAAAAAACTGGTTCGAACTGCGCGTCTAATCCCAATGAATCAATGAATAATAATAATATCAAATGCGAAACTGTATGTATACAGCGAGTCTCGATTGTTTAAATTTCGCATGTCGCTTTAGCCATTCACCACACCATGTATTGCGCCTTTGAATTTCGATTTGAAATTGTCTGTAAATGCAAAACAAAAAATACATCATCATAGCATTGTCACTCTTGGCATGTCCGCTCCTACCTAACGCGTAATAATCACAAATGTTCCATAGTGAATCTGTATGTATGTACATTGTACATATTGTACATCTCATTGTTTGCTTTATCAATTTAACAACATTCAACAAATTTAAATTGGAGTGATGCGCGTTCTTTATATAAATTCCTTTCTTATGGCTGTTTTGAATTGCTTTTATGAAAAATTCCAACAATATTCTTGCAAATATTTATTTGCTACTTGAGAGCTATGCAACAAAGAACGACAGACAAAGCAAGCAGCGAAGCAAAAACTTGCTTTATCGATTGTTTGCATACAAACAAATCGCAACGTTTTTTCTTACTTCTGGTGACTTAAAAGTGCGGAAATACGCGGAAGAAAGTTAAGATAATGAGAAGTGTCTCATGACTCTATTTCTCGTCGTTACGTAAAGCGTTTCACATTTCTCCAAAGTGAATTTTATATAACAATTTCTCTATTCACGTACACAAGACAAAAATTAATTGCTTCAAGTCAACCAACCACCCACCCACCAAGTTTACATTGGAACATTCCTTCAACGAATGAAAATAGAGCATCGTATTTTCAACCTCGAATAACCTATTTTAATTAATCAATAAAATTAATCGCTCTTCTAAATAATATCTCAATAATACCTGAGTCATAGTCGTTAAAACAAGCGAGCGGCCGACAAAATATAAAACTTATTTGTAACACAATTCAACGTCAAATCAATAAACTCTCCGGAGACCGACCTGCAATGAATTGAACGTACGTATGTTCATATAAAAATATCTTTCAAGGTTAAAACTCACCTTTAAAAATAAAAGGCCTATCATAGTTTGTAACCGCCGCACAATCTGAAATATGTGCACGTAGAGAATGAGACAGATTTATGATTTAACCTGATTTTATGCGAGTTAAAGACATTGACTTGGTTTCGAATTGAGCCAGCGCCAATGTCCTTACGATTTACACCACTTTGCGTCACACACAAACGCAACGCACACAAGCAATAAATAAAAATAGAGCGAGCGTACAATAGTTTAACAATTCAGCGCAAATAGGACTTTGTTCGGCGAATGTAATTTGAATTGAAATCGTGTAATTGACTTTTAATAATAAAATCAATAAGTGTGCAGCTCAACCATAGTGCTTTTAAAGCACTCGCTCGCATACAATTTTAAACAAGTCATAAATAAATTTCTATATGTACTGCAAAATCCATTAAATTTTAAATTCAATTATTTCATCAAGGCTTCTCGCTTGGCAAATTTCAGTAGTCGTAAAAAATGCGCCAATGTGAATATATGCTTCAAAATCTTTAATTCTGAATTAAATTTATGAAAGTCTAAACATGGAATTAACGATTTCAAGGAATAATTTAAGTCTTGTTTAATTATAGTGTACAAGCGTAATTTAAATAATCCCATTGATAACGTCAAACGATTACAACAAATTGCATTCAATAATCAACAAACGCATGCTTTCAGATAATATGAAATGACATTATCGGACGCTATTTGAATGCAAATATCGAATCTATATAAAGAAAAACCTTCAAAATTTTTCTTAAGAATGCAATTCAAGAACGCGTTCAGTTATTGATTGCTTGCACATTGCATTCATTGCAAATAACACCGTAGCAGCGACAGCAGCCGCAATAAGCAGCCTCAAACACGATACGAACGCGATCAATCAATTAATCAATAAGGAACATAAATAAATGTACAACAGCGCAGCAATGCGTTCATCTGTATCCAAATTGGCAATAAATATTATAGATACAAACTATCGTACACGTCATTGAGCAAAAGTTTACGTATGACTTGAATCGCAAACTCTCGATTCGTGTCTTGATTCGACTTGACAATGAGAATGAAGAACGAGGAGTTCAACTCTTGCTAGTTAATAAACTAGGACGTCATCTATTAATTATACTCCCAATATAGGCTGATATAATTAATCAACTACATTTCAGCTAAAAATAAACAAACCGCACCTGCCATTATTGATTTTATAAGTTTTAGTGTCGTCACACAGCGTAACTCTCCATTAAATTAATTCCCATCCCTCGAGAATGATTCGGTATTTAGATAAAAAATTGAAACCACTTGAAAAAAAAAAATAGGAAAACGTATGACGCAACCGTAAATAATAGATTATTAAGCGCACGAATATTTGAAACACGCTGCAATAAGGAAATGAAGCGAATGCACACCGGAAATTGCCGTGCTAAGTAAGTATCCTCCATTTAGTTGACGCGCGAGCACGCAAACTGTGGAGGAAGCGTACAAAAACTGATGCTAATTAAATATATTCATAGTTTTGTTAATGAATGTAATGATGATTTCATTATTAAGCTATAAAACTATTAATGTGTTGTTGTACGCACGAAATAGTGGATATTTACTTATAATTAAAAATATTTGAAAAAATTAAATTCGAATTTTACGAGCAGTAAATTATTGTACTTGAAGGGACGAATGTAATTTCTTTAGCTATTATTTTTTATTACCGTAACTGTAAGAAATTATCTCAGTCAATAATTTGGAAAATTTCCATTTGTTTTAGATGTGTAACTATGAATAAGTTTCTTCTAGGTCATTAAATTATATAAAGCATCTCTTTGTTTCTGAATTTCGATGAAATAACGATTGGGAGATCGCAAAATTAGATAAAATCTTAATAAATTACAATCATCTGAGGATGTAAAGAAAAGATAAAAAGCTTCATGATTTTATAGCCGAAATTTTATGTGCTTGACAACCACAAGTCGCAATCGCTATATAGCCAAATAAATTTCTAATCAAAGTATGCGTTGAATCCATACGAGATCCAGTTATAGTAAAAGTCTATTTTTACTATGATTCTCGACACAAAAAAAAATCAATTTCTCTCCGCCCATTACAAACGGACGAATTTGTACATTGAACTCGTTCATTGCCTCTGTAACGTAAGTAAAGATAATCTGTGTTGGCGAATTACGCATCCGCATCGCACACGCATGTAATAAACGCGTTAAATTGACGCATACGTATAAATACAGAGCAGATGCGAAGATTGTACGCATTGCCGAATTGCGAATGTAAATAAATACACGAGAGAGGCGGCAGATTTATCATTTTGTGCGTAATGTTAGTGACCTCTCACATGACTCCCTTCCGTTCCATTTCGCTAAATTGAATTCAATTTTTATTGTATGGTAAAACAATTCGTTTGATCAGCGTATCGATCTCGTCCGCAAAACTATTCTAGCCACTCAAGTTATGAATTAAAAAAAAGACGACGTAAATATGTACTTGACTCGCGCAGCAGACCAACTACAGTTTGGTGCGCATGTAAATTCATTGTAATTGTGTTTGGGTCGTGCTCACCAAGCGTGGTTGTCTTCACGGTTTGGCGGTTCAAGGTATGTTTTTGAACTTGAAGCAACGAGCACCACACAGCTCATGCCCGCGTACCTGATGTCGGAGCGAACGATGTCTGTAAACCGCGTTATAAAATTCCATTTGGCCGCAAACAAAGCGCGCAAGAGCCAAGACCATAAAGCGTGTATGTACTATCTAGTATGAACATAGACAAACTCGTAGACAGGATGCATATTCAAAACAATCGCAACCGCAAACGTAATACAACAACAGGTTATTCATACCTATTAAGTATTTGGCTTCGTGGATACTTTATTTACATCTACGTCCACGTATATTATGATAATCTATTTAGTCGTGTAATATCCTCATGGCTTTCATAATCATTTTCATAACTTTCCCAATTGACTCATTCAAATATTATTTATATTTTTTCATAGCAAAATAAAAATTTCCATTTCCCAGCCCATAATGAATAGGAGTAAGCATACTGTAATTAATAAAATGATAAGATGTTATTGCGAAATCTAAAAAAGTACATTGCTACTACGCAATCAGTGACTCTTATCTCATATCATTCAATATAGTGCCTTAATATTTGATATTCACTGGCGACGCGTTCGCATTCAATTAAGCCACAAAGTTGCCAATGTTTGTAATATGATACGTTGATGATAAGGCGCAGTAGTAATATAAAAATATTCGTTTATAACTGATAATTCACTAATTATTTGAATGCACGTCTATTTTTAATATCGAATTCGTAAATATTGTCTTCAAAAAATATGATAACAAAGTCATACTTCCAAGAATTAATTATCCAACCTATCCTAACTAATTTAGTGTTGAAAAAACCAAGCCAATTATTCAACAGTGAAATTAGTGATGAAATTAAATATTGCATCAGATACTTCTAATGACTATTTTAATTATTGTTCAATTATTCTAAGCATAGCCACAAAAAATGAGCACACTTGGCAACAATTTATGTCTGAGTACAATCATTCGCCAAATTTTTTGCGCTCGCAATTAAACAATTCCCCGACCTTCGCACCGTAACAGTTCATTGCACAATTCGGCTAAAAAACGCAAAACATTGTTGTTTTTGTTCGAGTGCTTGCAGAAAAACAAATTAAAGGAAAATTTTGAATGCTGTGGCACTGCTCATTCATTGCCAAAGTGACGCTGCAAGTTTTAATTCGTTTTTGAATTAATAAAAACGAACATTGCATTATGCAATCATTATTTAGAATAGGTGCACAAATATTATCGAACGTAGTATAGGATCATAACATATTTGTAAATAATTTCGTACGTACAACACGAAGGATATCATTTGCTTTTACGTCAAATGATTCGCTTTTCATACAACAACACGATACGATAACTTCTTTTTACTTACTTATGTGTATTATTTACTTACTTATGTGCACTCCAAATTGATGTTAATAAATAAGTAAATACACCGTGTAACTACATAAATAAAACATGTACATATGCAATGTACAGTCATAGGCGTTAATTGCGTGCTTATCACCAAAATATATTATCAATCGCAATAAATGTTTATGTGTGTATCGAAATTGCAAAGTGAGTGATTCAATCTACGCTCCCGATTTACAAATCCTATTTACTAACGCCATACTTAATTGAAAATCAAATTCGTACGCGAACTAAATTAAGTTCATTATTGCAAACAGCAAATTTCTTGGTATCATCAATCACTCAATAACTCTTAGAAAATTGTTATTGGTAAAACAACAAAATAAGAATCAACCACAAAAAACATCTGCCTCATAACCGACTAAACTTTGTACCCCACAGTTAAAAATGTTAATTTTTTATCACTCCTGGCGCATGTATTTGCATTTATACTTAGCAGTCACGTATAACTAAAAAACGAATACTCCATTATCATGTTTCCACGTAAATTACTTCAATATTTGTCATTGAAAATTAGCCTGAAATATTCAGGTGGAAATAATTGTATACAAATAAATAGCACGTGGCAAATAATTATCGTCACCTTTACCGAAAGTCGCCAAAAAATTATATTTAAATTCATCGTCATCACGCGGCATTAATTAAATCGTAAACCAACACGTGATATTAACAAATCGTCTTGAATTTAACGTCATAATGTGATATCCTTGCGTCATAAAAATGTTTACGAAACTTTTTAAAAAAGAATGACGAGTCGCCTCTGGTTAAAATACGCCATCATCGTGTTAGTTATATCACCAATGACATTAAGAGTAGCACAAAAAAAGCTAAAAAACCATTCAGTAAGTTATTTATTAATCTATGGCGTTCTCGTATCGTATGTGGTTTAGTGACACACGACTCAAGCAGAGAAGTATGTTGTCGAACCAGAAATAGACATTTCACGAGTTTTATCCGCAATAATGCAAAAATACACTCCACGTGTAAATGTTTTGTAAACAATTGCGACGAACGCTCTCGCAGCACTCGTGTAGTAAGTAAAGTAAGTGAGTATATTTTCAATGAAGTGGGAGTTTTGCGTTGTAGATTTTTTATCGTGTATTATTTCAGTTGCACGTTGCGTTGCATCGTTCGCTGTAAAATTAAAGCGCACTTGAAAACTCTTACTAACAACTAGCGTTCATAAAACTACTACCTAGATTAAATTCGATAAACGTGTTCGTAAAATCGATTCGATGTAAAGCTGCGCTCAAGTAACAACAAATATTATGCAAGCAACATGTAATTAGGCGTAGTTGTTGTATTATTCGTAGTTTGAATCTCCGACCCTGAATTCGCATTTTCGCAGGACTTTAGCGTTGCCGTCGTTTTTACGAATTTATTCGCGGCCTTGGCTCCGTGATAAGAGCGCAAATTGCTCGTAAATTGTGCGCATTCGCCCGTTTTACTTTCATTTACTACTTACTTTCCTTTCCCAGTCGTACATATTTGTCCACAACTTTTCCCAATTTTAATTATTCCAGCCAGAAAAATATTAATCTCGTCGTACGTGCGCTATTTTTAAAAACAAGTACAACAACAATAACAAATTTTTTATGGAAATATCTTCATATGACGCACTTGTTAAACAACAACAAAAAATGCCCGTCATGACTGACTGTGTTTAACAACATTACTTGATGTGCACGCAGCTGTTATAAGATTTCTGTCGAGTTATTTTTAAAGCTAACGGGATCTGGAAGTGGACGAGTGACAATTAACATCGGGTGGTCTACTACTACTGCTACTATGGTTGTTGTTGTTGTTGATGAAATTTCGAATAAACATGAGCATCGCAAGTTTTTATAAGAAATGAAAAACAAATTTTATTTCACGTTCATCACGCAAAAATCAATTTCATGTAACAGAACACATTTGCTCGTAGTAATTCGTGAACAAAATGTTGCTCCCTATATGTTTGCATTGAACTGGCAAAGTTGTCCGTTCAATCGAACAGGGACGACGACTTAATCGAACAGAAGAGAATCACAAAAATTAAGCTACAACCTAGTAGTAAACTGCTCTTAATGTCTAAACAACAAACACACGCAGCGGTTTGCTTGTTTCATTTACTAGAACGTAATTCAACAAATCTCGTTATTTAATTAAAACATAAAATTCACTTATTAGTTTATACGTACGTATATATCACAAAAATGAAACATTTTCCTGCATTTTGCTTCAACCTTCTCCGCAACAGTTGTTTCATTATTCTACAACTTCCTCTTCGCGCGAACTCAATCAAAAAATTTCAATTATAGAATTAGTTTTTATGCCTAACTAACAACGTATTCCGGACGAGACTCCGGAACATTTCTTTTTTTTTAAATATTTTCTAATAGTTAAAGTCAATTTTGTGTGAAATTATTCGCTCTTGTATAAAAAGTTCGAATGTCTAAATTCTACCTCTTGTTTTGATAAAATTCTCTATTTGTATGTTTGTTTGTTGAAGACACACACATGTATATAGAAAGTTGATAAAATTCAGTCAAGACTGCTTGTTGTTGTTATTTTTGTTGAGCTGAGAAAATATTCAATATTATTTTATTCACATCAAGATGGCCAAAATCTTTTGAAATATGTCTAGGAATTAAATTTAACTTCTCCACATCATTTTCTTCCATACACAACATTTCTTTAGTTAGCAATCTCTCTCTCAGGTTATTCGAGCGTCATAGTTTTTTGTATTATTTCTGCTTCTATATTCTTTTTATTAAATTAACTTAGAAGTAATTAGTTTTACAAATCACAGTTACGGAGTTGAACAGAGCAGTGGTAATTTCCTGCTTGCAAAAAAAATTATGTGTGCCTTTTACGAAACAAACGAAACTTGAACATTTTTCTTTGCGACCATCTCTCCTCTGATGCGCGGCACACATTTCAAACACTCCGCTCGTTCTCCTTTTTATTTTCTTTTGCAAATTTCGTACAATCCGCCATTTTCTACGTGGTGCGCACTTCTATGAACAATTCCGGATATAAATAAGCGTATATTCTCGAAGGATGTACACACATCGACCAAACACAACAGCGCGCGACGCATAAACAGTGTGTCAATTTCGCCAACAAATTTTGTATGTATATACAATGATAAATGACAAAATCTCCGCTCAGTTTGGATGTGTTTCTCGCGTTTTTACAACCCTTCAAATGTTTAGAAAATATCCGAAATCGTATGGAACATGTTCTTCTGTCTGTCAGTGCACATTTTTTCTTTTTGTTTTATATATAAAAATTAAATTGTAATAATATACAAATATGACTAATCATCGTTTTCAAAAAAGGAACATTACTCTCTTATATTTCGCCGTCTTTGCTATCTATTATCTATCTAGTCTTCCGCAACATCACATCTTTCCTTCGCTCTCGCACAACCAGCAGAGTCCTTGAATCACGCGCGCTTCGTTATGCAAACTAAAAATAAATAATAATTGTCAATAATGAGGATTCGCACCTCTGCTCAGCGCAATCGTCCATACACATTTCACCGAGGCAAAAGTCTGCGCCACACATGTGATATTATTATTATGTAATTCGCTCTCGAGTCTCTTCTAATTCTCCTGCGAGCAGAGACGCAGCACGGGGCTGGAATCGTCGTCAGACTCGTAGTAGTATTGCTTGCTGGGTGTAAAACCCAACTGCACGCGGCGCACCGCCTCGTTGACGAGACTGCCGTCCTTGAGCAGCCGCTGAAGGAGCTCGTACGGATCCTCGTCGAGGTCGTTCGACGACTTGTGCCGCATCTTTCGCGCGCAGCTCGACGGCTCCATGATGCTACCATCGCACGACCGCACGCTATACGGCGAGTTGCGTAGGAATTTTTTCGGATAGCGCCGATACGGCATCTTCAGCGTGTTAGCCGATATGCGCAAATTCTCTTTAATCTCCAGCACAAGGCCCTCCACGTCTTTGGAGCTGATATTGAATTCCGGCTGGCGGATGGGCGCCATCGCCGTCGTAGAGTGCATGTTTGCCGATGGCATTCTCTTGATGCACAAACGTTATTCGCTTCCCAGCTTTTTTTTGTTTCACTGCACGACCAAGCTTACTTGTCGTTCACGCGTCACGTACGCCAATGGATCAAACACTTGTTTGTTGTTGTCGTGGCGACGCCGGGTCGAGCTTGTTTATTATTGTTGATGGTGGTTTGTTATGAACGGAATATTCTGCGTGCGCGCAGCTCAATGCGCACTCGATCGGATTCGCCGAACGCTCACGAACGAATTTGCGCGCCTTTCCTCGGGGCTTTATGCAACAGCACTTTGCGCACACTAATGCGACGCGGCTCTATTCGTGTGTTTTTGTTTTGATGTGATTATTATGCTTATGCTCGCTCGTGTATGGAGTAGTAGACGTCCACACTCGCCAGCGATCCGCTATGAACTGAGCGTACCGATTGCGCTGTGCGGCCTACGAAGCCTGCTGCTAGGCCGAATGACGTCGTCGACCGTCGACGGTATGCTTGGATTGTTTGGGTGCCGCACGACGAGCCGGGAGCGCGCTACATTTCAACCGTTTTATGCTTTCACAACACAACAACACATGGCGAACGCATTCACTACAAATTGCGAATATTCGCGCGCGCGTATATGCAAAAACCGCACAGGCGAATGGGTCAACTGCTTCCGTGATCAATCGATGTACGCCCGCCTGAGAAACAAAAGCGCGCGCGCGCATTGCCACAACGTGCAATTATGATGATATGGCGTATGCATGAATTTGCACCGAGAGTTATTTTTAGCGGACGAGGGAACGAGTGAGCGCTTTGAATGATTGCACAACAAGCTTACGCTGCTGCATGTGATGTGCTCTGGCTGCCGCCTCCGTTCTGCCAACTTGTAACACGATGATGCTGCTTCTCGCAGCATCTCTCTAGAAAACCGCGTGACTGGCTGTCGTACTACGCTCACTGCATAATAATAACAATAATGCATTTTCATCGTATTGATGCTGCAATCGTTACGAACACGAATGAGTGATTTGTGCGCAGAATTTACCGTACGTTATGCGCTCTATTCGCATGCATCGCATGAGCGAGCAATCGTTTTGTTTGTATACCCGTCTTTTGTTTACAAATAAACGCAGGACGCGATGATGATGCTGGCCACATCCGGCGCATTTCATTGACTATGATAAATGTTATGCAAGTGAGCGCACGCACATAAATTACAAACTCATGTAAACGACTCTATTTTTTACATGGCGAACGCGTAATTACCGATAATCTTACACATTGTTTATAATCATCGTCAGCGTCGTCAGCGTTGCTGTTATTGTTGTTGTTTATTACCTAACATGGCGATTCCAATGTTAAAATTACAAGTTTACGCAACGCGTTCAATTCAATTCAGTTTGCCGCTGTTGCTGCTGCCATTGCTTCGCTATTTTCTGCAAGTTTAAACTTGTCTGAGGCAATTCAAAACCGGTGCAAGACGTTGTCTCGTCAGGCCTGTGAGAAATAATCGAATACGCCGGAAAGCTGTCATGAGTCTTACGCTGTAGTTTGTTTACCTGAATTTTCTTCGAAACATCTGCACGGTACACTGGCAATGACAACAACAAAAGCATTCATCAATGACTGACTACATATTCACTCGCATTCATGCTTATGCAAATACTTTGAGCCGTTTGGAAAAACCATTGTGAGATCAATTCGCAGGTAATAGCGAAATATAAGAGAGTGTTCCATAAATAATATTCCTATAGACTCGGTTTTGTTCAAATTTCCACAAATATTGCATAATGATGCAATCATGCCATGATAGCATGGTTTCTTATCGAATAGCTGATATCAATGTTTACCCTATGAGTGCGCAAACAAAATGTATCAAAACATTGCCAAATTATTCCATCCAAAAAAAAAAGTAGGTTGCTCGTGATTATTTCGGGCGCTATAAACAAATCGCTCAGCTTCGCTTATAATTAACTCGCGTACGTGAAGTGACTGCTCCTAATTTGTACTTTGCGTGCGTTAGCAAAAGCCTATAATGTTTGTAAACACAAACACACACCTATTGTGGTCTCGCTGCGCTGTATTGTAAACAACGCAATTTTGAAAGTTATGAAAGTCGAACGAACGACGTTATTAGATAGAGTGTATTGCGAATGCACACGTCATCCTAGAATATACCGTAACTTAAATGTGAATCATGATTGCTTCGATTCGCAGATGTGTTTTTACAATAGGATTTCTTTGGAACTGTTGCACATCTACGAGTAATGTTATTTGCGCTTGCTACGAGAAACGGCCGTTGAATAACGTTGCCAGGAACACTTGCTTGTAAACCTGCTTGTTTATACTACCTACTTGTGTTTGTTTTTGATGGTGTTTTTGCTCACTTTTTCCAATGAGTCACAAAATCAACGCCATTTTGTCATTTGGTGTGCAATGCACAGAACGTGCTATGTATGTGCATGCACAAGCATGATGATTCCCCTTGTTTTCAATGCATGCATTACGGTACGCGTAATGCTACGTATTGTTTTTAAACGGATGCAAGCTCAACATAAAACAGGCGCATAAAACTTATTTGCATGTGCAATTATGAAGTGCATATGATGCCATGGCATGCATCTGCTGATATCGCGAAATATGAATAAAACAAACTTACTGCGATAGTCCGCTAGTCTATGAGCGGTTGTTGACATCTGCGAATGTGGGACACTAACTTTGGACATGTTTATTGTTATAATTACGATGTAATGTCGATTTTAATATGCAAAAATAACCGGCCGCAAAGCACTATTTTTTTTACCTTTATCAACTGTCAATTGGCAGATTTGGCGCAATAACTGCCACCTGACACACATGCTTGCCAACAAAGTTTCGCGGAACTCACACGCAGCGACCTCTTTCACGATCATGTTTGATTGCATTTGTTGGTTATCACTTGAAATTTCATAAATTTAATTCAAGTGATAAGAAATCATGGCTTTATTACGTAAAATATGTAAATATTCGCAAAGTGCACATACACCTATATTAGCTGTAAGTGCAAATGTAGTTACTCTGACTTAACTTCTTCTGTTACTGTGGATTATTTATGTTTTAGACAATAACAGCCAAATACTCAAATGCTCCTAGTGTGTCTGAACAGCAAATTCAAGATTTGCTAAAGGGGCGATTTAAGAGTGCCAAAGAAATAGTGGTTGAAGACGCATCAGGTGGCTGTGGAGCCATGTTCAATATTTATGTAGAGACCAGTGAGTTCAAAGGTCTTTCAATAGTCAAGCAACACAAAGCAATTACTGATACGCTTAAAGATCAGATTAAACAAATACATGGCTTAAGGATATCAACCAAAGTAGCAACGTAAATTACTTAAAATTTCTTATGTAGATAGTGCTCTTTTATCAATTAAAAATTGAATAGTTTCCAAGTTGTTTCAAGTGCTCAGTTTAACCTCAAACCTCCCATTTGTTGTAAATAGAAATATGTAACTTACTTGAAATTCCTGCCTGCCATTGTTGTTGATGAATGCCTCACAACTGCACAATTATACGAATGCAACTAACCCGCGAATTGCTCCTATTATTTGTAGGATCTTCTAGTTGTTTTCCACTGACTCCTGGCAACCACAGGGAGGGATATGGAAAGTAAACAGAGATAAAGACACTTTAAATACCACAGAACATTAATGCTAGATACTATAAGTATGAACATTTATCATGCAATATACTGGTTGAAGTGGAAGATTGAATGATTGCAATTATAATTACATTGATAGATTATTGAATACTATCATAAAATATCTGTTTCAGTATTCAAAATCACTGAAAATATAAATCCACTCACTTTATACAGCATAAGCTTGATAAGGCATTGTTTCCAGCTGTCAATTATTGAAATGGCTTGTTAATTTCTGTTGTGAGGTACTATAATAATTCTTATCATTAGGTGCAATTATGAATAGATTGATTAGTTAAATGCTGGCACCTTCATTTATGTCATTTCTTATTTCTAGTGCCTGTCCTTTTCTAATTTAAAAACTAACATAACTAAACAAAACATATTTTCTTTTACTGAAAAATGATTTTATTCTCATTTGAACATCACATTAATGGAATAAGTATAAGAATTATTAGTAACTCCCTTTCATTCTTTCCAATTGCGGTAAGCTTTTCGTAATATCCAGCACGTAAACAGAAACACAACCACGGGTCAAATGCAAGAAATTAGACAATTACAACTAAACAGGTATTACCTATAATGAATGATAATTTCCTCCACTTTCATTGAATGCATGCGTATCCCTAATGCCAAATTGATTTTAAATTGATCTCTTCATTTACGATGATGAGAAACTCTTGTGAGAACATGATTTACAATTCAGTCTTTTGTGCTTTCGGCTTGCCAGACCTATCGTAGCCGTTCAATTCCTTGGTGGCATGCTTGGCAATATATTTAAGGAAGTCATCGGCTTCACGACCACCTTCGTACTTTACAGGCGATTTAGAATCTTTAGGTACCCAGAACAGAGTTGGGAAACCACGCACATCAAATGGCTGTGGAACATCATTAGCTGTAGCGTCCATCTTTACAATAAGGACATCTTCATCCGCCAACTTCGCGGCAACTTCATCGTAGGCGGGTGCAAGTTTCTTGCAATGTCCACACCATGGAGCATAGAACTCAATAAGAATATCTTGGTTATTGTTCGTCACAAGCTCATCGAAGTTCTTGGCAACTGCCACCTTGACGGGTTCATTATTGCTTTCTGGAATGGGTTCAGATTTCAAGTATGGTTCGAGTTTTTCTGCAGCCAAATCCTTGATGAATTGTTCGAATGTTTCCATGGTGAATTCATCACTCATGGCGAATTTCTGGTTCAGTTTGTTACGCGCTAAGATGATTGGTTTGTCGCCTTTAACGAAATCAATGCCGTATTCGTTGAGTTCATGTTGGAAGTCGTCCTTTGAGCTTACGGCAAAAGTGAATTGGTCTGCGAATTGCTTGGCGACTTTGAGGATACGGTTGCGCCAGTAGTTTGTTCCCTTGGCGTTCTTCACGTAATCGACAGCATAGTAGGCAGTGATCAATGGGTTTTCGAATTCTTGGCGGTTATCAGCACGGCGATGACCAGCAATACCATGACTGAAATAGCGGAGATATAAACGTATCCAAGTTTTGAATCAATTACTTACTAGTTTTTGGTGATCCAATGACGCAAATCTTCGCCATCTCCAGAATACTTCACGCTATCGTCTTCAAACTTGTTGTGCAGATGTTTTGGGCGGAACAAAATGATACCATCAGAGACTCCATGCTTGTCAGTGAGCTCTTGGCTAGTTGTATGAGCGAAGCGGACCTTTTCGCGCAATTTATCAGCCAACTTCAAGAAGGCACCCTTAAGGTCAGACTCCTTGGTGAAGAAACCAACAACACCAACATCTTTTTCAGTATCTAAGAACTTCTCAAGCTCAGCAGCAGTAGACACTTCCTTGGAGCTTGGACCGACTTGCGCCTTCATGTATTTCACAATGCCCACTGCATCTCGGGGCCCATTGTAGTCTTGTGATGATTCACCAGCGCGGAAAATCTTCAAGGTTGGGTAACCGGACACACCGTGCTCGTTACACGTTTCCTTGCCGGCTTCTGTACAATCGACCTTGACCAAGTACACTGGTGGATCGTTGCGGATAAGGTCTTCAGCAGCTTTAGCATATTCTGGCTTCAATTTCTTACAATGTCCACACCTATGTACGTCATGCAGCAATTAGCATAAGTATGGTATTAATTGATAAGTGCTTACCATGGGGCGTAGAACATAACGAGAGATGTATCAAATTCAGCGAGCCTGCTCTTGAAATCGCTATCACCCAAGTCAACAACGTCGGCTTCGCCGGCAAAACACACGTATAGGAACGTGCATGCTACGAGTACTTTAAAGGTGAACATTTTGAATGTTCTTGAGTCTGCTGGATCTTCAAGTATTGCCTTCAATACCAGTATTTCCTAGTGATGATGATGCTCCCGACCACGACGACGAATGCAACACAACGAAAATAATGCGATCTTGAGCACTTGCTTTATGTGAGCGGCGATGTGTTAGACGTGGCGCAAGAAGCCGGTTACCAATGAATAGCGCTTACTCCACATCACATGCGTTCAGCGGTGGCTGCTTCTCATTGGCTGAAGCATTCAAATGCATGTGGCTCTATCAAAGTTGATATACATTATCGTTTTGGCTGTTTGTTAAATTGGACACGTATTATTGCCCAGCATAAAAAGATAACAACAATTATACCATGTTTACACCTATTACAGATGAATTGTCGCTTATTTCACTGACCTTGTTTATACTACATGCGTACTTATTGCGCTCGTCCTACGTGTCCAATTTATTGAACATTTATTTATATATTTAATTGTTTGTTGGCAGCACTATTTTAAAGTGGATAATCCATTAAGATAAAATTAATTAATTAAAAGTATTGAGATGTTAATACAAAAGTGAAACGTGTTGCATATCTTCTTACCAAAATTCAAATATGTTGCATATGCCGCAAAGTGCGCGCGGACGCACATCAAATTTATAATTAAGAGGATGGCGTTGAGAAAAGACAGTTATCGTAAAATTCCCTTTGACAAACTTCCTTGCTAGAAATAAGAAAGCAGAAATAGACAGCATGATCTCTACATTACAGTGTTCAAAACAATAACACCATTTACTTGAAATTGCACATTGCTTAGAATATTTTCGATAATACAATTATAAAATACAAAAACTTAGCGTGTGAACGTTATTTAAATTACAATTACTATAATTGTTTATAAACGTAACAAATACAAGATCAAATACAGTATATTGCATTGTATTAATTAATTAATATATCACACTAAGAGTACTAAACATTTATAAAATAGCAATGCGACATTTTGTTATTACCTTACGGGGGAGAAAATATATAAACGCTCAATAACTACAACGCGACAACGGTTAATTAGCATTAAAAGGCTTGTAAAGGTTTTGGTATATGTGACAAAAGATATCAACATCCCTATTTCAATTTCGTCTGGTTCTATCCGCTAAATACAACCAATTCATTTGTATTCAACAAGTAAAACATATCTTAAGCCTACTGAAAAATTAAGTGATATGTAGCTGAACTACTGATTAATTGCATGGTGGCAATCATTTGTTGCTAGAGTATGTACGATTACATTTATAACAAATAATGTAAAGATATTGTACCAACGACTTTCTATTTACAAAAAATAATAAAATTATTAAGAATTAAGATTAAAATAATTCATCTTATGACAACAAGTACGATAATATAATACCATGCTCGTTGTCACAACATTATATGCAGTAATTCCTATAGTTGTAAAATTATGTTCGTGTAAATGTAATTCTAGTATTATATCATCTTAAAAAGGCACCAAATATGGATGGATTTAGTTCAATAATTGCTTTTCATATACATGAGCGTCGTATAGAGTAAAGTTTGAACAACAGACTTTTCGGTTGTACGCAAAACTACCTAATATCAAGTTTTTTCTTCTTCAAATAGGACATGAAAACATTATTGCTTCCGGACTTATGCGTTCAGCGTATAAATAATAGATATCAACTTGTATATCCCATTAATATACGTCTGACGTATCATTAATACTTTTAAAAAATTAAGACATGTTCACGATATGTGTAATGATAATAAACAAATTATCATTAATAATTGTGAAAATTGGCTAATGCGCACTTTGATCACAGCAATATTTATTTTAATTTCATTTCCGCACGCTTATACCTACGTGCGCTTGTTTGTTCCTCAAGTCAAGCCATGCGAATATGGTGGCTGTGAATAATTCAGAAGTATTTATGCATTCATTACTTGTCGTCGAAGAATGTTTCACATTTCGTTAATCTATTGCACAAAATGCTCAAATTTATAGCTGCCACATTGCTGTTCAATTTCTATGAACATTGCTTTTGTTGTTGCGTTCTTATTGCTGTTATTTCCATTACAGGCTATATAAAATTATATAATATCTGTCTGCTTCATCGTGTACGGGAAAGATTACACTCGCTGTATTAATATCATCGACTCTGTGTGTAATTCGTGGTGTATCGTCTTGTGTTTCAAAAGGCACTTTCGCTCACTTACAACCAAATGAGTGCATTGTCGAGTTTCAGCGTGGGTGGATTGATCAATGACTGCACGTCGTCTGTGAGTATATAAAGTACAGCATTATACATCTGTGCGTACGCACTCTATCCACTAAATTATCATAATGAGTTCATGTAATGTAGCTATCGATAAAATATGTGTATGAATGATATGTCTGCAGTGTGCAACTGATAATATCCAAGAAGTCGCATCTTGCGTTCGCCGGCGCAGCGATGAATTTTTATACGATATACTCACTGACGTCGTCAAGAATGACGCTTGGAAACTCTTCGCCTAATTGTAACGTGGGCACAAGGTCGTCGGTCGAATCAATATTGTCACTCAGTGACGAAATATCCGGCGTCTCCAGGAGATGACTTTCGCTACTCACATCCATATTATCATCCATGTTAGCCAAAAAATCCTCAGGCGTATGTGGCATTGAGTACGAGTTGCCCATGCCTAAAAATTAAATGCGTGAGCATGATCGATTTTACTTTGAAAAAAGTTTGCGCGAATCCAACAACCAAGACTCAGATCGAAGAAGAGTTTAACAACCCCGCACTGCATTCAATTGACCTAACAACAACTTGTTGAACATTTTCCTCCATGACTCATGGATCGCGTGCGAATCACGCAGCTGATGCGAAATTATTTAATCAATATCGAAAGCTGAATTAAACATCAAATATAATTGTAAATGTTTACTAATTAAGTGCGCCGAAAAAGCGGCAGTAATCGGCGCACGCGATAAACCCGTGATAAATTGCCGGCGTCGCCAGTAAACGCAACGATTGCATAAATATTTCGGATGCATGCATATTGTTTAATTAAATGCATAGCTTAACAATATGCGTTATCAGATAATTGCATCGCGCGTATCATGTTCTGGACCATTGAGTATTCCTTGCGAATTCTTCAAACCGGCACAGCGCGTCCCCAAGTAGACTAAACAAGTGCGCGTTTATTGCGCTGGAAAAATAATGCTGCGTACATGCGGCAAGTGAGCCGACAACGGGAAGCACGCATGCAATGCAATGCAGCCGCGATGCGCAAGAAGCGAGCAACAAAACATAACGTCGGTTAGTGACCGTACGCTGACCGGTACTTTGTGACTTTTCCTTCAACAATAACACGAATGCAAACGCTATCCTCCTCCTCTGAATTTTCTTCGCATAAAATGTATACACGAAATGATTGTGGTTGTTGGATTGTTCGCTATGATAGTATAAACGTAATTTACCCAATCCACTATCAGCCGACTCTTGTCGCGAGTGGTCCGACAAACTGGGCAGAAACGGATCCATATTGGGCAGTTCGCTACTACTGCTGCGCACCATTAACTCCTGCTGTCGGCGTATTTCCTGCTGACGCTGCTTCAGCTTTTCGCGCTCCAGCTGCAGAAGATGAAGACGCAACTGCTGCGATTTGGCCGACGTCGACAATTGTGATGTATTCATGTTGTGCCAATTCTGCGTGAGCATTGCACCACCCGGCGATCGCTGCTGAAGATGTTGCGCTGAAATCACAATTGCCAATACATTGTCCACTCGCGATTGATGATTCGTTGAATATTCATTTGAATTATGCATAAGTAATCATGGTTTTGATACTTACGTATTCGTGGATCGAACCATGATGTTGTGCGTGTTATATGATTTATAAAATACACTTCACCTGCGGCTGTTTGCGATTGCTCCCATCCGTCTGGAAGAGGACCGATATCATCGGGAGATTTGCCACCTAAAATTGATAGCAATTAATCCAAACGCAAGGAGCGCACTGAAAGCATAAGCTGCATAATGCTGTGAGCTTCCTCTCACTCAATAATCCGCAACAACATCAACGGCTTTCTAGCCTGGTTCCCAACTCGCAATTTCGCATCACATTGGCCAATCAGCTTATTTATTGGCAGCGTCGTGTTTCTTCTTCATACATTACGTAATTACCAACCTGAACATGTCGATGATGGCGATGCCGCCTGGGAAGGTGCGACCGCATGCGTTGATAATAGCTGCTCGGCGTTCTGAAGCTGTTGTTGTTGCTGTTGCTGCTGTTGTTGTTGTTGTTGCTGTGTGACTTGGGCTGCGAGCGTCTTGCGCGGATCTTCCCACGTTGTCGTGCGCGTTATGTGACTGAAATGAGATAATTAATGTTAATTGCTTGTTGCGAATGCGCGTCACAATAACGTCTGCACACAATTAGCTGCACCAAGCTGCAGTCTGCCTGTCTCAAGAATAAATATATTTGTACGGCAAGGATAATAATAATAATAATTGGAACAAGCATTCGGTGTGAATGTGCGTTGTAATAGATTTCACGATTAATTACATGAAGGACTTTACAGATTGCACCATCATCTCGTATCATACAGATTTCAACGTTTAAGTTGCGTGGAGTTCAGTTCATCATCTCGCGATCTATACGTGATGATATCATTTCCAGTCGACGGACGCGGAGTTATCATTGTTCCAAGATTAAGTGGCGCCGCGTGCGTTCTGAATACACCTCGAGAGCGCGGACGCAAACACAATAAAAGTGATCATATTTTGCTAATTTGTTGTTCTCCGAACAGCATTTACAATGCATACAGAGACACAGCGATAAAAACGCGTAATTTTATGAGAAAAACGTCGCAGTGATGCGCAACACGTAGAGATAAGCGCAAACAAACAACATACAATCATAAAGTAAGTGCATAGTACACGCATCTGTATGTAACAGGAATAAGTTTCAAATCTGAGCAGCATAAGCATTGCACTGATGGTGCATTGGGATTAATTAAGTTGATTCACAGTAATCGAACACGCGATCCGACAAAGGAGCCGCGATTGACTCACTTGATATTCATATTGATACAAATAAATAATGATCAATAAGAGGCATGAATAAAGAATCGAATGATTATTAGCCTTCGGGGTTTTTTGTCTATTGCGCGTTTCAACTCGTATAAAAAATAAAAGATGCTTGATAACTGATTAACAAATCTCTCAAAGCTTTTTTGTTCATACGTGCGTTAAAATAGATCTATTCTATCTCTAGAATTATAATTGAGTAGAAACTCAATGATGCGAATGATGATGAAGGGCAAACGTGTTCGTTGTTAAAAACTTTTCTTCAAACGTCGTCGTCACGTATTGGATAATTAGTTTGTACGCTTGCAAATTGTATGCGTTGTCAAGTTGCGAACGAAGTGGAATATTTATAAATAGAAAAAATGGTTTCTTCATCAGGATGAAGTGAAATTGTTGCAAATTAAATTAGTGTATTGACACGAATGAGCGCTAAAATAAGCAATAAGCGCGCATGAACATTGGCAGCACGTTCGCCTTTTGTAAACGGTCGCGAATTGCGTGTGCGTGTGTGTAACACATCTTAAAATAGTCGCAGTGGATTTAATTATTCGCTTTGGAACGCACAGGTGCCCATCCCATCAGTATTTACAAAACTTTACAGTTAGTCACAGTCTCAAGCGCCCAAAACGTTTAACTTATTCAAATTAGCCGCCCGTTGACGTCGAGATCGTCATCTTACGACGCATTTTCAATTCTAATGTGAACACTAATTGGACAACGCGCGCCTGTCGCATTGTCGCATGCTACAAAAGCAGAAATGTCACAAATATGACTAGCTTGCTGATATTGCTAAGAAGTTTACTCTAAACAAGTGGAGAAGTCGTCTTATTATAATGATTTTCCTCTGTTCGAATAGCAACAACTTTTCGACGCGTCCTCATGATTCATAAAGTTTATTTGGCAGTAAGTAATGCGATGTCGGGCAGGCGTAAACAATCTCAAAAGCGCATTTGACGGCGACCGCGCGCTCGCGCTCGTAAATGCGCTTTTTATTGTTTTCATTTCACTTGCGTGCAAACACGCACCGAAATCCAATTTGTAATAAAATTTTTAATCATCGATAGCGCGTTCGTCGCTGCCTAAGCGCAGTGCTGCTGTTAATGTTGCTTAGAAAAAGCCACTCTGGCGCTCGCGCGCGCATGAAAATATTTCCTACGACTGCGTAGGAATGTCTCTTGTTTTTCCATCCAATCTGGCGAGAATTGTTTCCCAGTGAAAAACTGGAGTGCTCGTTATTTGTTGCTCTTCGTTCGGGCTAAGTGGCTCCCAACTGAAGAAAATGTGTGTCTCGCTTTGCCTAATTCGTATGCGTGTACTTTCAGGGCGCGTTTGTCGTCGTAGAATTCATGTGGAAAATTTTGGCTTGGATTACAACATTTCGAAGGCCCACCTACGAAACGTAAGTACGTACGTACGCACGTAAACTTCTTCGTGCGTATTTTTAGCAGCGCACTAGGCTGCGATTATGTGGGCTGGCCGTGCTATTTTTACATTTGTTACTAATTTTACGCGGACGCGTCAATGTGCACACGGAAAATAAATAAATAATAGATTATGCTCTCCATCCAATAATTTAAATTTACCCAAAACTATCCATTATCGCGTCACCAGCGAAGACGAAAGTGAAAAAGGAGCCAGTATTCAATTTTTCATTCATCTTCAGCCTGATCTTCTGTCTTTTTGCGCAGACTTCCTGTTCTTTGTTACCAGCTCCGAATTCTTGGCGGTTTATTTGCAGGTGAATTATGAGACTTAAATAACGGACGCACTGAACGTTTAAAAGAGGCGGAGGCGTAGCAACAGGTAGTTTTACACTTCTACGAAGTGCAAAGCAAATGACAAACGTGATCAATGAGTTTTCACTCAAGCATTTCCACGAACCCCTAACCAAAGGTTAATTTGATGAGTAATGCCCTAGATTATTTTTCCCGAGTTTCACATGGGAAAATTATATTAATATTTCTCATAGTTCTTGGTACAAAGTTGCTGTTTTGTTCAATATTTTGTGTATTTCTAATTAGCATATTTCTAATTTCCGGGTAGTTGTTTATTTATATTGTTTACCAGCAGCAATAATGTTGAATTTGTATGAAATTAATTGCCAACTCGTTTATATTGTAATACTTTGTAGTACTTTGTAGCTTTACTTGCAAATTGTAAAAGTGTTTGCTTGTTCGACACAAGTAGCCACTTGAATATTAATGAGCGTCGTCGTCGATGCGCGCATTGAACGCGTCGATATTTAAATAAATATTAATTTGGCGATGATCTCAACGCAGTCAATTCGTTTGGCAATAAAAGAGGCTGTTGCTGCTGCTGGCTGTTGCTTAACGCTCAGCAAGCAAGCAATCAAGAAAACAATCCAGAGCAAACTGGAATTGAAATATGCCATGTATGATGGAAAAGGCAGCAAGCCGGCAAGCAACTGCTCGCGGTCGCAGCAGCCACAAATAATGAATGCATTTTCTGCTAGTTGTTTCTATTTGTTTTGCGCACATACATATTATATGCATGGAGCGCGCATAAGAGGCGCGCCTGTTTGATACTAACGGTTAGTTAGAGTTACTTAGGCTTTCTTGTGCGTGGCGGCTTCGGCATGAATGTGTTTAAGCCAGGCCAGGCAGTAGGAAGTAAATTTAGAAGTATTCATTTCATGCATGCCACTCAAGTATAACCGCATGCTGCGAGTAGGAAGCATTGCAACAAATTGTTACTTTCAAAGGTGACGAAATTATGCATAATTAATAACTGCAAACTTGGCGAAACATTTCGGCGCACTATCCAAAACTATACTTAATTAATTATCATGAGGTAGCCGAGCTCCTCTCACAGTTGCCATAAAAAAGCGCAATGGTGAACGGATATCCTTATAAATGGCGTTAATTTGGATGTCGCGTTTTTTTATCCTGCTGCAATTAATTGTTACTTAATAGTAGACGCGCACACGACCGGAACTACACACACAATTACAGTCGTCTGTTTTTACAAAATTTACTTCCACTACTTGTTGGTCGTTGTTGGTAGCACGTGTGTGTGCTTATACGGTATCGCTCTTGCCTTGCTCGTTTGCCTTGTGTTTTTCTCCGTGCATATGTTTTCACATCCGGCTATTATTAGAGAGGCGAACGAATTCACGACGCGGAGGAGAAGTGAGCAAACCCGAACGATTCGCGTTTTCGTTTTGCATGCGCGTTTTTGTCATAAAAAATTACATATGATCATGATGATGATGATGATGATGTTTCAGCATCTGAATCAAACGCAGCGCGCGACGTGTGTGCGTTCTTTGCAATTCACGAAAGCAACGCATAATATCCGTGAAGAGCAGAGGCATGTGAGGTGTATGCGTGTGCCGCATTACAGCATCAATCATATTCGCGGAATCGTGAATGAAATAGTAAAATGTGACTCAGTGGCGTCATTGTGACGCGCGGTAGGCGCTCGCGGTACGTACAATCGCGTTGATGTGTTTTTGTGGCGAAACCACAACGGCAGATCATGTGCAATCGCGCTATATTTATTTGCGAAACTATTTAAAACCCGGGTACCTCGAACGTGTTGTTCGCAAAGCTCTGTGTTTGCTTTATACAACGCGCTCGTCCGCATCACGCGTGTTCATTCATTAATAATTCGCGCACTTGAATCGGACGCGCGATGCGGGAACTCTTTGTGATCAAATATGCTCGAACGATGATCATGATGATGATAATTGAGAACGATTATTACGTATTCTCACAGGAGACGCAAATGCCGAAGTGCACGCGCGTGCGTTTCAATTAACATTTAACGGTGCGCGCACGACATACACACTCATCGGATTTACTACTTAGTTACAATAATAAAGGAACGCACGTCGTGTGAATTGAATTTCTTGCGTCCCGCTGTGTCTCCTGTGCTTATTTACCTTGCCTACTTTGCGGCACTGCACTTTAATTTTTGTAGTTGTTGTTGTTGTTGCTAAGAGAGCGCGCCTAGTCTTGCATCACCGATTCGTTGTTCGTGCATATGGGAACAAACACATAGGCTTGCTGCAATGCCGCCGCGGCGAAGGCAAGGCAACAAGTAACACAATCGATTCCACCACACGATTTTCCTTTCTATCAGACTTTGTTTCGTATTCGTACTGGTACATAATATGTACGATGAAGAATATTAACGTTTGCGGTTTACAATTGCAATTTGCTAAAGAGATTTCAACCGCAACTCTTTTCTCGGATGTGCCGCCTTGAGGAAAAAGTTATGACAAAGTTCTAATCGGAATTTAGACGTAATTTTTGTCCAAGTTTTGTTTATTGCAAAATTTAGCGTTAAAAGACGCTTGACGATGTCGTCTTGGATGGTGCCAGTCGAAAACGAAGACGATAGCTAAAAATACGGTGGGATCATGCAATGCGCGCCCGCCGAGGCGCCGCCACTGTGAATCTAAATCCGGTACGGAGAGAGAGCATGTGCTCGCACATGTATCGTCGAAATATATAAACTTGCCCAACGAAAATGGCATACAACGAAAATAATACTACTATGCGCCTAATGCTATTAGAGAGCAAGCAGTCACCAGCAGGCGGCAGGATCTGCGTGCGTGTGCGCTTCTGTTTTAATTTTACATCAAACTTAATGCGCGTCTGCGAATGCGACTCTGGCATTGGCGATCACGTCGCGAATTCAACACACAATCAATTTCGCTCTCTCCGCCCCGATATTTCATCTTGCGAACGCAACACCATATCAAATCGACTTTTCAACTGCCCGGGGGCGGTAAACATTCAAGTAATGCTGCGGTATCTTATAATAAACAAACGCAAATGTCATTGAACATTAAACATAACATGAAATTCATCATAATTAGATAAAGAGCGATGGAAAGGATTGTTTTGTTTACGTTTGCGAGCGTATTGCATAAAGCTAAAGGAGCAACGTATGCACAATGCATTCATATATATATCGCTTACTGCCATTCGTTGAATAATTGCATCGCGTTGGCAGTTTTGTTTGGATCATAACAAAAGACGGAAGGTTTCCAATTTCACGCTCTCATTCATGAATTTTTGCAATACAAGCAGATCACACGCACGCTAAAAATCTTGTGCAGTCGTCGCAAACCTCTCTCAGCCGATTGAATTACTTAAAACATGCGCATATTGCTAAAATATCTCACGTATGAAATCGCCAAGCGCAACAGCGACTTAAACCTTAATCATTTATTATGATTGATCGCCTCATTATAATATTTGTTTTTATATACGAGGGAACACCGCCACTAATTTATAAATTAAATATTGCTTTTCGTTTGCCAAGTTTTGCATGCCGTTCGTCGATGATGGCGATGAACAACGGGCGTGTAATAATAATCGTAACGAAACGCGATTAATTATGCCGCATCGCAACACACAATACCTTAATTACTTCATTATACTTCTTTTATTGCAGGTTTTCTAATTTTGCTAATTAGCAGCGTTCGTTTCTTTCGGCTGCATTCTTTTCCCCCTTTTTTTGCCCACGTACCTCTTTCTGGAGGTTGCTCGTGCTCAGCGAGCCAATAACAATAAAAATATAATAAAACGATTGACGAATTTCACCTGGTTTGGTGGTGCTACATACATAATGTTGCCGCTTCTGTTTTGCATGCAGCATGCTGTAATTGTTGCGCGCGCGCGCGCGCTGTTCTGATGATAAACATAGTAAGAAAGATTCGTATATTGAGTAAACACATTAACGATGCATCATTATGACTTACTGATGCTGAGCGCAAAGTCCAGACAATTGGATTTTCTCGCGACGTATTTGATGATTAAATAATGATTATCTCTAATAATATGCTAGCGGCAACAAATTTAATACAAAATGTAATTTGTACGAGATTGTTCGGCGCGAGGCGGCTGGACGTTGACAGATTTATGAATTTATGCACGAAATGCGGATAGCAAACGCACTCGTGCTTGTGCTTAGTGCTTAAAACAAGCGTCTCGGTGTCGGTTGGCCCAATTTCTTTGCGGGCGCTTGCCGCGTTGTTAATTTATCGAGATTATGTGGGCGCGCGCGTATTCACTTCTCCTGCTTGATGCTGCTGCTGTGGCCTGCGGTTTTGCCGCCGCCTGAATGTATTCAAAAGTCTGTTGACTCTCTTGTCTGTTGCTTTATGGCTGCGTTTGCGTTTAATGCGTGTGCATGCACGACACACAACACGCACGACGAGATGGAGCATCATTTATTTCGCCAAAGCCGCAAAGAGTTCGATGGCCGAACAACACGTCCCGCCGCTCTGCAATGGCGCCTAGCTGAATTTTCATTTTCTATAAATACCGCCGCACGTCCGTGCGTGCGTCTGTCTGCTCGATGGGACTCTTCTAATTGCTTTTGCAACTTTCCGCAACTTGTGCCACGCGGCGCGCAAATTGGGTGAAATTTTGGCCATTAGCAAAACGAGTCGAGTTCGTTTGGCGTGCGCGAGCGCGCGAATCTCGTTTTTCTTGTTTATAGAGGCCCGAATTACGAAATTTGATTCGCGAGGAAAATGCCAAACGCGCGACTAAGTCGACCTTGTCTGCGTAAATGACACGCGTACGAGTTTGGTGCGGAGGCAAAAGAATGACCGCCGATCGAGGTGAAGATCCGTCTTATTTGAGCGCGACCTCAATCAATGCTCTCTCGTGGGTCCTGCATCGGAGTCGTCCGCGTGAGTCATGAGTTCATTTGATTACAAACGTAATCGTTGAACCAACATGTGCTTGGCCGGCGCGCGACTGCTGATAAGGGAGACACAACAGAACGCGCACACACAATATGCAATCGTGCGGATTATTGCATGCCCGTTGCATTAATTGACACGCAATGTGCGAGTTCGTGTTATTGTTTATTTCTCTATTTCCGTTTGAATTATATGTTTATGCCAATACGAACAGATTGCGGATGGAATTCTTCTTATGTTCATAAAGCTATCGAACAACCTTTTTCGTAGGATGATGTGTTGTTGTTGAAGTCGCATTGATGTAATAGCGCCGCGGCTGCCGTTGCCGCTGCCCGCTTGCAACCGGCCACAACGGTTTAATGACCAACTTGATGTATGCAAATAAACACGAACGTGGGGCCTTTGCTAGGCTGGACGCGCGTCGTTGTTCAACATGAACTTACGCACGGATAGATATTCAATCGCCACAGCCAGTCAAGACTTCTGATATGTTTCATACGCTCACGTCTAGCGCGAATTCAAGAAATTATTCCGCCAGTCCCACAATGCGTATGATGTAACGACGCGAGGAAATTTTCTATGCACGCACCACGCATGTAAATAAATTATTAATAGACAGAACTGCGCGCTCATTAAATGATTATGCTGTTGGCGTCTTTGTTTTGATGGAGGACTCTCAGTTTTTCCTTATAATGCATAATCGAGTGCAACCTGCAATGGCATCGGAGCGAGCGACGAAGCGGCTACCAAAGTGTAACTATGCATGTGAAAGCAACACTATCACGGACAGCGCGCCTGAACAGGTTCGAGAAAAGGATGCCGACCGGCTGGCCGCAACAAACGCGCGCAGGAATGACTTGCTGGCCACGGCAGAGTGAAAGAGTCGACGAAACACATTATGCTGTCGCTGCTGCTGCTTGCTACTCGCCGTGATGCGTACGTGTGCAAAGAAGAAGAGACACGCGCGCACAAGTTGCTCGTTCCATATGCGCGCGAGCTCAAGAAACTCGTATTGTTATATTCTACTTGTTGGGAGTGCGGGTGCGCGCGGAGAGTAAACGCACCGCGAGACAGGTAGATGCGCGAGGGTAATTGAGTGCTGCAGGTAGACCGGACGCGCCGCGGCCGCACTACTAAGGCCGAAGTAGTAGAAGATGATGAAAAAGCGCAGACTGATTTTGATTAGAACCGCAATGTTATCTGGGTGTCGGTTTGCAAACAAGATCTACTCTTACTATCCTACTTTCTGACTTACTTTAAGTAATAGATTTGTCCCTCGAGGGTCCGAGCTTGTTCCCATCCTGGAGGCAGAGGTGTCTGGTCATCAGTTTTGTTTCCAATATCGTAGGAGCGCTGCTTCATGTGCTGGTGGGCATTCGCTGGGGGTGGCTGCTGCTGTGCCACAGCGTAAGTCTGCTGTAGCGATGCAGGTGAGCTGTGCGCCCGATGATGGCTCGTGGGCATTGAGTTCACCGGAGATGTGGGATTACCGCCCGCTGTACCACTGCCATTCGCTGTACCGCCGCCGGTACCACCACTATTGCCACCGAATGCCGAGTCGACAGAGTTCTCCCTTGAATGATTAATGGACTTGGATCCGGTGGATGGCGGATTGAAGAACGAGTCGGGTAATTTGCGCATACTCCACGGCACCTGCAGCGGCCGCTTAGAGTCCGGCTTGAGGACGCTGTCGAATAGCGCCTGCAGGTCCGTCTCCGAGTCCATGTCCACGCGCACCACCTGTTTGGCATCATCCGGATTTAGTGCCATTTTGGGTGTCCGTCACCCGCCTCCTGCGCCAATAACAACAACAATCAGAAACAAGCAAGAAGCAAAACACACTCACACACCAACCACAAACGGCACAATCCCAGCAGCAACGCCACACGCGCGATCTCGCGATGTTTCTTCTCCGCGCTCCGTATGTGTGGTCGCGCGCGCGCTCACTCTTGGTACCGTCTCGGCCCCCCAGCAGCCACCTCTTATCTCTCGCACACAGCTATACTGTCCGTTCCCGTCCGGTCTCACATTAAATTGGTGATCTTTCGCAGGTCTATCAGCACATAACGCAACGCGCACAGGCAATCAAACCAGGGTTTCTTCTTCGCGGACGGAGGGTACCATATGAACGGGCCGGTACGCGACGCGTTGCTTGTGCGAGAGGCGACTGCGCTCCTCGCTCAGCACTCGACTTAAGTCGCTGCGATTTAGTGTGCATGCGCGCGCGCTCGTACACGACAGGTACGTTTTCTTGTTTTGCGCTTGTTGTTCGTGCGTCTCGTTCCAACGCGCGGCGCGCCGGTTACCGAGGTGCGCCTGAAGCCGGTCGCACCAGGTACACCTTGAATGCTCAGCCGCGACGCGCGCGCGGAATTCACTCGCTCGCTCGTTCCGTCGTCTCTCGCGACGTAATTTGAACTTCAGCAGCGCAGACGCAATTTCAACTCGCGCCGCGAATGCAAACAAAACGCGTTGCTAACGCTGCTGGCTGCTGGCACACTGCGCGCTTTGTCCCTTTCGTCGTTCTATGACATGGACGGCGGCCACTATAGGAGTTCCGCGAGACGCAACTAGCGTCCCGAACGCGACGATTTCGTGCCGCCCATAGATTGATCAAGCAGGATCCCGTCCTTGCTGACTTGTTGAGCGCATTTGACTCTGTGCTCTCCCTCACCCATACCCACTCAACTCAGTGCCACATCCACAGGCGCGTGCTTCATTTAAATCAACGCGAGTTGCGCGCGCGCCTCGTATTCACTTACTTAGCTCGCTTAGTCCATGATCCTCGACGACGCAGCTCATTCAACATTTCGTGCGCTTGTCCACGTCCCAAAGCCCAGAATAGCCTTTCGATTTTAAATAGAATCGTACTCGAAACGTAAACATTTCATATGTATCCTTCGGGAAACAAATAGAGCGTGGCAATCTCCTCGCTTGGGCTGGGTACCCGACCGCTATCCACAAAATGATCCTTTCTATATTGCTAACGCCACCTAAACGGAATAAAGCAAAATCCATAATGGCAAGCAAAAGATCAAAGGTCATCATCTTCCAAATCAACTGAATTTTTGTACAATTTCCGCTTGCACTCCAATGATTAATAAATAATTTATTAGATCACAATTCCTTAACACTTACTGCCGAATTTACTCAGCTAATGGAAGATTAAATCTCAGCGCGGGCCTGGCACGTAGGTAAAAAGTATCACTAAAACCCATAGATGCAGCAGCATCTGAAACAAGCAAGATTTCACATTTTCAATATGAGAAAATGCTCCAGTTGAATGGCAGAGCAACGGATACAAGGTTGCAATCGGTAAAAGAGTAGAAATTACATAATAATTTACCATGTAACATATCAGAAATATCCTAGCGAGTGGATAACGGCGTAGAAAAACACCTGTGCGAATACTAAAAGCATCCAGCGTTGAATACGCGCTCTTCATGCGTTGTGTCACACCCGCATCTAACGGTGAAACTTGCATTAGCCTTGGTATTCGACCTGCAAGCAAGCGGGAAAACAAACATGAAATAAGTAAACAAGTCAGATGTGCATTGCGTGATTCTCACTGTCGTCGTAATCATTAGGCATCGATGCACTTGTCGGCGGTCTTGCAATGCGCTGGGTGCACAACTGCGAATACTGATGCTCCAGTTTCTCAAGTTGAATGCGCAATGCGTTGCGTTCGCTCGTTACGGTGTCCAATGTATTTTGCTTGTGCATTAACGTCTGTGTCAATATCTGAAGTTGGCTTTCACCCTCAACTTGGGCTGGACGCACTGGACGAGCTTGTGCTTTTTGCTTTAGATCTTCAATAATGGATATTTGTTGGTGTTGAATTGCCTTGACATCTTTAAGTTCTTTCTCAACTTTGTGTAATTCCTAAATAAAGTACCAAAACATTTATTTGAATTGTAAAGAAATGAAAATTTGTTACTTTTGATATTGTCCTATTTTCCTCTTCAAGTTCATCGCGAGCTCTCTTTTCATTAATAATTGTTAGTCGAAGATCGTCCTGGATGCGCTGATTTTCTTTCTGAGCATTTATATATTGCTGTTGTAATGCAAATAAATCCTTGCTAACGGTGCTAAGTCGTGTTTCCAAAGTACCATTTTTCATTAGTTCATTGTCTAAATCACTCCTATAAGAAAAGTGAATAATTTTCCTACCTATTGTTTAACTAAGTCAGCTTACCTTAATTCTTGATTGATTTGAATAATTTGATTGAATTCTGCATTTTCCTCATGATGTGAAGGTAACTTACTCTGTTTTTCTTCCAGAAGCTTTCTGGCTTTGATTCTGTACTCATGCATTTCAGTTTGTGCTTGAGCAACACAGTTGTCAGCATGTTCCAGTCGAGCTTGCAAATTGACAAATTCACGTTGCAGTTCAGAATGTACATGCTGTAGACTTAATATCTGTTTGCTTAACTCTTCATTCTCCATTTCTAATTTGACAACTTGAGATTCAAGCTTTATAGCCTCTTCATTGATGTTCATATCAATGTTTAAACTATTGCTAGATGCAACTGATGCTAGGCCAAATGAATCTGTCATTGATTTTATTTTCTCAAAAGAGTTGGAGGATGTTAGTGACTGAGATGTTACAGAATAGTCCATAGTTGTTGATATAGCTGGAGCAGATGAATGTTCATTGTGATTGGAACTCTTCTCGTTTTGTGTTGTTACCAATGTTTCCACTTGGTGTGGGATATGTTCAAGATCAATTTTCACAACTGGCACGGTATTTTCTAGAGGAAGGCCGGCTCCTTCAAGTTCTCCCCTTTTAGAATACAATCACATTTTAATTTTGCATTTAATTCACAAAATTAGACTTACTGATGATTAAGGTTAACCTCTGTTGAATTTGTTTGAGGCTCATTGAATACTTTTGCAGCATTCTGGTCCACTTTATTTAACAAGTCTTCTGCTTTGCCAGCTAAATTTTGCAACCACGCCATTTGTTATTGCTTTTCTTGACCAATTCACAGTTTTTCACATTGAACAAAATTGTTTACGTCCGAGTAACGTCACCATTGGTGTCACTGACAGCTGATAGAGAATCTGTGGAGGAATTTCTCCAAGGACTGTGAATCATGACTAATAAAGATCGAAGTATGCAACCCATATATCGAATTGTACTGTATGTTGGACTTATGTTTTTTAAATTAGTTTTTCTGTTACCATGATAAAACAATAATCGTTGATTATCAACGATTATTAGTGTTGCTAGTTAATTATTATCCGCAAGAAAGTGAGCTTATCCATACGCAATTCAGATCAGGTTTTAAGTTCTTCCTTTACTTATCTGTATGAAGTTCACTTATTGTTTTTGTGATCAAAGGCACAAAATTAATTACTGGAAATTGACTCGCTTGACAACCAAATAATGACAAGTCTTATTAACACCATGTAATTATCCGTGGTTTTTACCCAAGTTACGCAGGTGAATACACAGAGCAATACAGAGTTCAAAAGAAAACCTTGAATTGTTTCGTTCATCATCTCGCATGCAGAAATAGTCACCCACAACTAACTTCCACCTTTCCGATGTTATTGCGCTACGAAAGCGCACGAGTAACCGCAGTTGAGTCGCGCTCCAAACCTGAATCATATGGCGTGGAAGCAGTCCGCTCTTTGTTTATAAATAAAGCGTAAGCCGTGGTGACGTTCGTAACGCACCGCGCCAACAATAAGCAAGCGCATATTAAAAGAGCGCGCTCGCACGAACATTACTTTTTTAATACACGCGAATTGAATAATTGTAGAGTGCTGTTTGCTTTATGTGCTGTTGTCGCGTTATTTATTTGATGGCAAGCAGCTGGAGAATATGCACGTCCTAGACTTGTGTGTAGATAAAGCTTGTTTGATTTATACGCGCAACTCTTTGTCTCCCAGTGTGGTCGTCCAAAAATAATTTATCCACAGTGCGCCGCACCGCTGTTCGCAGTTCATCATTGCGCGCAATTTTGCTGTTGTCAATCATTTATAAGTCTTCGAATTAAATAAAACAAAAAGTTTTTTGTTATCGAGCATATTTTGTTTGCAATGTGGTCGACGCTAGAACCCGGCAGCTCGCCTGTTGATTGGTGTGAAGAGAATTACACGTTTTCCCCATTAATTGCTGAATTCGTCAATACCGTGAGTATGCAAAGCATTCCTGATACACTTTATGTATGACTCACAAACTTGACGCGACATTGGCACGAAAATAATAAATTATTATTGCTAAATTACACTGCTTAATGATTGTATAATTACCGTCGTTCTTTTACAGTTCAGCAATATACTTTTCTTCATTCTCCCTCCGTTACTCATTCATTTGTTCCGCGGTTACGGCAAAGTCATCAACCCGGCGATTCACCTTATTTGGGTGCTTCTCATCGTGGTCGGATTGTCCTCAGCATATTTTCATGCCACTCTGAGCCTTGTGGGACAATTGCTAGATGAGCTTGCAATTCTATGGGTATTTTTCGCCGCTTTTTCAATGTTCTTCCCTCGTAGATTTTTTCCGCATTTCGTACACAACGACAGGTACACTACGAGAAATTCAAATTGTTATCTAACAATTGAAAGAATAACAAATTACTTAACAAATTTATGCAGGCGTATATTCAGCTTGGGCGCAATTGGCCTGGCATTAATTGGAACAGCACTGGCAGTCATCCATCCGGCGATCAACGCGTTTGCCTTGATGACGCTCGGCATCCCGGCAGTAATTCTCCTCATTCACGAAGTGCGCAGGTGAGCTGATTACTAATCATATCAAATAAATGCGCTTCGCATATCAATCGCATTTCTAAGCAACAATTGTTTGATTATCGTCCAGGGAGAAGAATGAGCGCATTCAGCGGCTGGGGATCCGATGCGCGTGGGTGTGGTTCATCGCCGTCTTCTGCTGGGTTAATGACAGGCTTCTATGTGATGCATGGTCTGCCATCAAATTCCCATACCTGCATGGTCTATGGCACATCTTCATCTTTATCGCATCGTATACCGCGTGCGTACTCTTTGCGTACTTTGCGGTGCGCGAAGAGCGGCCCGAGAAGCGCGCCGTTCTGCGCTATTGGCCACGCAATGATTTCGAACTAGGTATTCCTTATGTTCTTATCAAGACAAGTCACGAGGATTACACGGATGATATTTTTTAATTTACTTATGGATTAACATTAGTTTTAAACTTTTGGATTGGGTACTGTAGAAAGATGTTTGGAACAACTGCTTGGAAGCAGCCAACAAACAAAACCAGTAGTTTACAGTACTTAAACATTTTGTTTCATAAACAAATATTTTTTGACATATCTCTCTCATTTCGACTACTTAAGCCACTAGATGTGATGATGGAATTGTGATATATTTATGCTGGAAGAAATTCTCCTAAAACAAATAAGCGCATGTTAGTGTTGCGGTTTGCATGCCGCACGAGGAAATATACATTTAAAATTAGATATTGTAGAGCAGCTAAATGCATTCGGGAATAAGTATTTTATACCATAATATTGTATTTATATAACAATATGTATAGTAGTGATGTAATACTTGTATAATACAATTTTGTATTTGTGCATTAAGTGCACCATCATTATTGTATTGAAGTGAACCATATTATTATTTGTATCATAAATAACTGGCAGTTATTTATTGTATATGCAATAATAATTTTATATTGTGTCAAATGTAATAAATTTTTAAAACTATGAAAAATGAATAAGTGCATTTGTGGATAATACAATTTCTTGTTTCCTTTCATATTTCATCATTTGCTTTGTTTTCATCAAATGCGAATAAATGCAATCAGGCGTAATAAATTAAAGTTTCAAACATAACATGTTTGTTAGAAACGGAGTTGCGTAAATATTTTCTACATCTTGAAATTTGCATTCGTTCTTTCATGTCAGCTCAGTGCGCGCATGTAATGTCAAGGCAATTAATGTTTAATTGGAACGATAGCCTTTAACAATATTTATTCTTATCAATATTATATGATTAAATATTATGAATACGAAAGCTGCTCGACAATGATCAGTGACGCTTACCTATAACGCGCGTTTTTATCACCATGTAATAATAATGCGTCATCCACTTGCGCGTGCATCAGTTTTCGCCTCTATAGATAACGATATTGTTTTCGGTCTCGTAAATTTTAATTTCATACAACAATTGGGGATTCGCCATAACCGAGCGCAAATTGTTCCAGAGAAACACGGCGAGATTTTCTGTTGTGCTTGGTGTGTTCTCAAAATACGCAATGTCCTTGTCGAGATTCTTATGGTCGGCTACGTCCATGATAGCAATTTTGATATCATGCTTTAAGTCGGTGAGATTGTAAACCATTCCAGTTGTGGGAGAAATAGTACCACAAACAGTAACTTCAACTATAAGAACATAAAAAGCATTGAACATTCATAAGTTATTTAGCTTTCGTTCAGTACCATTGTAATTATGTCCGTGTCCATTGGGATTGTTACACTTGCCATAAACTTGTGCGTTCTCCTCGTCCGACAAATGTGGGCTGGGAAACGGAGAAATAATTAATGAACAAGTCAAGCACCTCTTGTAGCTTACCTATGCAAACGGTGACAGGCTGAGAAGTGTTCGCGTCTTGTAAGGTACACAAGCTTTGCCATTATTGATTTAAACAACGTGCCTCAACAACTAAAATATATGTCTAGCTACTGATGGATTTCATGCGTTCTCCGTTCCACGATTGCTAGCCTTGAGCGTGAAATTACCCACTTTATAATATGAACGACGCGACTTTTACTTTCAGATATTGTTAAATCAATTCAATAAGTCTCGTGCAAGTTCATTCAACAAAAATATTGTTGCAGTTAAAATTACCATACCAAACAATGAAATTTGCGAAATACATGCTAACTGTACATAGAGATAATATACATGTTTACTTACATTTTAAGTACGCAGTGTTTGTTCCTTTCTTTGTTGCCGAAATTGTGAAAATATTTAAGTTTAAAAAGTTATATATTAAAGGACATTCAGATAAATTTGAAAAAGCATCTACTAAATTTCCTAATAATTTTGAACCAGATTTCATGGAACTTGAATAAGAAATTAGTTTTATTATTAGGTTCATATCACAAAAAGGCAAAAAGAAATTACAATACACAGTTCGCTAAAATTTTTGTAAATCAAATGAATTTTACCGCTTCCAAACAGAAAATGTAATATAATATTAAAACACATTCCAACGTCGTAATCAGACTTTTGTTAAAATATGATTTTTAACTGACGACTAAAACGAAATTAATGTGCACATGTAATTACTGTATTCGTCAATAAAATCAAAAGTATTTCGTGTGTAATTAAATCATTAAAGATGTGGGATATTCTTTCATCTCATCAACTTTTCATGGGCGTTACACACTCAAGTGAAAATCTTCCTCAGCATACAAAAATAATCATGCTCTTGCAACAACATTAATTTACTGAACTTTAAATTATCTTTGCACCTTTTCTCACCATGATTCTATATAGAACTTGTGTAAAAACGAATAACTTGCGCCTTGTTTTGTTTACTTCTTCAGCATTATATTCTCTTGTAATATAATCTATGCAATATCTTTACAACGTATCATTCTTGTTTTAGCTCCCTTGGTTACTAAAAATTCTTGCATCGTTATATATATACCTTAAGATATTTTTCTTTAATAATTACTAACATCTTATATTACACATTGCAAAATATCAAGAGCTCTGTACGCAAATACTTATTTACATTTTAATTAAAAGGAGAAAGATGTTGCAACTCGATGAATTCATAACGCCGGTTAACGCTCATGTTGTTTGCTGCTGGCGGCCGATCAACAAAACTTTTTGCCGTTCAATGCGCTTGGAAAATAATAGTAAAGTCGTCATCACAACTAATCAATCATTCCAACATACCAAAAACGTTGCGTTGAAAAATACAACATTTTTCGCTCACCGCCCCTAAGTAATAGCTTATAATCTCAGTCTTAAAAAAGAAACATTGTTTTATTGATTTAGGCAAAGCCAAAGCCTTCGGAACATTCGTGGATGGCTTTTAATAGATTAGAACGTAACTTGTCGTATGTCTCGTAGACTGGCAGGTCCAGCTGATTGAAACTGTAAAAATAAAAGCGAATATTGAATAATAAATTCTTCACTCCGCGTTAATTGTTTACCATGTGTGTGCTGAAGGCAATCGAACGGTAGAGCGATCGTCCCGATGAATTTGGAACTTTTGAACACCATTCATTCCTTCAAGTGCGCCAAAGCCTTGCAACGGCACCTTCGACGTTCCCGTTACAAATTGTAGAAATTTAGCGCGATCCGCTTGATCAAACGAGCGCAATGCTCTCCAGAACCATTGTATCTGCATTAACAAAATTTTATTTCAATGTCATGTTTGCGAAAATTATAAATGAGCGATTCACAAACCTGTAAAGAATTCGCTTGGTATTTATGATACTCTGTATTTGCTTTAAGATCCTCAATATCCACGTTTGGCAAACCGGAAATTAGTAACTCTAATTCTTGCTCATTAAAAATGGAAATTAAGCGCTTTGGTATAATATCGTAAAAACCTTCTAAAAAGGCAGTTAATCTGAAACGTAAAAGAATGTATTAGTCGACCAACTAAAAATAATGCTTATTAAAAAACACTTACTGTTGCCGAATTGCACCAGTCATTTTCATTTGGCATGATCTTCTCACGTATTCCATTTTATTCTCTTCGGTAACGGGTACATTCCGGCCATTGGGTATTAAATCGCGCGTTTCAGTTACGCCAAATTCATTAATCTCTGTGCTAAACGAGAGATCGCAATCAAAATTGTTTATGTTGTTCTCCATGAGGTAGACGAGCCCCCGATAGAAGCTATAATCCTCGCTTTCCATATCAGTGTACTTGACGGGGATGCCCAAAATATGTTTGTAAAATGATCGGGTGAAGTAACATTCGAGCAGTTTGTTATCATAAATAGCTTTAGCTGTTAAATGCATCGTAAATCATTAATTAAATCACTGTTGAAATTGGACTTTAAATGCTTACCTATTACGCGTCCTACAAACTTGTAGTAACAAAGATGATTAGGGTTGTAATGACTGGCCGAGTTGATCATGTACGTAACTCGATCGCCCGGAGAGACGGTAAAGAGGGCATACATCGGGTTGAAAATATCACGTGAAATTATGACATACCATTCTCGCAATAAACCACCAGCATCTTGTCCTTCTTCATCTGCAAAAACAGCATAAAATCGTAAATATACATAAAACTCGAAATATTAAATATGAATTGTACCTTCAAAAACAATGTAAAATCTATTCTTCCACTCTTCTGGCGTACGCCTATACAATTCCCTGAAAGAGTCCTCGAAGACATGCTCACGACGCACATGAACTGCAGTTTCTTCTCTGCGAATGTTCTGATCGAGACGATCCAATTCTGTCCGGAAATACCGACGCTTGATATCAAAGTCCAAAACGCGCGTATGATCGACGAGCACTGAGAATGGACCATCTGCTAGATGTGCGGTCGTCTGACGCAGAATTTGATTAAGAACGGTGCGATGCATTTCTGCAAACGTGAGGAACTTGTGGTGCTCAAGAGGAACGCTTGATTTGCCACTGGTGGTATCGACCATTTCAGTTTGCTGCGCTGTGAAAGAAGTTTCACCTTCGCTGGTTGTATTTGCGGCGTCTTGCGCGGATGTTTGCTTATTATCGGTTGATGGAGTTTCCTGCGGCGGTGAATGTACCAAGAAGAAAGCTTCAACAGCAGGCTGCAGAACAAGAACTGCATGATGGTCAGGAGTATGCTCTAATTCGAGAAGACATTCAGTTAAGGTCCACCAAAGACCTTCAAGATCTGCTAGCTGTGCACCAAGTGGACTCAACGTAATCGCTGCCCCATCTGGCCCTTTCTTATTCGTTATAGCTTCTCTTATTTGCACGATAACGCGCAATACACGCAAAAAGAATACTTGACTTGATGATTTCGACGTAAGCGCTGCCATGGAAGGCAACTGCAAATCGCAGGACGTTTTTACTTTTGACGATGCACTAATCACAACTTGCTCATTGGTGAAGCGATTATTTAGAATGCCCTTCGATGTACTCGCGGATGGCTCATCCTTGGGTTTTGGCGCAGTCGAGTGCGTGACTTGTAACTCTTCCAGCATATTCTGTATCTGTCCTTGTACTATCTCACCGCTGCGCTTGGCACTGCTCAGTAACAAATTGAGAATGGACCGACTCATCTCCAAGGAGCAGGTCGACAGATTAAGCAAAAGGGCTGTTACTTCTTCCAAACCTTCCTCGGAGCAACTCTTATATGTGAGCACACTAACAGCAAGATTGAGCACCGCTTCCGGTGCGGCCACACTTTCGTAATTTTGAGCAAAGTTTTTATTGGTCGAATTCGCATCGCTTTTGATCAGCTCAGGCATGCCGATGGAGATCACAGACAAAAGACGCAGCAGCTTATCGGTGAGCTGAATACTATTACGGATTACATTAGAATTTAACATACCCAGCAGTTGGCCAAATGCGCTTTGTTCAAAAGTTTCGACGACCGTCTCGGACTCGTTGTCAAAATGATAAAAGGTCTTATTCAGGCACTTGCCCTTCTTGGTGCTGCTAGCATCCAGCTTAAGCAGCATATCCCAGAAATCAGTCGATTCCGGTTTGTTCTTTCCGGCAGGCTTCTCAGTCTTCGGCTTAACTTTCGGCTTTAGGGGTAACATGAACGTAGGGAAACTACGGGCCATCGATGTAAGAAGGTCGAGAGCGTTTCTACACACGACTGGTGCAGCCTGCGCGTGGATGCTTATGTTTGAATTACTCAACGTTTTTTCGCTCTTCTTCCCGGGTATGCGATTCACAATAAAGACGTTCGCACGACAGCCAAGGGCAGCTTCCATGCGAATATTTAGCCAGTTGGCGCCGTTGTTGATAGCCTTCATATCGGTTGTAAGTTTGAAGCACAAAGGTCCGGGTCGCGTATTCTTCTTCGACTTGGATGCAACTTCAGTGTCCGCTTTCACATGTACGCTGCGGTCGACTATGCTAAGTAAGGCACGCACCACCCAATCGCGCGTCGGCACATGATGGCACAAATTTCGAATAACGCGGTGCAGACGCCCGGTGTTCATCTTAGGATCATCAATAAATAGGAGGACAAGAAGACATGAGAGTGCTTCGTGATCAAGCAATCTGCGACCGCGAACCTTTAAGTTGGTGCTTGTGCTCGCCGCTGGATTGAAGTAGGGCCGTTGAGCCCAATGAGGTAGCAACTGCGCGGCATTGAAACGCGATGTAAGTCGCCCTCGGCCAGTCTGCCGTATAATCGTCGTCAGATTGGCCTCAAGGAAGCGCTCTTGTACTTGCATTTGCCGATTTCGTGCTTCCCAATCACGACGAAGTGTTTGCGCTTCTGCTGCCAGATCGGGTGGCAGGGCAGACATTTGCGAGTCTTCCATATCTGATAGAATCTGAAACAAAACGAATTCTTAGAGCTTAGTTTATTCTTACATAAACACAATTTTACCATTGTTCTTAACGATGGTTGAAGAGTTTCGAAGAATGATGCAGCATCGACTGGTTCATCTGGGTTGGCTCTAGCAGCCGCTTGCCGTTGTTGTTCCAAGCGCTGTTGCGTTAAGACTTCCTCCTGGAGTGATGGGGGTAGTGCTGCCAAGAATTCAGTACTCACTTCGGTTGACCCACCACTTGTGGTTGGCTCAACAGGTGCAGCAGTTGCAGAAGATAATCGCTGCTGCAATCTCAACATACGATGTTGCTCAAGAACTTCACGTCGCATTTCTGGCGGTAGAGCCTCTAAGAACGAGGGATCCACTCCCTCGGGTATCTCTTCCTCGAGATTTTGTCTGCTGCTTGCAGGATCAAACACACTGGATGCACTTTGGACAGCTGTATCATTGCTTGACGCTGGGGGATCTGATCCGCTGCTCGAAGGATCTTCTGCATTTGTAGTAGCCACGGCCATGGGTACTAATGTTACATCATTATTATCAGATGTATTCACTTCATTCATCTGTTCACTAGTCAATGTTGTTTGGCCTTGGGCTGCTCCGTCAGCCGCTGTTGTCTGACGAGGATCTTGTTCAACACCGCGTTCGAATGTCGTCCAAAACTCTGAATACGAAGGATCGGGACTGAATGATGGATTCTCAGAGACGACAATGTCAACCTCTTGCCGTTGCTCGGTGGGATTCATCGTTACATTTGCAGTAGCTGTCGCTTGTTCGGACTGCTCCATTGCGTTTTCTAATGTTGGTGCTGCAGGGCGCGGTGGAGCAGGTGCGTCTGACTGTATCAGATCGCCGCCGAGCTCGATTATATCTAGAGGCGCAAGCCATAATGGAAGACGATTCATCGATATTGGCTCAAACGTTTCAGTAGGTGCTGGTGGTGCAACTTGAGGTGGAGGAATTTGCGGCACATCCGGTATAGTAACGTCATTTGTAGCCGTTTGATTCGCTTCAACTTCTGAATCAACACGGCCTTCGTCAACATTACGATAGTCTTCATTAGGAGTGGACGAGCGAATTGGCTTAGCTTGTTTTAGCGGCTCACGCATTAAGCTCGGAATCAAGTCGTTAATTACCGCTGTCACAATATCATGCACTGAATCGCCATCAATAAAGAGTGATTCTTCCTTCCACCAATGTAAAACGACCGGAACGTGATTAATGGTAGCCATCATTGTATGATCGAAGATATAGCCTGTCTGATCAACAAAATCAATTTGCTCTTCCACTGAAGGAAAAATGCTTATATTGTCCATCACGACCACACGCGCTGAATCGCGGCTTACGTTTACGGGAGCTGAATGAAATACGTTAGATGGGCCGATGTGTAAGCTCCGGCCGGCAGGACCGAGCAATCTGTTGAAAATACTGTTTTACTTTGTAAACGCTATACTTTTACGCATGCAATAAATAATTACCTTTGCAAGAAGAATGGTGGATTTGTATTACGTGTATTAAATTGAAAATATTGATACCGTCGTGTGCGACTTGTTCGATTAGTCCGACTAGTGCGTGGGGCACGTGCCGTCGCCATAATTTCCTCAGTCGTAATTGGTGGTTGAAGCATCGGATGAGGAGATGCATCATTCGGATTATTAGATTCCTCAAAGGGAAATGCATTTAGTCCGTTCTCGTTCCAACGCACTACCCTTGGCAATGATTCATTTTCAGACTCGTGGTCAGCATACTGCAGCATAACAATATCTTCGTCGCGGTCTATATTACCACCCACTGCAATTACGCAAAATTGCGTTAATACAAGAAAATTAAAATGGGATAAAATTACTTACAATACAGTTCTGGGTCAGGATCGTCTTCCTCTTCCTCAACGTCCTCTTCGTCGTCATCCTCCCCGTCATCATCATCGTCATCGTTGTTCTCGCCTTCGTCAAGTGTTGTTTCGGCATTATCGTCCTCCCCATCATCGACATCATCCTCAGAATCACCAGAGTCGGCCGAATCGCCGCTATCGCCAGAATCACCAGAGTCGGTACTCATAAGCTCTTCAGTTGCATCGCGTTCATGCTCCTCGAACACAACGAGATTGGACTCATCATCAATTTCCATGGTGGCGTTGCTTCCGTTCTGAGCGCGATCTACTAAAAGTTGTTCCACGATTTCATCCAAAACATTACCATGCACATTGTAAAGGTTACCATCTAAGCTGGATGCAACCGCAGACAAATCGTGTTCGGTGTTTTCTGCATCTTCAGCCGCATCCTCACCTTGAGCGTTCGTCACATCAGTTGAAGTTCCACTCATGTTGCCGTCGTTGTCCGTGATGTTGTATGTGCGCCGTCGTTTGCGGGCGTTATTCCCAGGTGCGTTACCCGTCAGGGGCTGGTTGACAATCTTCGAGAGGCACTCCATCGGCTTAAGCGTTGAATTGATTGTCGCTGAAAAACTCGGGCTGGACATGTCCAGACAGTGGGGCACACGCGCCAAGTCGTTGAAGATGCCTTTGCGCAGCATTAGACGCGCGATATTGTTTACGTTCGCATTGAAAGTTTGCGACTTGTAGATGCGCATCTGCTGTACCGGAGGACATTGCTCGATCATGCTAAAAATTATACCGCTAATGTGCTGGATGCGCACATGTTTCTCATTCGATTCGGGTAGAAGAAGTGCACGCACAAGTGCTGAGCGCACTTCGGTGACCAAAGAGGCCTGTGCTTCTGGTTCATGATTGCAGGAAGCAATGCCCGATATAAGAGTACGACACATGTTGGAACTCTCAGTATCGCTAAACGCCTCGTCGGCGGGCAGGATCTTATCAAAAAGGAATGCCAGACACGTGCAATCCTCCTGCAGTTCGTCGTAGACGTTATGGTCGTATACATAATCAGTGATCAATCGAGCGACACCGGCATATGATACAACCGCATCGGCAAGGATCTTTAAAATCGAGTCCTTGGTCAGGACGAAATACGACATAATCGGAGCATCACAACTACACACGCTCGGTGTTCGTTCTTCTTCCTGATTATTGAGAATATTGGAATGCGTTCGATCGTTGTGTATGTTACTGAGCAATTCGCTAGCACATGGAAGTTGCGTTTGTGTATTCGCTTTTGATTTATGCTTCTTCTTGCAGCCACTGCGAAAATCGAAGTCCAATTTTGCTGGGTCTCCCACGGGTCTCAACAGGGCGTTTAACAAACAGTAAATCGTTTCAATCGATTCTTTTTCCGTAATGACCGGCGCTTGTCGGCAGTTTGACGATTGGAAATCCAACAATAAACGAGATTCCAATTCTTCTTCGAATAAGTTTTGTCTACGTGCATCAATCACTAGCGTGCTCTGGGCTACTTCCAAAAATATATTTGAATTGCGTGCCACAGACGGGCCGATAGTTCGCATTAGAAACATCAAGTCTTTGTAGGCTCGCGGAATTGTTGCATATGTTCGACCGCATATGACTTTTTCCATAGCGTATGCTAGAATTGGTGGTGATTCTAGCGCATGACGAATGAGCAAGGTAGCTAAGGTTTTAAACTCGTGGAAACTGTATGCCACATTGTATTTTAGTAAACATTGGATCCCTCCATTGGCTACAAACTCCTTGGCAACGTCAAAGTCCTGGGTGAAACGCAGACAAACTCGCATGAGCGCATCAAGCATTTGATGATCGACATCAACAGCCTTCATGAGCGCAACACATCGCTTTACAATTGCCAAAGCTTGAACCTTTTCAAATGTCTTCAATTCAACGCAACGCGCTTTTTCTTTCTCAGTGAGCTTTACTGGTTCGTTAACAATCGGCTTTGCAGTGACTAATTTAGATAAATTAGCAGGTGTCATCGTAATGGGCCGATTGTGGTTGCTCTCCTCGTTGATCTGCTGCATAGAGGTGAAGCTAATGATGTATTTACGGCGACTAGACGAGATACGGACGGTGGAATGTCCATTCCAATAGGCGTCATTGATTATCTTATTGTTCGCCTCCGAATACTTAGTCCATTTTCCAGAAATGGCATCAAACCATTTCCAGACGCGAAGGGTCGCCTTATGCATTTCGCGCTTGCGTTTTGTAGTGAGCGAGACTTTACCATATGAGTCGAGCAAAAGCAACACGGGTGTCAACCACTTGGGTACTGTGGCAACATTATGTTCGGTCAGAAGATTGCTGGCGAGCTCCAAAAGATCGATAAAGTGGTACACCAGCGAGAAGTCGAATTCAATATAGGAAGGCACTTCATAGAACAGTGTGTACAGATGCGTATAGTTGGCAAGTCGACAAGCAGCCTCAGAGTCGCAGCATGCTTCCGGCGACACATTTTTATCATTGAGAATTTGCAATGTCGTCTTTTTAATTTTCGAGAGTAGATTAACTATTATTACTTTTTTGCACGCATGACCATTGCGATTCATGATTGTTACTAGCAAATCGCATACTTTGAAAACGGACTCGGGTACTGTTTCAATAAGTTCGAGACAAACGTCGACCGCACCGTACGTAAACTTGTCGATCACTTCTTCCGGAATGGGCCACGTAGTTTTGGCCTGTTTCCGTTTAGGGTCTTCTTTAGGCTGCGTATTTGATTCGCCCAGCGACATTGCGATCGCTAACACCATTTGATCGTCTTCGGATAGGTCGGTGTCCGAGGCCACGCTGGCCATAGATCCCTGAGGATTTGACAATAAGTACTCGGTGGCCTGTTCAAGATTAAGCGTGCGTATTAGCGCTTCCATGGCTGGGTCACGTCTAAATCCCATATCGAGGAGTGCGTTCAGGCTTTCTGACATGGTTTCATTTTCTGGTTGTAGACGGTTTGCTGCAGTCGATGTGGATGTAGTGCCAACAGCAGTTGGATTCGCGTTTGGAGTTTCTGTTTTATTGTCAGAGAGCATATTTAGCTTTTCGCGAATGATCTTTTCACCACGTAGAATATGCTTAAGAATGGTGAGAATCGAATCGCTCATACGAACCCCATACTTCGGTAGAGGTTTTCTACCCCACAACAGCATTACTGCATTGAATGCTTCGGCGTGAATCTCCATTAGGTATTTGAGGGGGTCAAAGGGTAGAACGCGTGGGGCAGCTGCCGAACGCGAAACGGTATGCGGCGATTCAAGAATGGTTTTTGGATTTACCATCTTCTCTAACAACATCAGCCAAGCGTCTAAAAACTCGCCAGTGCCTTCTGGCAAATTTGGATCTTCCAAAGCAGTTTGCAATTTCAATGTGCCTCCAGCACTTAATGCCCATTCAAAGGCATTGAAAAATGTTGCTTGCCCACGCAGAGCTACAAACTTCTGGAGCATCAGATGATATGGATAACGTTTTTCATCAAACAACATGGGGCTAGTAAAGCCAACGCTACAAATAAGGAACGTCAGCTGGAATTTCGGTACAGAGGTCCTTGGCAATCGAACGTATTCTAGTCCATTGGCCAGCAAGATGTTAAGCGCAGTCGCCACTGAACGCGCATGAAAACTTGTAAGGGCTGGTGTGGAAATCATATTTTGACCGCGACGTTGACGTGCTGGTATGCCCACGCATAGTTTAACTAATAACCCAAATAATTCAGCCAAAGCACGCCCTAAGCGCGATGAAGCACCTAATAATGGTTTGATGTATTTCAACTGTTGAGCTGTCGGTTTATGACTTGTGTCTGGTGTCACCTCAGTATCAACATCCATGCTCGTGGATGCGGTGGGATTTGTCGTTAGTTGTTCCATTGCGCTCGCAACATTATCACCTTCTTTGGCTTCCTTTGCCTCGGCCGTTACCACATTGAGTTTATCCATATCCTCTTTGCCAAAATCGCAATCAGACTGAATTACATCGTCGCTACACAAGGCCAACAAAAGAGTGCTCTCCCACACCAGACTGGTGTACAATTCGGCCAAGCCCTTGAGCACTTTCAAACCTTGCTCAGAACCCCAATGATTCAATGATAGAATTCTAATATCATTTTGGCCAGTTCGACACACGTGCACGAACATCAAAACATATCCATGAGCAGCACTCATTGCGTGTAACAAGGGCGTAGCTGAAGCTGTACTGAACGCCGTTTCTAAGTGAGGCGCATTTGCAAGTTCATGAAGAAGTTTCGAAGTGCCAGGCTTCTCAAGCTTCAGGTACAAGGGTGTTAAACGCTGAAGAACTTCGCTAAGTTGCGATAACCCTTCCTCCAATACCCTTGATTCGTGCGCCAAATTCAAAATACTTTTGCACACGCTCGCAACCGCCTGCGCAGAATTTGTAATGGGGCAGTCGACCGGTAAATTAGGCAAACCCAGTATACGGAGCAATGGTGTGAGACCGTTCTGCGCGACAAACTCGCGACAATGATCATCCGTAGAATTATTGCTTAGGATTGCATCGACAAATTTTGTCACGTTCAAAATATACTCAGTTAATGCAATAGGTTGTTTTTCACTATTTATTGACGCTTGATTTTCTTGATTATCAGCGTGTGCATTTGACGACGTCGAAGCTTCCTCCTCGTCCTCGTCTTCTTCATCAGAAGAGTTGCCTTCGGTTCGATTGGTATTCGTACGTGGACTGACAGCCGATGAGGCAACTGCTTTATATTGTGAACGCCAACAAACGTATTTGGGATCGCTGCCAAGTGCACACAATTCATTTAGCAGCTGCACGATTGCAGTGGTGGCATTGACTTTTAAGCTTGGCTGATGGCGCATCAGCTCATCCATTGCGTTTCCCAGATTGGAAGCGGCATCACCGAGCGGATCGGAGCTGCGACGTTTTCGCATCGCCGATAGGTAGGTCGGCGATAATAAGACTTTAAATAAACGTTCAAAAGGCTTACATTTTGAGAAGGATTGCAGTCCGCGGGTGTTGAGACACAAAGCGCTGAAGACATTGGGAAGCGATGCAAGAACTTCTCGTGTAGCGGGCACATCCTTGACGAGTAACGCCTGAAGAACGACGTCAGTGAGACCGTTGTCCTGGATGGTTGAGAGAAGGCTGGGTTCTTGAAACACATAGACGGTCACCACGTCCGTCGCAAGTAGAAAGAGGGACGGTCCATAATATTCAGCATTCGATATTATATGCTTTAATGATGTGGGTAACGTGCCCTCCATCAAGTGCCGTATGTGCTCGGAGAACGTAGAGTCTTGCAAGGCTTTCTTCAGAAAATTAAGCATGGACTTCAAGAGAGCCGTGCGTTGCGCCAAACACGTTTTGCCCATATTCTCCGGCATGAAAATGAATTCGTAAGTTGGGGTATCTTCATCGCTGGCAGGGCCAGGGCGCTCCTCGTGCTCTACTTGCAGTGTGATAACGTAGGGATGTTCATCCACGCACAGAGTAACTTCGACATCCAGACGGCTTATAAAGCTCTGCAGGCCGCCGTGGGTATAGAATGATTGCATGTCCACGTTGGTGATTAAGTCAATGACGCGCACTGCACGAGTTACAAACTGTAAAGACACATTAATATTAGAAAACACCAAACAACATAGATAATTAACGAGTCGATCAATGAAGGGCACTCACCGTAATGTGTTCTAATTCAACTCCATGCCAGTTGATCACTTGAAGCAGTGACTCCATCATGCCGCATGAGACTAGTGCATCGCCACCAGATTCATAACTAGCCAAATGGTAGAGGAAACTGAATAACGCAGTTGCCAATGGCAAAGGAAAACGTATTTTAGACTCAGCTGTGAGCTGTGTTGTATTGATGCCAAATTCTGGCGCAAACTCCAATCCCTCTTTAGGCTCTTCAATCTCCTCCGTATTATCAGTAGAGTTTGATTTCAACTCTGGTATTTGACTCGTCAAAGACGTAATGCAATTACGGACGAGCACCGGAAGAAAACCATGGTACTGACTCGCACCAGTGACGTCTATGATATTGTTTAATCGTGATCCAGGTTTTCTGCAAACGAACGAAGAGATTCAGTTACATACGCAATCTCTGCTTTTTAGAAAAGCAGGCGGTCCAAGTTAGAAATACATACTTTGGAAAATGTGGATTTCTATCTAAATGTATAATCGACGTTAGTGTTCTAAGTGCAGCTGAACGGATTTCGACTAAGTAAGGCAACTTCATCTCGATCAACTCCACTAACTCCTCAAGCAATCCATTGTAAAGCAATGTATGCGCCGAGTCACCCAGTGCATTTGCATAGACAAGCACCGAAAGTGCTTGAAGGCGCGCTTGGACGCACAACAACCGATTGCGATACGTTGAGAAATGATGGGCAAGCCGCACATGTGTAAATAGCAACATCTAAAAAAAATAAACAAAAAAGTAAGAACAAAACTCTCGAATAATTAAAACTCGTCCATACCCTTTTCTCCAACGGCACATTGTATAATGATGTTAAACTTTTCATAATCTCTCCAAGTGATTTTCCCAATTGGTCTACATGCTCGACGTGTATATACGTCATTGTTTGTTTGCCCGTGGACTTGGGTGCATCGTTCGGTATTGATTTACTTGTAGTCGCTTTGCTACTTCCAGCTGCTGTCGATGGGGTCGATGCGTCCTTTTCTTTGGTCTCCGTACTGCTACTCGTGCTACTGCTATCCGCATGAAACTCAAAATGGAGAGTAGTGGCGGATGCTGGCAGGGGTTTGTCATTATTGCAGCAGTCAGCAAGACCGAATCCGTTTTCTTTTCCGCCCCAACTTTCGGCGAGATAATGCAATTGCGAGACGAGCGAGGCGCGTTGCACACATTGCATGCGCGTGATAAAGTTACTGCGCTTTGAAAACATGTACAGCAAGTTGAGCACGCCCAGGACAACAGACATGTCGCTGGCGGCGAGAAGAGCCAACAGCTTGTCCATGGACTTGTACGTGTGCCGGGAGAACGAGTGCTCGATGAGCAACGTGGTGAAGTGCAAGACCCATAGTAAAAGTTTGCGGCTCTGCAATACCCACACATATCGAAATTTGCATTTGCTTTGATAATGGGGATGTGGAATTATAATCGCAATTTTACTTACCGTGCTGCTGTATTTATCACAGGCCAACGCCCACGCGTTGCCACATTCGGACTCAGCCGCCTCATCAAGAATGGTGTCGAAAATGGCAAGCACCTCCTTCCAATGGCCAAGTTCGCACTTGCCAAAAGTCCACGTGTTGATCTTGGAGAGCTCCTCGAGCAACTGCTTGCGGTTGCATTTCTTCAGCCGATCAATGAGCGCCTTGCATTCGGCAGGCGGCTCAGACGTGCTCTTCTTCAGTTTGCAGTGGTCAACCTTCATCGTATTAGCGGCGTCGCGCGTTCCTGCGCCAGCCACTGCTGCCACTGTCGACGACGATGGTGTTGTTGCTGCAGGTGCTTCCTCGTCTATCGAACCTTCATAGTCAATATCTTCGCTTTGGTTGTCAGCTACAAGCAAGGCACATACGCCACATTAGTAACCAGCTCAACATTACGTAACATATAATAAATAAAATTGTAAAAATAGAATAAACAAATCAATATAATAAGAGGATATGCAAAGTAGAGAATTGTGGCCTGCTTTTTGCCTAGAAATTAATTGCCAACAAACGTCAACTGAATATGAAAACACCGAAAACGAAGAAAGGAAAAAGTTAACTAGAAACTAACAAAAACAAGAAACCAAGAGAAGCGAAACGTTCCACAAAATCGCACTTACTTTGATTGAAGTACATACTCGCAGCCATGATTCTTCATCATGTGTTGAGTATTTTATCAATGTTAGACTCTAGCATATAAACGCGCTGAAATATTATTTACCCTGACTTGAAATTTACACGTATGAGTTTGCTTTGTTTTTCGATAATATCTGATTGCGGGGATTTATGTTCTCTCGCTCACTTTCTTTCGCTTCTCCTCTGAAACAAATTTGCGATTGCAATGAAAACCGATACCTGACAAACAGTTAATGAAGACGTTCAGGCGCTCACATGCATTCGCATTTTGAAACAAAACAACAAAATGTGTATACCAATCCGATCAGGTGACAGCTAAACACACGTAATTTTCATTCCAAACACTAAGATTTCTTGCAACACGAGGAATTTCACTGACTCTCAACCGCGCAGACAATATGGATGCATTCGCTATTTTTTGACATTAGCATTCAACAAAAAAATGGAATCAGAACATACCACACAATATACTATGTCACGACGTTCATTCGCGTTACGTACATAGGAAAAAAGCAATAATGATTTAATGATCTGTGCAGACAATAGCTCAAAATAATTATAAACAAATCAACTGTCAAAAATGCGTAAACAGAAACGTTGGAATACTGCCCGAGCGTTTTCATTCACTCGCAGCCCTTGAGCATTGACTATTGCGCGACATTACGAATAGACAGCCGAATTGCTTAGTCATTGGACATATAAATACGAAACTTACAACAAAATGAAGCAAATTACACCAGCTGAACGAATGGAGCAAACCAGCAGCACTACCACGATATAAAATATCTACGTCTATGCGTTAACTGCGTGTCCCGGGTACACCTTCTCGCTGTATAAACACACTGGAATTTCACGAAGTGTCAAACAAATAATGCTGCCACTAGCTCAATTTAACAATAAGAACACTAGACTTTATTTACGACCAAATTAGCTGTGCTGTTGCTGATACGAACGCTGCCAGCCGCGGCCATATTGAATAATGCAAAACTACACAAATACAGAACGCATGCGCATGTGTGCGAATGCACGAAACGGTAAAAGAAAGAGACAAGGACACAATGCACGGATGAATTGTCGGAATTGCAAACACATTCGCATAAACATGCATTCGGCGAATTTGGCAAATATAACTTAATGATGCATAAAGCTGAAGCCGATCTAAGGTCGGTCGAAACCTTGACGCAACGCGAAAAATACCTTAAGTTCGCTGACGATGCTCCTTATCAAAGAAACTTCTCCACGTTTGTGAGAACGATTCACATTTAATTTTATTCTACCAAGCGGTTACGACACAACAAACAATACACACGACGCAAGGAGTGCAAATGGCCGTCGTCGTCGACGGTGATCGAGAATCCCTATGGCTTGTTGACTAACAAAATCAACACAGCATAGTCCAGTGCGATCGCGATTATAATGCAAAACACGTTTTGTTCTCGATTGAACAATGATGTACAACTATCCTTTCATTGACAGGAGGTATTCAAACCATCAATCAACACACGCGACGCGAATATGCTGAAGGCACTGACGTCTTCAGCTACATGTGCCCGCGGATTGCTTGTGAGATGGCAACTTACATACACGAAACCGCGCAATGATACTTTGGCAAATTTTATGCTAATTCACTATGCAGCATCTGATTCTAACAGCTGCCACGCTTGCCAATGAAATGCTCAAGTGTTCCACTCTAGCGCCGCCGACGGAGTTCACGGTTAGCTAGTTAATAATCAGCGCTATTCACCTGGATCTCAAAACGCGATGAAATCAAATTGCAATAAGCACGTTAAAGCTGCTCAATTCTCTATGATATATGCACAGGCCCTATCGAATGACATGAGGCTTCCTACATTTATAGGTTATGTTGCTGTCTCAATGGAGGAATTTTGCAAATCATGCAAGCGAAATGAACACAAACACTGAAACACTCACCAATTCCTAATGATCGTCGACTGTAGCGGCTAATATTAATCCCACGTCCACCTTTAGCACTATATTCGAAACGATTTCAATTCACTACGAACACACTGGAACACACTCGCGTTATCCGTCCAGAGCACACCAATTAACTGAACTGTTCAACGAAGATCCGTGAGTGTCGCTAGTTTCTCACGGGTAAATGCAATTGACAGTCATTGTTGAATATCTGTAAACAAAAACAAATTGCCTTATGAAATTTAAATCGTATTGATTTACAATTCTATTGATTAGTACATATTATCATAAATGTTTCTGAGGTTTTTATTCAGCTTCAGAAGGTCGGAATCACTGGAGCCACCTCTTTTATGGCGCAGACGAACTTGGTATACGGTTTCTACAACGTGGATGGATTTGTAAACGACAAGAGAGGGGAAACATTGTACGAACCTGAAGTTTTGTAAAGCAAATGTGCACGGTCGAATGGAATTTATCGGAGCGTTCTGATCGCCCTGTATGAGTAGCAGTGATAACAACGGTTTCATATCACGGGTCGCTGCTGTGTGACATTTTCATTAGGTTCCAATAATTTTGCAAGCGAGATTCCAGGTAACAAAAGCGCGCCCGGATTGTTTCAGCTGGTAAATTCGTCATATTAGACTTTGCTAACGTCGTCTGTGATCAGTGCTTCGTTGCAGTGTTTGCAAAAAAACAATGATAAAATATTGAAGTGACTAATTGATCGGTTCAGGCCTATAATTGCTTCGTAATCGTCTACATCCAGTGAAGACTCGAACGACTTCGACGATAAGCATTCGCAAAATGTCCGGCTTCGATGAGAACCCGTTCGGTGAGCCTACCATCGATAATCCATTCGCGGTGAGTACCCACGTAGATATTGCGCATATTGTTGCAATGACAAATATTTTGTATGCTCAGGATCCAGCTGTGCAGCAGGTGACCAGTAGAACTCAGAACCAAATAAGAGTAGAGGACTACAATCCATTTGATAAACAACAGCAAAATGCGCAACGTCCTGTAAGTGCTGCTTTGCTAATGAGTAATATTGGATTAATTGTAACAAATGTTTGAAGATGGGCTACAACCAAGGCAATAATGAACCAGCCGTCATGCAGCCCACACAGGATCCGCCAATGTACAGCCAAAGCGCTCAGCAAACAGCGCAGAAACCGGTGCTCAATACTGCTGAGCTTCAACGCAAGCAGGAAGAGCTGGAGCGCAAGGAGCGCGAATTGGCTCGTCGTGAAGAAGATATGTTGAACAACGCGTACAACGTCCGCAGAAATAATTGGCCTCCTCTACCAGAGCAATGCTGCTTCCAGCCCTGTTTCTATCAGGATATTCAAGTGGATATCCCCCTAGAGTTCCAGAAAATTGTGCGGCATCTATATTACCTTTGGCTCTGTTAGTATATGCAATTCTAATTTTGAAACAGTTTAGTAATTTGTTTTATTTGCAGTTCATGGCCTGGTAATGCTAATGAACGTGTTGGGCGGCTTCATCTTGTGGAACTTTACAGTTATTGGAATGGGTATCCTCTTCACTTTGATGTTTACCCCATTTTCATATTTGTGCTGGTTCCGTCCTGCATATAAAGCATTTCGATCCGATTCGTCGTTCAATTTCATGGTATTTTTCTTCGTTTTCTTCTTTCAGTTTATCATCACAACTATTCAGGCCGTTGGTATACCAGGATCAGGCACCATGTAAGGAAAACAAAGTTGGTGAAAACTGACATTAAATTAATGCTCATATTACTTTACAGCGGTATTATAACTGCCCTAGAACAGTTTGATAATGAAGTGAAGGGAATTCTTCGTGGGTTGTTTGCTCTCATAGTCGCTGGAGGTTTTGGATTTGCTGCTGCAGCAGATTTGTTTTTAATTTCCAAAGTAACTTACCCATAACTTGTTATCGTTTTCGTCTATGTTTAATCGCAATTTCGTATTGTTTCTAGATTCACCGAATGTACAGGAGTACAGGTGCGAGCTTAGCGAAAGCGCAAGCAGAATTTACGACCGAAATTCTGGGTAATCAACACGTTCGCGATATGGCATCTAATGTTGCATCGGCGGCAGTGGCTTCTCAATTTTCATCAAATCAAAACACAAACGCTCCTACAAACAGATACTAGTTTAACTTATACAACTTTAAAGAGCTAAACCTAAAACTTATACAAGTAAGAAATGAAAATATTTACAACAAATCTTTGGGATTATAACAACTACAATTAACCTTGGGTGATTTGTCGCTTTCTTGAGCGTCTCACTACATTAATCTTTCTTAATATTGTTTCAAATGCAATGAACATTACTTATTACAATTATTATGACGATCAATTTTAGCTGAGTGGCTAATAGTATTCCAAGGTGCGCGTAGTTTACAAATTCACCCTCACTCTATTACATTGAAATCAATTGTACTTGTTCAACTGTTTTGCAAATAATTCGTAGTATTAAACTACGCGCATCGTGTCCTCTCTGCAAATTTGATTGTTTTGATTGATCTACTCTAATACATAAAGAATACGAAATGATGAAAATTCTAAGTACGTCTGTGTTACATTTATCTAATATTTAGTTATTGATTTATATTATTAATCTTATTAATTATGTCGCATAATCTATTTGGTTGTACCGTACTGATGATTGTACATATTCTTAGAACAATAATAATATGTAAAAGTGACTCGTTGCAAGCAAGTGAACGCAAACGAATTATTGTATGAGGATATTGTGTATCAGGATGGATGTTCAAGTAAATAATTATATCATGTTGCTGCAATCGTGCATATTTTTCGCCTGCATGTCAACTCAAATCACAATCGTAACAGGAGTAAAACTGCTGAGTGTTTTCGTTGTATTGATTTTACAATTGCAATCTACAAACATGTCATGCTCATACTTTCCATAAACAAAAAAGTTTCTTTGCTCTTCTTTTTTTATTCCTTGTTATATATTTTACAAACATTTTCCTATATTATTCTCTCTTCTTCATTACACTTTCTTTTCCTAACGAACTCTGATGAATGAACACCATGAATGTGAATATACATAAGATGTTTGCTTCCTTTCAGCTTCTTATCAGATAAGAATTTTTCTAGTATATTTACTTATTTGGCAGTCATGAACGGTTTTTGGATTTTCCCCGCATCATCGAGCTCTGCATTTATTCTGCTCGCTAATCATATTGCTCATTATGAGTAATAAATTTAAATTAATTGAAACGAATTGTTTAAAAACAAAAAGGAACTGTATGCGTTTTTCTTGCGTGCAAAAAGTATAAACTTGCCAAAAGCGGCGAACGAATATAACTAAAAAACGAATAACATTTAAATAATGCAATAATAATAAACAACAAATACATAATAGAACGCATAAAGATCTCAAAATGGCTGGCGAAATAAACTGAGAACAAAAAGGTGTACAAACAAAATGTGCAACAAAATGAACACCTTCCTTCCTCTCCCGAATTCTTTTCCCTTTGCTTTCCTAATTTACTCTTTGTTATTGCTGCAAAAAGCAAACTGAAAAGGTTGCTTTCGTTATGTATTAATTTACAAATGGAACAAGCACGTCTCGTTTTTTGTTTTGTAATGCAGAGATTGTAAAATGGCAGTGGTCGAATTACAACTTTTTTGTTATAAATTACAAACAATACACTATACGCGTGTATGTAATGTATAAATAAATATAAATAATGATTTAGTTTCGTTGCAATAACAACGATGCTGAATGAATTATAATATACGCATTTTATACAATATAATATTAATAAATTGTACTTGAATTGTGTGTTGCCAATTGGATGACACGTTTTCAGTCAAAATTTCATAGTTTAGTTAAATCTGCTAATTGCGTTTGAGTTCGCGTGCGCCATTTCGGCCCTCTCCGAATCGATTTGTATGTTATTTTACACAAATAATGTACAAACGTAGTCATTATCTGTTTACTCGCTAGCTAAGTATATTATAAATATAAGTGCGTAGAACACGTCCGTACTACCGCACAAAATTATTTTCTATACAGATTAATCTTTGTATCTAATCTCTAATCCTCGTTTCTCTCTCTTTTGCCGCAAAATGCGCAATTCTTTAGATAAATATGGTACAGGCGCGTTTATGAATCATGCGTTGATTAAGTGATAACGTAAAAATAACCCGTGCATTAGTTATCCTTGATGTATAAAAACTTCCTTATTTAATGTATTGACAAATAGAAATATAATACGTGAATGTATTATTTTCATGATTCTACCAATTGGTTTTCGTTAATCTTATTGAAAGGACTTGCATTCGGCAGTGATGTCTTTCCTATTAAAACGCATTAAATTAATGAAAGTCGTAAGTCGATGTTTAAATAACACTTGGTGTTCTACAGTTTTTCATGAAAACCGTGTGCTAGATTCCGACAGCAGGCTTGTGGGTAATGATTATTGTCGGAAGTTTGCATGCGTTTTCATTGCATACACTTTCGTTCCTCCTAGCTAGAAATTATAATAATAAACGCTAATCTATCCTAGGTTTACCTAAAACTTGTACTTTATATAAAGTGTGTTGATGTCCTCCGTGAATATTTTTGCTTTACCATTCCTTTCCTGCTTCTTGCGCTAATTGATTGATTTTTTGATTGGATGACAAATTCACATATAGCTTGAACACAAAATTGTTGAACTCTTCAAACTCAAATACGTTTAATTAATTAGTCATTTTTCTCGTAATTCCTCTTTCGTCTTTCAGCTCTTAGCTTAGATTACTTTAAGTAATTGCCCAAATTATTTCAGTGAATTCAGTTTTGCCAATTATCCTCTCGCCATTGCTCGCGATAGTAAAACTTCTTTTTGAAGTGCGTATCGGGCTTGGACTTTTTCTCCTCGGCCTGCCGCTGGTACTTGAGCAATGCCGGATTACGGCTGGGGCTCTTCGGTACGTCGGCCACATAATGCACATGCAATGGTGACGACGGCGACGGCGTCCGTGGAGGGCCGTATTCATCGCCGTTCTCCGAGCTGCCCATGACGGCTGAAGTCTCAGTCTTCTTCGAGGGCATTTTAAATAAAGTGGGCTTCGCATTCGGATTCAATTTAATAGCTTGTTTATTATTGTTGTTGACCGGCGACGGTAAAGGCAACGGTGGTAAACCGACGATCGGTGGATCACCGTGACCAATGCCTGAATCTGGAGATGTGTTACAGCTATCAGTGCCTTCCGTTGAACGTCGCCGTTTATCAAGCTCCGTCGAGGCAAATGCCACAAGACGGTCAAAGTCGGTCGAGATCCTATCCTGCCATTTGGACTCTTCACCTTCTTCTTCAATCGCCTCGATGTCCGCTAAAAAGGAAACTAGTTTTATTGATTTAGTACGGCGAAACGTGTTTTCGATGTAGTTTATATTTGTATGATATGTGTGTTTATTTCTGAAGGGGCATAAAATTAAAGATGCAAGAACGACCATTCTCTTCTAGTTACTTTCAATTTGCAACATTTGATATTAACTATAAACTGCCCATTGCATCTATTAATTTTTCAGGGTTTTATATTCAACACCATCACCTGCTATTACATTACAAGCAATAAAACAACAAAACTAAACACAAATTGCAACTGATAAAAAAAACTAGAAAAAAAGCAGATATAACTAAAACAGATGCTAATAATTAAACAAAAGTTAAGAACAAGAATAAACTATAAAAATAGCAAATTATTAAAGCTGCAAAACGTAACAAAATTTTCGCGCCATTCATTTAATTTTGATGTTTTTGTTTCTTGTCTTGTATTTTGAGTGTACAACAAAGGGTTGGTGGTCTCATCATTCTTCGTTGGTTGAGATTGGGGGGTGGGTATCCATTTATGAGAAGGAAGGACAGAAACTGAACATTGAAAATAATAGAGCACAAAGCTACTTACCACCAACTTTACTCAGCTTTTATCACACAGCCATCTAATGACTAGTACGGTAGGAATAATTTGCATGCGCGAGTTTTGTGCACACGAGATTTTATGCTGTGTGCGGCCTCCCTATAGTTACACGTAAACAAACTACAGTCAGTCAATCAATTACTTAATCAATTGATATCACATCGAAACGAACGCATCTCATATTGCGTTGTTTATTTACTTTTTGGTATTTGTACTTTTTCGCATTTTTAATTTGGTCTCAACGACGACGATTCGATTACTCTCTCGTTTTCCCTTCTGCTAATTTTTGCTAATGCCAATCAATCAATCAATTCAATGGGGTGTTTTTATATATCTCGGTATTTGCCAATCAACAAATGTTTGTCTGTTTGTTTCTTTGATTTTTGTATTTTTCTACGTATATTTGCCGGGTGAATGTGTGCTAGGAGGGCCCCCCTTGCGATCGATCGCTAGCTTGCTCGCTCCACGCAGGCGAGGAGCGCTTGTGTCTCTTCGTCTTCTCGTGCTAATCATGCTGCAACGCCTGGCGCAATGCCTGCGAGTAATTTGCTCTCATAAATGCTACGCATTTTGAATCTGAAGGAGGAGACACAAGACGATCAATCAGTTTATCGCTCATCAATATTGCTGCCAATCAATAGAATAGAATATGCTTGCAAAATCAATCATAATTTTCAAATACAAAGAGTAATTGTAAAAAACAAAAGTGTTTGTAATTAGAATAATGAAATTTCAGGCAAACGTAAACATATTGTAAATCATATGAATATGAAATTTTCTGATGCAGTGTGTGAATTTCATTTCAATTTTTTTTTGTGGATGAATGATCTTATGATTCATGTCATATGCACATAATGAGAATAAACGAAACTATTTGCAAACAAAACGCGAAGAACAGAATTTGAGAGTGAAAATGAGAGAAAATGGCATGGCATTTACGAGCGAAAGAAAATGTATCAAGAATGGAAAATGTCATAATGAATGAACAAATTAAGATTTGTTAGTTAATAGTCATGCGTGTTAAAATATTTCAAATACCAATACCCCAATATGTTATACTTTAAAATTGTTGATTATGTTAATGAAATACGGCATCTTTGATGGAATAAATCAAAAGATAACAAAAAAAAAAGAAGAAACTAACTAAAAATGATAATAATTTTACAACACATTATGCAAAATAATTCTGACTATTTTATTCTCGAATTAGTATTGAAATTTAAATGTGGCGCATAGTCAAAACTATTTGCTGAATGAATTGTGAAGTTTACAAAATTAATAGCACATACCTTCAAGCTTCCTGCTGTCGTTGAGTTCGCGTTCCAAATGGGATTTGCTTAGACTTGGAGGATCCGGCGATCTTTGATAACTTCTCTGAACTATGCCAGGCCCTCCTCCATCCATCATATATGAAGACTTGGCACTACTTGACCGCACAGGACCATGTATCACAGGTGACTCGCGCATATACTGACAATCATTACTAGTGGACTGTGGAGGTAGTTCGCTTTTCACTTCCGGGTATGGTAAATACCGTCGATCAGTATCCACTTCTTCTTTAATCGGCGTCCCATTAAGCACACGTGCAGCCAATCCTTCAGGCACAAAATTACTTCTCGTCTCCCCATCCTGCTGTTGAGCTTGTGTTTGATGCTGCTGCTGTGGGGGTTGAATTGGCGGTTTCACATCGGCAAAGTACGACTCATGATAAGGTTTCATATCTGCGCGGGGCAACGGTGTGTATTGCGATTGTGCCTTTACCCTTTCGGGCCGTGGTACATTATTTGTGACAACCGGGCCAGAAGCCCTCGTTGACATCGCAACAGCTGCATTAATAATACTTTGATTCGAAATTTCGAGCGTTCTCTCAATCTCTCCCGACATAAGATCACCAATTGTGCGCGTCGCTAGCAAGTTATCAGGCTGTGTTGTATAAACATGATGTTGAGCAGCAAGCTTTTCCTGTGAAAGGTGCCTTCGCAGCGCGAGTTTTGCTGGTGACACTTGCGTGTAATCAGGTTGTTCAGCACTGGGCAGTTTTAAATGCAGAGGTGAAACACGCGGTAGTTCCGCATCTTGCTGATAACTTTCAGCAATGCTTGCAAGTCCTTCGTGTTGATGTGTATATATTTTTGGCTCTTCATGTCGCGATTGATTCTGCAGGTATTTCTTTTTCTCCGTGTCATGTTTATATGAATACGATTGCGTTTGCATCGTGCTTGGATGAGTTGCCAGATGACTATTTTGATGTTGATACTGCGGTTGTTGCGTGGGGCTTATTAATTGATGATGTGATGCATTTGGTGGATTATTCGCGGACGCTTTAGACGTCCGCACATGCTGGTCTTCATTCAGTACCGATGTGATAATGCTTTTGAGACGGTCCTCGAAATTAGCAATGCGTGGTGGTTCTTGGCTACGCACGTTTGCGCTACTACTTTGTGTTTTTGGGCGTTTCGCGACAGGAACAGGTGCTGGCATTGTCGCATTGCGCCCGGATGCACTTCGCTGATTGTTCATCGCTTGTTTTGAGTTAACAGGTGGCATCTTCGTTGTCATTTGTCGACTAGCTTCAATCATGCGTCCCTTTTCTAGGATTTTCTGCGCGAGTATCTCTGGATTCTGTTCCTCGATCTTCGCAATATCCGGCACATCTGGCCAATCTTGAGAGCGCGTCCGATAATCGCGCGACTTTCGCGATACTTTAGACGTGACCTGTTGTCGCGCAAGCAACGCCTGTGCTGCTTTACGGTCTTCGTTGTTCTTCTCCAAACTTAGCACTTCGTTCTCTAGCATGCTAACCTGACTATGCAGTTTCTTGCGATGCGCCAGCGTTGATGAAATCTCGCGTAAAATGCATTCTTCGGCTACACGCGGATTCATCTCTCTATTCGGCTCCTGCTTGATGTATTTCTCCGTAATTTCCTGCTGACGCTCGAGCACCAAATTCTTCTGCTTCTCCTCTAAATTGCTCACCTGTATTTGTAGTTTGCTAGCTTTCGCTTGCAAGTCTTTGTGGCGACAAACAATTTCTTTTGCTTTGGCTAATAGGTCAACCGGTGATGAGGCATTAATTCCAAGCTCGCTCATTCGAGCTTTGAGCAACGCAACACTATCATCTATAAGAACCTTTATTTGCTTCTCAAGTTGTGCGGCACGATTCTGCAAACGTTGATTCCGTTCTCTCTCCTCGCTAATTAGTTGTTCCACCGTCACTTTGTAATCGGGTGATTTCATCTGATCGATCATATTCATGTATTGCACGCGGTACATGTCAAGAAGGATTTGTAATGCGTATGGAGTGTTTGCGGGCGCTGATGGGATATCGAGTTCATCGTGCACCATATCGGTGCGTAAGGCAGTTAATTGTTGATCAACACATCCAGGAGGTGGTGGCAGTTTCTTTCCATTCGCTGGAAATTTTCACGAAAAACTCAGAACTCGCTCAAACTGAAAAGAGAAAACACTAACCTTGAGGTGATGTACTAAGTAGAGTCTGCGAATGTAACAAATCCAATCCGTTGATTTTAATAGCTTTCTTTGACTTGGCTTTACGTACACGTCCGCGACGTGGCTTCAACACCTTTGCCTGTGCCGCTTGTCCCTTGCCACGTGTCAATTTCTTCCTCAGCTTCTTCGTCTGCAACGCATCCTAAAAGTAATACCATCCATACCCAAAACCACATTCAACCGTAATAATTACCTTTATGGAACCCTCATCCTCGGACTGACTGCTTTTCCCACGATTCGAACACCAGTCACTCCATGCTCTCCTCGTCGTTGGCCCGTACCCTCCGTCCAAATCGTAAAAGTCTGAATCGGACGTTGAGTCCTGGGCCATTTGTTTCGACAGTTCTCTGCGTGTCTTGTCTCGTGATCGTCGCTCGTTCAAGCTAGCCTCCTCATCGTTGGCGCCATTACATGCATTCTTACCCTTCGAGCGCAATCGCTGGAAGTAGCACTCGAGCTTGGTGCGATCGATAATGTGCAAATAGTACGAAACCGGCTTTCCCGTCCACGACACCGATCCCCTTAATGGCGACATCTCCGACACATGCATTATCGTACCAATATCGGTAAGATTTCGATCGGTGATGCGAAAATTAAGAGGACAAAAACTTTTCGACGAAACAATACGCGCGCCATCGCGTAAATCTGCGAAGCGCTCTTTCAGCTGATGATCCACATTGGGACCGAATGCAAAATTATTAACGAATACAATACTCGCCGAGTTGATCTTTTCACGATGCTCTTCGTTGAGAAAGTCGCCCTTAAGCAGTTTGTAATCACCATACTTCTTACCGTACCATTGCATCCATGCTCGAAAATACGTGTCCATCGCTTCGGCATACTTGCTGGGTACTTCAGCGCGCTCAATACCCAAACAAATTTTGCACGGTGTCGCTGCAGCCATCTGCAGCACAACCTGACCCACACCAGAACCCAAGTCGATAAAAACATCGTCCGGCGTGATGTCAATTTGGTCGATCATCTGGCTAATGAGTTCATAACTCGTTTCGCCATACACCTAACAAACATATGCGGGCAATTAATTAACTTACGAAGCAAAATAGACGTATTGATAAGACAGTACCTCCGGCGAAAAGGGCTCGTATTGGTTAAGCTTATCCGGATCAGTGACAGCCTGATTATAAGTCTGCTGCAAGATGTGTCGCAGCAGACCACGACTTGGATACTTATTCAGGCGTTGCGCCGGCAGCGAAGTGCCCTTTTCAAGTGCGACCAGCGAATCGATGGCTTTATTGAAACGATCGCATAGAGCTTTCATGCTTTCATAGCTCTTCGTATCATAACCGCAGAGAATGTTTTTCTCTAAGGGCTGTTTCAAATCTGGCAGATCTTCGCACACCCATCTAAAAGCAAACGTTTTCTTTTAGACGAAACAATGATTCATTCAGTTCATTCACATACCTCATTGTCTCTACGATTTCAATGGCGCCATCATGTCGATCCTATAATGAAAAATAATCGTGAGCAGACAATAGACAATTTCGAACAATTTAGAAAGTGAAATTATGAACTTATAATTTTTTTCAGGAAATTCCCATTTTCCCTAATAAAAATAGTTCCGCTATACTTCAATGAACGAGTATAATAAACCGACTTTTTTTCAAATCTATTTGGCAATATAAATTGGCAGTCGTTGACTTGAAATAGCCTTGAATGCTACAACTCTTCGTAAAAAGCGATAAACTTTACAACGGCAAAGTGCAATAACCTATATAGTGGCAATTTGCATTAGTAATAAGCTTCTATAAAATAAACAAAAGGAAAAAAACAAAATTTCTCTCAACAGCTGTTTAATGTTAGTCGTACGTTAACGCAGCAGCACGTGCAAAGTGCAAAGGTGCAATTTATATATTTATGCAGGTAGTTTTCATGCAACTAAATTGCACATGCGTCAAGGAAAAAATCCAAATGCAATGCATGCGTTTCCAATTGCATTGTGTGCTACTGCAACTGAGTAAATATAGTAGATGGAAATAATAGAAACAATCGTAATGAGTGTTCGGACCGTGAAAAGCGTACGCAAGCAACACGAAATCCTCAGCTTTCTATGTTTAGATAGATTCACTCGACAGTGCAACTAGCGTAAAAATAGCTATGTGCAAGCAGGAGAAGAACGTCAATGCTAAACATTTGCACATTACTTTATAAACAGGACTAATTTCTGCTGTTTATAATTATCACTTATAAGTTGGTAATTACTCATAGCCTAGTTTTCTAATAGGTTTAGGTTGGACGCATTTTCGTCAAGTAAATAAATAACGAATCAATAAATCATTCATATTTTTTATATGGGGTGAAATTGTCACGCGCTGACCTTGATCAAGGCCAAACATCATAAAACATTACTGAAAAAATCTCACGTGTGCAATGTGCGGGTGAATGTCAGGTGCACGAATGCAATTAGCGAAAATTATATAACATTTGATGACGCGTCCGACGTATTCTGTGATTTTTGCAAATTGTTACAATGTAAATTTCCTGCTTGTCATCAAGATTCCCTTTAAATGAATCATTGCTTAATTGTTATACTCGTAGCCATTTGTTTATAGGTGATTTCCCTACGATATGACGCATTTTGTAGTCCGAATTTACGGTAACCTAGATAATTACTAGCTCTGTTAAACAAAGTAATAATAAATGTCGAATGAATGATAATGTCGAATATTAACAGAGGATTATTATTTGTTGCTTATGCACCTGATTGCACGTACGCACTATACGCACTCCATGGACATCGTGCAATGCGGAAGTGAATAATGACAAAGCAGTAGGCAATGAGCAAAAGAAGGAGGATAATATGATGATGCACTACGTGACTGTACTCGTGCACATGGCGAAGAAGAAATGTATTTGCTTTGAATGCATTTTTGAAAAATCAATTATTATTCGTGCATGTGAATGAAACTAATGCGCTCGAACAATGCATTGGTGTTGTCATCAACAACGTTATCGTTATCATCATGTTAGACTGGTCGAGAGGATTGCATTCAGTTGACTTACGTTTCCCCGTCCGGAGGTTAGTGGCCAGTTGTAAAAGACAGGCTCGGCGCCGGCGGGCGAATGCAGCACCAGTTGCTGTGACGGCGTCATCGTCGGCGGCGGCGTCGTTATCACATGTAACAACACTGAAGTCAGGACAGCGCGCGCTCTCTAATACACATGCACACACGCGCGCTTTCACTGCACAAACGTCTACGACTTGCAGCACGCTAGACACATCACCGCTGAAGACGAGGCCCACCATGCATTCGCGGATATTTATTCGCGCACTTAGGCGATCACGGTGGATACACCAGCACGTTGGGAGAGGCTGCGAAACCGCTAGGAGAGCGCCGTCATCGACGAGCGACACTCACGCACGCCATCGCTGAGAGCGTTCCGACTGTTGTGCGACGTGCGCACGCAGCGCTGCGCTGCGTTGCCAGACGTAATGCACAAATTGTCTGCATGAGGTTATAGTACAATGCCATCATAATTGAATGAACTTAAAGCACTACTGTGCCTGTAACACTTTTATATTTAATCTAAAACAGTTCTGAAGCACTGACAATCATGCCCACTGGACTGCCACGGCCTTATTTGTTTAAATTTAATTCATGTTCGGCAGCTATGTCTGGTTAGTCACTGTTACCACACTGGAAATCTTTTAGTTCCTGTTGCGTTATTATTGACTGAATTTAATAAATGCGCTATATTTAGGTTGATTTTCAGTAGCTTATCACGATATCTTACATCACTTAAATGTCCCGCATGCGGATATTACCCTCGTTTGCATAATGCATAGCCATTTAATAAACTGTAAACAACTTAACGAAAGCAACAATTGTTTGGCAGGTCAACGAACTACACCCATCAAACCCCGTACTAACTTCACACCCCGGTGATGGCTCTCAGGTGCTGACCTACTACTTATTATTTTCTTATTTCCTCCCACTATATTGTAAATGATTGAATATAAATAACAACACTGCAGAATGTCGCTGTGACGAAAACATTTCGGGTTTCATAAAAAATCACGGATTGGGATTTGTTATACCATAAGGGCAGTTGCAAAAGTTAGCTGGCTAACGATGGGGGTGGTACAAGAACGGAAAGTGCATTGTGAGAGTGCTAAAGTAATTCCTTCAAATCCCGAATCAACTGCTCAGTACGTATTGTTACGCTAAGTTACATCATATGTTGCTATCACAATGCTAGAGTTAAAACAATTAAAACCTATCCAGGTCTGGATATAACACGCAAGAATCAGAAGACGAAGAAATTCAATCACCAATAAGACGCCCCTTAAGGCAAAGACTTGTTACAAATGGTGCCCTTAATTTAGCTTTTAATCGCCTTATCACAAGACATACTGGCCATCGCCGTGCACGAAGGATTCTAAATAGTCAGTATCACTTCTGGTTATTCTGATTTTAGTTATTCTCATTTTCAATGTATTAACCATTTTAGCGCGCTTTTTGGAAACTTTAAGTGAAGACAATGCAGAAACAGAAATGGAACTTACAAAGTCAAAGTTCCAAGTTCTTATGGAAGAGACAGAAGATCCGCTTGAATTCCTTGAGGCATATGAACATGAACAAGCAGAAAACATGAGAAATGCCACCCTTATTGAAGAAGGATTTCCGGAATTCCATGAAGAAGCATTTGACAATGAGCCTTATTTCAAAATACCCCGCAAAATTCGCACCGCCATCAATAATCGCAAACATTTCCAATATGATCTACTGAAATCCATTGAGGTGCAAATTGCCAGTCAAATTGTTGACAATTTGAAATTCATTGAATACATACATACTCCAGACACTTGCTATGAGCGACTGTTGGTGCATGCTGTGGCAAAGTATAAAGGATACCACTCGGAAAGTAATTGTAAATTATTAATAAGTTGATATGTATCATGCATTTTTGGCTTTTAGCATTTGAAGAAGGCGACAGGAAGCTGGTGAAAGTGATAAACAACAAAGAAACGCGTTGTGCGGGTGGCGATCAGAAACCAAACAACAATCTACCTCTCATGTTATGCGATTACATCATGTTGATGCGTGCTGAATCCGAGGAATAAATCGCATGAATTTCACCTGAGTCAAAGTACATAATTTAGAGTTGCGGAATTTTTGCTACAGTCGTATTGTGATTTAGGGTTACCGTTTATCTTTAAAGCATTTTTCGATGTGCACATTATTTATATGTAGAAATAGTTTGTGACATTTGACAAGTTTGAGTTCTTTCTACATTTTATGCTCACTTACTATAACGTATCTCTACGTTTATCGCGATTTGGATGTCTGTACTTTTTTAATCAAATTGAATCTTAGGCGAACGCAGTGTAGAATAACATTTTATCAACGACAAACACGGCTTTTTGGATTGTAATTGTATGACTAATATACTCAATTGTGAAATAACTTTAGCAATCGTTGCAATTTCTAAGTTTGTTGTCTCTTGTCAGAAAAATGTCAGTTTAATTTGAAAAGGGTGCCGATTTGCGAAATTGAAATGACATTCCTGCGTAGATTATTCTCGAGTAAGCCTAAGAAGATATGTTCACGTCATCCAGACGGGGGCCATTTGATCTACAAACGGATCTCGCTGTTTGCTGCAATTCCCATCATTATAGTACTAACAGCAACCGTTTTTATGGGTAAAGCTGAGAAGCCACGGGAACCTTTTGTTCCATACGAGTTTTTACGTCGCCGCACCAAGAGATTCCCTTGGGGTGATGGCCAGAAATCCCTTTTCCACAATGATCATACCAATCCTCTTCCCGATGGCTATGTTACCGAAGGTGAAGAGTACGAGTGCGACGAATAAGTTAACAAAGTAAAATTTACTTTTTCAATGAACTTGATTAGAACTCGGGCGACAAAATTTCGAAAATAAAGATTATATTAATTCCGTACACATTATAATTTTGTTGACTGTGCTTGGAGAAATAATATGGTTAAGTAATTTGAATCATTAATAATTTTCATGTCTACTGATTAAGTCTACTGATAATTCTTATAATTTTCAAACTATTTGTAAACAAATAGTTTTATTCAAATATTAAACCAATGAGAAAGAAGCGCATTATGGCATTTAAGTAATTCTATATAGATGGCTCCGCACGCGGTGGACTCTGCGCAATTCGCGTAGTTAAGGTTATCCACCATTGCACCAACACTACTCCTCACATTACACTACATTGCCTTCGTTGCTTGGAGTTAGTCTCTACGTATAATTGGTTTACTGTAATAGCTTTGCTGTGCTGTTCGCTGCGAAAACGACGGAGTCAATGAAGTGATCCTCTTCATCTATTTTCTGATCGTGGCTGCGTGCGGAGTGAACATTGTACCAATGCGTTATGCGATATTTTCCTCAATGCGTATGGTGTGGTGAAGATAATACAAACACAATTAATAAATCACAAGCGAGGCGGTATTGTGAATAAAGTGCAGAGAAACGATCGCCAAAATGGCAGTGGTGAGTAAATTTTTCCATTGCATTTATTGATAATACGTTGAAAGGTTCAACCTGAATCCGAGGGACGAGCACACATCTCGCTGCTCCGTATGTGTGGCTCTACATTAATGTGCTATTTGTAATAGTTAAAGGTTTACAAGGACGTTATTGAAGATGTTATATCAGCAGCACGAGAGATGTTTCTCGAGGACGGTGTCGACGAGCAAGTGCTGCAGGAGTTGCGACAGACATGGGAGAGCAAATTGATAGCCAGCAAGGCCGTGGAAGCGAAAACGGAAGTGGAGAAACAGAGTATGATGATAAGTGCGGTTTTAAATGACATCCTCGTTTAATATGTGTATGATTCTTTTCAGCCACGACCAAGAAATCAAATGGAAGCTCTGGTGGCGCAGCAGCGAATGCGTCGAACAATGCAGAAGTGGCGAATGGTAACGGCCTGCAGAAGGGCCAACAAACTCAACAAGTAGGACAAGCCCAGAAGCAGGTTGTGGGCCAAGTAGCGCCCAACAATCATGTGCAGACGCCGCAGCAGGTTATTGAAACGAAAATGGTTCCTATCCAAATAACGCTACCAGCACAGCCCACGACGAATACGCCTCAACGCGTGTTGACGATTCAAGTGCCAGCGACGGCGCTCCAGGACAATTTGTTGCATAAAGTGCTCACCGGTCAAGTGATAACGACTACGATGAATCTTCCACCGTCAATTGCCTCCTCAGTGCTTCAGCAGCACGTGAACGCTGCATTCAGTCAGCTGGCGCCGAGCATGATGAGCGGCATTATTGGCACGGCTACTCCGAACAAGACTGTGATACAAAACGATGGTGCTCACGATGATTTGGCGCAATTCGACATCAAAGTGTTGTCTTCTCCTCCACCAAAGCCGACCGCTTCTTCGTCGACGTCGCGTAAACTGGGGAGAAAACGCGTACGTTTGAGCGATTTAATTAAGCAATTTGATGGCCCGCATGACACTTCTGACGATGATGATGATGCCTCTGATGATGATGATATTTCGGACAATGACGACGACGAAAAGGATGATGATGAACAGGAAATGGATGACGGCGGTCCGGAGGAGGAACCATTGAATTCCGAGGATGATGTTACTGATGAAGACCCTGTTGATATATTTGATACGGATAATGTTGTTGTATGTCAATATGATAAGGTGAGCTATACCAGAATGTCTAAGTTATTCAAATGGATTATTTGGAAAGTTTGAGCCTTGGAATTAATGTTCTGTACTCTGTTTTAGATTACAAGGAGTCGCAACAAATGGAAGTTTCATTTAAAAGATGGCATAATGAATTTAAAAGGTGAAGATTATGTATTCCAAAAGGCGAATGGCGATGCCGAATGGTAATGATCTTATTATTTTGAGTTAGCCGAGTCAAAACATGTTTGGTCGTGTGTAATATACCGCATAGTATGTTACTCATGATAGTTTGCCAAATATCAGCGATAAAAAATTAAATTGAAAAGGATAATTTTGAAATAAAGCAGAAACACGGACTGTATCCATATGTACATCATAGGAGTAAGGACTATAAGTTATTAGTATATAATCTTTCTTTGATCATTACGATTCCTTAAGCACTACCATGCAAATGCGCATTGCGAGATATTCTAGGTTTATAATTCATTAAGTTTTAAGTTGTATATGGAAAAATAATCATTATACAATCGTGCGAAGAAAGCAGCAGAACCACCTAAGAACATTATTGAAATAGATTTAGTACAATATTAACAAGGCATTCTGTCATTTTTAGAGGCATTTGCGATTAGGAAACAAATTCAGTGTTCCTGCGTATACAGACAAATTGTATGCAAGCATAGAATATGTGCAGCAGTGTTTTAATTTAGGATTACTGGAAGTGTACACAAATACAAAATGAGGTTTATTATGAAGAAGTGCGGTATTTATAGTGAAATGATGAACAGTTTTTACCAAACTTAAGGTACCGGAATAAGAAAATTATACATAATACTGATAACACTGATAATGAATTATTGTCTCAAACAGGTACCTATCTGAAAATGTCGACGAACATTACGATGTAAATAATTTTAAAGCATGATCTTAAATCATTGTTTACCTGTTCATTAGTTTTATAACAATCAAAAGATTTAGTTGTTTACGTGTGGAGGTTTCTGTTTTTAGTTGCAATGGGCACCGTGGTATATTATGGATATGTATTAATCTGATATAGGAATAGTGCCTCCAACATATTTGAAACAATTTTTGGTAGTCTTTTAATGAATTTTGTAATAACATTATATATATATATTATATGTGTGTATATTATACATGCATCATTATGCAAATACAGATCATGAAAAATGAGTAAAACCAAGAAAACGCAGCTAATTTGTATACAATTGTAATTACGTTTTGAAAACGAAAATTTATTCTTGATATCAGGTCTTATTATTATGGTAACCTGTTTTCGCTCCTTAAACATTTGATTGTAAAGTGGCATTCATAATTGTCCTTTTCGGTAGGTCTAATAAAATAACTATAACAACTACTTATGTAAAATATCAACTGCATCTTTCTATGAAAATTAAACAAATATTTTTTCCAATAACAACTTGTTTTATAGACTACCCTCTTATAGTTGATTCCCTTTTAAATTTAAACCGACCACAACCACTAAATTTTTTTAACTTTCTCGTTACCAACACGGACTGTAATTGGAATGTATTTGAATTAATCATTGCATTAATGATAGACAAAACGCAGTTCAGTAATGATAAGGATGCTGAAATGATGTACGTGTTAATGATTACAAATCCAATATAATTGATAATAAACTACTGACATAGAATTATTTACGCTGATTATTTAATTTATGAATGAATAGTTAATATTTCGCACTAATCTGTTCACATGCTGATCTCTGGATGTTCAATATTTATCAGAAATGTATTTTACGCTTAAGATAAAAAGCCATTAATGTGCAATTTTAATAGATTGGCTCTAATTGATTTGGTATAAAAGCCATGGTAGAATTCTGAAACAGCACACTTCCGATTTGTTTGGAACGAGTCCAAGATGTGGTCGCAACTTTTACTGTGTGCTCTCAGTAAGTATTCATTTGAAATTTGGTAATAACATATAATTTAAATCATATGTACTTGTTTCTGTAGTTGGCTTTGCTGCTGCCTCCAACAATGGATGGCAAAGCAACATGGAATACGAATACAAAGTGCATGGTCGCACTCTTACCAGCTTGCCAGACCTTGCCAACCAATACGCCGGTATTTTAATGAAGGCTAAGCTCATCGTTCATCCAGAGAACAATGAATCCCTTATGGCCAAGATTATCAACGCTCAATACAGCCAAGTTCATGCCAATCTTCCAGAGGGTTGGAAGAGCGATATCCCTGAGCAAAAATTGCAATACAAGCAATTGGACCTCAGTGACAAGCCTTTCCAAATCTTGTTGAAGAACGGTGTTGTCCGCGATGTTATTGTCCACCGCGAATGCCAAAACTGGGAAGCTAACATCATTAAGGCTATCGTGTCTCAAGTTCAACTTGATACCCATGGCGAACATGTTGTTAAGTCTCACATCAACCAACTCCCAGAAGGTGACTCCAACTCTGCTGTCTTCAAGACCATGGAAGACACCATCACCGGCACCTATGAAACTTTGTATGACATCACTCCATTGCCAGAGTACATCTTGCAATCTCAACCAGAGCTTGTCCCAATGCCACATTTGGTTAAGGATGGCGAAGTTATTGAAATTGTCAAGACTAAGAACTTTAGCCGCAGTGAAGAACGTCTTAGCTACTACTACGGATTTGGCGGTATGGGTCAATTTGAACCAAACACCAACCATATGGGCAAATTCTTCCTTCGCAACGCTCTCAGCCGTGTCATCGTTACTGGTTCCTTGAAACGCTTCACTATTCAATCTGCCACCACCACCAACAAGATTATGATGAGCCCAACCCTTAACACCGAACAAAAGGGCATGGTTGTGTCTCACCTCAACTTGACTCTTTGCGAAATGAAGCCAGTTTCTGAATCTTTCCAACTACCACAACCAGCCCAAAAACTTGGCTCTCTCACCTACACCTTCAATAACCCATTGAACGGTAACTATGAAGCCCGTCAAGGCTCCAAGCGCCAACAAGATCAAGACAACTGGTACTCCTCTGAGGAAGATAGCCGCGAACAAAAGCAACACTACAGGAACCGTCGCTCCGTCCAACAAGGCATTGAATCTGTCGAAGAACAAGAACAATGGGCTCAAGAAGAAAACAAGCTGAACCAAGCTCCACAATCTCCACTCCTCCCATTGTACATTGGCTACAAGGGTAAGAACATCAAGAATGCCGAACAAATCAACGTTGTTGAAGTTGCCCAAAAAATTGCTCAACAAATTGGCAAGGAGATGGAACGCCCACAAGAATTGTACAAGGAACAAACCCTTGCTAAATTCGTCATCTTGTGCTCTGTCGCCCGCGTCATGAACGAAAAGGAAATGGAACAAGTTACCCAAAAGCTTTACATCAGGGAAGAAGAACAAAAACCAGAAGCTTACAATGCCTGGTGCATTTGGCGCGATGCTGTTGCTGAATCCGGTACCGGCCCAGCTCTCTTGACCATCCAACAATTGATCAAGAACAAGAAGATCACCCATGAAGAAGCCGCTGAATGCGTTGCTACCATGTCCGAATCTGTTCGCCAACCAACTCAAGAATACATGCGCGTTTTCTTCCAATTGATCAAGGAACATGAAGTCCAACAACAATCAATCCTTAATGACACCGCTATCTTGTCTTACTGCAATCTCGTTCGTCAAGTTTACGTTGATAAATTGAGCTCTCACAACCAATTCCCAGTGCACAGCTTCGGTTTGTTCCGCACTGAAGAAGGCAAACAATTTGTTGCCCAAGAATTGATCCCATACTTGAAGGAAAAGTTCAACCACGCCGTCCAACAAGCTGACAGCCACAAGGTTCTTGTGTACATCCGCGCTCTTGGCAATGTCGCTCACCAACAGGTCCTCGAAGCCTTCGAGCCATACCTTGAAGGTGGTAAGCAATGCTCTCAATTCCAACGCATTCAAATGATCGTTGCTTTGGACAAATTCGTTAAGGTCCATCCAAAGATCGCTAACTCTGTCATGTACAAAATCTACCAAAATGCTGGTGAAACCCCAGAGGCTCGCGTTGCCGCTGTTTACCAACTTATGCGCACTGTTCCTTCTGCTTCTATGCTTCAACGTATTGCCCAATACACCAACGTTGATACCTGCGAACAAGTCAATGCCGCTGTCAAGTCTTCCATTGAGTCTGCCGCCGATTTGGAAGGTAGCGAATTCGCTGAACTCCGCGAAAACGCTCGCTCTGCTCTTCCATTGTTGACCAAGAATGTCTATGGTATCCAATACAGCAGCAACTTCTTGCGCAGCTACGTTCAACATCAAATGGAATTCTTCTACAAGCAAACCGTTCAAACCTATGGTAGCCACGATAGCTTCTATGTCAAGGGCTTGAAATACGCTCTTCGCGCTGGTCTCGGTGGTGCCCGCCGTCAAATCGTTAACGCTCAATACATGGTTTCCTGTATTGATGAACTTACCAACGTCCTCTACAAGCAATTCAACAAGTACGAACAAGAGCAACAACAACAACAACAAGGTTACCAACAAGCTAAGCAACAAAAGTACTCCAGCGAATACATCGCTGAAAAACTTAACTTGAAGAACCATGAACGCGAACAACTTGAGGGCAGCTTCCTCGTTCAATTGATCGGCGGTGCCACTCGCTACTTTACTTTCAACAACCAAACTTTGGAAATGATGCCACAATACGTTCAAGAGATTGAGGAATATTTGCGCGAAGGCAAGAAATTCCACTACACCAAGATGATGAACCGTTTTGATATCGCTATCAGTTTCCCAACTGAAATGGCCTTCCCATTCATCTACACTTTGGATGCCCCAACTGCCATTCACTTCCAAGGCAAAATCCGCGCTACTGCTGAACCAAAGATGAGCAACGGTCAAAACATCGACAAGCCAGAAACTATTTCTGCCCATGCTGAAATCCGCGCTCACTTGAGCTCCAGGCTTCAAGCCAAGATCGGTTTCGTCACTCCATTCGACTACCAACACTATGTTGCCGGTTACGACAAGAATGTGCACTTCAACTTGCCAATCAAGTCCCAAATCGAATTCAACCTCAAGAACAAGCAAGTCCACGCTCAATTCCAACCAATTGAACAAGACAAGAACACCAAAGTGTTCCACTACAGCACCTGGCCATACACTGCCCAACATAACATCTTGAACTTGCAACCAATCGCCGACAGCAAGGACTGCAAGGTCATCTTTGCTGAACAAGAGCCAGAAACTCATTTCGAAAAATATTTCGGCAAGGAAACCGGCATGACTTTCCGCGTTCAATACGTCTCTGAGCAAAAGTTCGCTGATGCTATGTGGTTCTACGAACAATTCCAACGCCATGATGCTATCTCTGCCTTCCTCGCTCCAGCTTACGATGAAACCATGCACCATACCAAGTTGAACATTGAATACAACGGCCAAAAATCCACCGCTCACAAGGTTCAATTCCGTTTCGGTTATGAGAAATTGTACGAACAAGAAGAAGGACAACACAACTTTGAAATTGCTCAATTCGCTCAATTGCCACGTGAAACTAAGGCTCGTCAACAACAATTCGCTAAGATGGCTTCTGCTGGTATTGCCAGCTCCACCGCTCACGTCTTGGACGCTGTTGTTGAATTCGAAGGTCAAAAGAAGACCGAGTATGTTGCCACCGTTGCTGTTGCTTCCAGCCCAGTTGCCGAAAAGGCTCGTCTTCTCTTCTTCTACCAAAAGAATGGTGACAAGAAATACCAAGCCGCTTTTGCCGCCAAGGCTAACATCCCTAACACCAATGGTCTTGACTTTGCCTACGCTTTGAAATTCGACCCAACTACCACCGCTCAAGCTGAAATTGCTTTCGGCGAAGATCTTCAATCTGCTACCAAGATTAACTTCAACGCCAAGCTCCAAAAGAGTGAAACCCGCCAACAATACTTGAAGGATAGCGACCGGGCTCATGAATGCCACGAAGAAATGAAACAAGGCAATACCCAAATGCCAGCTTGCGCTAACATGACCTACGAAGCCAACCTTTTGGACCACGTCAACATCCACGTTGAATTCGATAACATGTCTCCAAAGGTTCGCGACGTCTTCAACAAGTACCACAACGCTCTTCGTTTCTACAGCTACTTCAACCTTGATGAAAATACCGTTAACCCACACACCACCGAAAAGGAAAACGAATTGTACGTTCAAGCTCGTTTCGATCCAACTCGCTTCGAATACGTCAACGTTACCTTGAGGACCCACAAATTGGAAACCCATATGGACCGTATTCGTATCAACAAGTTTGCCAAGCAAATCGTTGTCTTCCACCCAGTCTTCCGCATGTACGATCGCGTCTTCAGCGAAGCTCTTGAGATTGATACCTACAAACGTAAGTGTTTTCTAATCCCCAATAACCAGAGGTTTTCATAAATAATTTGTCTAGCAATCTGCGTTGTTGATCAAACTGCTGCCAATACTTTCGACAACAAATCCTACCCCTTGGATCTTGGTAACAATTGGACCGTTATGTTGCAATACGCTCCACGTTTCGCTAGGCACAGCCATCACTACCAAAAGTACCAAAATCAACAAGAAAAACAACAATTGGAACAATACAATGTCCTCGTTCGCGATGATAAGAATGGCAAGCAGAAGGAAATGAAGATGACCATCCGTACTCCAGAATGTGACGGTCAAACCATCCAAATTGAATTCTTCCCAGTCGCTCAATGCGGTGACAACAAGCAATGCGCTAAGGTCCACTACAACGGCCAAGAAGTTCATTACGACGACAAGAAGGTCTACCAAATCAAGCGCGATTTGGTCTTGATCTACGCTTTGCCAAACGGAGACGTTAAGGTTGATGTTAAGAATGCTTTCTACATCATTTACGACGGTGAACGCGTCAAGATTACTGCCACTCACGATAAACTTCGTGGTGCTCTTCGTGGTCTCTGCGGTACTTTCTCCGGTGAACAAACTGACGACTTCCTTGCCCCACAAAACTGCATCTACGCTCAACCAGAAGCTTTCATTGCCTCTTACCAAGTTGAGCAATCTGGTGAAGGTCGCCAAGGTCGTTACAACTACAAGAAGTCTCAAGGCGAAGCTCAATGCGTTGAGCAAAAGATGGAATACGCTAACGTAATCTCCGATCAAGATGCTGGTCGCCAACAACACCAATACCAACGTATTGCTGGCAACAAGAGTCACCAATATGAACGCCAACAAAACTCTGGTCGCTACAACAACGAAGAATCCAGCTGCGTCGCTCATCAAACCCGCTACCACGTCCGCGAAAACGATAATGAAATTTGCTTCACAATTCGTCCATTGCCAGTCTGCAGACGTCATTGCAACGCTGAACGTGTGATTGAGAAGAATGTTGCTGTTCATTGCGTGCAAAAGTCCAACGTTTCTAGCTTGTGGAAGCAACAAATTGATAACGGCGCTAGCCCAGACTTCAGCAACAAGTCCGTTACCAAGACCATCAAGATACAAGTCCATGAATCTTGCTCTAAGTACTAGACGACAAATTTAATTTGTAAACATGATTATAAATTAATAGCATTGAAAAAATATAGAAAAAAATAATAAATAAATTTTTAACATAATGTTGCTTTTTGTTACAGTTCTAAATATTTTAGAAGTTATGCTACAATATTCAATGCAGAGTAAACTAATTAAAATCTAAAAAGAATTTAATACGCAAACATTATTCAACTTTTAAAATGATACATAAGTTGGTTTCTCCAATAAAAAAAGTTTTAAAGTTTTGAAATTAAAAAGTGCGCGCTGAGAGAACCCTCGACGGAGAATTTAGGAAGTAATAGCTCTTTAACTGAATCAGCTGATACATAACTAGGTCATTTAAACCATTTAAATGTTGTTGTTTACCTATGGTTCGTTGGTAACTATGCAAAATCGACAATATTTAAAATATTTAGGCATATTTAAATAATGAATTATAATTTTTTGTTGAATTTTCAGCTCTACTGATTAATGCAAGCTTGTATTCATATTTAAGTTTCATGTACTGAGGTTATAACCTCTTTACACAATCATTAAAATTCTTGTAACTCCTTTGTAAAATTGCATTCAATATTTGATCCATCATATTATGTTTAATAAGTAACTACGGAATTCAGGCCAAAATTACTAGTGGATCATACAAGAATTGCTCAAATTTAAGGTTGTGCTGTTGTGGTCTTTGGCATCTATCCACAAAGGAAGATCAATCTTATACTCCAGGCTTTTCTATTAATTATTCCACAATGTCCAGCACAGGTAGCTCAGAGCCAATGCATAGGCAACTTAGAAGTAATAAAGAGTCATTTAGTCAATCAATGTGTAGTAATATGCAACAACCTCAGAAACAAATGGATATGGTTGATCCAGCAACAATTGCTGCTCGTTGCAGTATTGCAATTGAGGGCAAAAACAATATGATAGCATTTGAAGGCCATTCATCAAAGTTCAAACAGTTTGATGCAAATAAACATTAATTTTATATATTGACATATAAAGTACTTACTTGTATAATTATTATAAAGAAAAATGGATATTATTTGGCATTAAATAAATTACATTTGCGCCGATATTGCTTTTAACGAATTATTTACCTTGCATTATTATACTGTACAAATACGATTTTGAATCTATAATACTCTATCCCTATAAAAGTTCATTAATATGTGGGTTATATTAAAGCCACCAGTAAGACTTATAATATAGAATATGACTGCCAGTGGCAATGGAGCCAAAATAAATCGAGTACGTTGTAAAAAGTGTAAAGAATTATAGCCCAAAAATGTAATGTAAATATAATAGGCCACTGCAACTAACCAAAATGTATTGCCCAAAAATCTGGATGCAAACCATTCATGACTTATCAATCCTGCAACCAGAATAGTAATATTTAATGGATTGCCAAGTATTAAGTATTTCTCATACCATTATAGAAGAATAATTGACAAAAATGTAATAGAATTAAAGGTGGAAAGAATGCATTCAAATGTACATCAAATGCATATCCCCATTCAACATCAGGGTCTTGTTGACTGCTTCTGAAATATCTATTTAAGATATACCTAAAATAATCATAAATAACTCATATTATAACACCATTTAATAATGACTTACCAAAATAATGTGGCTATTATAATACCCACTCCAATGCAATCAACAAATATTACATATAATAAAAAGTTCAGGAACTGAATGACCCCTAATCTTAACACTATTGCAAAACCAATTGATGTTACTAGAAAAAGTATGCTCATTAATGAATAACCATGGTATAGTATTGTTATTATACATACCACAAAGCCATGCAGCAAATAGCACCAGAAAAGCAGGATCATCCCTTGCAAATTGTGACTTTGTCTCTACAAATGTACAAGATTAAAATAGACTCTAGGCCTGGTTGAAGTATGGTTAATACTTTTCCTATATTGAAAATTTTTATAAACTTTCTGGGGAGCTATAAACAAGTACAACATTTGCCAAATTGCAAACTCAAAATCCATTTGGTCAAATTTAAGCATACGTCTCATATATTTGTAACATTTTGTGGCGGCGGTCATACAATCCTTTGGGTGATTTGCAGGCATCGGCAAAGAGTTTTGTCTGTGCATCTTTGTGTTTAGACTGGCACATTAAATATAATCCTAATTATTTCAAGATAACCTGTAATCAACTGACTGTGAGGCGTTCAATGTTATAAGTGAGCAAACTTACAGTTTGTTTTCTGCTATATGAGATGTACCATTGAAATCCAATAGAATTTTATAGTTGTCTATTGTTTGCAATCATTTTATTGTACATAATTCACGATTATTTCGTCACCAACTTATGTTTACAACTGGATATGTTGTCATACTGATGCATTCGAGCTGTATCGGAGGAATTCGTAATTCCGAAAACATGCCAATTTGTATATCAGGTGCTGCCAAGACCGGGAAAATACCTGAACTAGGAACAACAACAAACCAAGTGCTGTGTAACCTTAATGTGTTAGAAAATACAATATTTGATTGTTTAGGCTGAAACATTAAAATAATTCATTTATTTACATGAAACTTATGTAAAATTCATTGCGTGCACAATGGCGAGCTCGGATGAACCGTTCAATGGAGATGATAACAAGCCTTTCAATATCAATGAACCACCTGAACCTGTAAGTGTTTGTTTCCAATTTCTTCTTTGATAAGTTATTATTTAATTTTTGCATAGTTTCAACCATGCTTCATGTGCAACGGCTTTTATGGACCATGTTATGAAGACCCCATTTGTCCAATTTGCCACCTGTTCTTGCTGACAAATGCAAACACTGACAAAACAAATTCTGTACACAAAATCTACCAGACTTGTTTGCCTGAAGAGAAAGATGATGAGGATTCAGGCAATGATGAGCCTGTGGAGGATAATGATAGATCTGAGAATTCAGCCAATGAACCTGTGGTACCTGTGCCAGAAAACAATCAAGACGTTCCCACTAGAGTTGGTACAATTGAACAATTACCACCTGAAGGTAACAATGATAAATTGTTTCAAAAATGTTCATGAACTTAATTTAATTACCCTTTTTAGTAATGATGCTTGCTCTGGCATATTTGGATGACCTTTCCATGTGGGCTGCAGCTTCAGTGAACTACAGATGGAGAGAAATTATAACTCAAAGAGTTACTACTCCTGACTATTGGCAAAATATGGTCATTTTGAGATGGCCTTTATTCAAATTTGGAGAGAATGCAAAGATTAAAGATTGGTTTGAGGTAATTACTCCTCCTGATTAATGAATTACAAATGTAATAGATTTGTGCCAATTCAGGTTTACGCTTCCTTGGCCAAAAGCAGTTGCTGTTTCAAGTGTTTGCGACACATGGCATTTTGTAAACCAGATGAACGACAGACAACATGGTGTAAACGTCGCTTAAGTAATGAATTAAAGTCATTACGTACCGATCCACCTGATGGTATTCAAGCGCAGCCCATTGATAAACAATATTGTCATTGGATGGCCAGCGTTCAGGGACCAGTTGGAAGTCCATACGAAGGTGGCATTTTCTTTCTTTACCTTTACGTTTCCTTGGATTACCCAATGATTCCACCGATTGTGCGTTTCATCACGAAGATTTATCATCCGAATATCTCACGTCATGGAGATATTGGCTTGGATTGCATTGGCAACAATTGGTCGTTGGCACTGACCATTAGCAAAGTGCTCATTTCCATTCAGTCTTTACTCACTGATCCGGCGAGCGAGGTGAGTGCAGTTTTATTTATTCATCATGATAGGTGTTCCCGAATGTTTCATAATTATTAATATTTAACCGGCACATAATAATGGGTCGTAATACTCGTAAAGCGAGCGCTGGAAACTGCTTGTGGCTTATTCCAGGATGCAGATGTTTTTCCATTTATTTTTGTTTATTTAGTTTGTTACCGTAGAACCCCATGTTATTATACTGACAACGGCGCCTGTTTTTATTCTTTTACTGGCGAACATTAATTTTTCACATGGCAGTTTTTGTTGCGTTGCATTAAATTGCGACCCGTGATGGCATATTTTATGCAACAAAAGACATGCATTATGTTGTTAAAAACGTGGCATTTTCGTAATTCGCCGCCGCGCCGCTCGTTTATCTTTGTACTACAGCGCAGGGATAGGAATAAAATGTTTGTTGCATTTTCAGTATGCAACAAGAATATCTTGCTTAGAACATAAGATGTAAAGTTGTTATCTGTGTAAACCGCGATCAATTAGAATTAAATTGAAAGTAAAACGAGCAACTTTTGGCTTTACAAACGTGAAACAAGCATGTAAAGAAACAAAGCGGAAAATTAGCATTATTTCCTTGCATTAATCGCGATAATATGTTAATTGAATGGAATTAGGTATTGTTTATTGTTTACTTTGCGTTGTGCGCATCCATTGTGCAGTTAATAATCTAAATTACAAATTCCCAAAGCACGAAAAGCTAATGAGTAAAATATTGTTTTCCACGGAGAATCTGCATGTATACAATGTGCTTTTCGCTGCTCAGAAAGGATTTAAATATTGTTAATTTTAATTGGTAGCAGTACGCATATTGTATATGCATCTAATTGGAAAGTCGCGCCCTTATGATGGTGGTCGTTATTGAATAATTGCCGTATTCGTTCGTATAATTAGCGCGGCACACTTGCGCGTATGCGAGAGATCGTAATTGAATCGTATGGCAATGATGATAATCCAGCAGGCAAGCGCAGGACCTGGGCGTAGTGCACATCCGTTTTTTGCGCATGCAGTTAGCGTTTTTAATGATTTAATTAATCACTGCGCGCGTGCACATGGTGCATGGCTGACTGTATAATTGCTCATTTGCCCATGGGCAATGCATGTGCGTTGCGCTTCCTGCGCTTCCCAAGTGATTAGCAAATACTTTGCGAACGCAAACAATCACTTCGTTGGGATTTAGCATTAGTATTCAAATTGCAATTGGAATGTTAATTGTGCGAATCAATTAGTCGCTGCGTAATGTTTAAGTACAACATGAAAAAGCCATCAACAATAATCTCGCGGGGCACGCCGTGGATTTATTACGGATTTAAATGGACATCAATCATTAGCCGCTGGACGATGATAAAAAAGCGAATGCATGCGTAAAAACATTGGGAGAAAAATGGCGCGACTATCGATGATGAGACTTTTTGTGGAAAAAAGTTTGTTAGGTTCGTTAGCGCGCAACGAACACTGACACTCATTAGGCTCTCCGGGGGCGCTTTTAATAAATATTTTGTGAAACTTGATCAAAGCTTTCTCATTCATTATCGCTACAGATGTTTGCGCGCGCGAATCGCACACAATTTGCTCAACATTGACTGCGTAATTAATTATTTGATAGGTCGTTCAAGAAAAAGCGTATAATAAGGATTAGTGCGCCTCGTCTTTTTTATGGGGCGAGTTTAATCCGCTCTTGAGCAAAACTAATGTTGGATTAGATTCTGGCGTTGAACTAGATTTCGCGTATCATTTGCATGCACATTTTCTTTTTGCACGTCGAGAGGAAAAATTCGGAATTGTTTCGAGTGGGCAATTTTTCGTCCGTCTTCTTCATCGCCGGAAGAGAGATATTTATCAAGATGAGCTGTTTCATCCCCCGCAAAGCTGCATGTTCTTCATTCTCAACGCATTTGCGTCTATGCGTGTACAAGCCATTTATCTCGTCCTTTATTTCACGTCCATTCTCATCCCTCACATGCGTCGCGCATGACATTCATTCGTTCTCGCGGCGCGGCGGCTTTGCAATAAGCGCATGTTCGAGTTCACAATTTGCAATTTGAAAATTGGAACTCTTAAGTTGGCGGTGGGAACGGTGGGGCAAAATTATGATATATTTTGACATTCGCAAAGTGCACCCAGAGTGCAGGAAAATGCAGCATCAGGTCCAAGGAGAGCTTTCATTGATATATGTGAGCATTGCGCGCGGTCCGCTGAAAACTTTTGCACATTCCGGAGCGTTTTTCATTCGCTTCGAAGTGCATAAACTTCTCTCTGCGCCAGATTGGGCTTTACCTAATACTAGACTGACATAGAATTTCTTATTTTTGTTTTTGCACACAAGGTGCTTGTGCATGGAAAGGTCGGAGGCGGTTCCGTGGTGGTAGCGGTGGCGGTGGCGTTGGTTGTTTCTTAGAAACATGTCGGCTGCACGGCGCATTGGTAATCTGCATGTAATATTGTCTTGCATGCTTTCAGCGCACAGCATGCTCCTGCACATAATTGCAACACCAACTTGTTTCGCTTTTCATTCTCTCCGCAGTGCAGCGTTTTTTGTTTGTTTTCTCGGTCTCGTTCTTCTTAGGTTTTCCTCATTTCTTCAGCCTTGGCAGGCGTTTTGTTTTCGTTGCGTTCGCTTTTAGCTTTCACATTTAGTACGACGACGGCGGCGGGGCCGAGAGTGCAAGTGCAGCAAGGAATTTATTTTCCGCTTAATAACGGCCGCCAGAAGAGCGGAAAAACGCTCTTCACCAGAGCCAGATAAAAGTTTGCTCGCGTTGGTGGAAAGCGAGCCAAACAAGGATGCAAATTGATGAAATGAAATAAGCCAACGCGAGTTTTCCGGGTAATAGTGTAATAGTTTATGGTCTTTATTCCTGCATTCTTTCAGTCGTAAAAGACAAGAGTTATTCTTGGTATCTTTGCTCTGAATGCTGTATTCTAATTAATAAGTTGTTTATCATTTAAAATACCTACATTTTCATCTTATTATTCTATTTTCAATTTAACGTTTTATTATGCTGAGAGGAGAAGAATAGAATTTTCGAATAGTTTTTGATAAAGTTGGCGGACGACTTGTAAAAGTTGTTTAATTCCGCAATTTGAATGTCAAAGCGGGAGCGTTTATTGGTTATTAGCCGCTTTTACATTGTGCTGCTCAATGACGATGGCAGTTTTCCTATAGTTTCATTCGCTCACAACAAGTGTAAAGTTCATTTTCATTTTTGGTGCACACTGAGCGCCAACCCAAGCCGTTGTCGAAATTCAATAGTTTCATAAGTTCGTTTTCCGAGTAGGCGGCGATGCCTATCTCCTAGCTGCATTCAGAGCTCTCGAGCATTGTGCATACTCATTGCGTATGCAGCTTGCTTGCTTAGCACTAGGGAATTCAATGCGATACACGCAAAGCAAAAAAGCTGTGAATGCTTTTAAGCTATTATAGCATATGATTTTCGCATTCCGGAGAGAAAATGCATCCCTTTTGTGCTGCCGCCGGCTCCTGCTGGTTTTTATGCTGTAAACGCTGTGCGAATAGAGGATGTGCATTATTGAGTGAAAAGTGCACTACTAATTGAACTCGTGCATATTTCTTTCCAGGGAGCGAATATTTTACAACATTTTAATCCATTAGCATAATATTTAACTTGTATTATCCGAGTGTATTCAGGAAATGATTAGAATTTACATATTATGCTGTAATCAGGAAGTGATCCTGTTGTTTTGGGACAGTCGTGTTTATAAAAATCTCGAAGGCTTTGTTGTTGTTATGTTTGAAGCTCTAATCCGGTTTCGGGACATTGTGTACGCTTTCACGTGCGGATGTATCACTGCGCATAAGGATCAGACGGACTCGTTTGCTCTTCGAAGGTGTATTTATATTTATTTCTACTTTCCGTAATCCTAAATCCGTATGGGATTTGTGGAATTAGATATGCGTAATTCACAATTCAGCAAAACGATTTCGGATCGCGTTGTGTACGTGGGATAAATTTATAATAAGCGAAGGACGCTCGTGTTTTTGTTTCATTCGGTTAGTACATCATAGAAGTGATGGACAGTCATACTGAATATTCATAGTCTGTTGGATGTTATAGGAAAATGCCAGTGGCGATTTTGACAAATATAAACATCGCAAACATTATACGAGGATCTTTTTTCATTGCTTTGCGAATTCTACGAGTCGAATTGGGCAGTCGGAAAAGTGCAAGTTCACAACCTTCGCGTTTTGTTGCGTTGACATTTTCGAAATTGGATGTATCTGCAGGGTACATTTGGCCTGCATTTGCAAACATAGTAAATGCAACTGGAAATTTCCATGGTTAAACTAAACAATTTTTATTTTACTGCAGCACTATTTGAATTTAGATAAGGGAATTAAATATTCTTGCGTTCTGTTTAATTCTGCAACATGGCGTTGCAAATTAAGAAGATTCGTGAAAGTTTGGATTTGTATTTTCGGATGAATTGCATAATGCGTCGATTGAAATGCATGTAGGTTGTTTCAGAACAATTTTGAGGTGTTATAACACGTTTACAACATGATTCTGGAACATGCACTTTATCCTCGTAGATTTTGATCCACCCTGCTGTGGTGGATGCGAACAACAAGTTGGGGCGGCTGTAGTTTATGCACTCGGGCTGGATGCAGCTCGTGCATGCTCCGAGTCTTTCGGGTGGTTGGATTTGCATTGGTTTACGTGGTTGCAATAAAGTTGGGCGTGGGTATTTAAGATGAAATTAGATATAAAATATAACTTTATTACGGTTCGAGCGATACGCGTTCGGGGAATACGCAGCGGTGCACTTCGCACCACTTTACGTTGACACTTGAGTTAACTTCTTATCATTGCGCGCCCAACTTATGCAGAACAATGAGCAATATTTCCGGCGTGCGCGCTGCCGCTCGTTCACTTCCTCTTCCGCATGTGCAGCTGTTATCCGACTAATATCCTTTGCTAGTTTTTCCCCAGTGACATTGAAATTGCACGTCTTCTTCACGCCTCTTCAAACAAGGCACGTGTTGTTCGTCGGTGTACGTTTATGCTTGTTTTTGTTACTTTTGCCATTGAGATTTTCCGGCAAGAGAGATTAAACCGCAGCTGAAACATAAGGCTAGACTAAATTGTTGAAATGTTTCAGATTTATGCCTGCTTGTTGTGCGTATGATTATGTTTTATGCGTTTTCTTTCTGGTCAAATAACAGTAACATATTTTCTTGTTATAGCTTTGTTTGTCATTCAGCATTCAGATTTATTATGACGAAGACAAGTCTAATTTAGTTTTATGCGCTGGAGCGTCTATTTCCGCTTTTAATTCCACATGCAAATCATGCGAAATAAAGTAAAAGTTGATATGCGTTGCTAACTTTTTGGGGTTGTCATTAATTTACGTGATTTACGTTGCGTGTCTTGTCATTGAAAGCGGTCAAATGCCATAAATGAAATCTTTATTATCGCGTGTGCGCATCTTTTAGTAGCGCAATAAAGGGGAAGAAATTTTTACAACTTGAAAATGCACTTAATTGTGCTACATTTTCGCTACTTTCGAACAGTCGGTAGTTATTCGTTGGGCGTGTTTTATGTGGTGGTTTCATCGCTTTTTTACGTTACGCGCTTAATTAGATTTTTTCCACGGCTGTTGTTGCTCTTGCCGTAATTGTTCGAACAACATTGCGGTCACTTTAGAGATCTCCGCATGCTGTAATTACACACATGTTTTGTAACAAAGTGTTCGTTAAATTGCTGCTCTTGTTCTAATGTGGATCAAGTGTTGCTCGCACCAAGCAGCCTCGCGAAGAGTTCTCCTTATCGATTACATGAAGGATTCTTGCTTGTTATCTGATAGTAGCAGCTAATGCATCACAAGTGCCTTTATGGCCAGATTAAGTAATGGGATACAAGGCATTTTTGCGGAGGGGTTGAATTTTCAGCTTTCGGGGGAAAAGAAAAAAGCAGGTCAGCATCATTTACCCTTGAAATTCAATCAGTATCTCAGCCATTGTTTTTTGATCGCAAATTCGTTGGTAATCAGCGGATAAAGTAGATTCCCATTTTTGAGTCGAACATTTGTCTTTCTATTGCATTCGCGTTATCAGGAAAATACGCTTTGTGCGCTGAATTTATTGCTGGGAAGAGGAGATTTCTTATTTAGATATTTGCTTTTTCGCGCGCCCGCTTGTTTTTCAATGTAAATAGCTCCAATATCGTGATCTGCATGTGAAATGCTTTCTGGAAATATTAAAGCGAAGTACTTTTCAATTTGTTTAAAGTGTGGCTTCCTGAGAAATTTCCCAAAGGAGGTTAATCCTTGACGGCAAGAGGAAGTAGTTTGGCATCTAATTGCAGAGTGTATTTTTAGTATTGATTCAAGGGTAGTAATTGAGTTTAATTTGCAATTGACATACGTATGCGTGTGCTAATTGGGGGTATTTAATCGATCGAACTAAAATTATCCCGAAATCTTGCAAGTTGAGCAAAGTGTAATCATGCAATGGGCATTTACATTGCACGCCGTAACGTTTTGACGAATTACACCGAAAAAAACACAATGTTTGAGATTACGTCTGATGATAAATGCGTCGTGGTGCAACCTTGATTTCCATCCAGTACACTTTTTCGGGGCGACATTTGTCAGACGGCGACGGCGACGGTGGCGGCTGTTTAATCGCACGATCGGCGTGTGAATATGCATAATGCTGAATCCACCCCCGACGCTAATCATTTCAGGTTAAGTTTCATTTGTGTGTTTTTCCAAGCGGTTTTTGTTTGGCTTGTTTCGTGGACGTGATTTATTACTGGAGCACGTTTTTTCCTGGATTTTGTTATCGCGCGCTGAGCATTCGTGGTGACGGTGGCGGCGGCACGTGCAATTGCATTCGTACCACGAAACCGCACTCGCTCCTCGTCATAATATTATGTGATGATAAATGAACGAATGACACATTGCAAACGACACAATTTTGGAAGTGGTTACACGTTACACATGTCTTTCACTCACTAACTGCGTTTATCTAACGAATGCAATTAACATGAGTATTGCACATCGCACATAGTTGTCTGCGAATATCATTAATATCCAAGTCACAGTAAGTTTTTCGGCTTGGTGCGCTTAATGAGCACAACTTAGTCCAAGTTGAATAAACGTTTTCGTTTAAGATGATATTGCATTGAATTTAATGACGGGATGAGAGATAAAACTTGTTGGCGAAGAGCAAGAAAAACAAAGATTAGTTTTACTCCCGCTTTATACGTGTTTGAGACGCAGCGAGCTCAAGTTGTAAAATGAAAAGAAATGATTAATATTGCAAAATGCTCCGTCGTTTGCGGCTAAAATAAATAGAAATTCTCCATTTGCTAATACTTTCGTATAAATAATAAATACACACTTATTCCAGCCGACGGAGAGGGTTGCGATGGTCGCGTGCGTCGGCAGTGTGAGCAAATCGTATGAGTAACGCAAATATTTCGCTGAAAAGCTGCGCAACTTTTGTAAGCATCTTCCATGCATGCAGTAAGCAACTTGGATGAAGTTCAATAAATATTTAATGTCGACGTCTGCCAGCACCGCTTCGCAACAGCAAACATTTCCCTCTGCACGCGTGCACCATGCGAGGGTGCATTCCGCAATCAAGTTAAAACGAGCATCCAAGCGGTGTGAATTTAGTTGTAAACTTATCTCCGGGAAAAATTTAACTTGTTAGCACAAAATTACCATACTAACGTAAAGTACCCACTCACTGTTGTCGACTTGGGCGGACACGGAAAACAATAAAAGCAAAATGCGAAAACAATCGCAAACAAATGAACCTGCCAAACATGTAATTTATTGCATGCGTTCACCTGTCAATGCTTGTCAAGCGTTGTTAAACTCGCTGATGAAACATGCAAACGCTTGGAAAATAGTCATACATAGGACACACCTTTTATTCTCTCTTTCACTGTTTTCGCTCCTGTGATGCTGCGCGCATTGTCGATTGTCAGGCGAAAAAGGATAATAAATTATACGCATTCTACATACGCGTAGTATTCGTATTGTTTCGAATCTAATTTGTTTTGTTTCTTTTGTTCGTAGATCTGCATGGAACCGAAAATCGGTGAAATTTATGCCAACGATCGAGTGCGGTACGATGACACGGCACGGATATGGACGTGGCGTCACGCCATGACTCATCTACTTCCCCATTAATCTTCCCCGCCATCCCTTGCTACTCGGGATGACTATTTGTCTCTCATTGATCTATCAACGATTTGTTGGATTCAGATGTCAGAATAATAAAGGTTTCCGTTTTTTTATAATACCATATTTTAGTGTTTTTTGCGATTGTTGTATTATAAATTTGATAATTGAATGAATGGGGATGCAACAACATAAGTACACGTATGGGAGGGTTGTTAACACTTTTTTTTTGCGAAACATATGGGCTGGCACATATACCTACCCCTATTTTGCTATTATTTTACGCCACCCTTGTGTTTTGCCGCCTCAGTTTTATTGTGTTGAGGTTATCTGTCGCTACACGTCTTCGTTGAAGCAACAGGTTCGTTCGTTTAGCATGCACGCCCGCTTGATTGTTCTTCCGGGGGCGGCAGTGGTGTTTTTCAGCGTACGTTTGCGAGGCTCATATAAAATATCACATGCACCCTTTTGTTGCCATTAATAATTTTGAGCTTAATGTATAATTTTACACCGCGGAATGCAAGGATTTATTCGGCGCTTTGGCAAAACAATGGAACGCGTGCGCTTTTCGGGAGGTGGACAAGTCGGTAGCAGGTGGCGCTTCGATCGTGTCTGCCACCCCCGCAAACGGGCGCGCGACGCGCTTTTCTTCAGTACGTCCTATCGTAACGAGCGTGGCGGTTGCGCTGCTGCTATAGAGACATTGGTGGAGCGCGCACTTCGCGATAAGTTTTGCCAACTTTTGCAAGGACGATCTCTGAAGAGAAAAATGTTAGCATAGACTTGCTATTGATACCCACGGTCGCGTTGAACTTCTAATGTGCTAAGTCCACTCACAATGCTGCTGGATGCGTTTTGCATCGCCTTGCTGATCGTCTGCGTGAGTGGCGAATTTCACCAGGCGAATATTCGTCACGGTCGATCTCGTGCGCGTCTTCTGCATGCCCGACACTTGGAGGATGTTCGCGACGAGGCAACGACACCGCTCACCACGACGTACGGGTACGAGTCGGTGATGCTGGACGAAGAGGACGCATTCACTAAGGCGTATTTATTTGGCTCACGTACGAATCCTTCTGGGAGCGAAGCGGTGAATACCAACGAACAACATAACAGCAATAGAAAGATAACCGTGGACGGCACGAACAGCAGCTGGCAGTATTTGGATAAGAGCATGCTCTATATGGGTGATCGAGCATTAAGCCAGCCGCAGGGCAAAATCCGGAAGCCTAAAGCGAAAGACGTCAATGTGTCTGTGGACGTGGGAGAACCACATTTGCCCGACTCATTCGTGGAGGAGGTCGAGACGGACGTGGAGAGTTCGTCGGAGAAGAGTTTCGTCGAGGTGCCGCGAAGTGGGCATGTGGATATTGTGACACGCTTCCTGCGTATCGTGGAGTCACAGCATCTGCTTGGCGAGAATTGCACGGCGGGGACGGATTTGAATCTTGGCGAAGGGGTGGTAGACCGATACGCTCAAGAACGTTTCCGTGTCGAAGCGGATGTAGCTGTCAATAGGGCAAACATGCTTACCAGACTCTGGAAGTACGCAGATCCGAATGTGGTCCTCTCCGAGTATCTACTGCACGCATCCGTGTTCTCCATGGTCGAATTTGACAATGACATTTTCGCAGCAGGCAACTGTTATGATGCGTATCAGTTCAAGGAGTATTGGTTGTTCTGTCCGTACGCGTATCGGCTTCCCGAGGGGGCGATTCTGGTCAAGGATCTCGCCGTCGAGTACAAGTATCTCAGCAACACGTCCGAATGGTTCTACATTGCGCGCAAGAACGCCGAGAATGTCATCAGAAACTACAAGCAGTTTAGTCGAGGTGAGTGACTTTCTCTTTTACGCTTTGAAACTCAAATATTCCGAAGTAACTTTCCCGGGGACGTTTGGAAAAATCTACTTGCAATTTACTTTCCTCGTCCCCAAAGGGCCTTGAAGACGATCTCATTTCGAGCTTTTCCGTGCCTTCTTCTGGCAGCGGCACAACCGCAATTGAAACAAACTATGTTAAACACTTACCAGCCCTAACATAAGTTGCCCTCCTCTTTTCGGGGGCTGGAGCGCTGCGAGCTTGGTGTAATTCCCTTATCGATTTGATGCCTAGTGCGCGCTCGTAAAGCCTGAAGATGCGGCATGTCAATTAGGATTATTCGGGGCGAGAGCACGTTTTTCATCTCTTGGTCTTCCGTGTCCTCCGCGGCTAGGCCGAACAAAGATTGCAAAGGTGCAGCACACTTGAGAAATTACAGCATGTCTGTGTTTGACTGTCAGGCAAGGATATGAAGGTTTTTCCGTTAGAATTTGATGTCATCGCATTTCAAGCGGAATATATCCTAGCTATATGCAGCACATACGGGTGCCGGGGACAATGAAATCCCCAAAATTGCAGTGGAGCTGCCTAATAGTGGACGTTCCCAGACGGTTTTATGCATCTGGAACTATTGCGGCTGACGTGTCCCTTCTGCAAGTGGCAGCTTTTTGGTTTTGTCATCGTCGTCCAGAGTGCACCAGACAGCAGCCCATCCGCGATGTAATACTCTCCGACACTGACTTCGCAGTCGGCAAGGGTTGATTACTTTTTTTTCGTCCTCGCTATGGAGGGGTTTGAGATAACTTACATTTAATTTATTTTCTACTACGGTATTATGCGATCGTAAAATGAGACTTGTGGCTTTGCTTGTCTCATTCTTTGTCCACGAGACTGGGGTAATATGAGCTGATTTTTTTATAGTGAGTCGAGACAAATGCAATATCTTTACTGGTTTTGGCATTCACACTGTACATTATGTGCTCACATTGTTCATTTTTGCATCGTGTCGTCGGCTATGTTCAATTCCGGCGGATGCTTCATGACTGCACATTCGAGATATTTATTACTTCACTACACACAGTAATATCACCTGCGAAACATGAAGATAATATTCGAAAGCATCTTTCTGGATAGGAAATGTTCATTTCTCGTGAAGCCGTAGTTCAAACATTCGTTCGATGTGTCGCACATCGCATATTTCGATGATATCCACTATTTTATGTCTGTTTACATAAAGTTGAAATGCGCAATAGACTTGCTGTGTTCCTGCTCCTTGAGGATACATTTTGGGCAAAACCCATGGGAGGAATGAATGCATTGTACGTGAAGAACATTTTTGGCTGCGGCGCGTGCGACCTTTGAGAAATCTTAGTAAAAATGCAAATTCTGTTTGCGCACAATGCGCATGTGTGCGCGTCAAGTTTTTAGATCTTTTACCTTTACATTCGTTTTCATACCGCCCTTAATACAAACAACGCGTTGAAAATGTAAATTTTTGAACATGCACGAATGGGGATGTCTTTTCATGTTGGTTTTTTCTTGTCTCACTGTTGGTTTTCACTTCACCTTCGCGGGCGCACACGCATTACTTTTCTCTTCGTTTGCTTGTCTATCTGCTTTTCAAGCTATCATGCTTTGCCAGCCATAATACATATTTTCAAGTTTTTCTCATATTTGCAAGTTTTTCACTTTCTCTTGTTCTTTGCGCCGGGGAGTTTTTCCTCTCAGCGCGAGCGGATTAGGGACTAGGCGCGCTGTACGCGCTCATTGAATTCCAAGTGGCCCCCCAATGCCATCGTCGTGGGATGATATCGTTATTGGGTCACCTCTTCGCTTCCATAACGCCGCGGCGAAGAGGGTGAAAAGCACCCGGCGTGCGTGAATGGGCTTAGAATGCGCGCCCAGGCTGAGATTTCCAACCGCAAAGAAGTTGGGATGCTCCGCATTGTTTCACCCAGTGCGGCGGGGGCCGCAAAAATGGCCTATTTGCTCAATTAAATTTGGGTCTCGAATGGCCACATTGCCGCCCTCGGTAAATGCGCGTGAGTGGTTTATTTAACTTTCCTTGTAGATATTTACACGTGCAACATTATCTTCTCTTATTTAAGAACTGTGAATAGCAAATCTTTTACGACAACCGAAAATATCATCGAGATTAAACTAAAGTTTTTCTTAAAATATGAGCGAGTCTAACTTTACTGTAATTTCGCATAAGATGTCATAGGAAATGCACTTTCTTGAAACCTGGAACGCAAGTTGCGAAATGAAAATTTTCCGGCACGCGAATGACAGAATAGTTTACGACTTCTTGAAGTCTTTCTGCTCGTTTTTCCACGTCGCGTAGGTTCATGGTTTACGATAGTTCTTCCTCACGAACGAACGAACGAACGAACGAATGAACCAAACAAACCTCTTGACGTCCAACCAGGAATATTAATTGGAACTGAAAACTTGCTATTGCACTGAATACTAAATCGCAAAATACTTTCGTTTTTCCTTCTTTTCACTTGTCAGCAAGTGCATAATATAAAGTGCATTACTATAAAACCTCAGAAAGGAAACGCAGAGATTTTACGAGTTTTCTTCTCCGGATGTTTGTCGCCTTTGGCGCTGAACAAGAAAAAGTATTTGCAACTTGGATTTAAGTGCATTCATGATGGTTAAACTAAGTAAAATTGAGAATACATCAATTAAAAAGAGAAAATCTTTGTGGCTCTATACATCTTTTAAGCGTGGTTAATTCACATAATAATAGTTTTTAAATGAGCCAATTTTTTATTGGAAATACTATCAGCGAAACATCAAAGGAAATTTTCAAAACCCTATCAGTTACAGCATTTAATAAAATGCCTGGTGTAGCATCATTCAGGGTAGAATATCTGTTTAACCGCGTTGATATTATTTGCAATTTTCTCGAAAAATATGAGAGATATTGAAATAATTTTTCACTACTTGAAAGATGATTAAATTCTTTATAATTATCCTCAATTTGATTAACTTTCCTCCATTGGATTATAAATTATGAACGTGTAAAGTGAACGCACGTTCAAAGGATTTCAGGTTGTAACAGTATCGTATTCATTCGCACGTATTTTGTTCAGGTGGTGACATGATTTAAATTACTATAAAGCTGTTGAACTATTATGAGCAAATATTTGACTTATCTAGTTAAAAATGCAGAAAAAATTGTACACAAAACCCTACTCAATGTCACGTGATTTAAACGTTATACTTTGTTTGCATGGAAAATTAATCCAGCCATCCACATTTCATATGCAACATGCGTAAACACGTCCCGAATAGCTGATATTCATATTCCCGTTCCCATTTTGCTCATGCATTCGCCGTATGGATAAATGCTCCGTTTTTTTGCGTTTGCTCGTCACATTTCAATCTGTTTGTATGCGCACACAGTGCACATGCAAATTAAGATATAATTTATGGTCACTTCACGTCCTGGATGCGCACGACCTGCCAGTTTTCCTTCTTTTTTCGGTTCTCTCCGATAATGGGAATTGTGTGCAAAACGGCGAAAAGAGGGAAGGAAAGGAAATTAACAAACGAGCAAAGGGGAATCTTAATCTTGCATTCTCATCTTTGATTATAATTCCTGGTAATTGTAGTTTCGAGAGTCATATTATTGCAATTAATAAATATTGGCTGTTTCTGATAACAATTGCTTCTTTGATCAAGGATTATAATTGCTAAGCTTCTCTTTGATGTTCTACCCGTATCGAAAATAATAATTATTAATAGATTATCTAAATACAATTTGTTATTACTTGTTGACAACGATGACTCAACTTTTGTAATTAAATTTCTCAATTTTCCATCGCTAAGGATGAAATCCACTTACAGGCTTAATATGTAAATTGTTGCAAACAACAACAGCACAAAAACGTCGTATAATACAGCAAAAATTAATGATTTCGTTTATGCTCTTGTTTTTACCTTCAAGCCTTTTGTGCTCGGCGTGCGTCAATTGCAAATTGAATGAGTGACGTGTGCAGTTGGCACGCTGATTTCGTGTTTATTAATTGAAAATACCCGATTGTTTACATAATGCTACATAACGCCCAGTGGAGGCGGCAATGACGCACACGATTCGCTATGGCAATACGTCATTAATCATTACGCGTTGGCCAAATGCACGCATATTTGTGATGCTTTTGTTCAATGCTATTATCCTGCATTCGAAATGGCAGGACGAAAGTGATTTCGTTATTGAACCACCCTCCACCCTTCAAATATTCGGAATATTGTTGTTGTTTGTCACGTAGGTACGTGGAGGCTAGGAATTCTATGCGTAAGTCCTCCACTGATAGAAATTGAATTGAACTACGTCTTGGTGCTCTTAGTCATTGACTATGTCAATGTTAGTCTTGTAAATTCATAGATCTATAGCGTCTGGAAATTATTAATTGGATAATTTAATATTGATCATCAATAGTGGGAGAGGAGGTAACTATGACAACGAGAATTGTAACAGAAAAACAAAATGCATAAGGTGGCGACATAATTGTCGAAAATGGCGCAATTCGTGTGAAAATATAACGATATTTACGCTTGAAGTGAAGGTAATAAAAACTATAACATGGAAAATTACATGTGATATTTAGTGATATTCAAATAATGCTTGTTAAGCATCGCATAATTGTTTTTCGCAGTTTCTGCGCGCCGCACACGCGAATTTATGACAGGCGAACAAAGTTTTTAATGCAGTACAATCATGACACGGCGAATATTCCGCGGATTTAAAACTTTTTAATTGTCTCTTTCACTTACACTCGCGTATATTCGGATGTGGAATAAAACAAAAAACAATCATTTTCTTTACTCGGCTGTAGGTATTAATAAACCACAGTCGGTAAATTCACGAGTGCATAAAATCACAAAATATGTAAATTTATCACGCGCATCCCTTGCAAAATAATACGAAATACTTTTCGCTCATTTTTTATTATTAATATTTCGTGTTTGAAACTTTTTAAGCCGAATGAAATTGTACGCTGGTCTTTTCATTAATCAATGTCGAATAATTAAGTATTAATTCAACCCATATCAAAATAAGTTCATTAATTACGTGGCAAAAATTGTTTTGAGTGTGATTTATTGTTGAATGTTTTACTCGGAGTTTAAGTGATGTACAATGTCATTTTTTAACGTTGTTGTTATTGTTGTTGTTGTTGTTGATGACGAGAGGAAGATTTAATATTAATTCGCATGAATTTTAATGGGATTAATCATACAATTATTGTGCAATTGACTAAACACTAGACAAACGATTGAGCATTTAAATTTAATTAATGGTGATTAATTAATCAAGGAATGTATCACGCCGACGACGTTAGTTGTGGAGTCGCAGTGCGCATAAACACACACTTGGCGCTTGAAATTTAGCGTGGGAAGCGTACGCGTAGTTCGCGTGTAATTAAATAAAATTTGTCGGAATTTCAAGCAGCGCAATGAAGCGGCACGAGATGAAGTGCACTAAAATTAATTAGTTTACAGTTTCAACGATTCGTGAAATCTTTGCGTTCAACATCTGCGTCTCTCTGCTACAAGTAGTTTGACGTTGATGTTGACGATGATCTTCAGAGAAACCAAACATGTCGCAAGTGTTAATTGTTTATGTTTTAATTTATAGTAAGTAATTTTAATTAATTACTTTATTAAAAATTCTTTTAATAAGACTTCTTCTTGAAAATTATAAAAATCTGGGAAATTCGCAAATACATTAAGAAGCCATCAATTTTCTTGGAAAATCACTTCAAGGGAAAGACGTTATATATTTTTCGGAGAAAACGACAAATTATATAAGGCAGAAAAAATAAAATATTATTAGGATGGAAATGAGAAGCTTACAAACTCGTACAGAATAGAATGTTCTTTGATCACTAATTTTCACACTTTTTCCACCAGTTCTGTAAAGAGAGGAAAATCGTACTCCAAGGCAAATTTCATGGCTGTAATGGGAAAATGGAATAATTGCTCGAATGAACAAAGCACATTTAATTATAAAAGTCATTTTTTGCTAATTCTGTTAAGTGTACTATAAATTTCTATTTAAAAAGAATTGGAGTGCTTGAATAATTTTACTAAAACACCTACTCTGTCATAATTTATACTCAATATAATTAAATTACTTTATAATATTATATCCTGGCTGAATAATATAATCACGGATTCATTTATTCAAACACTCGCTATCTGAGTTTAATTTAAATGCGAGTCACATCCAGCCATAAAATCAAAGACCACCTGTAACTATAAACAGAAGCGGTTTAATTGTTTTATAATGTTATACAACGCGTGCGCATTTCGCATTTTAGTGCTTCGTTTTCCCGTTTCTTTGTTCGTTCAATAATTGCGCACCGCGTTCATCTCCTTTCCGTCCATTATCCGCATGCAGGACACAGAAACATCGCTTTTATTGTTTTATAGATAAATAACGTTTGGGAGCTGTGCGTCTGCTTGCCAGCGAATATATTTGAATACTTGAAGCGTGCGCGCGTGTAGCTCGCCGTCCTCGAAATTGCTGGATGGCGGCAGGCACACGCGTTTTATTGTGCGCAGATAGTCCTGCAGGATAAGGGAGACAGTGGCTTAATGTGTGTGTCGGGTCTCGAACATGTGTGTCCTGCTAACACCACCATTTCAATTGATTCGAATGAACATGACTGTGCTAACCAAGAGATCATATTTTCTTTTATCAAATTATACATTTAAATTTTCAAATGATAAATTGTTTTTCTTAGTATTTAATTCATGTAATACGTTTGATCGTTTGAAAGAAGAAATAATCGTAATTTATTGATATTAATTGTGTTTAAGTACGGTCTACGTTTATCTGACTTTAATAATTAAAATCGCACTCTCGTGGGCAACGAGGACGTTCTATGATAATGCGGAATATTACATGGCATGTAGCATTATTATTTATTAGCTCGCGTAATGCATTTGCACATCCGCACTTAAATTATTGATTGTTTGCACACTTCACGCTTTGAGATATTATACAACAAGCTTAAATTTATTACCAACTCATTCTTTAACGTAACGTCCAATTGTCTTGTTGTAGTTATGAAGCTACAGTTTGCGAGCACATATTGCGCCTTTTTAAACATTAACAATTTGCTAGCAACATACAGCGTACTAATTGGATTAAGCATCAGAGAGCGACTCGACTAAGTGCTAAGTGCACGCTTACCCTTTTCACAATTGTCATGCGATGCGCATGTGCTGCACGCTGCGAGGGTGTAAATCATGATTTAGCTAATAAACACGCTGTGCGTCGCTAAGGCAACAACCAAAATGTAAGCGAATTAAAACGACCTATTTTTCACTGCTACGAAATAAAAACAAAATAAGAAACAAGGATATTTGCGCGCTCAATAAATCAAAAATCCCGTGCGGATTTTGTTCATCCACTTTGGAATAAAATTCACGCGTCAATGGGAAAAACATGAAAGCTTTTGTTTACGTTTCCATGACGACTTATTCCTAAACCAACTGTTTATTTATTAACTCCTCTCTTATTTTTATTACCGCTTTTGTTTGCTGTTTAAAATTACGGCTGAATGGAGGGATAGAACAAACGGCAGAAGTCGCTACCTGTTGTTGTTGGTGGTGCGTTTGGTTTGTTTGTTTTGAAATATTAATGAGAAAACTTATCAAGTTTTGGGGATCGTGTTGCCGTGACAACTGCCACCCAACGCAGGGCTATAATTCGACGTAATAGGATAGATTAGATAGTGAGCTAGGTAGGGTAGGTAGGTATGTAACGCAAACACAAGCATGAATATTTGCGTGGTCAACCTTGACTCTAATAGACTTCTCGTAACATACGTGTCATCTTTGAATGGCAATGTGCACCTTGTTAATATGTATGGATAATTCACAAGCAACTGTTTGATGATATCCTAGATGTTCCACAATGTGCACAGACGGACGTAGATTAATAGACTTTACCAACTACATACACATTGCATTTGTTTGCGAACGTGTACAGTCTATTTGCATACGTGTGCTAATGCCGTAACAACAAGCAAGCTGCTTTGCATATTGAGTATTAAATGTGATTAATCATTAATCATTGCCTTGCGTATAAGTCAATAGTTGATAGTTGGTATTAAATTCAGATACTTATAGGATTACATGACTTATTACTTAAACATCTTAATAGCAATATAATAAGCAATTTTTTATTATATCTGCATAGAAAATTTATTCGGTTGTAATGACAGTTGAAACGTGACACAATTTTTGCGGCGAATTTGTTGTTGTTGATGTGAGCCAAACACACGTTGTAAAATATGTTGAAATCTAGCTTTGTTGCATTTAAAATTCATAGTTTATTAGCGACATGGTCGTTGTCGTGCTGGCGAAGAAGAAGGGAATTCAAGATGACATTTCATAAAAACGAAGCAGAGATAAAAAATTACGACCGTAAAAAATATGATGATATGCTAGTGCAGCTTCCGACAGCAACTATGCGCTGATAAACAATGCACGCGGGGGCGGCGGAAAATTTATGCGTCTATGACGACGTCGGCAACGGCAGTGAAGGACGTTGAGTGCATATCAGCGCATCCGTTCAACTTTTTCGGCATCCAAAGGAATAAAATGCATGAAGGCGAGAAAAAATGGGAGGGTGGTAAATGTTCCACCCTGTCGTATTTGATGGAGAAGATGTACGAGAGAAAGAACAACAGTGAATGTCAAGTTTCACTGTCATTCAATATATTTAACTCGTAAAATATGAATAAGTATTCTGCTTAATGACCAGGAAAATGTCAAATAAAAAGAGTGTATGAACGTTTAGGAAAATATGACAGTTAACGCGAAGTTGTGCGTTAATTAATTTTTATTTACTGAAAGGCGACATAATTAGCGAAAATGGAATAAGTAAAGTGTAAGAGACAAGGCAAAATGAAATTTAATGATGAATCAAAAATGTAAGCAATCAATTCGAGAAATGAAAATATTGGCGAATGGCGCGTGGAGAAAAAGAGGTGAATTTAACTGAACGACGGACGCGAATAAAACGAACGTAATGACATAATTATACACGCCTTGCGCTTAATTAAATTAATGCCAAAAATGTCATTAGCATGAAGCGGCCTCGAGCAAAATTAGATAGCGAAGCGAAAATTTGTTCAACGGCCGCACCGCCGCGTTATTTTGTTCGCTGCGCGTTCGCGAATTGATGAATAATTTACTTTATGATTGTGCACACCGTGTAATTATACCAATATCATCGTAATAATTAAAATTGAAATGGAAGTTTTTGTTTATTTCCATCTTTTAATTATTATTTTCCAATTATTTTTATCTATGACTAAAAATATTTCATTTATTTAAAAGTATGGTGTAATTTCTCTAAATATCCTTGATTGTCCTTGATTATTATGTGCGGTTGTATAATAACAGAGCTTTTAACCGTAATTAATTAAAAACAATGTAGCTGAAAAGTTGTGCGACAAATAGTTGCAAATTTCATGTGTACGTATTTGAAAAGTGCATGATTAATTAATCATACTTGAGCGTGCTGCTGATTAACACGAACGAACGTGTCGCCATTGATTTTTTACGCGTATCACGTTTTGTAGCAACGCCGAATGTCGTATGAATAATTATCAAGGGCCATTTGCTCGTATTAAAGGCAAACTGCACGTTGCGAAAATGAAAAATGCACGAAGCTTTCGAGCTTGTAATTAATCATGTAATCAAGTCGCGTGCATGTTTGGCAAGCTGGATGCATAAGTTGCATGAAGAAAAATGCATTCTGCACGAGTTGCTCATGATGATGATGATGAAGAAGTGGAAGAAGAAAGCGAAGCAGAAGGAGGCAATCATGATCATGATAGAAGTTTATTTATTTGCTTCGGATGCACTTAGCATTTCAACATTTTCCTTTAATAATTACACATTGGAGACTTGCATGAGTATTTTCTTGATTTCTTCAAGTGCTTGCAAAAATACTCAATGATTTATTTTATACTGGGAAACGTCTTACTTCTTCCATTTTAATTACGTTCAATGTTGTATCCATAAATAGAATTACAAATAAGGGATGAGAATCAATCAAAAATAACGTAATTTATTATTCAAGTTTGACACTTGACCCTTGAAAATTTCCCAGCGTTAAAAAAAGTGACAAATGCGTTTTTAATTAAATTCTCATTCCGTCATGTAATATAATAGACAATAAGCTGAGGGTTTATCCAATGGGCAGAAGCATCTGCACCCTTTCGCATGAATTTTTGGCTGCGAGTACTCAGTAATTTGTTTGCGGGGTGGCGCGAGTTGCGGAATGCGCAAGTCAAAGGGCATCATCAAAAGTTTTCGCTGGGCATCCCTCGTTGTGCTGGACGCTTTCGAAATAAAAGTGGGCGCCGCGTTAAGTTTGACTTTATTAGGCGCGTTTGGTGATTTATTAGCGCTTGCATTTTATCGGCGCGCCAAAGTCCATTTAATTTCCTGCTCATCCGCAACTTTTCGCGGCCGAAACTCATCGCAATTTCATTCATTTTTCGGCGCCCGCTTTTGCTAACTTTCACCGCCCTTCATGCTATTGATGATGCTCCATTGCTAAATGGGGGATGAATAAAAATGTTTCTGTTTTTTATGCCTGCCACGCGTTTGCATTTTCAAAGAGAAAGAGAAATTGTTCTTTAATTGACCATTCAAAAAAAGCGCTAAAATACAATCAGCCAGATTTAGATTTTCTGAATTAAAACAAGAAATCAACTGATTTATTTATGGGGTGAAATGCTGAGCAAATTGTTTGATACGTGTTGTGTTAGGGTGAGATAATTTGTAAAGTTGCAGTCCTTAATTTAACACTTTTGGTCACCAAGGAGTAATACGACTTACTCTTAGATGACTGAGTACGTTAATTATGTCTTGATGTATGTTGGAAGCACTCCATCTTCTCGTACTCACTTTGCACTTGCTTGTGACGCAAGGAACGGCATGTACCGCCTTCGACTGATGGTCGACGGGGGCGGCAATCTTGGTGCACCACTCTTGGTGCTTTGAAACAACTTTTTACTGATTGCTGTCTTGGGAATGACTTGAATCTAAAGACTTTTTAGTTTTATCACTTTGCGTTTTTTCTATATTCATTTATCACTTGACTAAAAAATCGTGATGGCTATACTTTCGTATAAATTGAAAAATTGATTGATAACAAACTTAATTGTACGTTAAACTTTTTATCAAAAGTTTGATTCTGACTTTGAAGTTGTTGAACATGAACGAAATGATCCGAAAAAGTTGTTTTGGCAAACAGTTAGTTATAATTTTTTAAACTACATATATGTGAAATCATCGCTGTTTGGCGGTAAACACGTACCGCCTCCGACACGAATCATTGCACCAGAGTATATTTTCGTTATCGTTTTGTGTCGTTTGCCGCCTCCGTTTGGGTTGGCACAAAATAAATAAACATTCATGTTTATTTCCGCACAGCACAACCATCAGTTTGATGATGCGAGTTTTACAGCCGTTGCTGCCATCCGCAAATCCCCGACAGCAAGAAATGAAGAGGAACGTTAAAAACTTATTGACGTTTTCCTTTTATATAAACTTATTGGACTGTTCGGCAAGAAAACAAATCGAGAAGAAACGAAAACCGCACGAAAATGAAGTTATCATATATTTTACGTTATCCTTTGATCCCGCACTGTTTCTCGCTAAGGTTTATGACGGTTTAGCTTTAATATTTAGTGAGATTAGTCCTAACCACGTACAATTTGCTGCGCTAGTTTTCATAAACATAAACTTTTAAGAGTGGATTAATTTTTTAATTAAGATCCGGATGCACACTTGCATTTAACGTAAATGCTGTTTAAGATTAAGATTGATGCGTTTTCATATTCAAACGACGTGGCGGCGAGAGGGTGCCGGAAAAAGCCGGAAAATGAGCAAAAACTTTCGGTCGATCCAAGTGCGCACTGATTACATTGAACGACGCGATATTTTACTTAAAAAAGTGTGGAATTAAGAGGGTTTTACATCCGGGAAAAAATATATATTAGCGCGAAAAGGGTGAGGCCGTGTATGAAGATATATTACAGAAGGCTTTTTATGATACAATTTGGGTCATTGCATAATTTTTTATTTTTAGGGGTGAAATAGTAATTTTAATTTAACCATAAAATATGATAAGTGTGATAATTAATTCTCATTTTAAGGGTGGAATTTTTTTTACCTATTATTCAGTAGTTTTATTTATCTATTAGTTGTATGAAAAATTTGATTAATTTAATGGATTTTGACTGTTCTGCTTGAAATTTATGAGGGTAAAATGATTGTAATATGTTAAAGTGAAATAATAATAAATTATTTGGTATTTCATGTTTATATTTTAGATAAACTTTTTATTACCATTATAAAAATCGTAACGTGCTCTAAATATCACTAAACTACTAAAATTTTATGATTGATAAACTATCTTTTATGATGGAATAAATTTAATTAATTTTACATTATGATAATAAATTACTTAAATGTGATTTTGATAAAGAAACTCTCATTCGTGTGAAATAAATGTTAATAAAGTCGCGATTGGCATTTAAACCACAAAAACTTTTGTGATAAGGATGTCATTTACAGTAAATGAACTTCTCTCGAAAAAAATGTACATCCCTTGCAGTCAAAAAAGAATGAAAAATTGTCCGAAGAATCACCACTTAGTTAACCTTTTGATTTGACGCCATTTATCATCACCCCAGTTTTGACTCTTTGAAGGAAAAAAGCGCATTATATTACAAGAAATGGGATTTTCGTATATTTTTTTGCAAGCCGCATTCGCTTTATGAAAATCACGCGGCAAGAAATAAAATTTCCATCATGTACCAACGTCGAGTGTAGTGACACGTCTGTCTTGCTCTTGCCGCCGTTTGTTTGCGACGGAAAACGGAAAAATAATAAACTCGCAAGGGTGCAATGAGCAACATTTTCGGTCGGCTGCTTTCACACGTGCTTACAGAGATGGAAGACGGAAATTAATCTTTATTGCGTTATGTCGACGGCGGTGGTGGCGGCAACGGCGCTAGCACCAACGGCGTTACTGCTGGCAAAACTCACAACTGTCCGCACTATTTATTTCAGTTTATAATGTTTATCATGCAAAATGCCACTTGCATTTACGTTTCAGTCGTTTTGGGAATTTCACTGGAATGAGAAATTATCTTTTTAATAAACATCTTTCTTCATTTTCATTAAGAATTACAACTAAATCCAAATTATCCTTGTCCAGCTACTTTATAGCAAAAATTAATTTTATAATTATTCTGTTTTGCATTTTATCGCGTTAAATACAAAAATATGTAGATCTAATGAAATGTAATAATATTTTTCAAGTGTAATGCAAAGCTAAGAAGAGTAAATAAAATTGAATGCTGTATACTTAGTGGTTGCCTTGATCTTGAATAATACCTATACAAAAGTCACGAAAACGAAAAAGCAAAATACGAAAGCCTAAGTTAAAGCCGCATTAAAGAAGAGAGGCTGGTGCACGATCGCAATTTTCATTTCGTTCCATTTCATTTGCGTTTGCTTTTCGCTAACGGAATGCTTTCAGCCTGAAAGTACAGTGTACCGAATTTGTGTGCGTTGGCGACAGATGCGACTCTCTTGAACACCGACGGATAAAATCTATTCGGCTGCGAGTCAATCGGATTGAATCTAATGGAATTGTTAATTATTTGTAATAGGATTGCCAGCGTGCAATTTGCATTATGCGATGATGTCTCTACATACATGTGTACGTGTGCTATGTTTCACTGAAATCATTTCATTCGCAATATGCGTAATGTAATGAGGAATTTCATACTAATATGCCTCGCATTACAAGCAATAATTATCGATTTCAATTATTATGATTCAATTAAGATTAGTAGGTAAATTTTAGTTTATTCTCTAATGCAGTTAATCAGTCATTCATTTGAATCGAATGCACTCAAGTAGCCAACTGATAAGTAAGTGATTGAATGCATTGAGCATTAGCATTGCAGAATTTCTTTAGATTGCAGTACAAAGTGAAAAGAGTGCCGACTAACGAATTGCAAGAATCAATCACATTATCCGACAATCAATTGACATGATCTATGAAAAAGTTTCCATCAAGCTTCTGCCTTTCAAGTACTTTTATTTCCGCAACTGCATTCACGCCAATACAACAAGTAACACGTGTTTGCCTTCCTTTTTTCCTATTTTTCCGTTTTTTGCGTAAGCTTTAAAAAGGTTTTCGTAAGAAGCAAAAAACGGCTTCTACGAAATCCGTAAAGCAGACAAGACGAGGTGACTTACGTGCTAGTGAAGTAAATTTATTTATTGGTTGGTGGGTGGTAGGTACGTCAAATGAATCGGCAATTATTGGAATTTTGTAAATAATCTCAAATTAATATTGTTCTTCATTATTCTCATGCACTAATTATAGGTGACGACGAGTGCCTTTCGGGAATAAAGGCGATTGAATTTTAATTACAGTTGCGAGTTGGTAATTGGTTATGAAATACTAGACGAATTTGAGAGAGCGCTGTCGTCGCTGGCGTTGTCGCTTTAATAAAGTTTTGATTACGAACCAAAGTGCTAATAAGTTAGTTACCGATTAGAAGGCACTTATAGCGAACAAGCGATCAATATGCTGAGGCGGCGCGCGTTGAAGCTGCGAACACGCGGATAGCGCTGAATACGAAACGGCGGGGCGGCTGGAGCAAGCGTTCGCGCAGAAAAACTCCGTGTGGCTCAATAGCGCTTTTCCGCCACCTTCGCGCACCCACCGTCAAGAAATGATGGCTTTCGTAACAAAACACGAGTTTATCGGAAATTAAGACCGCACTTACACCACTCTGGAATTGGCAGCGCATCAACATTTTTCAGATATTTATTGATTTCGACAACCTGCCTTCTCTTTACGTTTATAAGTGTTTAATTCAATTCACTCAAAATGCAGATTGTGAAGAATTGTGAAGAATTATTTGGAATTTTGAACACTAAGTTTATTGAAACGTTTTCGACGCAATTTGAAAAAGTGAAAAGGCTTTCTCATTGTATTTTCATCACAGTTTGGCATCTTCTTTTTCAGTTGTCTGTCCGCATTTTTGCTGATGTCTTCTGCTAATGCGACGCGTGTCCAGACGCAATGTCCTTGCAATGCACGCGCAGTATTCGTTTTGTTCGAACTTTACGAGCGTCTATCAATAATCCTGAAGCACTCGATGCGCCGTGTGACTGACAGCTTTTCGGCAGCGCCAAGTGAGACGAAGAAGACAAGCTGTTTGAGTGCTGGCAAAAAGCACGAGAAATTGTTACAAAGGTGAAGTTGTTCCAAGCTTTTGTATGGCATTCTCGCAGCGACGCGCATCCAGCGGCTTAGAATAAAAAGCACGCGAAGAAGGAGGCGAATTCGAGGCAGAAACGAAAAACGATGAAGAAGCACAAAAATGTGCCACACATGTGAGACACAATGTGATGTTAACATAAGTGAAGGTTTTTCTTTTTCAAATAGCAAAAAAAAAAACGAAAATGTTTAGTTCAAATTCATTCAAGTTGTGCGTTTAAAAAAGTTTTTATGTTTTAAGATCTGCTGATACTGTTTTGACTGACATGGCAAGAAACAATGCTCATGAATTTTAAGGATAATAACAAATTTAAAGAGCTATAATTTAATTTAATAACTCAGAAAGATAAAGATTTGTTTAATTTGCAAACGAGAAAATTAACTGTTAAAGTTATTAACTGAGAAAAGGTAAAATTTATTTGAAATTAAAGAGTATTAAAGTCTGAAAGAAAATTACATTTTAAACTACTTTTATCATAGTTTATTATCACGCTCTAAGCATCTACGTTAACACAATATAAGTTTTCCCTTTAAACGCTTCAAATACGGTGTGAATTAGTGAGTTTTATGACTCTTTACACATACGTTTTTTCAGCAAACTACCAGCCGTAAAACGACAATGTTTCCTGAAAAAAACTATTTACGCTTCCTCGTACTTTCATTATGTTTTTATCTTCTTCCCTTGCGTTCATCGACACGTCTATTTCCTCAGGCAGCTCGCCTTTTCTATACACACATTTTTATCATCGCTTTGAATTTTTACGGGCGCATCGTGATGCCTCATGAAGAAGATTCTCGTTCGCGAATGCTTCTTTCTTTGTATGAATATACAACGCGTGATACACTCTCATCGCGTATTTTCCTTTCGACTGGTGTGTGGCTGCCGAGAGACAAGCGAACGCTCTGAACGGGAACGCATTCAGGAAGCTTCTTTCGCGCACGAAATGAAATGCGATCTAAATTTTTCCCCATTGTTGCTTAAAGTGAAATAAAACATTCGAAGATATATTGCGCGCGCGTTTTCCAAGGATGAAAGCTTATTAGGATATATTGGTTTGTCCAATGTTGCAATAGTTTATTTATGTTTTGCGTAGATGTATAAGATGTCCCATAAATTATTCATCTTGAATAATATAATTTCGTGAAATGTTCATTCGTAAATATATTTATTGTTTTATTGAAACATGCTGTATATGAGTGCTTTGTTTTAGGATAGATATCTTGGTATAACTTTAAGTTATTTTAGTGTTTTAGGAATAACATTTTTACGGCTTTTTTGTTGCTCACATAACCCCAAGAGAAACTGATGGTCATATTTTGGGGATTGGAAATTTTCAGACTATGATAAGTGAAAAAAAGTGAAACAGGGATAATTTTGAAATAAAATTTGTATCAGAGCAAATTTAATCCCTCTTTCAGTTGGAATTCTTGTTTGTTCAAAGAGCAAGGCGAACATAGAAAATAATGCAGGGCATGAAGAAAGGAGACAAAGATGAATAGAGATGAATAACATTGGCAACAATAACATCAGAAGGAAGAAACTTGATTAAGGAGGGAAGGAAAAGCGGAAGGAGCTCAAGGAACGCACATTCTTTGCGCACAATAGTGCAACAATGCACTTCTTGGAGTTTATTCTTGTACTGTGCCTTTTTCTATCTAAAAATGGGCTAGATGCATAAAGTCACTAGGCAGATATATAAAATTTACATCTATTTCAAGTCAACCTCGTATATTTTACTCGTTTTGTCATCGACGTTTTATAGTTTGTCATTTCCGGCTTTATTTGCCTTTAGAAAAATATTACGAAAGCGAAAATGGTAAAAATATGTGATATTAAATATTCTTTTTATTTTATTTTTCGGTATTTGCACTTCCTGGAATATTGATTGATTTGTGCAAAACTTTTATAGGACTTTAAGTCGATTCAATTAAGCATATTGATATATTATTTATCGTATTTAAATGTGGCGTGCCCAGTATCCGGATTATTCATGAATTCCAAAGTTGTAAAACACCAAAATTATCCCACATTTCAGGTTTTCCGCCCTATTAGTAGCGCTTGAGGGAAATTTGCAAGCCGGAAATAAATCCGAATATTACACATCCCCAAAAAATGATTAATTCGACGCAAACTCCTCAAAAGCAGCGAATTTTAATGACTTGCGAAAACTTTTCTCGAATTTTGTTTCCGCATCCGGTCCTTTAAACTCGTGAGAACGGTGTGAATCCAATTGGAAATCGATCAATTCAAATATTTTCGCATTGCCTTCACCACCAGCAGCGTCGGGGTGAATTTCATGAACGCGGAAGCTATTTAAGCAAACATTTGCTTTCGTTAAGATGACCTCTTCCTGGTGCGCACTTCCGACTCAAGATGATGAGTTTGGAAGCGCGATGCATTCGTGCAATATTCATCAATTGCGCGCAAACAAAGTACGCGAAATGTAATCCATTATATTTGAGGGTTTAGAGCGCAAAAGGGTTAGTAGGTAATAAAAATTTTACACGCAGTTATTGCACTTATTTCCAGCGCGTGCTGCTTTATTTCTTAATAAAACTTTAAGTAATTCCATTCGTTCGAGATGTTCGCAATGTTCTACCTGTTTGAGACGTTGTCGAACGAGACGAGGAAGAAGAAGACGAAGAATTTTATTTCAAATTGAACAAGATCTACGTTTTATTCTTTTACGGGCTTGCTTTACACCGTTGTTATACACAAAATCGAATAGTCATACATGTTGTATGATGTTCTCAATAGAAATGGGAATAGAATCAAAATATTTACTTAACCTTATGACATTTAATTGTGTTATGAAGAATGGTGGTAACACATTAATCATAATATTTATAGCCAATAAATCATTTTTTTACGCGACCAACATAAAAGTCGACGTTCATTAATTTTGCAATACGTTCGCGTAACTTTCTCGCTTTCCGCATCGAACACGCAATTATTATCCCCGCATATCACGGGGGCCAAAAGTGCTTTTGACATTGGGTTCAACTCGAACTGAAATATTTCATCGAATGGCATTGAAAACTCTTGAGAACCGCGTATGTTTTCACTGCGCCCAGCGACGCCGACGAAGAAAAACAGGAAACGTATTTTCCATGTCGGCATTTATCATAATCGAAGGGATGTTTTAGAAATACCATCGATATCCGTTTTCGGCGTTCTTATTCGCTTCATCTAACTCTTTTCCTGTTTTCGTGCGGAGAGTTTAAGTGCCAGTAGTTTATTTCAACAGTTACTTTTCTTCGGATAAATCGTTATTGAAAAATGACAGTTGTTTGTTAAAAGGCTAACGTTGCAACTGGAACTTGAGGGTGGAATTATTGTAATATTTTTAGTAATTATTTACTTTAATTAGACATAGAATCAACAAGCATTGTTGTTCATTAGGCCAGCAAATAATAACATTCCATTAGGGTGCAAACTGAGCAATGATGAGGGGATGATATTGATAGGTAATATTTGGTATGTACTGGCGGTCACCTGCATCACCCATTAATTAATTGTGAATCGTATATGCATATTACATGCTAATTTATTGATTTTGGACAACCTAAGGGAATTCATTGTTAGTTTCCGGTTTGCGGTTAATTATAATTCAATTCCCAATTCATTATTGGTATTATCGGAATTACGTATTTGTTGAGAGAGTAGATGTATAAATTAAATAATTTCGGTAAACTTTTAATTAGTTTATTACTATTGTGTCGGTGGAGATAGGTATGTTGTATTTTATGATTAAATAGTTAACAAGTTCGAGGATCAAATAAATTTAATCAAGCGGAAAATTAATTAAATTATTATATACTCATATTGGCAGGTTTTAATTTGATGCACTGAAAATAATACCCTGGATTAACAGTCGAATATTGACTAACGTCAGAAATTCATCAGCTTGTGAATCAATGCATTGGCAACGCAATAAATGCAATTGGCATTGATAGTTCTCGATATTATACAATGTTAACCTCGAAACTAATTTCAAATAGAGTTTCATCGAAATTGAACATGATATATTATTTGCATTTCATCCCAAGTGAAATTGAGTATCTATATATATATAAAGCAAAGTAGTGTTTCTTTGTGCGAGGTGGACGTGAAAACCACTGGACGGATTTTAAAGCGGTTTTCTTCATTATGTTCGGTATATATGTCGCCAGGTTTTAGGCTATAGAAAAAAACGTAGACTTGCATAATTGTTGAGAAATAAACAAATTACTGATTTTAAGTGTGTTGGGTTGCATATTCAGTTACGCCCCTAAAAGATATCAAATTACCAAACTCCTTAAGGCGGGCACACTAAGCGCACCCTTTGTACGCCGATGATGCTGAGGCTGCTAAGATGAACTGAGAATATTGAAAGAGCAAACTTTCTAAAATCGGGGGTGTGATAAATGCATATGGGCCGAGAAAATGTGCAGTTTTAATGTCGAGGGTGGGACAGATAAACACAACATTTGATTTGAATACATGTAGGAGCGCTTAAGAGAATACATCGAATGCAACTGAAGAAATGGAGCAATGTTGATGTTTCTAGATAATGTTGTAAATTTGAGGTGCGTCTCATCGTTCGGTGCGTGAATGCGTTATCAAAGAATGTAAATTTCAGTTCTAAAGTAATTTGTAATTAAAATCACAACGAACGGGTAACAATATGAATGGAAAACATAGGATGAAACATGAATTTTAATTCGGGATGTGATAGCCGAGTGCCAAATTCTGTACATATATAAATTTGAAATGGATATAAGTATTAATAGTAAATTGAAATTTGAAAGATGCGCGCATCAAGTAAATTTGATTCTTATGCACCGAGAAAATGTGAAGTTTTAAAGTCGAGGGTGTGACGGATGAAAAAGAGCGCATAAGAGAATACACGAATGCACCGAATGAAGATATGAATGGTGATGCTTTTAGATCATGTTTTGTTTTAGATTAAAATTGTAAATTTGGGGTCCGTACGATATAAATGAATTTTGAACCGGGATGTGATGAATTATTTTCCGAGCGCCATAATGAATTTTGAACCAGGATGTGATGAATTATTTTCCGAATGGATATAAGTGTAAATAATGAATTGAAATTTGAAAAATGAACTAAATTTGATTCTTTCAAATGCGTTATAGAAACACCAAAATTAAATCCCCGGCGAAGCGGGGCTTGCAAGGGGCCCCTAGTATGTTATATTCTAGGAAATACATTTTAAATAAAATATCTGCATATATTATTTCAAATGCAAATATTCCATTAAAAAATTAATTAAAACAAGCACTCTATTTTGCAAATTATTAATTATTTTCTACCCTACACCACGAAGTGGTAGAATGGAATTGATAAATATATAATTATTTCCAGTTAAGGGGTATTCTAGTTTAAAAATCATCAATATCTCGAAAAGTATTAAAGATATCATCAAAATTCCTGTATTTTTCGCAAGTCTTACAAAGAAGTAAATTGGTCTATTGCAAATTTGTTGGACGCATTCTTAACTTGAAGCGATCATGTTAATTCTTCAACTTTTGGTTTTAGTTGCATGTTCAAGTATTACATAAACACTTAAATCTCTATACATTAGAATATAGGAAAGTAATGAAATCCGGAGCTCGTATCAGTAATTTAAAAATACACTTTTTTTGATAAGAAATGTGATCTAATTTCATCAATATCTCGAAAAGTACTAAAGATATCATCAAAATTCTTGAATTTTTCACAAGTCTTACAAAGAAGTAAATTGGTATATCGCAAATTTGTTGGGGTAAGTAATAAATGCAAATTATCTTATAATTTTTTGATTTTAAATCCAAAAGTCAGAAAAGAGTATCAAACTCTAGCTGTGAAAATATAATAAAAAACAAGCCCTGTTATAAGTATTACTTTTGCATGAAGTTTAAGATTTGTACAAGTGGAGAAATCAAGAAAGCATGAATATTGCACTGGAAATATACGAGATTCTCACATTGAAAGTTGTTGAAGTTCCTCTTGTTGCGCAAAAGAAGAAACTCTCATCATTATATTCCATATTATATCTCGGCCACTCCACAATCACATGCCATGAAACGCATGCATAACCCGAACATTTCGTGGCCTATATTCCAAAAATGCGCATATTGATGTGCAAATCGAGTTACAAGTGAGTCGTACTTGAAATATACCTACTTGAATATCAAGCGCAAGGGGATGAAATACAAGTGGAAAACAAAATTTACACGAGTAAAAGTGTAATGCGAGAATTTATTTCGCAATTGTTAAATAATCTACGAAATCATCCTATCGGGCTGGATAAAAGGGTGTATAATTAAAAACTTAAACAAGACTATTAGAAAATTTGACACGTAAAGTTGTGTTTGTTTTATGTTAGTTTCTTGTAACTTTCATGTACTTTTTTGCAAGTTCCGCCGAAGTACCGAGAGAAAGGAGAAGCACGCGATAACAAGCAAGTACTTTGAAACGTAGGTAAAACTATTCAACCCCACTTGGGGGGCGGCTAAAAGCGGCGTATCGGTCCGACCTGCGAAAAACGATCCATCATTATGTGAAGTGCGCGATAAGAGGGGCCAGCATGCGGCAAGTCGCTGTGATAAATTGCAGTTGAAAGATTATGCAAATTTCCAACGATAAACTAAGCGTAAGATGCGCGAAAAGAGAGTAAAACAATGCGCGCGTGTCTGATTTATTGCACATTTAAACGCTGCACGGTTTTCCATCGAGAAAATTAGGGATAATAATTTGATTCTTTCGTTTTAATTATTGCCTCGTTAAATTTCCATTTCTTTTCCACCACGTTACGTTGCGTTACTACTGAAATAGTTTTCTCTTTTACTTTAAGTGAGTTTTCATCTGTCAACTCGGATAACACGAGGCACTAGTTATTTTTCGTTTTTTGTTCCGCTTTTCAACTCGTGAGCATTTCGAGCATTTTTTCGCTTTCTGCTTGCGTAGATCAACATTATTTATACAGTAGTAGACGGCCGAACAACTTCACACCGTACTCAACACAAAGTTTGTAACAAATACCTACACACCGCCATTCGTGCACGCATGCCATCATCCCCTTTGAGCAAATGCACAGCTCACTGCTGAAGGGAAACGTAACAGAAAAAATGCCGAAACAACAGCCGAAAAAAAAACGAGCAACCAGAGGAGCATATAAACCGCGCGTACACGTGTGTGTGGAGGCGGTGTGCGGAAACCGGAAGTGAGTAGATTACCCACGAACAACCCCAAAAAGTGATGTTATGTGGAGTTTTGTTGTTCTTAAAATAATGTTTATTTCAATTCACTAACTTTTTGTTCCTCTACCTACCTAACTCATTTTCTTATAGCAGAAAAAGAGGGGCAAACCAAGCACTAAAAGGATTTTTGTGGATATTTCAGCAATTTAGTTAATTTTCATTAAAATCAGCCCTTCGCATGAAAGTGCTCTGCATCCCTTACTTTTTCTCTTGTCCTCTTTTTCGTTCCCAAAGGCGTCGACGAGCGCATATGCAGGATATAAATTCGCGTTTAGCGTTCGACTAAAACCCGTCCTGCATTCACAACATTGCACAACCGTTGGCGGCAATGTCTTTCTGGATGTATGCCGCACACAAAACAAAAAGCGTGTTTGTTGTTCGTAGCGTGAAGAAGTTGAAGGCCGCACACGCTTTATCGTGTGTAATTTGTTGCTTGACGCGCACTTGGAAATTGTAATTTATTCCTTTATTTCGCCATCGTCTCCCATCCCAAAAACAACACGAAACGTCGTGCTTTCCAAAGACATCGGAAAACAATATACTGAACGAAATAAATTCGCGAAAGCTGTTGTTTTTTCCTGCAAAATTGTCGCCTTTTCAAATTTCGTGCGCGTTACCATAGCGATAAAGATTTTGTTTGGAATCAATCAATGGTAATTGAATTTGCATTAAAATCGTGCAAACGTGCGGCATTTTTGTGCGGCTTCCGGCATTTGATGTAATCGGAATTATAAGCAGGCGAAGAGTTTATTGGATTTATTGATTAATTGCTTACTTAAATGCTTAGTCTGCAAATCGCATTAATTTGCAAGGTCAAAACCATATTAAATCACGTAACTGGATAAAAAGAGAAAATCCCTAAAACTGCCACTTAAATTGATTAAAAGCTAAAGGCACAGGCAACATGTGTGTTGAAAATATCTGAACAATTCGTTCATTACTGACTAATTTATCAATTAATTAGAGAAATATGCAACTCATTACGTATTTACTCTAATTATTCGTGCGCTTTGTCGCTAGAAATTAATGAACGCGTGACTCGCGTGCATTCATATTAATAATTGAATGCATTGAAAATTCCTTCAAAGCGCATTTGCACATTTATCAAACTGACGTGTTCAGTAATGAGCAAGCAAGAAGGAACGAACGAACAAGTGGTGGAAATGCGGAGGAAATGAGAAGAAAAGTGTGTAAAAGTGACAGTCATGATGCAACAACGTACATAATTCATGGAATTCATGAAGATACGTAATGAACTCTTCAATTTTCATTATTTTGTTTAAGTATTTGGCAGTCGTGTGCTAATGAATGGCAGCTGTCAATACTTTTAACATATTAAGCGGAAGATGGAGAGAAATATCTCTTAATGAAGACCAAAGTTTACATTCAAAGTCATAAAAGTGGAATACCGTGTAATTATACGTAGAAATTATTTTCTTTACGCAATTTCCTCATGATGAAGATGTAAGGGAGAAAAGTTAAATGTGAAATGAGAAAATTAAAATGTTAATTGGGATATTCAAAATTTCGAAATGTTTTTCTGTTTCATTTAGAAGTTGTTTGCGCAACATGATGCATTTTCTGGATGCTTAACAGGAAATGTAAAAATCCTCATCCAAACTGCAGTTATCCTGAGCGAAGCTGAGCCACTTATGAGGATGCAGCTTGAATTTATATTTGATTTACGAGTTGCTGATGTAAATAATTATTTCAAAAAAACTTCCTCATCGGAAACGCTCCACGTTCAGGCTATTCAATTAGTAGATTCAAGCAAACACGAAACGATTACAACATGCAAAATGTGGAAAATCAGTGAAATAACACTTGAACAACTAGTAGTTGCTCAAATTGCAAGTAATCCTTTTATGAAAAGCAGTGTACCAATACTTGTTATTCACTTAATGAGCTAAACTTGTAGCTACTGGAAATATATATGAAAAAAGTTTATAATTTAATTTTAAAATATTTTAACAAGCAGCTATTCGTGTGGTATTATTGCATTAGTGCATAAAATTTGTCTGTTTCGTGTTGATTATCCAGCTGGAAAAAGAAGGAAAAATTCAAATTGCTAGCTCTAGTGTTATTTCCACTTTGAATTCTTTTACTTGCCTGAAATCATACAAGCTGCAATTTCACAGAATTTCTGAAAATATTTGAGTTGTTTTAAAAGTTGAATATTCATTTAATTAAAATATTATTAATTAATGCTAGTTCTGTTAAGTAAATTAATTTTTTATCCAGCTTTGCAACATGATGTTGAACATTCAAGGATATCAGAAGCTTCTCGTAAGTAGGATGGTGGAAGAAATCCTCATTAAAATCTAGCGTGCTGCTTGTTCTTAGCAGAATAAACATTTGGCGCTGAGAGACACTTTCAATTAACATCCGACAAATATTTGTCTTCGCAAGCCGCAACGCGTATAATCAAATAGTGAACGCAGTTGAAATTTTAATTTGGTGCAACGTTCACTCGCCGAGTTCATTTTTGTATTTTTGGGGGATTATATCAACACGTCGCTAAAGAGGCGCAACAGGAAAAAGAGCTTTAGATCCATCAAATCTACTAATGGAACGCACACATTATTTTTTACGCATGCATGACCTAAAATTCGGAAATGCCATTATGAACTTTATAATTTTAATTAATATATTGCATTGTTCTTGTTTCAGGTGAGTTATCCATTCAATGAATTAATGGAATTTGGAAAAATGAGTAAGTAAATTGATTTATGTCTCTATCCGAAACAAAGAGCGAAATACGTAAAGTAATATTGATTTAAACAAAAATCCAATTCGCTGGAACATCTCCGTAGGCATCATATTGTATTACATTTGTGCGCTGTGCTCCTGGGGTCGAGGCTTTTTTCGTCGTCGCCGTAATCTCGACCGCCGCCCCCCGAAATGCAAATCATAAATCATACGTGCCCGTCATCGGAGCATCGTCGATCGCATGAATGATACCGATGCATAAATCACGTGCGAGATACAATAAAAAACGAGCAACACGCGCGCATAAAATGCAAAATGCAATTCTTCACAATTTCATTCTCGTCGTTGGCGACATGGGAAAACTCTTAAAATCCAGGAGGCAAGGGTCCTCAGGTGAATAGATCAAAAGCCAAATTGCACGAACACCATCTGCAAGAATGTTTCAAATAGGTGGGCAAACTGCACACTCCACATACATAAATCCAGCACTTGAAAAGTCATTGTCGCCATATGTGGAAATTGTTAAAAGTTGAACCTGCAAAACTCCCCAGCCAACTTTCAGCTTTTTTTACGCGCTCTCGCTGTCATATCAATGCGTGCACTTTTTCGATGGGCTCTTTGAATAATTTACACTTTTTCGCTCAAACTTTCCAAGTATTTTCATTGATATTCAATATATAAGAAGATTTCAAGTACAACAGTGCCGTGAATAATATAATATGTGAAAGCAACCCCAGCCAAAAAACGTGCTCGACTTTTGATAAATTGACAAAAGTTGTTAGCTGTAGTAACTTTTCCAATTATCGAAATTAGCTCAATTACAATAATTAATCAGAGCATTTCGTATTCCGAAAATATATATTTCATTTATAGAGCGTGGAAAAAGTATCTAGAACAATTCCAATTTGTTTTTCAACCCAAAAAAAAAACGAGAGGTTGAAAAAACGGCTTAACAACGCGTATGGTGAGCACTAATCAAATATTTACATGAGAAACCCATCGATGTGTAAACATAAAATGAGCAAACTGAATTGCTCGTGTATTTGATTATTCTATAGTATTGTAAACTGGAATAGCAAAAATTTATATTTCCATCAATATTTACTGAATTCAGCATGAACATTTAATTACTAACATTTTTGCATTTATTTATTATCGCACCTAGGTTCAAAATCCTGAATAAATAAAAATAGTGATCGTGTATTTTTAAAAATTTATATGAAATTCAGTTGGCTACGAGTTTTAAAAAGCGATTTCATTCATTCTTTCAAAAAAATTTATTCGGATGTAGTGATCTAACAATCATCATCAAAGCTCATTATTTCTGAGTTAAATTAAGCAAATATATAGGATTTTATTACTAAGTCTTTTATAATGAGTTGCACGATGAAATTGCAATTAATCTGTTAATATTCTATTTCTGGTAATTCCTCAATCTCGAATGGTAACTAAATATTCTGTTCAATTACTCAGAGAGCATGAATTTTGTAATTATTACAATCATCAATCACATTTTATGCATACGCATTAACTTCACGGAATAGTTGATGAAAATATTATTTAATGAACGTTCATTTAAATTACATGCGCGAGCGTAAATTTATGCACACTGCAGAATGATAACATAACACAAGAAATTATGACTCTTGATTAATTGCGCTCGATACCGGTGTGTGCACTTGCTACTTCACCGCCCTCCCCCACATTGCCGAAATTTATGTGGCCACCAAATGAACGCTGTATGCAGCACGAGTTCAATAGTGGCGAGAGATAAAGTAGTAGCGAGCGTGTACGACTTCCTAGTCATCAGACGCAAACTCTGACATCGTGATTATACATAATATATAAATGCGCGCAATTGCTTGCTCGCGAATGGCAATTACAGTTGTGTTACGCTGCGCGTGGCATTAGACATTATGCTAGAGGCGAATTTAGTGGCCGTCGCATGCCATTAACATAAAACTAGGAGGCGAGAATTAGCTGTCGTTACTGGCTTTGCAATTGCGTTCCTTCGTTACGCTCTGCTTCTTCACGTTGTGCATTCTGTCGTGCTCGATGTCAAAGGCGACGATATGCTTAGCAGCACAACAATGCGATTTGCAATGCTTTTGCACAGGAACTACTCGTTGGTGGCAGCGACGCCTCAACTCGCAAAGAAAATGCACTCATTTTTCTCAAGAGCTATATGATGTATTGGGCTCATTTCCAACTTTTCAGCCGACTCGAATTCGATCGATGATTGTACGTTAATCATGTGCTTTGAATGTTTTCTTGCAATTGATCACTTACTAAGTTGAAAGTTTGATGAACCTGTAAAATAATTGATTAATACCTTGCGCATTTGAGAAAGTACGTACCTAGTTCTGAGAAGGTGATTTACTCGGTATGATTGTAGCAATGTTTTTCCGGTGAACATGTTTATTTCCTCGGCAGTGTGTATGCCATTAAATAAGAATTCCAGAGCGGGTGTGTAAATTCCACAATTTATGGAGTGAACTTGCCATGGCAAATGTATGTATTCTCTGGTTGCCTTACTGACCTGGTGCAACATTCGGCGTGGCAAAACACTGCAAAATGCCTTTATTAATTCACATGCAGATGTAACGTAGCCACACTCAGTGCCGGATGAAATTGCGGTTTTGAAATGCACTGTCAGTGTAAATAAATAAATTGAACATTATACGCTGATTTACTACTATTATCCATCTGGCACTGCGTACGCTTCGATGATTTATGATGCTACGTATTAATAATTACTTACTGCGCTTTATGAAGAATGTGCTTAAATCATTTTGATTTAAACGTCTGTTTTATTCCGATCACTACACTTTGATAAACACTCACTATACTGCACTACACTCACTCACATGTTTATAACAATTTTTGGGGTTATCCATATTGCACTTGCAATAACAAACACTACAGCTGACTAGAGCCGACTAGAGCCCGTGACTTAGGTCATACGTCACATTCGTGTTCTGTCGAAAATTTATCACGATCTTTTCTAGTTGAGACGTGTCGGTATTTTAGTCATAGCTATTGCCTCGTGGTCAGCTCTAGCAATTTTTAGTAGTTTAGTCATTAGAAGTATAAATTTTAGCTTATCGCGAAGTACAAGTGCCGTATTATCAAGTGTTAATTACAACAAGTGCCATTCTATCGATACTGGGAGGAAATTGGAAAGAGGAAATTGTAAATCGAAGTAAATTGTCAAGGCATGGGCGCCAGGTATCGTCGCTAATATTTGCAAGGTATGTGTTCTTTTATTACTTTTATTTGATTGTTCTACTATTTGTTGCGCCTTTAATCGACTAAACAACAAGTCATCTTCGTCGTAAACGTATCACCAGTGAAGACATCGTTCAGAATCATTACGAAAACTGAGTAGTAAGTAGGTAACCAGTGGTAAGGTTAGAATCTGGTCACAGTGCAATCTTCGATATATTTTTCGTCTGGGATTACATCTGTATACGGCATATTTAGCGACATTAACCATGGAAGTCATCCATGGTTAATAATATTGTAAGTTAATGTATAACTTCATATGAAGTCCGCGTAGAACGTGTGTTAGTCAGTAATATGGTTAGTCATCAACTTCATCTATAATCATCTGCTGCGCCAATCGTTATCTCATTTGAGCAATAACTTCACACATCTGTACACTTCAGGTGCGACTTACTGATAGTGAATAAACGTATCTCTTTCCAATAGAAAAAAGAACAATGACATTGCATCTGAGCTGCTGAAAAATGAACATAAATTGAAAGCAAAGTATAGTGCTTTGTGTTAATGGAACAACTGATAATATTACCAGCTAAAACATGGTAAATTAAGGCGGAAATGAGCAGCGATGAAATCAATTCGTGTTGACACGTTAATGTTTTAATTACATTCGCCTTGAGAACTACCTGAAGGTGAATGCAGCAATGTGCGATTCGTATGCGTGCGGTGGGAATAATCATTACACTAATGGTAACAGCGGCGGCAGTGTTGGCAGGGGAGGCGGTTTGCTTTGCGAGAAATTGCGTTTTTACGTATTATTAGCCACCAGCGGCGATGACGCCCCGTGGTTTCCTTTACGTTTTCTTTGCGTTTTCACATCAGGTTATATTTTTAATAAATGCTTTCGCAGCGGCATTGAACTAGTAGCATAATTCAACGCATTGCCACTGCTGCGTTCAGTTATATTGCATTGCCTTGGGATATTGTTTTATTAAATAAGTGAATAAACACACAACACGCAACAGCCACTCACCGCGGGTGCCTACTCAATAAAAACGTCTGTATTAAAATATTATGAATGCTTCAATGTCCTGCGTAATAAACTCACATGATGCGGGTGAATTATATCCGGGTTTTTATATAGTCAAAGGGCGAAAGTCGACGATAAGAGGGATGAAAGGACTTGCTGATAATTGAATGTTTGTTGAAATAGAAAATTAATAGATTGTCATCAGTGATAAGACTTTTGAAAGGATTTGTAATTTACATTCACAACGTTTCCCGGTCGAGTTTTGTTTCATGTATTACAGTTTTCTGTTTCGTTATATTTCGCGTCCGCAGCATTGACATTTTGAGTAATAGAACTATTTAGAATGAATGATGACAACCATCATTATAACGCGTTGCGGCTGCGAATTTATGCTCGTCATATACGCGCGCGCGAATATTATATGCTGGTCGCAGCTGAAGATGGGACACACTCTTGAAATATTCGCTTGCTCGCCGCATTTGCATGGATTTTCTCAAGAGCGCTTGCTTTTGCGCGCGACGTATTAATATTCCACGTGGAATACACTCATGTATTATACAAGTGCACAGTATTTATCTCGGGGAATTCGCGCACAAATGCCAAGAGGTGATATGAAACGAAAGAAGTCTAAGAATTTTCAAGGTACGCAACGCTTGTAAGCTAAATATTTTCACTGTACATATTCCTCGACGTATGTCAAAATTTCGAGGAATTTACGCATTTCATCGAACCGAATTAAGCACGCCGGAAGTATTTCGGTTCAAAACAAGCATTAATTAGCAAACTAACTTGTTCATTTGTATTGGAAGCCTTTAGGCGGAAAGTTCCACGAAAAATAATGGAGAATTGTTTAGGGAACTAATCAAGCAGGAGTGCGCATATGAATATTGCATGTGCATTGTTAATAACATTTCGTGGAATCATGTGATGAAGCTGGCGGAGGCGGTGGAAACGGAGGAAATTAATATCACATCGTAATGTCGGTGTGCGACGCATGGCACAAGTTGATTCGGATTGTAATAATGCGCACATATTCTTCGTTAACGTTCTTCTGACATGTACGGTGACATGTAATGAACGAAAAGCAGAAATTGTGTGTGGTGACTGTATGCTAACTTTCAGCAATCAAGCAGCGGCAACGAAGATGTGCGCGTACATGAAATTTCAGAATTATGCGGTTTTCAAAATTGCAGTACGCTGTTCGCGGATGGGTTCCAGCTGCGTTGTTCCTGTTGCTCATGTCATTGTTGTTTGGCCTTCTTTCGTTTGATTCTCATGCGGCGCATTCAACAGCAGCAGAGAGAATGTATGCTGAATATTCTTTGAATATTTTTACCATTTACGCGCCGTCACGCGCGTGTTGTCGGATTGTTGCGCAAATGTATTCGAGTGCATTGTTTTAATCACAATTCTCATGAGGAGAATAAAAACTCAAATGTACGTTTCTCCGTCTTTTTTTTTTAAATTAGGAAAAACAGCATGTGAATACATTAAACTTACTTTTGTTGCAACAAATAGAATATACGCTTTTATGTTTTTTGGCATCTGTTTAATAGCTGTCGAAATTTTGAGATTCCTAGAAGTTATTGGGATTTATTTGATAATATCCGTGATTTTGCTTGACATGTTCGAAACTTGCGTTGAAATTCATGAACAGTGGCATCAGCTGTATGGCAGAATTATTAGAGTTTGTCAAACGAGTGAAGTAGCTCTGTACAATTTAGTTGAGTGATTTTCAAACAGCGACAACGAGCGGCAGAAAGCACAAAAAGCACTAAAAGCGTGCAAGTCTCGTATGTATCACGTTTGAATATCGGCCGATGTGGGGCGGTTTACCGACGAAGAAGGAGCAGTTGTGAAGAAGAGAGGACGTCACATGAAAGTCAAAGTCGAGTACGCGTCTCAATTCGATCTCGTTGTATACGTGCTTGAGTAATGCGTGTGTACTGGTTGCTAACCCTTTTCCGGCGTGGGCAAGGACAAAAAAATGTGGGAAAGCGCAAAGCCGATGAGTGGATGAGAAGTCTGCAGGAAGAAAAAAGGAGGACCGTCACGCCGGAGGCGGTGAGGTCGGCCACCTCTGTAAACGGAAATGGAAATCCGCACCGCATCTTGATTTTCAAATCAGGTTAAATCAAGTGGGCGATTTCTGCGGATCAAAACGGGGCCGTAAAAATTTCATTCGCTTCGTCTAGCAATTCTATTTTTATGCTGACAGAAATATTCCCGGAATTATATCAATTGGCCATTGTTTCGCAGCTGAAATACGTGCAGCAATTCACTATCCAAATTCAAATTATAACCACTACCGGCATAATTAATTAATTCGTTCAAGTATGAATAGTTTCACTATGATTTCGTGTTCAAACTTTAACTGACCATCCAGGAATGGTCACAGTTTCAATACAAATTAACTACCGATTTCCCGTACACGTCTGGTGGTAACGGCGCGTTCATTTCCGACTTGTTTATCAGCTGAATATGAGAGGAACAGTCGCGTTTACTATATTGTTATTAAACGGGTAGGTTGGAAAACTGTTAATTAGTTAGTTGAAGTGTTTTGGCGCGCCTGCCATTCGAGTGCGTCGCGTGCGTTTTGTCAACGGGTTTAGTATTGTTTGGAATTTGGCCCAGTTATTCAAGGGATGTGCTAATTTTGCGCAGGGGGTGATGTTGGCGGTAGTAACCTTTCAGATCGTGCATTCATTTATCTTGATATTTAAAGCTCGTACCATCCTTGAACAAGAGTTTCCGGAATTAATATCAAGTTTTTGCTGCGTAGCATTTCAATAATAATGTCTTTCGGAAAATTAAACGTTTAATAATGTGTAACTCTCGACACCAAGTGCGATTTAATCTGAATTTATTATTTGTTTATCAACATACTGTTTGAATTCAATCGATTTTGGAAATTAATCGTACATAGAAATATTCATCGACATCATTAGCAAATAAACGTGGTATTATGCGTTAACGTACTGTTAAATGCTTGACAACAATTGAAATTCATTGTAAATCTATCAGCTGTAAGTTAGAATGACAAGGCTATTAAGTGCAGGAACAGGTATAAAGCTGACTGACCAATTGTTGTACTCCTGTTCTCGCACGTCCTTAGCACACCAAAGCTTGTGAACGCCACAAAGCCCATCAAATAAGTAAGTGCTTTGCTGAAATAGTTGGCAACATTATGTACGCTTCATATGCGCGTTGCTTACGGTACGAGTGAGTGATAAGCACAAAGTGATAACTTGCATGACTGATGTTGGGCGTTTCTACCTTTACGCGTTGCAGGCTTACGGTTGAAATCTTCATTAAACAGCATGACTTTGTAGTCATTGCTCACTGGAATTTAATTTTTACACGCGCTGATATGAAATTGAAATATGGTAATTTTCTTTTGATAGTATGTATAGTTTCAATAAGTTGAATAAAGTACATGATGCAGATGCATTTGCATTATGTGCGCGTTGCGGGTGGGAAACAAAACCGAGGAAGCTTATTACACATCGCAGGATGTAGGAAGGCGTTTATGCGCTCCGGGCGGCATCAGCGGGCGGCAGTAGCGGCGGTGGTGGGAAGGGAGGAAGATGTTATTCATAATGCGCACCGTTAACGTACCTTACTCGTTTGTTCTTGCGTTCGCGAGTTGTCTATAAATTAGCATAGCAAGTCGGCGACGATAAATAGGATATGCAGCGCGGCACTCACATGCGCTTAGCTCATTGCCGCATGCAAATATCCGGCGTAAGTTTGTTCCCGTCTGCGTATGCAATAAATATAAACATCTACATGCTCGCTCTCAGCCATTTTACACGCGTTTCATACAGCCACGTGGAAGTAAGTAGGACATGGGGTTGTGATCTTCTTAAAGGCGGGCGATATCATGTCATGGGGCGCACATTGTCATCTTGCAGGCTCGCGTTTTCACGTTGCGCACCGCGCACTGGGGTATAATGAGACGTAATCAGAATCAAACAAGCCGCATTTGCGCCAGCATAATATCTGTCTCGTGTGTCGTGAACTCTAATTTAGCGTTACACCCTAAGAGCAGGCTTTTCCAAACTGGCTTACGAGGAATATCAGTGCTAACTAAAAATGAATTATTAATTAAAAATGTTCAACTATTTTAGAAAATCAACTTAACAAATAGTCAATTCTCACTTACTTTGGGTTTGTTTCATTTAAATTTATGAAAATGAAAACAAATTAGGTATAGAATTTGAATTTGAATTTTGAACAATGCCAATTGAGTTCAACTTTTAGACAGTAATAAATCATTGGTTTTTGGTGAAGGCTTCCTTTTCATATTTGTTTCAAAAGGGTTGAAATTCAATCGTACGTATTTTCATACTTAACAATAAACCGTAAAAGATAAATACATGGAAGTTAATTCCAGATTCAAAGCACAATGATGATATTAATTGTAATTGTTCCTGAGCTCGTTTGAAACGTATCTGTTGTGCAGAGAAATATCGCGAGAAATGATAAAGTTTTTATTAAAATATTTGCGCATTTCGAGCGGATAATGATAACGAAGAAAGCCGAGAGCTTTCATCAATTTTCGTATTGTTATTAAGATTGTAATTATGCTTTGCGGGGTTGTTAAGTAGCATGGCTAATAAGTAATAAGATACAAGTTTTGTATAGCTCAGAATACGCCACAATTCTGCGCCGCATATTGTCAAGTTTGCTAATCTCACGGACTAAGCACTAAATCTAATTTAATTCCTAATTTGCGCTTAATTACATTATGTGTTCGACTTGTAGACCATGGTGTGCTTTGCAGATGTGGATTAGGCTTATGCTTCATCGATAAGTACAAAGTTTAAGTATGTCAAATGTTCAGACAATATCCTCATAAGTAAATTATACGTGAGGAACTAAAAATATTTTGTTCAATTTCTGTTTAAGCATAGGTACTATATGCAAATAGTAGATGAATATGAGGGTTGATCTGTTGTGTTAACAAATGAGTGTAAACTGAAGAGTGAATTATGGGTCAGTTTTTGGTTTGTTTAGCGTGAAGGCCCGATTCCGAATGCGGTATTTGCGGTGCACACGCCTGCCAAAGAAATGCGGTATTCGTACGTATGCGAATTTCGAATATCAATGCGGATGCGGCGGTGGATGATGGCGGGCCGGGTTATCGTTTCTCGCGCTCGCGTCCGCATCCGCACCATCCCCCAAACGAGTTGCCGAGGGGATGGACGCGCCTGATGAATCCCATAAATTTATGATTATCCGCAACGCGCTGGAATCGATTCGATAATGCGGCGCGCACGCAGCGGCATGCATCTGGAGGCGGCAATTAATTGTTTACCCTTTCGATGCTTTCAATGGCAAACGCGCTCTTGCATGCGATCAGCTCGGCCGCCTTCGAACGTGCGCGATTTGCGCCCACTTCGTAAAAACGGCTTACTACAAATCAACTTAAAATTAATTACGTGCATTCATTACGAGCGCGCCGCATTGTGGATGGAATGCAATTGCTTGCTGCACGTAAATGCGCAATTATCATGAGCACCTGCTTGTAATGTCTAATTGCGTTCGCGCGGAAAAGAAACTGAAATAAACTTTAGAATAAATTACGTTCGGGGAACGCTATTAATTTTCTTTACATTTTGCTTGCTTGCAAGAAATATTACCGTGTCATGTTTATGGAAAATTTATTGCAACTTTTCGTTGTTGGACGAAAGAAATCTAAATATTTACCTCAAATTCTATTTAAAAATAATTCAGCCAATAATAAGAATTAAATTAAATTATTAAACAAGCTGTACACGTTACACTAGAGTAAAATTACATTCTTGTTACTTTCACATTTCATTTACCAAGAATTGCAATCTTAATGACTTACTTGTGTAGTGTAATTATGTTTTATGGCGAGCATAATCACGAATTACGGCGAGTTTTTTATATTATCACAATCCATCTTCGTTGCTGTTCAGCAGGTACTTGTACTGATTGTACTGGCATTTAAACTTGAATAATAGGCGGTTATGAGTGGTTATTTATAACTAGAGCAGGTACTAAATGCATTCCAAATTAATGCCTTTCGTTTAGTGATGAAGTTTTATCAATAAATTGCCCCTAAGTGCATGCAATTTGCTCAGCAATTATTCTGTACGTGTGAACTATAATTAAATCCTGATTATATATTATAATGAAACATGGATAGAAAAATTATAGTTCTGAATTTTGAAAATTGGTGAAAATATTCAAAGGCTATTTAGCATAGCAGGCAGTTGCAATATTTCAGTTATTTTGCGTGGCTTTTCATGCAACAGCTGAATATCAAAGGCAAAACTCATCTCGGAATGAATCAATGCGCAATGATGAAAAGTCTCTTTCGCTTTTTCCCGAAGCAACAGCGGTTTTATTTATCAAAGATACCTGCGCGTGTGTGTTAGCGTATTGCTTTCGAGTCTTTCCGCAAAATGAACACTGACGACACGCTTGCACATATTTTTTTCTGTTATTAAACTTGTAACCAAAGTTTTACTATATATGGAAATCTTTTATTAAAAATTCCGCGCGCTGTGAATGCCTCGTCTTTATAGCTCACGGCGTTCTCGCTTTCTCTCAGCAACGACTGCCAGTGGCTCAAAAACTGTCTCTCATGCGCAATTTATGTGTGTACAGAACGTGCAGCAGCTGCATGTCATATGATATTTTGCCAGCTAGAAACGAAGCAATGATAGTCTAATTCATATTGCACGTGAATGCAGCTAGGCAGCAATAATCCTCCCACGACTTTTATTTGTTTACTGCCATCTCGTGCTATGCAAAGTGTTAAGGGATGAAGAATCAGGCATTACATTCGAAAATATTTAATTTTTTACTTCTATATTTAAACGTCACTTTTGTGACTATTTAAACAAAGGAATTTTCAATAGCTTTGAACGCATTTGGAAAATTGACTATTCTGTTATTGGAATTATTCAGAGCTTGACAGAACAACGGCGAATTACGATTTATTTTGTACACTTCAAAGTGCAATAATACTTCAACCATTTTTTTTGTTTATTCTGCCTTTTTCCGGGAAAAAGTTTATTTAAAATATCAGTACTCCGCTAAAGAGGTTTTTAGTTATGTGCATTGATTATTACCTAGGTGTATTTCGAAAAAAAAAAGAATTTTTTGCGATATTCCTTCCTGAAAGATAAACACAGAATGTTTGCACTTAATTATACCATCCATTTACACATCAATCATCGTTCATGATGAGATGACGGCTCATGTGTTTCAAAAATGAACGCGAAAGTCGCAAATCTGCGTTTGATTTCACGCACATTACGGTTATAATAATGCGGACGTAAATGTAATATTTACATTTTTGCCACATGAAATTACCACTCCTCACTCGCAGAGCGGTCGTAGTCAGTACGCGTTTTCGGCAGACCGGAAAATGAATGAACAGTATTTGCTCGCTGCGGTCTCTGAGCACTCAATTTAAGTGCGAACACAACACTTCCCTTTAAGGACGTAACGCTGCGTCGTTGTTGGCGGTCGCCTCGCTTTTCCTTTTATCAATAATTTGACTACTCGTCGAAAATTTTGCCAAATTGATGTTGCAAATTATATTTGGATGTGGGCATAATTTATAGAGTATCAGAACAAGCAAAACGCCCGAGGAAAAAGAGTGTAAAGTAAATTCGCTCGTTATTAAGTTTATTTCAATTTCTTTATTATGTTTATGCTTTATCTTCAATTCAATTCAATAAGTTGACGAGTAAAGAAAACATCATTATTGGAAAACACGTAATTGGAAAACAATACATAATTTCCTTGAATTTATTAAGTTGTATTAGATTCATTTCCCAGTAAACATTATTATCAATAAATTTATTTACATATTCTAAGTCAAACTATGCACATAAATTCTTTGAAAATGCATACCAAAGAGTAGGTGGATGAGAAGATGTAATTGCCTGCATAGTTAAACATCAACTAAATGATGCGAACTTCTTGTGCTCTGAACACTAACTAATACTTCGCGAAGCAGTCGGGTGCTGCGTTTTGTAGCCGCGAGGCGTGAAGTAAGTTCACGGGAACACATAGGTACTGTGCTCCTGCTGCCTTGCAGGAAAACATGGAACGCGTAATAAGATTAAAATGGAATTGTTTACGTTGTTGTTATAGTTCGGCTTGTAAATCAATCCAATGCCGCTGTAATTAAACGAATTTCTAATGAGCTTCTGCGTCTTCTCTGTCGATTTATTGCCGCATAAAATCCGGGCTTGTGCGTTCGCGCAGATGGAGCATTATTTTTCTTGGTTTTTATTACATTACTGCCTCCAGTCGGTATGCAAATCCCATTTAGAGATAGTAGCGAATGCGTAAGGGAAAAATAACGATAACTGCGCGCGAATTCGGCAGAATTGGCATTGTTGTTCTGGTGTGCTGTTCCGGCACCTGGATTCCGTTTTTTCGCTATTTATGACTTTACGCTTCTCAGATTTACCTCCGGCGTTCGGCGTTCGACGTTCCGCTCATTGCGTTCGCGTTCGGTGCGCACAAAGCGTTCGCTCGATCCGGGAAAACATTTACGATTGCGGTCCTGTCTTTCGTTCCGCATCGATAAGACGCGCTCGTACGTTTCCCTTCGAGGAAGGAATTGCGTGGTCAGAGTTTCGCCTCGTTCTTATTGATAGTTGCTTGCTTTGAGAGGGCAAGGACGAGAAGCAATAGAGGAAGAAGAAGTAGTGTGAAACATAATGATTAGTAACACATCACACGCATTTCACTTTCTTAGACTGTACGTTGAATTTGATTAAGCAGAATTTCCTAGTTCTGCTCGCCAGCGGGGACGTGCTGCTCGTGTTACGTGGTCTCGGAATCAAAGGGCGGACTTTTGACCCCTTAGCGCTAATAGCTGTCGGGCTTCCCCAAAGTCCCGGAAGGGATAATTTAATTTGGATTATTTTTAGTTGACCCTTTACCTCCTCTTTGGAGAACTATGTCCTTTTCTTGAGGAATCTTAATGGAAATTTTTGCTTGACTTGTTTTCATTAATGCGTCGAAGGAAGGAAGCTAATCTTCCTTCGAGGATCAATATTAATATTGCAATATGAAAAAAATGCTGGCGTACTAATCACGGCTGGATGAAAGCCCATTAATTCGTTGGCTCGAAGTCGACGAGAAATAAACAAAGCGCATAAATCTCGAGGCGCTTTCTTTGCCTGATCCATTCCACTCCGGCCAAGTGAAATATTGCGGACAAATAATATGAAACATTAAGGAAGTTTGCAGCCGGAGCAAGTTGGCGCAGAGAAAGTTTGCAGGTCCAACGCCCGTTTATCAAAGTTTTGATAACTAACTGTTAAGTGTTGGCGGCGCGCGGCAAGTGCACAAATCCGAAAAACATTCACAGCTTCCAGTTAAACAAAATACAACGGATACAAACGGAGTGAAACAAAAGCGCATACATCCGTCTTAAGAATTCGCGCGATTCATTTATCTATTAATCCCAGAGCGTGGCGCGTCCGCCCGGAATAAATGAAATATAATACGCTTAATCATCCACTCCTCCGGAGGCGGCGGAGAGGTGGAGAGGACCACTATTCCTACTCCATCACTCTGTGATTATGCTGTCAGCTCCTTTTGCTTTTTCGCTCCGTGCTCTTCATATTATCCTTGTGTATTTCTCGCATTCGGCAGCACGCGTCCAGAAGGCGAGGAAGGAAACCGATTGTAATTAAAGCAAAAAGTGCGTCGTTTGACTTTCATGCGTTGCACGACGCCAGGTTGTGCAACTTTTCTCCCCTAACTTCCTTTTTATTGTTCCGGAAGAGGCGGATGGAGGTTGGAGGCGGCCATGTCCGCAGGGATATGCGATGTGCGTGCGTGCGGCGGCCAGCTTCCCTTTTTTCCCTTCTCCGCTGCTTCTTTTTGGCAGAACGATGAAGTTTTTACGCGTAATGTGTGCGCCACCAGCCATTTTTGCATCTTATGTCCATTAGGATAATCACTCCCTGGATTCGCTCGTCTCTGGTTATCAGGCGCGTTCTCGCACGGCCGTTTATTAATGCAATTCAAACGGTAGCACGAGTGCCATTTGGTTAATGTGATGTCATTATTTTTGCTGAGTGGCGTCCTCATCGCTTTTTGATAAACAAACAATCATCCCTTTGTTGTACGTCTTCTTTGTTTTCGAAATAATAGGCAGGAAATTATAGTTTCCGGTTTCATGTTTAACAAGCAGGAAATATGAAATTATTTGCGTATAAAGTTCCAATTTTTTGCCTAATTTTTATTTTAAATAAGTTTTTATGCTAGTTTCTGGTCAGCAACCGCAATTCACGATGATGATTTATTTCATTTCATTTCATCCCCTGCAGACGAAATAATATTGCGCGCTTTTAGTTTTTATGAGCGAGAATTTTTTTTATATATTTAGTTAAATTGATAAAGGATTATCAATTTGGCAAGTGTGTTAGATTCTCGACCTTGCCAAAGAAAGGCTATTCCCATTTTTTTCTGGAGCGCTTTCTTTCCTCCCCTTCTTATTTTTATATATTAAGCCAGTAGCAATTTCGAGTGTTGAATGGGGAAAATTTTCCCATAGTGCTTGCAACTTCGACTCAGGTTTCGCCTTTCTTTCGTTGTGTATCGGTAGAGAAAGGCGAAAAAAATGCCGAAAATGGATACTGGAGTTGGCGATTCGATGACATTTTTCATCAACGTGCATCCGCTCGCGAATATTGAAAAACGTTGACCGTAAAATTTGGACAGCCACTCCGTCTCTTCGTCATACTTCAATAAAAATCAAATAAAACTGATTCATTGTGAACGCGCGTTTTTTTCGCGCGACGTTTACCGGCCGCCGACAGTCGTGATTTTTTGTGCGATTAGTTATGCTTCATAGAAAAATATTTTCGCACGCATTTTACGCAACCAAGAACAAAATGCAAAGTAATATTTTATTATTCGGCGTATAGAAATAATAAATAGGGGAATTTCGAGAGAAAAATGAAATACGTATAAAATTATTGCAGTCTTAAACTAAATGGATATTTGCTATAAAAAATGCATAAATATTTATTGAGTTTGATTGCATAGCAGAAACTCAATGCACAATTAAATTAAATTTCTGCATTCATTATAATGTTTGCAGTTTGCATTTAATTTTATTTGATAACAATGCACATGATTTTTATAGTTGGTTTTATTTTATAATGAATGCAGATGAAAACGTTTATGACACAAAGTGCAAAACTACAGCTAAATTAAAATAATAATCAAGGATATTTAAAAAATGGACAAAATATGTATGAAATTGATTGGCGATTTAAATGCGCATACAGTGCGCGTGTAATTGAATCGAAATTGGTGTGATGGTAAAAATTGCGAGCTTTCTATTCAATAACGAGCAGGCGCTTTCAATTTGTTATTTTTATCCATCCATTTCTCGTATTGCAATATTCGTGGTATACGTTATCGATGGAATGGTGTTATAGGCAATTTCCGGATGGCAATAATGTCCTACTCGCTTAATGCTACTTATCGCACTATTGAAGCTCACAGTTATTTCGATATTTTTAAATTTAATCTCCATTCATTCGCGATGAACATTCGCAATGTTAACATGTGTTTTGCACAATTTGCTACATTGAGTATAAAATCCAGTCAAATATAAAGTGTTCCTAATAATTCCTGATTTTTGGAAATGTATTTTAATGAATTGACAAGGAATTTGCCATTTTAATTGTTCTTTTCTCAGTTGGATGTTATTTATCGAAGGAGTGGAAATTGTGGAATTGGTAAAATTATGAGTTTTTGGTCAACCCTTGTATTAATGGCGAAAAACCGCAAGCAGGGTATTTTAGCGGCAGATAATGCAATCGGGCACATGTGTGTGCTCATTGTGCGTAATCCATATTTGAACGACTTTTGGAATCCTAAAAATGATCGGAAATGGCCGAGGGTCAATTGTTAGCCAACGCACCCGTGCTGTTAATAAGGTTATGCTCGCTTCCGGGTTTCGGGCGCGTGTATGTTTTGGACTATTAAATACTCTAATGTCATATCCACGTGCATATTGCTTGCTTTCGACGCTCGCTTGCGCTTTCAATAAGCCAATTACACACTTGGAAATGCGATGGCAGTCGAGAGAGACAATTAACGCGACCACAATCGTAAAAGTTTATGTCGAATTATCATCATTATCGATCGTAATGAAGTCACATTCGTTATTTCATTACAATTTCAATCCTATCATTGGATATCATGAATTGATTATTAAATCTTTACAAGTTAATTTTTAAGCTTTTGTACTGAACATGAATCTACCCGGAATATTTTTTTCGAAAGTCCGGAATGTTGACTAATTTAAAAATACAATTTCTTTCATAAGAAATGTGATCTAATTTCGTAAATATCTCGAAAAGTACTAAAGATATCATCAAAATTCATGAATTTTTCACAAGTCTTACAAAGAAGTAAATTGATCTATCGCAAATTTGTTGGATGCATTCTTAACTTGAAGCGATCATGTAAATTCTTCAACTTTTAATTTTACTTGCATGTTCAAGTATTACATAAAAACTTAAATTTCTATCCATTAGAATATAGGAAGGTAATCAAATCTGGAGCTCAAAATCACTAATTTATAAATACAAGTTCTTTCATACGAAATGTGATCCAATTTCGTAAATATCTCGAAAAGTACTAAAGATATCATCAAAATTCCTGAAATTTTCACAAGTCTTACAAAGAAGTAAACTGGTCTATCGCAAATTTGTTGGATGCATTCCTAACTTGAAGCGATCATGTTAGTTCTTCAACTTTTTTATGAAATAATTATGGAATGTTTGATATTAGGTAGATTTTAATTATCAGAGAAATATTTATTTAATATCTTCTGCATTTCTTCAGAAATCCTTTCAACTTTCTGCGAAATTTGAAGTAACTTTGGGACGTGATTTTTACTTGTAAAAGTTTGCAATCCCAGGTTTTAAAACATACCGGAAATACGTACCGAAAAAAATCCGGAGCGCTGATATAATGCTGATTTAACTCATTTAGCAGGCAGCAAACAACTTTTGGCATTTGTTTGCTCATGAAGTAAGAAGTATCAGGAGCTCACCGCGACTTCTCCCGTCATTTTGGGGCAGCTGCTTCCGCGACATAAAATTTCTTCGTGGTGCTACCACCGTACACGCGGGAGTAAATCTGATTAAAAACTTTTAATGAATGCAATTAGAAAAATTAAGTTTTAATTGAAATGGTCCGTCGTCCTTCGTCTGTCGTCGGTCGACCAAATATTACGATTTTATACGTCTGCACTCAAGTGCCGGTAAATCATCGGCTTAATTAATAATGAATTTTATCCTAGTTTTAATACTAATTAAATAGCCTTTAGATTGCGACTGTGTTTCGAATCGAAGTCAGCGTGGAGTGAAAAGGATTAACAGCTTTTTTTATGTGCACGCGGATAAAGTGTTTAATAAAACGGAATTTCGATTAAAATTTAATTAAAAAATCTGACAAAGAAGCGCAATTACACCGCGTTTGTTCCTGCAGTTCGTTCGGTCTTGGCGGTGGTTGCAATGTACGTAAGGCGGCCGCCACCATTCCCAGGAGTGCGTGGCGGGCGCGAAGGACAAACGACGATCACGTGCACTCGTAAATGAGCGTTCCGTTCGGAAGATTATCGAAATGACACACGTGGTGAAGCTAATTCTGGCACTGCGCTTGTTAGTTTAATCTTGACCAAGAAGAGATATACATAAAAAGTAATACAAAATCAAATTACGGATGCTCGTGCTTTTAATGAAAATGAAGACATGAACTTTAAACTCTAAGAAAGTTTTGATAACAGCTAAGAACGAAATTCCTTGATACAAATTCCAGAAAATCAAAATTGCTTCATTCTTTGATCGGGTGGAAAGTTCATTCATAGTTTTTCCACGTATTTTATCAATTGTTATAAATGAGACATTGGCAATTATGAATTGTACACACCATTACTGTACTGTATAATTAATTAAAATTTGATTACATTTGCTGCGAAACAGTTAATTAAAAAGTTTCCGTCGGCAGTGCGTCTGATAGTGTGCAGCGTTAATTAAATTTCACACTTTTTTCTTGTGGACGAATTTTTTTAGAATAATTTTCATTAAATATAATTATAAAATGTCAAATATAATGATGCAACTAATGATTTGTTTTTAATTGTTTCAGGTGAGTTTCAAACATCAATCAATTCTGTGAATTGAATAGCGAATTGAAATTGTGAGTAGAATTTTTAATGAAATATTTGTGTCCTGCGCAATTAGCAGACATTTGATAATAATATCTTATGAAACGTGCGAAAACAATTTATGCGCGAAATGTTCGTAAAGTGTTTATTAGTAATGTTCAATTAGTGCAAATATTGCTGTTACCACCTACACCACATCCAAACACGTTGCTAATATTTTATTGGTTAATGCGTGTTGAGGGCAGCAAGCGACACATTTGTTTTAATGTTATTTAAATAAAATTAATGCATCGTACGTGCCATTTAACAAATTGCACCGAATGGCAAACAGCGCAATGTGCAATGGCGTTAAAAGCATTTGGAGGTTGCACTTCCATTGCCATTATGCTCGTTCGCTAAGAATTTGCGACGCGTTTAATTCGCCCGCAAGTTTGATAATAATTGAACAGGAAAAAACGTTTTACATTAATCTGCGCTTAATGGGACTTGTTTTATTTGTTGCCTGAAATTCAATGCAAAAATAACAAAGTTTTAAATTTTTCCACACACGTGAAAAAATTGGCCGGACTAAATTAATTTTCGATTTGCAAACAAAGTTTTTTAATTAAAAGCCAACGAACGCCCCGAAAATACAAATGCACCACCGCCCGAAATTCGAGTTTCATTGGCAATAGTTATAAAATATTCAAAGTATCTGTACGAACAAACGACTTTTTGCAACTTTTTGTTACGACACCCAACAAAAAATTATAAGCGTGCTCGAAATTAATTTTCTCGGAACTCTGCTTGCTTTCGCGGCTGCTTCAGTTGTTTGTTAGCAGTGTCACAAAACACCCTCTGATGATTTAAAATATTTAGCCCCAAGCGGTTAATTTGTTTGTTCTTTGAAAATTGATTAATCATCATTGAGCATGCAAACAGGACACAAACAAGCCAAGCTAACAATATAGATTTTTTAACCTTTTTGATTTATTCTGCGCGAACACAATGAATGATAACTTGGTGATGGCATCGAGAGCGAGTCAAGTTGTAACTTAAATTACAATTAATCACGGCTTACAAGCGACAAACGACAAGAAGGAGGAGGATAAGAGTCCGCAATGAAGTAGCAAGCGCCCAAGGATAATCTAATACATAATTATCCTGCGTGGCGATAACAATGCCCTCTTTAGCGTTCGCCAGCGTCGCCGTCGTCCTCGCAAGGGTTGCGGATGTGTGAATGCGGGGGCGGTGGAAAGTTAGTTAGTTTTGAGGGGTTATTGAAATAGTAAACTTGATATGCGGGAGATTACTTCCCTCTGGTTCTCATTAAATCGCGCAAAGTGAAACTATTTCAAAAAGAATAAATAATATCTACGTATTGAGAGATTCAGAAAAGATGTTCTAACAGTTGAAGATTTTCTTTGCGCAAATTGTACAAATGTGCCCTCATTTTAGTGGGGTGATGACGTACGTGCACTTACGATTTACGAATGCAAAGCGCATACGGGGCGCAAATGCGGATGAATGCGGTTTTCTTTTCTTTTAGCGAGTAAATCGTGGATTCTGCGGGCAGACGCATACGTATTTTTCACATTTTTCCGCACCGAGCATACCCGACTCATTCATATTTAATGATATGATCGAAAATAAAGTTTCGATTGCAGATGGATGCGCGCGCCCGTTTTTCGAGCAGCCCACCACACGCAGCTTTTATCTTGGCGGCTACTTTCATATTACACTCATAGATTATGCAGGATACATTATCCCTTCAAAGCTTTACATCACTGCAAACAGCCAACAAAAACACAAACGAGGAAAAAACGCCCGCGGGAATATTCAGCTCGTTATGCAACATCATTGTTTTTTGCATAAAAATTTAGGGTTATTTTAGGTTTACGCGCGGGGTAGTATTTTAACATTACGATTCTTTCCAATAGGGCAAGATTAGGGTTTTTATAGATTTTTTATGCGGTTTTTTTGGTTCGATACGAAACAAAAATTAAAGAATGTATGTATGGACAAGCGGAAGATTTGTGTTTGTTTAAAAATGTCTTCGCGCACGATTTCGTGTCAACGACGAGCGTGATTTGTTGTTTCAGCAGCAATAGCGGTATACGCGCTGGAATTTACAACTATGCAAGATGCACTCATCTATCACCATCGCAAACAACTTGACACTGTGTGTTGCTGCACCAAACAGCAGCATCGCATGCAATCTCGCTGCATGGGGCATACGTGCGTTGCATTCGGGGGTGACGCGCGCTCGATTCGATTGTAAATCGAATCTCTGACGAGTGTCAACCTCGTTTCACACTTGGCACTCTGTAATTCAATGCATAAACTATGAGAGGGAGGTTAAATTATATTCCACACAATAATATGATATACCACTATATGAATTTATACATTATCGATAACATGAAATACCTGTCTGAAAATACATGCAGAGCAAATAGGAATAATAAAAAGTTACGGATTTTTATCATTTTTGAAAACGTATTTTATAAATGATCATGATAGTTTTCTAGCGAAATTTATATTTTATCGGAATTCGGAAATAGCTTGAAAGTTTATATAATTCTTGGATTCTATTGAATGCTGGAATATTTAATTAAATCGAATGCCATTCATTTGTTGAATTTTAGTGGTATTTTATTTGTATCAGATAGTGTAAATGAATATAATATACACTCGAGTTTTGCGAATTTAAGCACAAGTTTGTAAAACAATGGAAAATATTCATATCAATCGCATGAAAGGATTACATTTTGTGCACTCCATTGTTGAATTAGATTGCATTTAATAGAACTGTTGTGAATACTTTGAATTTGTTTATATTCCCATACGGAAAATACGTTAATTTATTTTTCCATTACTCCATTGTGAGCCTGTTTCAGGATTTTTTTACAATTCGCGTTAATAATTTAAATGGAAATGAGTTCATGGAAAATATGATCTGATAATAATTGTTGATTAAATACGCTAAATTAATTTGCAAGATGAAAGAAAGTATTATAAATTTCACTTGAAAAAAAAATGAAATGTGCACAGCGCTTTTCCGTTTTCCTAAAAAAAAGAGGTTTTAATATTTGCGCAAAGTTCCTGCACGGGCGCAAAAGTACGCGTACGCTATAAGTGGATGGGAATATTTGTAATGACATTAATTAAAAAGTTTGTGCGTAGTGGCATATTGAGTTTGGAGGCCATGTACATTCGCCTCCGAAAGTTTGAATCTTGTTTGCAGTCAAATCACACTCGGGATGTCGTCTCAGGGCACTTGCTTACTTGACGTACTTTACAACCGTGGCAAAAATAAACGCAACGGAACAAAAAACGGTCAACTATTTGAAAAATTTACAAGTTAATTAATTTTTTCGCACTCACTTACGCGTCACACCAAGCAGCAACCCTCGGAGAAAACGTAATTAACATACAGCCCGTTCCAAAGTCAAATCTGTGCGGCACGGCTATAAAACGTGAAATTTATTAATTTTCGAGCCCATTAAGAAGCCAAAGCTAAAATTAGATTTTTCTAATACCTACATTTTCCGGCTAAGCTGTAATCAAAAATTAATTAGCAAGCGCAAATTCGGCAAGGGGAAAAATGGGAAAATTAGTTTGAATACGTAATGTCTAAGAAACATGGACTTGATTTATGTGCAAATTAATTATTCACCAATTGCATGTTGGGTCCTTGCTTGCATTTCGGGCGGGCCCACGGACATTGGAAACCCATTGCGAAGGGTTCAAGTGGCCTCCGAGTATTGTGGTTTATTTCGGGTCGATTGCAACCCCCAAGGTGGCGGGCGGTAGAGTAGTACTTGTAAAATGCATTGTGAACTGTTGCTGTACAGCTCTTCGTGCTGATGCATGTGCAAGCAAGAGCAGGAAGTGCAGAACTCGTGAAATTCGTGCAAGGTGCAATTTTAAAGCTACCCTTGTCGAAAATGATGAAATAATGGCGTGCACAGAATTGATGAACAGCGCCACGGCTGCTTGCCGCCTCCGATTTACTTGCCACTGTTGCGCCAACGCGCGGATTGGATTGTAAATCTTGATCTTCACGCTTGACATGGCAACCCGCGTAATTTACAGCTTCAGAATATTCATGAAATGTTAAAATACAAGACAAGTGACATTTCTTCAATTTTTTTCTCTCTTAGAGCGCAAATAATAATTATAAAAACAATTTCATAAGAGGAGAAAACAAACATCTTGTGATAAACTCGTAAATTTAATATCGTTTTATAGAAGGACGAATACCATTTTATACTATTGCTGATGTATTGAAATTTTTATGTTCTTGGCGCAATGTGAACGCGGCGGCTAGAACTAGCGTATAAATTGCCTATTTGCATAACGGAACGAGCAATGGCAGTAGTCGCGACCGCCACCGTAGTAGAAGAGTTACGATTTTGTTATGCGTTCGCCATAGAGCTGGCTTTTATATAAATATAAACAGGTTATTTACTTAATTCGTGGGGCGGCTAAATTGATTCGTTCGCTCGCATTTAAGACTATCACATTAAAATTATATTACTCGAATCAAGTAAAGTTCGTTCGGGTTGTTGTTGTTGCTGCTGTTGTTGATTTTAGCAGAATGAGAATAGTGCTGACGCTGCAACAAAAATATTTCAGTTGATAATAATGTGTTGTCAAGAGCGAAAAAGCAATGCAATACAAATATTTGCGCGCTGTAGAAATGACCTTTTTCGCGATGGGAATAGATGTGCAACGCGCATCGTTGCGTTTGCAATGCAGCACGTTGCTATTGGCAACATTGGTCCAATCGTTCTTCTCACGCGCAGTTTCGTTCATCGCCTCAACAATTGGAACACCATTCGTGACGCGACGAGATCATCTACTGTCGCGTTTTTTTTATCCCTTTGTCCGCCGACATTGGCTTAGTTCTCGTATTTCGTTTGCTCTCTAATCCCTGCACGGACATCGTAGACAAGCAAACGAACAACGCCCTCCACTTCTGCACGAAACGCGAACGCTGGAAATGTCTTAAGCGCGCTAACAAACTAAAGCTAAAGCTCAATCCGCAGCCATTCGCCCCCATTATATGGAGTGCTCACTGTTTCTGAGCAACGCGACGTTCGTTACGAAGATCGAGATAATGAAGTGGCGAATAAACAAACAAAAAACAACGTCAGAAAGAAAACGAAAATAGATTTGCTTGGGAGTGACTTAAATCTCAAAACAATAGCCTTAGTTTGAGAAGAAAAAAAGGATCAAACTTATATTTTTGGGATTTCCTGCTTGGCAAAAGCGTAGGTGTTAAACTAGTTGTCTAAATGTTTTGTAATCACAGTCGTAGCGTTATGTTGCCGCCTCCAGCGACGACGTCGGCGACTGCCAACGTTGCGCGCGAATATCACCGCCGCCGGCAATATATCATCCGCACACCCCATCGGCCGCCAACTGCGCGTCGACCGCACTTAATTAAAACTGAAAATCATGGCACAATGTGCCACCTTCCGTACTTATATACATAGATACAATTTGCGCTGGCGGCATCGGCGGTAAAATTACATCTGTTGCAATTGCCAACCACAGATACTGACATATGAAGAACAATTGAATCATATTTCATTCGTGGATAATTGTCATGCAATTATTACGTTATTTATTCGCCGTTCAGCGTTGACATCAATTCGCAGTCATAATTTCTGGGTTATTAATTGTTTTTCAAGCATTTCAAAGATAATAATGTGATAATTACACATTAATTGCAAGCGTCGCGAAACGTTATAATGAATCGAATAGTAATTAATTACGATATTTGTTGATTCCGTAGCTAGATAACTCAGAGATCTTTTAGTATAATTAAAACAGTATTACGATTTACTTCACAGTTGGAAAATGTTTATGAAACGATAAACATTTTTATGACACTTGACATAAAATTTATATGAAATTGCTTGATGAAAATATTTCATATAGCACTTGAGTGCTAGAAATAAACGCAATGTAAATGAATATTATTATGGGGTTTCAAGTGCAACGGTGGCTGAAAAGTAGTTAATTAATTTTAATTGATTGACAAATAAAAGTTAAATTAACAAACCCAAATAAATAAGCTCGCGAAAAACGAATTGGCAAATTGGTAGCAAGCGTCTGAAGAAGGAATTACTCATTATCCGCAACTCGTGCAGGGTTCTCTTCAAAGGGGCGCACGCAGGTCTAGTTGAAATTCCCGAGGGAGGGTAGCCGCCACCCTGCCTGCCCGATAGGCAAATACGGCCCCGCACCGTATGCCCGCGCCTCTCGCCGCCAACTTTAACGAGTTGCTTATGAACGCAATTTCAGCGCAATTTTCCTACAAATTGTCCTAATGCAACGCGTTCACCGGGAACGACAAGTTAAAATTGCAGTTTCTTTTTTATTTGATGCATCAGCACAACATTTTCAATTAATTATGCCGAAAAAACGTTTATTAATTACCTGCCGCTAAAGCGCGCATAGAATTGATGGAGATATTATTTAATTATCGAATGAGCAAGCAACACCAACAATTTCTATTTGAAATTCACTTCGCACGAATGAATACTAATTTCGCCTCGTTACGTGCGCTTTGCATGTTAATTGGTTTAATTTAATCAAAATAAACTAATGAATAATTTCATGAGTATTTAAAACAATGAATACGTCGGCCTCACGGCGTTTTAAAAATACGGCAAGTGCTGATCTAAGCGATTAGCCGAATCGATAAGCAGCTTAAAAGTTGCATGCGAAAACAAACGCGAAAATTTTTAATCTTACGCTCGCTCGGTAATAAGGAGTGGAAAAGCGCACAGTGATTGCATGTCTGGCTCGTATTAAAATGCGCTAGCATACAAATTCAAAATCATATCTAAATGCGCACGCGTCTTGCAATATTTCATCCCGTTTTGCTTGGATTTCTCGTCCTATTTTTTCCTGCCAGTTGCTGTATTCGTTCCTTTTTCGTCCTGTTGTGTTCTTCGTCTTCATCTTCTTCGGCGGCTGTTGCTGCCGCTTATTGCTCTTGAACGAGTCGTATCTGCCCACATTAAGAGCGTAATAACTGCAGAAACTGATTCCACGCACACTACCACCGTCGCCCCCATTACCCCGTACACCACTTGGATGTAAATGCAGTGGGCTTGAGTGGGCTTCATATTAAATCAAATTTATGGTGACTTACTAACGTTCATACGTTTGTGCATGTTTAATGATTTTTCGAAATAAAGCCAAACAAAACGCGATTCATTCAAAACGCATAAATTTTCTTATCAATTACGAAACGGGTCTTGATAATAAAAGAACCATAAAGAAAAGTTCAAGAAATTAATTACTTGAGGGTTTTTTAAAAGTATTTCAGGCATTTTCACTAATAAGTTATTTTTCTGCGCCCAGATAATTTCCTGTTCTGAAACTAGAATTTTATGATAAAGTCACGTAGGAATTTCTTAAGTCCTTTGAAGTAAATTCTTTAGCCGGAAGTTGAAAACCTCCAATTTGACCCAATGCACCAACTTTGAACCTTTACAGGCCATGCGCCTTGCAGCAAACCACCCCCTTTGAAAGTTTAAACACTATCTTAGATGTGTCTCCCCGACCGGTGATTATACGGAAAATGAATGGTCATCCTCTTGGACCTTTTTTCCATTTGCTGCGAATTCTTATCGCGCATCTGATTCCATGTAATTTTTTTAATGCGCAACTTGAAAAACGATTCGATAAGCGTGACGCGAACGTCCGGAAATAGTGAGCGGAAGCGTCCCACAGGCGTCATTCTTATGAAGCGAAGTAATCGCCAAGACGTGCTGTGCGCGCACAGCAACGGCCAATGATTGAATAAAATAAACGAACGCCGCGCGGAAGGAACTTGCAAAAGTTGGCGATCGCGGAATGTTTCCTGCAACGCTCGTCAACGCATTGACGTCCAATTGACGTTTTGATACTTTTTCCACCCTTGCTTTAAACTCAGCCGCCGCCCACAATTTCACGTTTCTCGCAGACTTATCAGATTTTCTTGCAGTATAAAGTTAATTAGTATTCTCCGCTTTCTTTAATTGTATCGCTATTGTTTTTTCCTCTGGCATTGCTGCTGCTGTTGCTGGTTTTGCTTAGATTTATATGATTAATAAGAAACTCCCTGGAGGGATGAAAATGTGTCATTTGTCCCTCATGTTGCCACCGCGTTCATACTGAAAATATTGCCGCCATTGTTGATGAGTGCTGGCATCAGGACGCGTCAGGATCTTTGGCAATAGCCTTGAGACATTTAATCAGTAGGCCGTGTGCGTGCATGAATGGGCAAACGACGCGGCGGGCGCTGCTGCTTATTATTAAAATTATAATAACAAAGTTTTCCATGTTTGTTCGCCAGCGGGTAGTCCGGGATTTGTGCGTGCTTGAAATAATGAGTTGCGCTAACTTGGCCTAATAAAGGAGATTGGCCACGTGGCGACGCCACAGTGTGTCTATTATATCGTTCGCCGAAGAAATTCGACCATCGCACCGCATCTGTCAAGATTTATTATGATTGTATCGTTAAGCGTAAAATATGTATATTAATTCAACGCACTTGAAATCAATTAACTCGACGAAATCTTGAGGGATTGCGCTTCGGACGACGCGGCTTAAAGACGGCGAATTTAATTCAATTTCGGACGACGAGGATAATTGTTCTGGACATTGTCTACTATGAATTCGCAGGGGATGCGCTCAAAGGTCAGAAAGGACGAGCGATAAAAGCCCGGCGAATGTCGTCATATTCTTGCATTTTGATTTGAATGTATGCAACGCCACGTGTTTCCTGCGGTTTTGATGGCAGTATCGCGATACAGCAGGCGGCTGGAGCAGGAGCAGAAGCAGGACTATGCGTCACAGCGGCCAAGTAGCAGCGAATCGTAAAACAGATTAAGAGATTAGTTTGTCGCCCGGCCACCGTAATTGGGGTATGAGCTCTCAAATGACTTGTTTAATATCCCGCGTTCCCGTGAGCATGTGCGCACACCGCACCACTACTTGGTATTTTCGTCGCGAATTTTCATCCCTTCGCAGCGCGCGCGTCAGTGCTTTTGTAAAGTTCGACGACGGAGCGTCCGTGAGTAAAATTAGTTCGCAGTAATTATCGCCTCTGTAATTGCGTGCGCTGGGTCAGGGATGGCGAGCGAGAGTCAATTCAATCGGTAACTAGAATCAGAACTTGTTCAATAAAACTTTGCATATGAAAATTAAGATTTAGTCATTGAAACGGCTGAATTTTATATTATAATTAAATTAGATTACGACAAATAACATGTTGTAAGGTATTTACATCCACCAGTTTTTTTGCGGTAATGAAAGACTACGATTATTGGAATTACATTGACTAGTTGTTTAATGCAAAAATTAAACAATAAAAAATGATTTAATTCAATCCAATTTTTGATATTATTTTATGGAATAAATTTGCTTTCAGAATCCGTTTAAATTATTTCAATATCTCAAATAGTTCAAAAGCTATCAATTTTTAATTGCCCCTATGTAATTCTTATGGAAGCATAATTGAGGCATAATGAGCCGCGTAATGTAGTATGCATGAAAAGAGATAGGTATACGCGCAGTCGTGGTTGCTAGGGAGTCTCCTTAGTTACCATGCATGCAAATGCCATAAGAGCGGCCATCATGGATTTTCAGCTAATCAGCGTAGTCATTAGTGCAGGTGTTCTCCGCTGGCATAGCCGCGCTGCAGTGCACCTGCACCGCACCGCGGCTCAGTGCGCGCTTCTTGCGGGCCACAGTGTGCGCCTCCCGCCACAGTGTGCGCCTCCGCCACAGTGCGCGCCTCCCGCCGAAGTGCGCGCCTCACTTAGGCACCTTATGCTTAATTCTTATAGAATTTTAAACCTTAATAACTTTTTTAATTCTTATGATAGTTAGATGAAATTTTCAGCGTTTGTTACAAATTTATCTCTCTTTACAAGTATGTAATTTATAAGATTCAAAAAGCATTATTACAATAGTTATGAGAAGTTAAACAACACACTAATTTATATCCATATTTTGCGGTGTTTTCAAAATTAAAATCAAGTTTTAGCTACTTCTATATAATATTCATCAGAACACAATATATATCGAGCTTATTCAGACTTACTCAAAATCTCTTAAGCAAAAACTTGGACGTTTTGATATATTCTGCAACTTTGTTTTTGCATGCAATAATTATTAGGTTCAGTTTAGCCATATTTAGTTAGAATGATGCGTTATCCTGTGTACTTTGTAGTTCGTCTTTGTTTCCTGCACGAGCGGTGGAAGAAGAACATTTCACAGCTGCAAAGTTTGGGTGGCGGCGCATGCAAATTGCAGAATGTGCGCGGAACGTTCAATTAGTTAGTTGGTACGTCGCTCAAGGACGACGAGCGATATTATTCAGCTATTGGGGGATTTCATGGCCGGTGACTATAATAAGTTGCATAAATGCATGTGCATTCATCGCACATTGTTGCATATTGTGGGGTGGACGATGCGAGCGAATCTATTAAGTCACGTACCTGCAACTTGTCAGCTTCGGAACGGACGCAATTTCCATCTGACATATTCCGTTATTGTTTTCCACTTGCATTTCGAATGCAGTTTCGGCTTAAATATACGGCAGTTTCGTAAACATCACGTACATTCTACATTTTCTATCTTCAGCAATTTGTTACGTGGCCAACCAACAAATAGATACGTACTTGGAACTGTATTAAGAGTTATTTGTGATAATTATGCTAGTCAAGTGCATTCTGGACTAAGTTAAGGACCTTGTAGTATGGATTAGAGATCCATCAACAAAATTTGTGCGCGTCCGTAGGCTATATATCGAACTTCATAATGAGCAGACATTTTAGTGACGTGCGTGCCCGCTGCTTCGAGTGCCGCATGTTTACGGGCTGGCCATGTTGAAATTGCTTCGTTAATTAATCGATGATTAACATCATGCAGTAGCATCCCAGAAATTCTATGCTTTCACCATAGTCGCGTCCTTTAAACTTGTAGGTCGGAGGGTGAGGAATTCAACTTCAAGTGTAATGCCAACACTTACGTTTCAAGGTGCTTAGTATCTCAATGATATTTGTAAAATCAAAATTTTACATTTTCAAAAATAAGTCGTCATTTTGTTTAAAAGTTTTTGAATGGATAAATAAAGTACTTGAATATTTTGTGCGTAAAGTTCTATCAAGCTTGTCTGGAGATTCTTAAGCAAGTCGCAAGATTTACGAGTACATTAATTACAGCCGCCCTCTTGTGACGCTGCACGGGCGGAATGAAGAGCGGGGCGCTAATAAATAATTATTATTGCTTTTTGGGCACAGAAAAGTCTACGCGAATTATTGCTGTGATTTGTTATTTGTTGGCGGTGGCGCTCACATAGCGAACGTCTCCATATGGCGAATGCGTTAATTTATACGCAATTCAAGCGTGCGCAAGTTTATTTATCTTTTTTAATTTGCCCGAAAAATACTTTCGCGACGTAATGTCTCTCTAAATCCACATTACGCACCAGATGGCTGGTCGCTTTGTGGTTAGATTAAATTAGGATTATATCACGATAAATTACGGCGATTAAGAATTATTAAGAATTTTTCGGTTGAGGATGATTAAATCTTAATGAAGCGCGTATTATTATTTTTTGAGCTTCTTAAATTATCCTTTATTTTTCGCAGCGTATCAAGACGTTCATAACGTTTCATTTAATTCATTCCTACGGGCACTCAAAGAGTGCGAATCTTGCAGTCTCTAAATGTCGTTAGCTATCCTTAAACCAAATATTACGTTCATACTGCTTGAGAAAAGAGATGAATCTCGAAGGGGCAGTGCAAGCGAAACGCGAATTGCGAATTTAATTAAAACTCAGTCGTATCTTATATTACATTTTGTATATCATTTTAAATTTATAGTTTTTTGCGTTTAATACTTGCTCAATTTTATGAAAATATTTTTAATAAAACTTTAGACACTTATAGAGTAAGTAATGAATTTTCATTATAATTTAATAATAGTTTATGAAGTTTTTTCATTAGTCGAAATGGAAATGTTGCGAATGCTAAATTACTTATCATTGGACAGAGAACAGATTAATTTCACTTTAGTAAAAATTCAGAACAAACAATGAAGGACAATTTAGCACTATGCAGCGAGCACATTGTACGCTTTGTGACAGTTGGTGCGCAAAGGGGTAAAGTTGTTGCATGTCGAGCATAAACATTGCTTGTGCTTGCGCATGGTAATTCATGTGCGCAGTGCGCGGCTCGTGTTGACTCTTCGCCTCCGCTGTTGCGGCCCAGCGAGCGGTACTCATACACAATACGGGCGGCAAAAGAGTGTACTGTGAATGCAATTCTTCGCGCAATACGCCGCTCGCAATCTATAGCCTCTTTGAAATTTATAGTGAGCATGCCGTTCAATAGAATTCGGCGCCTCGTCGAGTGCAATCTGTATTTCAAAACTTTTTAAATTTACAGTCCCACTGTTGTCATGACTAAAGCACTAATATCGAGCGCATGTTCTTGTCGTGTACAATGAAAAGTTACAAGTGTTTTTCGACTTGCGAAAACAAGAACAACGACATTTCAACTTTACAGAATACCCAGAATAATTTATTTCAAGGATCAATAACACTCATTTGAAGATGATATTATCTTTTGATAAAAAATACGGCTAAACATCAAAAAGTAACCTTTTTTATGCGTAAGCAATTTACATTTTTAATTAGACATTCAAAAGACTTTTGACTGCCATAGGCTTTTATAAAAATCTATAAAAGTCCAAGGGAAAATTAATTATCGCTTATTAAAAGAGCGGAAATACGAGGAAAATCGCTGCGCACCTACACATCAAAGAAGGTGCGACGGGCATTATGCGGACGGCGCAAGTAAACAATCAGGGAAAAATAAAACAATGCGAAGAAAATTAATTGTATTCCAACGTTCGCTTCTCTTCTCTGCTTCTCGTCTCGAAATGCGTTTTCTGTCAGTGCGTTCGTCCATCTGCGTATCCCATTCATTCATTCACGCGGGGTGCGTTTATTCGGGTTGCCTACAAACAGGGATGGAAAAGCGGCCGCCGAAATCAATATTGCGTGTAGCAAGAAAATAATTGCGTTGTGCGCGCGACGCTCGCGGCCGAAGCAAGTAAATATTGTTCGTTTGAGGCGGTTTATTGTTTTCGCATTTTAATTAAATTAAAATTAAAACGCGCGGACGATTGTCACAACGCTCCCGCTGCCGCCGAAATCGAGACAGGAAGGAAGAAAGGAAGCGCCTCCTTCGTCGTCCCTGTCGCGTCCTTCACGCAATTAGGTTAAAATGTATTCGGCATAAACTTAACAAATACGCACAGTGGTTGTCGCCGTCGTACACGGAATGGGAAGTAGGTAGTAAATTCAAATATTTGGCAACGTATCTAATAAGCTTCCTGGATTTATGCGCTGTGCGGCAACAAATTCGCATTAATACTTCTGCTGCTGCTGCCGCCGTCGCCAACGTTGGCCCTCCCCCGAAGGCGACAATCGACTACGACAGCCACGATGGCAAAGAATGAGTCGTAATTGTGTTTGTTTTCGTTGTACGGGTTCCGATACTTTTCAGATCACGTGTAATCAATGCGGAAGTAAATACGTAAATTTGCCTGCTTGTATTCACTCTCTGTATTTACCATTAGGTTATTTATTATTCAGGACAATTTGTTCATTGTTCACGAATTAACCAATCAATTGTTAGCACGTTCCACACTCGAAATACAATTCGACATTTACGTAATTTGCATGTTCATGAGTGTTGAACAATTTGGTTCATTTCATAGTTGAGTTGAGTTAGTTTAAAGACTTTAACACTTTTTCATTAAATTATTGATGATAATTTATCGCTTGATGACAACGGTTTTAGCAGTTTAGCAATCTATACGCTCCGAATAAGTTTGTTGTACACTTGGCGAGCGCACGCTTTGGTGGATGTTTGTGCCTCAAATATTTGCGCGAACAACTAACTGTAATAGTCACTTATAACTTTATTATTTGCCTCGCAAATGCCTCGTTCACACACCATGCAAACTTCATCTTTAAGGGCGGTAACATAACGTACAACCCTCATTTTTACAAATCATGATTATTATTGACATATTGTATGGTTGAGCTTTCACTTTCGTGCTTCCTCATGCTTTAAGCTGCGATAGCTAAGTCTATATTTAGACTTAAATATCGAAGTTTGCTTTACGATTACGATTTGCTTCCGTATTTTGTGTTCTGCTGTTTATTTTCAAGGAAACACAAACTGTAACGCGTAAGCCTTTAAATTCACGTCTGCGTGAAACTGCACGTGTTTATCCAGACTTTGCCAATAGTAATTCCAATAGGCGAATTCGCTTTGTGTTCAATTGCATTGTTTATTGTTCAATGGTTGAATCGCTGATATGCATTGAACTATTTATGCGATACGAGTTGTCCTTTGTTTGCACAAATGGGGGTCGTAGTATTCCAAAGCAGGTATTTAATATGAAACGCGATTTAAAAATGTATTGTATACCTATTCACAATTTGTGTTGTTTCTACCAGTAAAATGAAAAGCTGGCATAGACTGCGTAAAATATGTTTACAGGCATGTTATATGATTATTATTAAAACCCTTGTCATTGGCAATGGTGCGCTCGGCGTAGTTGCAGCATAATGTTTGTTGCAGCGAGTGCGCGCAAAATATAATAAACTAATAATGCTGTCGGGAGGTTTCATTGTCGTTGCGTGCTTTTGTCGGACGGCAGTCGCATTGTCATCGTCTGGAACAATGCCCGAACGCTGAAATGCGAGCGGCTCTTGCTTCAAATGCATTAGAATTGCATCATACGGGAATAGGTCAAAACATCAATAAGTTGCTATTACGCATGCAGCCCTATACAAGTATTATTATCTCTTTTTTGCCCAGCAACAGAATAATACAGTTATTGTTCTGCGCACAACACACTAGGTAATTAAATTGAATATGGTATGAGAAAGTCCACGATAAAAGTTGTTTATTAAGTAATGAACAAAACATTTTTTGCTTCTTTCGATTTGTACATTTTCTTGTCTTCTCTCCTTTTACGCTTCTTCAGGTCGGCTGATTTCGACGCTTGAATGTTTTCGTATTTCATTTTCTTCATTTTCCAATATGTAACTCGTGTTTTTCCTCTGCGGGCCGCGCGTGTTTTTGTTTTCGCGTTTGGCTCCTTGACTTTTCAGGCGAGAAATAAAAAGGAGGATTTGCCTGACCGAAATGAAAGAAATGCGAAAATGCGGCGGGCGCAAATATGATCTCGTTATGGCGCGCCGAATGCGACTTTCAATAAGACCGACTCGGATATTAGGTTAATAAATTTAATAATTCTGGGCGTGTTTCGTCCTTGCGCGTGTAATCAAATTTCATCAGTGTTTATAATGAATGGCTATATAGATTTGGCAAACAAATATGTTTTCTTTTCATCGCGTATTCCTTCGATGGGCTATTGATGTAAACAACTTTTCTTTTGGATTTTCATTATAATTAATTATGAAGTTGTTGCAGAACATATCAATATTCCATTAAACTTTTAATAAATAACAAGGCAGTCAGTGTTATTATAATAACGAAAAGTAATAGCAGAATTATTTACGTTCATATAAATAAAATTATAATTCTCGTTTGCCGCTCGTGATTAGAATTTATTTTTATGAAAAATTGTACAATTTACAGCACTCGTTTTTTAACTCATTAAAACTTTTTATTCGTATTAAATGTGCTAATGATTGTATGAAAAAATTATTGCATTATTGCCAGGAACTTTTTATAAACTTTCACGGAAATTATTTCATATTTATTAATCATAATTAACAATATTTAATAAATAAGAACTGTGGAAAGAATAGATATTTATGTTGAATTTGATAAAATAATTTCCGCTAAATTATTATTCAATATCCGTTTTTTGCAAAAGTTTTTTTAACAGCTTTAGCATTTTCTCCCTCATGTAATATTCTAATACTCAATTTTCCACCTATTTTTTATGTCAGCGTTAGCAATATGCGCGTATTGTATGGGAAAATTGAGTTTTTCATTGAAATTCATCGCAATTTGCATCTACATGTTGAACGACTTTGTTCGTTTATCCTGCCGCAACTCTGACTGGCAGCAGTGCAAAGTCAAAAAGGCAGTTGGTGTGCCAAAAGGGTGAAATCAATCGCAATCAGCGCATTACACATTTAAATTTTAAATTGGGCATTCGTCATGTTCATCGTGTTCTTTAACTGCTTGAAAAAATATTATTTCACTGGTGGGTGATGGCTTAATGACAATAACGTTTTGCAAATAATTTAAATAGATTGGTTTTTTGCGGTATTTTAAAGTATTTTAGCGCAGGGTTGTTTTGAAGCTGAATCAACTTTTTACATTTCAAGTGTACTCATTTTTGGCTAGGTTCAATAGGATTAAAAACTATTTTATATGCGTTATTACCGTATTCTATGAAATTATTATGGGGTAACATAAAAGTTGATTGAGTTTTTTGTGTCACTTCAACATCGCAGCTGCCGCTATGAAATTTTTATTATTCTATTCCGCAAAAAAACAGCCGGTGAGGAAAATATGAGGATGTGGTAAAATTATACACTAATCTATACTATAGCACGTACAGACATAATTATTCGTTCGTTACGACGAAGTCAACAACATAAAAATATTTAAAATGACTGTGAAATATATAAAAAATAATTTTACGCAAGATTTAATGAAATTTAAAAGGGCGCATTATTTTAATTGGAGTTATTTTATTATTATAGAATTTTCACAATATTAATTTGAAATTCCACGCAGAAATTTATTGTTTTTATGAGCCGTTTAATTTTTGTTTTGCTGTATTTTTATTTTGCTTTTTTTATTCGCGGTTTTGTTTTGATTTGAGATATCAGATTTTTAATTTTGCCATAAATTTCGTATCGTTTCCTCCTTACCGCCAGCGCGCTTTGTCCTGCTGCTCAATTTCGTATTGTTTCATCATCGGCGCTTCACGGTCGCGGTAATAAAAAAGCGGAAATGCGTGTAATTGGAAATTTTCCGACACGTGGCGGACGCGCGGAATGCCATGTCCTGTTCGCTGTCGATATTTATTCATTTTTTTAACGTTTCTTTATCTTTTATTTTCCGCTGTTATTTGCTTTTATTTTTATCTTTGCTGTCGTTGTCGTTGGCGTGTCTTTATATTTTATCCACTTTTTTTATACTTTTATCTGAGCCGCCGCCTTTTTTCCTTTATCTTTTTACGCAAGTAGCAGAGAGCCGCCTTTGCTGACTGACTGTTATTGCACGGCGCGCACGAAAAACGAGAACGCGGCCCGAAGTGACAATGCCCCCAACCTTATTTGATAAATCGTCGCGATGCGAATTAAAAAGTTTGCAAAGAAACGTTCACCCACTCGCAAAATGAGATAGCGCCTTATTTAGACCGCGCTCGAGGAGCGGGAGGATGCGAGGAATGTGTGTGCCACTCTGCGATAAAGTTTCAAGGTAATATTTGAACTTTTCAATGTTGCTTATTAAATACTTGCAGTCGGGCGTAAAGGAATTAAATGCTCAAAGAAAAGATGAGAAAAAGCGTGCGAAACGCGCGCCGAGGAAAGCTAAAAAAAGCAATTTCTTGTTGTGTAACAAATGCGCTTGTACTTTGTTCTGCATTTTTATTTAACTCTGGTATTTTTTAATAATAACGAATTCTGAATCACACTCGAGTAATTCGATTACTAATTTAATTCTTTTTTGCTAAGTAATATAAATTACCAATATGCTTCATTTCGCGCGAATTTAAGACAATGTCAATCAATAGCGACTACACTACATGAATTACGATGAATAATTCATCACGTAATTAGAAATCTGTCAAGGCGTGTTCCGTATTCAACTTGCATCATCTCAGGTCAGCAACCTTTCTGGCTCTATTTTGCAAGAGATAAATTTGTAATGTGTGCTCGACTCGAACATTTTCATTTGCGCTCATTTTATACTCGCATCGACGGCACATTGGACACGTTTTCTTTGTGCGCAACTCGCATCCAAGTCAAGAAAAAGACTGCATTATGTGCAACAAACATTAGTACTGCTTCACCGATTATCGAAAGACATTACATTCTCTCTTTGCTCTCTCTTACTGTCAACCCTTATCAAATAAATACTGCAAAAATCATTTCAGCGAAATTCTTCAATACGAGTTTTCAGTTAATTGTGTACAAACAATGACTGCTTGAAAATGAAAATTTAATGCGAATTCTCTGATAGAAATAATATGAGATTTGTTATTATCTGTTCACGACTGTACTCTATAAACACAGGCGGAAAATTTTTCAATTGTAAGAGCACAAATGAAAAATCAATAATTGAGAGATAAATTCAATTGAATTCGCTCTCCAACTGAGCGAATAACTCAATCGGAATTGTTTATTGCTAACGGTAAAGGGTTCGATCCATTATCCTTCAATATTTTTCATCAGTCGTTTGTTTCGCGCTTTTTATTTTTCTGTTTGTTTGCCAGCATCACGTTTTTTGCTTTTATTTCCATTCAATCAGTGCTCACGTCAGTCGGTTATTGAGACAAATGAGTGAAACGTCAATTTTTAGTGGAATTTTCTGCGCTTCTTTGAACATTACGTATATACACGAATGACTTTTGTGTTTGCCTGGTTTAAATTAACAAAACTATTTGATGAATTTGTTTATTGCTCTAAGGGTGATATTTGTCTTTTTATTGTGACATAATTTTAATCACATTAACTCAGCGGGAAGCAACAAGGACTAAAGGAAGGGTAAAAAGTTTTCCACTTTTTCTCTTGTCGTTCGTTCACTTCATATGATAAATTGACAGTTTTATGAACAATTGAATTCCGGCAAAAGTTTTGCACGAGTGCCGTTGATACATTCGTAGCGAATTAATCGCAAAAACGTTTCTTTTGTCTGAATGTCCTGTGCTTCGTTGCCGTCGCCACCGCCATCGCCGTCGCTCGCGCTGTAGGCGGCGATGTCGTCTGAAGAAAGTTTCGCATTAAACGAATTGATGTTCTGTGACAAGACTCACAATAACGCGTTCGGAGAAAGGCCAAACTAGTTTTCTACGTCTTGACATGTTTGACATGTTCACTCCGGCGGGGATCTTCCATCCGCCATCTTTCGTTGAAACTCCAACAAGTATAAATCTGCGCACATGAAATAAACATCCGGTTTGTTTCGTAATAGTTTGCTTGCTGCATCATTTATACGTCCGTATTTTTTTCCATCTTTGTACGTTGTGCATGACGGAATCAACAAATCTTTATTAGATTTGCGTTAATTCCGTAAAGAGCGAAGCGAACATGCGAGTATGCTCCATCATCATCATTTTCATCCCTTCGTAATCATCATAGAGATGAAGATGAATCTCTAACATCTCCATCATGTTCGTCATCATCGTCCGGATAGTCGGGATCGTGCGGGGATCATCATCAGCGTCGTTATCCTTGCGTTTCGTGTGTTTATTTCTTCGCAGTAAGACGAGGGTGAATGCCTGTTGCATCTTGTTTTGCGAATAAATAAACACATATTTCTTTGCACATTCATCCCTTGCATTTATTCTTTACGAAAACACGAAAAATTTGCAATTATTTTTGGGCGAAAACTTTTACCAAGTTTATTTAATTTTATTTTCGTTGTTCCCAGAGATTACTTGCCCTCTTATTTTTTTTTCTCTGTCAGAGTGTTGCTTCGTATTTTAGTTCAAGACAAGCAGGGAATTTGTGTGGATGGAATTGGGAAACGAGACGTCGAGACGCTCGAAGGCTTTAGTAGTTGTTACTAACTTTTGGTTGATTCAAGCGATGCGGAAAGTTTGCTAGCTGGTAGACTCACTTTGCGAGGTTAATTTATTCTTTTTTTGAGTAAATTAAACGTGCACGTATGCGGCGAAGAAGGAAACTACAGACGACGACGGGCGAAAAAATGGGGGAACAAAATCGGGAGGAGGTTTTTGTGCACTCCTGATTTATCCTCGCCTGCACCGTCGATAAATCCTGCGGCGCGTCGCAGGATTGTTGGCCTATTCATGCATCTAGTTGGACAATGCAAGTTCTTCGTTTTCTCTATCGGTTATGAACGATTTATGAATGAGCACATTTTCCGGCTTCAGTGTGTCTCTTATATCCTTTTTACGCGACGATTTATCGCCGGCGGTCGCTAGAATAACGGATTAAAATTGAATGCGCACCCGCGCTCGCTTTTTGAATGCCCGTTAGTTTTTAAGTGGGTTTTCTTGTTTTAATGATAATGTGGAAGAGATTTATTGCGCGTGCACCATGCTGATGTCATCTTGAACGAAGAGATGCTCTTTGTTATCCTTTTAGATATTTTTCTTATGCCGGAAATCGAAAAAGTTACGCGCTGATTTTTAATGAAAATAATTACGAGTTGAAAAGTTGTAAATTCGCATTATTGTCACGTTCGATTGAGTACACGAACAACTCTAGTACGCTTCGGATAACGTCGATTCGTGGAACTCAATAAAAGTTTATCTCTAATTCTTTAAAAATCATTTCCATCACAATTTCCCCCAAGTTTAAAACGTCCTCTTCCGCCTATTAAAAGAATCGTTTTCAGCGTTATCGCAACGCTCAATCATTCCCTGAATGCGCAATTCATCCCCATTCGCCAAAGCACCCTTTCCCACTTCTGAATTGTGTATTCTGACGACAATAACAATCCGGACGATGGCGTTGGCCATCATAAAATCGTTTAACAACGCGCACGCTGAATGTGTCTTCATTCCACGCGCTGGTTTTTTATTCGGGAATCAGCCGTTTAGATTTATCTTTTACGTTCGGCAAGAAGCTGAACATGTAAAAGTTTAATGCAACGATATTTATTCGCAAGATGCGTGTCTCCAGGTTTTATATTTGGATGGATTAATAAAATTGTGAGCATACCCTGTATAGTAAAAATAGAGATTTCCCGATTGCAGTAATCGTAAAGCACAATACCATAATAGTAATATGGGGGTAGTTTGGTTAGACAATAGTAATTTAAATGCAAAATGCCATCGATAAGATCATAAATCATCTTGAAAGTTTTGTGATGCAGGTGGAGGCGGCACTGGCAGCGGCAGCGGTGGTATCAAGAGCACGGGCAATTATGTGCCGTGCACTAATTGATAAAATAATTAATGGCGCCCGATGGAATTGAGGTATGCGCCGTGCTGCACGAGTGCTGCCCTTGTAATCTATTACCTATTTTCATAGCGGGGGCGGCAGGCTACCCTGTGTCATAACTAATAGTTGCATAACACTGCAAGCACGATCAACAACGTGTTTTCCTGGAAAGTTTTGCATGTGTTTTGACCTTTGTGACATTCAAACTAAGAGTACAAACACTCCAGAGAACAAACTCATTTTCCATTTGAATTTTAACACAATAGGGGTGGTTTTACTTGAATATACTTAGCATGAAAGAAGGGGTGATAAAATATGATGACTGTGAATATAAATAATATATTAAATATTCTTTTTTTGTTCCAGGTGAGTGAAAAATACCCCTACGTAGTTTCTGGATGGCAACATTGGATTACAGGTATGAGGTACAAGCAGCAATTTCACCTCAATTCGTTTCCACTTTATGTCTGCGCAAAAACGTAATTTAACGCTTCCGAAAATACCACGATACACTTTAAAATAGATGTGCTCGAAAGCGCTCTTGCTATTTATGCATTGTGATTGATTGCACTATTTGGCGGGTGTGTGCAACTCTTTAAAATTTCGCTGTTATAGGGGCAAGTGCAACACTTAAGCGTAATTAATCAAGGCATGCGAAGATGAATTACAAAATAACGTGGCTTATGCGGGCGGTTTTTTTTTACCCTTTTTTGCGTTTTTACTGAAGTCGCTACCTAGACGCGCAACTATGATCAGGTTTCGGGGGGTCCGGTCGTAAAAGGCACGACGAGAATGACTTTTCGCGAATACTTATTGTCAACAATTTGCATGCATAATCAATGTGCGCCTTTGTGACGTGGAAAAATGGGCCATTCGCAAACTTTTCGCATTACAAAAATGTAAATCTTCGCCTTGGCAAAGAGGAGCATATTGTCCCTCCGCACCTTGCTTGAGCGTTATTTATCCGTGGCGCGATATTAAATAATGCTTTTTATGTTTCTTATTCCGTCGTATATTTTTGTTTTTTCGAGCAGGAGGCGGCACGCGGCATGCCACGTTACGCGAGATATTCTTTAACGAGCCTCGGTGCGATTTCTTCGTTTTTTTTTTGTTGGGTGGGGAGGTGGCGGCGCTATCGTTATGAAAAATTCCGAAATGTTTTTGCGCGTTTACTTGCACGATGATCGCATTTTGGTGTGTGCTGTCACTTGACGTTTTATTTTCTTGCATTTTGCACGCCGTGTTGTGATGCGCACTTGAATTGCGTGAAGAAAAGGCACGCGAAATTGGCGTTCGATTTGCTGCTCTTCGATTTCCACTTTCATTCCAATTTTCTCTCGTTGCTTGCCGTTCGTGCTTCAAGTTTCTGATATACAAATACTTATTTGATGTATTCGCATATGCAAACGCATGCAAACAATTTGCCTCATTACGCATCCATTTTTATTTCATTTTTATTCCACTTCGTCAGTTTACGCCTCATTTCTCATTTTTTTCCTCTCAGAAGCGCCAAATTTGATGGAAATGGTAATTTATTGAGTTCACGTTTTTTCGACAGTAGTAATTTTCCAGGAAGACAAATTTAATCATTTATTTATTCTATTCTATTTGATTCTATTTGCTTGATTTTCATTCCTATTAAGATTTGCGTTGAACGTAATTAAATTTACTTACAAATACAAGTCGTTCAATTGCGTCTACCCTGGAAACCATACAAAACACGACCCTTTCACTTGTTTCGACGAAATTTTCGATCAATTTATTTGCGAATTACTTTCGTGGAAATGCCGAGAGACAAACGCCGCACCACATACGGATTTGGCGTCGATCACATACTTATAAATTGATCAGTTCCCTTTCGCTAGGGACGAAATGATTCGGACGGTTCAATAAAACTAATTACACCCTTAGATAACCTCAACTGCTATGGGCTAGCTGAAGTGCATTCTCACGATGCAAACTTAATTTTCGGGATTGTGCGCATCGCGCCGAAAGAGGTCACACAATATCGCTAAAGGGGCTTTGCTCTTTTCATTACATGTACTTGACTAATCAATGCGTCGCGCACGCTGCCGCCGCCGCCGTCGTCGCCGCTCACGAAGCGAGCCATTGTGCCACACAAGCGCTGATTATTTGCGACGAGCCCAAGTGGAACGACGCGCTCTTCCCTGACGTATAATAGCATCCGGATAACTTGGCCCGAACTTAATGCTAAACTAATTGACCAATTAAGGACCAATTTGATCCGTGGTGCGCCGATGCACCAGAGACGCACGAGAACCCCTCATTCGTCGCTTACACGCTCAAAGCCGAGGCGGGGCAGAGATCGGAAAATAGTGAGATAGGGAAAATTGCGTTTTAATATTTATTTCGAGCGAATAAATATCTGCGAGCAGATTTACTATTATGGAGTGCGCGCACATGTACAAAAGGGGTGAAATATATTGCAGATTGTGTAAGCGGAGGCGGCAACTGTGGCATGTCTAGTATATGAGAAAACGTAGCAATTCTCCAACCACCTTTCTCAATTTAATATATAATATCTTAATCTTTTCTTGCTTCTTTTGAAATTTATGACTTACCAGGTGTGATAAATATCAATAATTAAGTTAAAAATACATTGCTGCAATCCGATCGCAAATATTAAACATTAATTTCGTTGTACGTATAACTGATTAGCATAATGCGACTTGTCGGCTACGGGTGGTTGGGTGTTTGTTAAATATGAAGGAGACGAGGACGACGTCGGTGGTGGTATAAGAGGAATAATAAATACTCGTAGCGCTGGTGGCGCTGTGTGATGATGATAATAATCCGAGGAAATCCACAGAGGCCGATAGCAGCCGCCTTCGCGCTGCGGTGAGTGACGAGCGCACTCCGTCGGGAGTGATGTGGTGATGACTCGCGAAATTTCCAACAAATTCCCGCGAAGCGCCTGCTCGAAGGTGTCAACTTCCTATCAATCCCATCGCTCGCCGTCCGTTCATTAATTTTGGGCGATGTCTGCCGCCCAAATAGATTGCCAGACGCACTCGGAATTGATCGCGCACGACCTGATTGCAATCGGGATGCAGCTGAATTTTGGGAAAGAATTTCGACCATTTGACCGGAAATTCATTTACAGCCCCAGCTGTCATTATCACGCGAAATTTGAACTGTAATTGTGCCTTAACGACTCATCAACGCTATCGCAGTATGAGGAAATTTCATGCATTTCCACCCTTCCGGTATTGCGCCACGATGCGGCTTAATGCACTTTGCATAGTTTGAAACCGAAGACGCGTTGTTATTCACTGGGTAATTCATACAATAAAACAAGTGGTAGTAAAAACAATTTCTCAGACTGGTTACGATCCAGCGAAATATATTGAGAAAGCACACGAATACTCCATAAAAGTTTTATTCGTTGTCGCACGTCGTGAAATGTGACAGTATAATTCTGTTTATTATTTCAATTAGCTAGAAGGGAATCTCGTCCGTCGTCTTTGTGTTTATGAGCGGCGGCGGCTTCTTCTTGCGCAATTTTACTGTTTCCCAGCACAGGCACACAAAGCTGGAGGCGGCGTTCGTGTAATGAATCTATTTGATGATGAGATCGTTCATAATATTTCTGAAGGGGGTGAGAATTCATGTTTTAAACATGGCGCATACGTGGCCCGTGTTTTTGCGGCGGCGTTAAGCTAACCGGAAATGACATAGGCTGTCAGATTTTTTGACACGCATGTCAGAAAGTGTCATTAATTTTATTTTTTCGCGATGCACCCGCTCCGGCATGCTCTGTTTTTTCTTCAGAGCACAGCGCGATAAATAAATTTTTCAACATTCATTCGTGATACGTTTTGATTGCATTTTTATGTTTAGTATTACTACATACACGTGCCATTCGAATACAATTCCATTATCCAAGCGGAGATTTCGCACGAGAGACGGCAGTTAATATTTCTTTTCAATTGCTGAAATGCGCGCACACGTCATTTACTCGGGGACGTTGGATTTCTTGACACCATATTTTCAATTTTCCGGTGGTGCTGCTCCCCGGAGGAAACGCCGCGGCGTTGTAGTGTTCTCTGAAAAGATATGGCAACGCATAAAAATAAAGCACGCGTTTTTGTCACTCGCAGATTAACAAAGCTTTTCAAAAGTTCGCCAAAAGTTTCCTTTGCTTGCTCATTGAGCACAATGCCTGAGTGCCAAACAAATATGTAAAGTGCTGCTCTTTTTCTCGCATCGCAAAATAAAGTTTAGGTGGCGAAAGTTTTTGGTTTTAAATTAAATCAAAGTTTTCGAAACATTTTCATCGATTTGTAAAACGTAGCTAGAGTTTTTTTACGATTTGAAAATGAAAAATTAATCGAACCAATTAACAAAGAATTTCTCATCCATAAATTCTCATACTAATTAGGCTTGAACGATTTTAATATTTCAGAGTGTAAAGCATCCTTTAGAAGAAGAAAAAATTCACGGGAGATAATTACGGGTGCTTCGTGGAATTTTTGAGTTTGCTAAATAAAGCACTCAAAATGATAAATACGTGGCGCCATTTGTCTAATTAAATTGGCTTTTTATGGCGTGCAATTGCCAGGTGAAAATTTATCGTCGGACGCAATTTCGACCATCCCCGTCGAGTTGAACAGCTGTAGTTTGCACGTAATTAATTATTTTTGTTGAACGCATTCGTTGGATTTGAAGCAGTGCGCTTCTTGCCATTGCCATGCTGATGCTGCTTTTGTTGTGCACATTTTGAATGGACACACTTTATGTGCGCGCACATAAATAATCCCTTTTGTTTTTTTACGCCAAGTCACCCCATAATAACCTGTCAACCTTTATTATCATCCGGCCGAAGTATCGTGATAATAATTGCCCTCAATATCGAGTGAACGTGAGTAAAACTCGCCGAAAAATAATAATCGTATTTAATAACAGCACGAAAACTACTAATTACGTAAATCGACGTGTCGTATTACTTGTAGGTACTATTGTGATATCAAAGTACAGTTATTATTTTTATGCCTGTAAACACATTAGCTTTTTGTGTTGCATTGACCCACCGCCCCCTCAGGGGCAATGAGTGTTGGCCGCAACGAAGGTCGTATTTTATTAGCAGTTAAATAATAGCAAGCTGCCCAAATGTCAAATTAGTTTAAGCGGTTAACGCCTCTGTTGGCCACGGTGCTAAAACTTCGGGTTAATCGTACACACGATAATGACCATATGTTGTTATCCTTGAAACTAATCATTAGTTTCTTTGATAGTTTTGATTCTATTTTTCCGGTCACATGAATATTGAATTCATATTTTTTGTTTTCGATCGCAAAATAATAATTAGGAAAATAGTACCTACCATAAATGCGTGTATTACACGGCCTTATAAAATGATAAAAAGTCGTAAAATCGATTGTACTCCTTCGTCAGGATTTGTTCGCTAACTGTTCGCCGCCTCCGGAGAAACGTTCGTTGGCGATTTCTATTCAGTTATGCAGTTTTGCGTTAGATATCGATCCTTTCTTTACCAAACATCAATGTCCGTCATTCGTCCTTTTATAGTTTGCGTAAAGTTTTCTGGGAAATGTCGCGGGTTTAACATTTCTATTACAGTTATTCAAAAACTATTCACATATTACTTTAATACAATATTTGCTTTTAATACCATTGCGCGTTCTGGTTCCATGGGTTCACTTCTATTTGATTCCTTCCCACTTACTTTCACTTTATCTTTATTTCTTCCTCAGCTTCCAAGTCGAGCATATTGCCGCGTCTGTCATAGACATAGGAAATAGATTTTCAATATTTGATTTTTTCGTACACGCACAACGCAAAGCCACACATTCATTCATCCATGCTATCAATGCAATCCACCTTCGATTCGTTCCCTGCACCGACAGAGATTGCGTAGCGTGCGATGCGTATTTACATTTCGATAAGTGCCGCCGCCGAACCCTCCGCGCACGCCGTGATTGTATGTCATCGTTTGCGCATGATTTATTCGCGAAATGGAAAACTCTTTCAGCGCACACGGCAATTTAACATTGCCGTACGGTTCCGCTATAAAACACACACAGCCCTTATTCAATATACAAAGTGTTTCAGAACTACCCTAAAAGTAAAAATGTGATTCCATTTTATTTAAATTAAGAATTTGTTTAGTTCTACCAACTTTAGTTCTTCCGATTTCAAAAACTGTGATAACTTTTTCTTTTTGCCACCCCTTTTGTCTCAAAGGAGTGCTGTTTCTTCCAATTGTAGAATTCTACTAGTACGTACACATAATTTATGCAATTTTATTATTCCATTGCGAATAATTTACAACTCATCGACGCTGATCGTTGATATTATTTCATCGCGTGTCACTTCATGACTCCCGATTTGATTTACGGTTGGGTTTTCACGGTGTAACTTATTGTTTCGTTCTGCACTGAGCTGTAGCCATTAGAATATATTTACATAAGGAGTGCGTGTGTGGTTCGTTTTTACGTCTCTCGTTCGTATTCATGCAATACATAATTCAGCAAGTGACGATGAGAGTCAAAGTTGAACAGAGCAATGGTGGAATCGACGGCGGAAATGAAACGCAGTAAAAGCAATTTGAATACATTTATTTCACGCTTCGTTCATAATTAATATCTGGATGGAGTGAATCAAGCCGAAAAAGTGATTCGTTTCATTGGTTCGTCAAGAGTTCGTTAAAATCTGCGCTGAATGCAAATGGTTAATTAATGTAATTCTATATTTAGCACAAACGAGCATTCATTGCATTGATTTCGGGCTCGCTGATGAGTGCAAAAGATGTAAACGGTTTGATATTTACACAAAAATCAAAATGCCCAGGGCAGAATGTAAAAGTTGTTGAAAAGTCGTCAACCTCAATGCCCAACACAAAATCCTTAAAGAACATGGTGAAGCACCTACGTCAGCATTAAGTAAGTAGGCGTAATACGCGCACGTAGAAAGCATTTGGCCGCCCATCGCCTGCAGGAGGCACTTGTCGCCACTAGCGATGCTCTGCCGCCACCGCAATCCCGAAATCCACCACAAGCGCGTGCAATTAAGCGCGCACGCTGCCGACGCCCGTCGCCCTTGAATATTGTAGCAGATCCACTGCTTGTTCGTATTTCACGCTACATGCCGCCTCATTGAATGAATTATAATTTACAACCGCCGGCGCTTGATAGTTAATGCATTATTTACAGCGACCTCACCCTGATGTGATTTATGCCGACGCGCCGCGATTTATCGACAATCAAATGCGCACTGCGCCCAATTCGAATGATTAGTAACCGATGATTACATAATTTGCACGTATCGCGCGCGCTAGGCGTGATTTACATTCCTCGCGCGCATTGAGCGAACGGAAAATACGGATTAAGACGGTGCGCTGCGCACGACGCATTTCTCTTGTTTTGTCTGCCTGCCATCGAGGCCACCAAAAAAGAAGAGAAAAACGATTACGAGGAAAAAATGATCACGGGGGGATGATAACGATGACTGGACGTTATGCGCCTTGTTCAAGGCATAAAAGCGCTCAAGAACTAAGCGCTAAGCAGCCGAAGATCACGAGAAAGAGCTCTAATGGAATTTCATATTAAATACGAATTCCAATCGTTTGCTTAAAAAGCACGAGAATGATTAAAGGAAAAACGAAACGCGCAAAATAAAAGTATTTTTCACGTTTTTTCTCTTATCTGTTTTTTTTTGAAGTATGGGGTGACATTCCTAAACAAGTCGTAATATTTAATATGGGATTTATGATTAGAATCAGGGCTCTTATCAAATTTATTCGAATATAAATCCCCAAACATAAACCGGAAACGTAAATTCACCCTTTCCGGAAATACTTTGGTCGGAAGTACACGCACAAATAACTTATTGCCGCTCATTTTTGATTCTAGCACGATTGCGAGTGGCTATAATTCACGTTATTACATTCGAATTCAACGCACTCGCTGAAGAAAAATATGACAATTTATCATCGCATGCACTTGCGCAAGTGGTTTAAAAACAACGCCAACTGCCAACTGCATTTTTGCTCACTCATCCGTTCGACCTTAAGGAATTTCCCTATTTCTCAATTTCTACGTAATTTTTTGGACAAATGTTGCACTCGAACGGTTCATGCATTATGCAGGAAGGCATTAGATGAATTTTTATTTCGCACATTTACTGAACGGGAAGGAAATATGTACATTAATTGCTTGCACGCCGTTAACAATTGCGGATTTGCCAAAGTGTTTTCATGAGGCGGTTGGCTTCGTCTTCGGCTCAGACTAGGACGAAATAAAATGCGCCGATAATGTTGTTGTTGTTCGTGGTGCGCTCCTCCGCAGTGCGTAATTTCAGTACGCGCGTTCTTCCATTATTCATTCAACGCAGCATCGAATTGAATAACATACGATGCTTCTTGAATTTCATTTAATGCCGACGCAGCCGTCCTGCGCCCGCCGCCGCCGCCGCCGCCGCCTCCTTTGGCGTTTAATGTTAATGCTAATGTTGCGCTATTAAAATTGCGCGTTTTCGAATGCGATCTGACCTCGTTCTGCCAACGATGTTGTTCTTATGTTAAGTGCTATTTTATCCCCCGCTCTCATGTTACATCTCAACGGAAACATCATAAGCACATCGCGAGCTTTTGTTTATTAAAATATTAAAAGGTTGGCAGAAGCCATCACTTTCTTTACTTTCACTCTTTTACCATGTGCTCACTTTGAAGAGCTTTTAATGCAAGTTTTTCTTCCTGAATTTTAAAGTACGTAGAGACAAGAAGAAAAAAGAAATACTTTGGCAATTATTTATCAATAATGCATTAATGCGTTTCAAAAACTTTTTCTTGCTTTCTTTTTCGTGTTTAGGAAAAGTTTGTGCGCTTCTTAAATTTTCCATTCGGTGCGCAATTTTTATTTTATTTTATGAGCGGCTGATAGAAACATAAAAGTAACAAATAATGAAACATAAATAATCGGAGATTTAGCGCAGATAAATAAAACGATCAAATGGAAGAAAACATTTCCGTGCAATTTTAGCACACGTTTTTTTCGCTGTTTGCCATACGCACATTCATAAAACAAGCGTAAGCATCCAAAAAATGGTTATATTCGCAGAAGGATGTAAGATGGAAAAGCCACAGCTCGAAGATGATAGTCTGATAAATTTATGATAATCGTTTTATTGCGCTACAAGTGCGGCTAGCATGCTTTTGTGAGTGGAGGCCCGCCGCCTCCGCTGGCTATGTATGTGCTTCGAGTTTAATAAAGCACATTGACTGCTACGTATGAGACTTTTCCATCTTTTTTCGCAACTTCCTCGTTTGCACTGCCGCCAATGGAGCAAAAAGCACATCATTGTGTGCGCCGTTATTGCCTTTAGACGTCTCTGGGAGAGGAGCGGCGTGGAGCGTGAGCGTGAGCCTCATAACAACAAATCACAAATTAATAGCTCATAAAGCAGTGCGCAACTCCCATAAATATTGTCGAATGCAATAATGAGATGTTTGCGTTACAAGCGCACTGAATCTCGAATTCGTTAAGAATTTGTACGAGGACGGCGCACGAGCATCAAAGGGTTGTTAACATGCGTATCTCGAATTTCCGCATTTGTGCGATGCGACGTTGAAATGGTAATTCGAGTGATTCCTTCCAACGCAACGCACCGAACACGCGTGCGTTTGTAATTAATTCGACTTTGTTATTGGCCCGCCGCGTACCCGCCGATTGCGCACCGCCACGCCACCAACGTCAACCGCCCCCATCCGGTGGCGTTGGTTTGGCCGCAATGTGGTGAACCGAATTCAATATTTGTTTTATTTACCATGACAAAACTTCTCTGTGCTCTTATTCACCTAAATATTTAAACATTCTACTAAGAATTTTTAGCTTTCGTGGAAATCTTCTGGGATTTTTTAAATCCCGAATACGTATAATAGTTTGGCAGGACAATAGAAAGATTTTCGAGCACAGAAAAACATAAATTTCAATTGATTTCTTTGCGTCCTGCCGTTTTCTGTTCAGACGTAGGGCAATGAAGGATTTTGGGGTGACATCAAAGGACGTTGCGTGAAAGGAATAACTTCTTGTTACGTTGTTGCTATGATGACTTGAATGTGACGCGCAACGGCGTGTCTTTAAGCGTTTTACAGTGTTGCCGCGTTGTCAAACTTTGTCCTCGAAGGATGCGAGCGCTGTCTCTTGTTGCTTTTTTTCACTTTTACTTTTTCTTCGTCGTTCTGGCCGCAGTGTTTCTCAGAAGCGAGCAAATAATGCTTTTTGAAGGAATCTTTTAAATAACAGCATTCCTGACAGCTGCTTTTTCACTAGAGCAAAACAAACGTCTAATATTGATTTTAAATTTGGGTTGATATTTTCTCCCCGTCGTGTCGATTTGCGGCAGCTGTAAAACAAATAATATGAAAAAGAATAAAACATTATAGGTAACAGATGCTAGAACAAAAATTGTTGTAGCCAATGGCAACGAGAGTGGTACAAATTGTACAAACAGGGAAACAGTATAAATTCAATCCGATTCCGGGAATGTAGTGAATCGAAATCAATTAACCCTCTCGATTCGTTTGCCTCTTGTTCTCTTGTTAGGGTACGATTAATGTTTTTTTGCCGATTTCCGTATGCACGTTGCGTATGTTGCTTCCGCTTTGCATAGACAATCGTTTGGTGTGCCATCCCCCTGCCGGCGCCGCCCGTTGAAGTTACATTAGCATTCAATGAATCTCGTGTGCATCCGAATTAATTTCCATCATTGTAGTGTCGGAAATAAAAATGAAAGCGGAAACGACGCTTAATAAAAAATAATGGCATTAAATTAAATTTCTGCGAAATATAAATTTGCGCGTAATTAGCACGCCCCGGAAATACATTTGCGGCAGCAAGCGGAAGGGATGCAGAAAAAAGAGGTCGAAGCGTTTATGTTGTAAGGAGCAGGCAAACCGTATGTAAATTATAGGCAATTTGCGCTGTCGGCAATTGGAATGAAATTATTTTGTGGCAAATACAACAGCGTTTTTCTCCACTGTTCGTGCTCACATTATGCAGCCCCCGAACAACAGCCCGCGACTGTTGTATGTGCGATGCGTGCACACGAATGAGCAGCACAAGCGGCCACGCGGCAACAGTGTTGCCAACATTGCAAAGCTTCACGCCATAGATCCTATATAGTTGTACTTTAGTCTAAGGTAAATTGATTGGGATGAAATGTCCTGAATGTTACCAATTTTCTTTTATTGCATTCTATTCATATCTCCCTCATGCATTGCAACGTCATGTTTTATGCAACGCTGGATAAAACTCACTTTAGAATTTTCCGAGGAATACTTTGACGCTACATAGTTTTAAATTTTTGAATGGTGCAGAATTTAAGGAGTATGTAAGAAAATAATAGTCGGGCACTTGATGTGCACAAGCATAAAATCTTGTTGCTTATTTCGTACTTGCACTCTGTCGTCATACGGCTTGTTATCTTATTGTCGATAGCAGAAGTGCTCCCATTATAATCCGGCTCCGCTGCAACGTCGTCTCAAGACGATGAGGATAATAAAAAGCTATCTAATATCATACTCCGTAATCGGATTTCTTTATGAAGCGCACAAGTGCGCAGTGATATGATACGACAGTGTCATTCACGGGGAAGAATGGAACACAAAAAAATAAATGCTTTGCGTTTCATGTCCTTACACTGTCTGCACTTGAATTTTCTTTAATTTAATTCTTTGTATTCAGAAATTAAATGTTCTCCAGGATAGAGTAGGTGAATCCTGGAAGAAAAACGATATGGATTGAGTGAAGAAAACATCTCGTTACCACCTAAAGACATCCATTGGGATTGCAACAAATTGAACCCAACGTCCATCTGCTCGCAATCTGTCCGTTGGACCCTTGACACGAAATTGATTATTTTGCATCCCCCTTACATTTATCTTTCTTCGGAATTTGTACGCCCATCTTTCTTTGCGTACTTTTTCGGGCTTTCTTTGCGTGCCGGAGGCAAATAAAGTAAATTGTTCCATATCCGTATATATATTCGTGAGCAATTTTACATTTGGAAAACGGCATGCTATCAGAACGTCGTTGACATAACACGCAAAACAACCAAAACAGATAGACACAAAACTTAGAGGGAAAAAGCCTCATGTGCTCGCTTTATGTGCGATTGTCATGTACGTAAACAGCATATTGTCGCGCATATGGTGTTCGGCGGCGGTGGCGGCGGCATAGTATACTTTTACGTATACACAACGGATAATAAAATATTCTGCGTTGTATTTGCTTGCAGTCGCACAAACCGTGCCGTGCCGCCTTTTGCGACAACGCAGACGCGAAATGTGTAATGCACACTTACATAATGCATTAGCTGTACGATGGCTCTGAATTGACGTGTTTCGCATTTTTACGACGCTAATCGCACCGGTTGTTGTCGTCGGAGGCGGCAGCGCTGCGCGTATGCGCTGTTTGCAGCGTTCCGAACCGTTTATAAACCCACGGGATTTCTGCCGCCTGCGTTTTAAGTGCGCGCAAGTGCCATGCTCACTTGCTATTGTCATTTATCTACTCGTTCTTTTTATCACTTTAGAATCGCACGGCTAAAATACTAAATGGTTCATTACTTCGTTATTTTCGGATCTTTTCGGTTCTAGGTAATTTATTTTATCTCGGAATTAATTAAATTTCAAAATGTATTCAGTTGGAACAACACATATTGCATATCTGCAAAAATCCAGCGAACAACATCAACAACAACACGGAGGGTCTCGAACGAAAATTTGCATACTGGGAGAAAATATCAACATTGCGATGCGTATTACGGCCATAAGTTATACGTTTTGTGGATATTCGGTTTATTCGAGATTTTCGCGGCGCACGTCATAATAAAGAGATTGCCTCGCAACATTTCGAAACTCCGACGCGCACGGTGGCGGCATATATGAACACATAAATTCGCACAGCATGCGATAAGGAAGGTCCACTTGTGCGTTGCTTTATATACGGCGCGGAAAATGCCGGGGGCGGCGTGCGTGTGTACGCAGAAGGGAGGCTCGTCTTTTTAAAGCGATTTCCCGATAAGATTGTGCGCCCTCCTGGCTTTTCCTAGTTTCGCCGAGATGCTCGCAGCAGCGACTGAGGAAATTAGAAAAACTAGCTCGTGTTTGTTTGCCTCCCAGCGCATTTACATGCGGAAATATTGGCTCGTAAAGTGATAAACGTGCGAGCAAACATTTGCAGACAGACATTATCGTTATGTAGTTTAAGGTCGGAAACTCGCTGCGCACCGGAAGTGTCATAACGCGACTTCACGCATGGCAGGATATCAACTGACAGACGAATATGCATGCAATCAATTCGTCGTTTAATTACTCGCCAACAATGCTGACTTTATAAACAAATAAATCATTCAAATTTCGAAATCAAACAGAGCCAGATAAATTTACATTTCAAATTATCAAAAAGTATCGGAACATGGTATCGACGACATAAATTGAATCCCGGGTATCAGGAAATCAAGTCACTTCCCGGAAAGACAAATATTTGCGGAGCGTTAGTCAGACATCATTTCATATGGCAATCAACCGGATCAACCAATTTCTCAATCACCATTTGGAAATTGCAGAATTTGGAAATTGTTAGAGCGTTTGATTAAATCCTCCATAAATAGTAAAATCAAATTACGTCTTGGCTAACGTGTAGGTACTCACAGATTCTGTGAAGGGAATGTCTGAACATAAGTCAAAATGCAAAGTACTTGAACAAATTAAGTTGCAAGATCATAATACGAGATGAAATTAAGGTGCACAATCCCATCTCGAAGGAGATTGTTATTTCGGGTCAGCTCGAAATATAGCTTCAGTTTATGTTTGGTTTGGTAACCAAGTTTGGTGCATCATCGAAGCGAATTATACCTAGGTACTTGATGAACTTTATCTTCAACTGCTGTGACTACGGTTTATTCGCCTTCGTCCTGGCAATTCCTTGTAATTCAATGAATGGCGAATGTATCTACAAGTTTCTTTCTTCCTGGTGCTGTTTTGTTCTGTTTTCTGTTGTTGAACGGAGGTGGTAAGATTTACTAATGCATGCCCCCTTTATCTTGTGTGTTGCAGGCTACAATACTTATACGTTCAACGAAACGGCGCACACGGATCGCGTTCCGGATGAGATCCTTTCGGTGCGCTACGAGGATGGCAAGTGGTCCAAACCGTACTACGATTGCGGCGGCGGCAACATCTGGATGCTCACCTACACCGTGCCCTTCTTCGGCTACAGTAACAACACGTATTTCTTCAAGTAAGTACCTCACCTATTTACTAACACTCGCTGGAATAAAATTCAAGTTTAATTCTCGACATAAATCATACCGAATGTCAGGCACATAAAAATTTGCATTACCATAGCAAAGAATTTCCTATAACGCATTTTCCGGCGATGAAAAGTGTTCGAGACGAAACACACAATACGCACCGTGCGTTCCCTTTTACGCATTTTCATTTTGCAATGCAAATGCAATTCAAACGGCAAAACAGCAAATTCTCATTAAATTCGCGCCGCTCAAGTGCATGTCATTTTTATGTAAATTCGCATGGAAATTAAAACAGCACATAAGTGATGTTCAATTGCGCATACGCCAACGACATTTTCCCGTATTATTCGGGGTGTGTTTCGTCAGGACTTTGATTACACTCGCGTGCGTAATATTTAAATTGCTGTCGCGTGTCGCGCAATTCGCATGCATGAGTCGAGAGAAAAACAGGAAGAAGCAAAGGAAAATTATTAATTTGCACATGCAATTACTCATTTCATTGCCGGTTTTTATGCCGGCACGAGGTCGGCTCGACGAAGATATGATTATGACTTTATGTATCGTTATGTGCAAACATATAAAATTCTTCTTCCGGCTACAGCACCGCGCTGGCGGCGACGCGTGCAACGGTTGGCACGTTAAGCCCATTTAATGCGCATCCCACTACAACCGGAGAAATAAATATGCGCCGGAACTAAAAGATTCATGCAATGTCTCTCGACATGTTTATAGATGCTAATATTTAATTTTCGTATGTTTCACATTGCCCCCGCTTTATTACTTTTTTATGGAACTCTATTTTACAACTTGATGAATACGGCGCACACGGATCATTAACTTTTCCGCCATTAAAAAGTGTATATTTCCGTATTTTCACAATAACACAATAAAGTAATATGCATATCACGGGATAACTGCCTGCAGTTTACACGCTGAGTTCCAAGTTTATCCCAAGCACTTTGGCTGAATTTCGGATAGCGTGGAGGAGTTAAACAGACGTTCGTTCGCTTACAATTTCAGCGGTTCGCGAAGCTTCTACGAACAGATTAAGCGACCTGATCCGGCAATTGCGAAAGCCATTCGAAACTCGAAGGTGCTTGCGGTTAATGCGCGGTGAAAACGCAATATGATATGTGTGCGTAATCGTTGCGCACTCCAGACGCGATCTTATGTTAATTGCACTGTTATGAACTTTACAAATAATACTAGACTGCAATCGAGCAATTGCTGAAAAAATTCTTCCAAGAGAAAAGGCAAAACTGCATTAATCACCTAATTTGTTATTTGGAAAATTTTGTTATCAACCGTACAAATTTTACAATATCGCAATTGCTTCAATGATTGCTTCATTGACAAATGAATAGCAAATGCGATTTTCGTTTCGGTTAAGTGTAAGATGAAGCTGGGTGCACGTACGCAATTTTCATCCACGCATGAAAAACGCGGGGGCGGCGAAGGTAAAAGTGCACGATCAGCGTCAATTTATTCATGAATTGTGTGGTGATTCGAGTGTAAACCGATATTTACGTGCGAGACGTGCATAGCGGCAAAGCTTCTATTGGAGAATTGGGCTCGAGAATTCAATGAGCGATGAAAACACTTGTCTTACTTTTCAAGTGGTTTTCTTTCGTTTGGTGCGTACGACTAAGTTGCATCCTGCTCGCTACACCATTGACAAATGATGAACATTCTCTCTTGGCGTGGGAATATTTTCCAAGTATTGACAAACCATTTGAAATTCAATTCAATAATTAATTCTCGGATTCTCACTGTGTGGCCCGCTGTATGTGGAACTAAAATAAATAAATAACTTTGGATTCATTTGAAATTCGAACTCGCATTCCGTGGTTTGGTACGGAACGTACAAAAACAAAAACATTGTGCATTTAGCATTGAGCGCACGTTTGCAATTTCATAGCAGTCTCGTGGCGGCGGCGGCGATGCATCCACAGCAATTATTGGCGTACTCTTTTTGCTCATAGCAAATACACAGATACACATACTAGCCCACCCCACCCCCACTTGGAAAAAGCCCATTCGGACGTGCTGAGCACGCGCGCAAATGGCATTAAAGAGGCTCGCTGAATGCACTGCGTTCACGCCACACCAAGGAGCATTAATGTGACGCGCACTCCTAATTGAATTCGGCCATCGATTTGAAATGGAAATCGGCCAACAACTGTCGGACGTCTTTCTCTTTGCTTTTCCAGCAGCAAGAAAACGCTTGCCATAATTCGCATCGTGCCGGATTGAATTGATTTTTTGCGAGTAAATTAAATCTCTTCCTTCGCTTTTTGCTTGTTCTTTTTCTCCGTACGCGAAAAAACTTACAGGGCTGAAATTTTCTCTTAATGTGATTCTTGTTTGTCTAAGGGTTGAATCAATTCGTTCAACTTTAACTGTACCTTACAGATATTTAGTTTTGAAAAGTTGTTTCACTTATCAGGAACATTGCTGATGATTGAGTGTATTAACCTAATGATAAATTTACTTATTAACCTTCCAAATTGTTTGATAACATACACAAACCGGACGTTAATAAACAAACACATATCGCATGTTGGAGTATTTGAAATATTTACGCAGGAAGAGCGTATGAAACCAAGCGCGTCCATTATTGAAACAGACAGAGTTTGAGTAAACATTCAAACATTTCCCCTTTGAATTACGTTAAATATTCATGTCTAGCGCGCACTAAAGTGAGTTTAATAAGGGCTTGGAAACACGTTATTTCTATTTGATTTACTCCCAAATGTATTTTGGGGTTTTATGCGCCCCCGCGCATTCTGCCGAGTCATTTACCCCAAAAAGGTTATCAAAAATGATTATGACATGTTGGCCAAGGTTGTAAATTCATATTGGATATTTAGTAGAAACATTATAACGCTCCCTGTATTATTTTTGTTAGCCCCAAAACATTATTTCATGCCTAATTATGCTAACAAGCGAATATCGCATTGACTTTGCATATTAATTAAAATTAATTCAACCAAAATATTATTTCATAATTAATTTTTGTTATTCTATTTCCCAACATGAGGCATTAAGCGCATTAGGGGTAGATTAAAATTGACGTTATGTTCTGCCAGTACGAATGCGCACGCTCTAGTTGATACGTTTTTCTTTTCGTCCTTTTGATGATTTTTCATGATGTGAATAAAGTTATGTTCCCAAGCGAATAGCAGTTAGTTATATCACGTCTGCGAAGCATTCGTACGGATGAAATAACATGAAACATGTAGGAAGCGTTAGCGTAAAGTGAATTTACTTGGCTCGCTTGTACACTGCTAATTCACGAGACTGGTTGGCGGCTAACAGAAGGGGAGGCAGAGCGGCGGTATGTACAACTACCATCACTCAGCGACGGTTGCTCAGTGTTTCCGTTGTAAATCGTGTTGAAGTGCACTTATCTTAAACACGCGCTTCGCTTTACCTCAAATGTTCTTTCATTTTTCATAATTTCTATTAACGTATTTATTATCCTTGCGGGAGATCAAAATACTTTCAAGTTTTCATTCGACTTGTCGAGCAAAATTGCAGTAGGAAACTAAGGTTGGCTTATAATTTCTAGATGAAAAATTATGATTGAAATTGACACTAAATTATGAAAACTCAACAACTTGATGATAACTATGACAATACTCCGAGATTATATTTGAGTTTTGCGAAGACGTCTCATCAACGCGGGCGCCAACTCTTATCCTGAATTGTTTCTAATTAACATCTCGTCGTTGCGCGGTGCTAACTTGTCCTCTTCCTGAATTCGGAGTTTCGCCGCCCCCGAGCTGAAGAATTTCAAGGAGTTGGCACAACTCTTCTTCTCGCCCTTCTCTCATCACGATGACTCTAATGAAAAAGCACTTAAAAACTTTCGAGTTAACCTATCTTCAAATATATTAATTTACAATCGTCTCTATATTTTCTTACGTTTTTCAATTATCTTTGCGACGCATAATTGAAATTATTTTCTCTTCTCTAAGTCTTCATAAAAAGAAAACTCCTGATAAATTATCAGTAATTAACGTTTTATTACACTTTGCCGGTGTTTGCTCATCATTTGTTCATTCGTTTCTTCTTCTTTATTCTCCATGTGCGAAAAGTTGAGTGATGTGGGTGAGAGGCGCACTTTTGAATCATTTTCTGGAAGACGGGCGCGCAATAAAAGAAAAGCGAGCGTAAAAAGTGCGTGGGTGTCTCTCGTACTTTTTTCTCCATTGTGTGCGCCCTTTGAAGAGCTCATTGAATTCTCGGCATTGCACACACGCATACAATACGAACGCGTACGTACGGTTATGATACCAAAATAGATTAGATCCAATCCCATAGGAAATTAGATTTCGAAAAAGATTTTTGCGAATGCGCTGCGACGACGAAACGAAAATTGCATTTAGGCCGGAAACTTGAAATAACGCCATGTCGCGCGAACGTTTTATTCGAATCCATGTACAAGCATCCACTTGCCGTTGTGAGTTGTATCAGTATTATTTGCAAATATCAAGTGAACAAGCGCCAGAGAAGTATTTTTCAGCCACACGCAAAAAATGTGAAAAATGTGGAAATTTCAAATATACCAACAAAATTTTTTTTCCGGAAAAATATTCATCAACCACAAGCTCAAACTTTTTTATTATTATTTTATTACTCGGAATTACGACAAACTAAGATATTTTAAATTCGCGTATTGCTTGTATACCAAATATTTCCAGTTGGTCCCCAAAACAAGGGATTGCACTTTAGTTGCAATAAATTATTAACCCTAACGAACAAAAACACAACCCTTTTCAGTTCATAAACTCTTCCGCCTTTCTGCAACAGATTCCCATGCGTGTTGTGTGCGTTTGATCTTCGTAACTTGCACGTTTTATCCTCGCACTGAAAGTAATGCATTCGGGATGCACGCTTGCTTTGCTTTTTTCGCAATCTCTAATTCGCTTTCCACCCCTTTCTTCCGCATGCGTTGCGATTGTGTCGTGTCGTCGAATTCAATAGCAAGTTGCGTTTGCACTGTATGCGCCTTGCAATAAAACTTGCGCACGAACGATACGAATCCTGTTTGTTCAATTTATTTGGACGATTTTTATATCGAGTGAAAACGCGTGCTGCTGCCGCCGCCTTCGTTGCAGTGCGCAATAGAATTGAAAGAATCACACACTCGGTGCCCTACTGCCTTTGCAGCGATCGCAAAAATGCCAATTCCATTCAATAATCTCATCGTAGATTTCATTTAGTGGCTTCAATAATATCCATGATATTACAGCTTTTGTTCCGAATCGGCGATATGAAGTCGTTACATTAATATCGGGCGTAAATTATTGCAATTTTAATGAAACAAAAGGGAAAAGGAAACGAGTTTCATGATTAGATTATTAGCGGTATAAAAATTTCAGCGCATGCATAAATTTGATGGTTCAACGACGATAAGTAGTTGATTAATTATTATAAATGTAGTTGAAGATAATCCGCTTCTACGATCGGTAATTGCACGACGCGCAAATGGTGGTTAATTAAGCGGCAAACTTTGGCAATGGGTACGGCAGACGTCGCGATAATTTTCAGCGAAATTAATCTATAAAGTGTGTTTTATTAGTCAGCGACGCATGCGCACATCGCCGATCAGATTATGCCTAATGACTTTCTACCTGGCGTGGCGGCAATGGGGTGGCAGTTTCGGTTTCAGTAATCCGCGTACGCGCGTATGTATAAATATTCATTCGTATTGCACGTTTATAGAATAGTAGAAACCCTTCTTTGTGTAAGCCTTCGACCGCCTTCACCGCCACCATCGAAAGCTATTGCAATCTTCAATAAATATTTCGATTTCGCCCCACATATAATTTAATGCAATTTTTATTCAGCGCAAGGCACCGAAAATCAGTTTTAAGCGGCTGAAAAGCCATACATTGCATAGAATAAAACGAAATAAAATAGCATAAATCTCATATTTGTACTAGCACTGCCTTTATGATTGAATAATATTTTTTATTCGCCTGAAAAAGGCAAAAAAAATCAACGTAGGCCCGATAGTTTTTTTTTATTATTTATTTCTGATAAGCGTATAAAAATTTTCAATTTGTTTACCGTGTTGTGCTTGGAAGTCGGCAGCGTTATGTACATGACACCTACATAAATAAATTTCTAGACGACAAGTAGTCTCCTAGGCTGCTTTTTTGTGTGCTTCTTTCCTCGCGTTGATGTACTGCGCAAAGTTCTTACTTTCACTCAACTTATCTGATGACATTTTCTATTAGCATTTTCACGCGTGCACGTAGAAAATGCGAGACAGTTTTACTTCAACTTAATAACATTTTTATTCGTCAAACATGTAATACACTTATGTACTTTTTATTAACTGAAATATTTGACGTATTTTACTGTTCTTGGATAGCAGTTTTGTTTTGTTCAAATTGATAATTTTTAATATCAATTTTCTCAGGTAGATTTATATAATTTATAACTTTTATTCACTTTAAGATGAACTTAAGATGAGTGCATATAATTTTATAGGGCAACAAATATTTTACTTCTGTGCGCAAAACGCGGGGAAATGAACATTAATTTTAATAGGTTATTGCGCATAATCTATTCAGGGAAATTTAATAGTTTAATGACAGAAAATTATGAATTTAATCATCATTTGGATAGTTAAGAAAATATTTTATTACGTTTTATAGTTTTAGAGATAATTGCATTATAATATTACATTTTCTTTAATTCGTCAACGGTACCTATTGAGTTCTATAAAGTTTGTCGTAATTTTGTCATAACTTTTAGAGTTATCTTGCAATATCAATGATTTTAAAATTTTCTGGGAAAATAGTTTTTAATATTTGGTCTCAACATTTGAAGCTACATGACTTTGATTTTGAACATATCAAGATTATAAAGTATATGAAATTCATACTATGTATGATAGAAATTTCAGCATGAATAAGTTTAACCGGATTCAATACTTATTCGCGAGGGCGTACTTTTTCAAAGATTGCATGCACACCTCAAGAGTGCAAACTAACCGCAGCGTGCGCTTCGCAACTCTGGAAGAAGAGCAAGCAAAGCAACTTCTTGCGCCCGAGTGCTTTGCAAATTGTATGAGCGCGTGCGAAATAAAATCGATGGATTTACGACATATAAGCACGTATCAGTCGGCAGGTGTGTGCATCGCATCCTCCGTTGGCAACGTGGAATGGAGGCGTGAATTTATCTGGTCTAGCCGCATACACACATGACTTGCATATTCGCCGCCACCCAGCCGCTTAGTACTTTGCGAAAAAGTCTGTTTGCACGATACGCTGCTTTACGCTCAAGACTGTATATGTGGTATTGCGAGTCGGAACTAATATCCAACTAGCGCGCAAGATAAAGCACTCGCACAAGTTTAATAGCATTCGGAATTTCATTTTATTATAAAAGTTTTCGATGCAACTTTCCGACAAGTTTCAGCTTTTGCATGTTCATGTTGTTTTTGTTTCAATTTATTGACGAGACTTATTTCCTGCTTATGACTGATTTTAGTTGAAAATTATATTGCGTTGGAAACATTTTGTATATTTGTTTAGTTAGGGTTTAGACTGTGCTAGAAACTGAATTAATCTCAATAAGCCCTAGATGAACATACGTTGTTGAACAAAACATTAATGTAAATTGCATCCGTAATGGAAAACATAATTTGTTTACTTCTCATTGCATTCGCATGATGTAAAAGTATTTCAATTAGCCATTTGCTCTCTCGTGCGCTGTGACGAGTTTATCATAGAGTTACGCTTAAGTAAGATTGCGCACCGGAGTGAAATCGACGAGATTAATTATATTATTCAAGTTTGTCGATTAGTTTTCTCGTTCTGCCTTGAACAGCTATGAGCAGAGTAGTTCTTATTCGAATGAGTGCACTCGCTAAAGGAGTTTTAGCTGCTAGGTTATCGTCATCCTCATCGGGAACGTCGTCGTCACTTGCACTGAAATTCGATCCAAAGTACACATATGCGCTGTGTACATAGAGTAGTTTGAGGCAGCGAGGCGTGAAATTCTCACACTTGGCGCGTACTCGTCAAAACTTTAAATCCATTATCAGAGCGTGCTTCTGATATCGACGTTTCATTAACTCTTCAGCCGAATTGCGAAAATTCCGCGCTCGCGTACACATACCGGAAAAAACAAGCCATGCTGTGATGCAATTTGGAGGCGCCAACCAAACAGCTACTGGCTGCTGCGTTCCGTTTAAATAGTTTGATTGCAAAGACACGATTTATTTGCCGCTGGCTTTCGGATTGCCGATCGATTTATATACCGCCGCCGCGCGCTGATTTTATCAACACGTTGCTATTGTTTTTTCGGTAACAGCGCTCGCGAAAATGGAGTTAAGCGAATTTCGTTTTTGCGGAAATACGTCCGAGCTACTTTACGCGCCAATTGTCAATTTTAATCGCATCGATTCCAATTCTGTTTTGATTTGTTTGCTTTGTAAATCGGCGGTTTTTAAGTCATGCAAAAAATTGGGTGACACAAGCACTAAAGAAAGATTTATTCGCTTAACTTGAAGCGATCACTAATTTAAAAATACAGAAATGTGATCTAATTTCATCCGTATCTCGAAAAGTACTAAAGATATCACTAAAATTCCTGAATTTTTCACAAGTCTTACAAAGAAATAAATTGGTCTATCGCAAATTTGTTGGAAGTATTCTTAACTTGAAGCGATCATGTTAATTCTTCAACTTTTAGATTTTGTTGAAAGTTCAAGTATTACATAAAAACTTAAATTTCTATCTGGATGGTAATGAAATCTGGATCTCTGTATCCCTAATTAAAAAATACAATTTTTTTGATAGGAAATGTGATCTAATTTTATCAATATCTCAAAAAGTACTAGAGATATCATAAAAATTCTTGAATTTTTCACAAGTCTTACAAAGAAGTAAATTGGTCTATCGCAAATTTGTTGGACGCATTCTTAATAGGATGTCACGTTGATTGAGTTAATCCTTGAAATGAATTCATGATCAGGACATGAAATTCAAAAAAGTCATTGATCTCCAGTAATGGCCAGTTTCATCTCATATCTCCTTGATTTTCCAAGGGATAAATCAATTCAACATTACTTTACGAATTTCCAAAATGAGCGTCTATTATTTACAAAGTGGAAAGTTGAAAACTACTAAAATTTATTTCATCAAATTTGACGTTAGCAAGGGTCAAGCTTAAAGAAAAGAAAAAGGACGTGGAAAGTTGGTAGATTTGCCAAGGGTCGTTATTGTAGCGCAGTACGATACGCCATCCACTATGTTATCCCAGTAAACAGAGAGCGATAACGATGCTCTTTTATCGACGTAACGAATTTTCCTCGGCCGCCCCATTACGCCAAAAACGCACCCCGCGCGGCAACGACGACGTCGTCGACGATTTCCCAAGACTCTGGCTGCTCTCTTATCATCCGGCCACGTGCGTGGCACATCCTCTCGTCTCAACTCCACTCTGCTCAAAAATCGTGCCAACTTCCTCATTCACAGCATCCAAGCCAAAGCACTCAACTTCGCACAAACTGAAGATCTTTCGCGCGCGTCAGTCACATACGAGAAACTTGTTGT